>CM060109.1:21624660-22824660 GCA_030522415.1 Channallabes apus
CCCATGTATTTACAGAACAATTCTCACATGTAAATCAGCTGACATGAACTGGCTGCTAGAATAGTGAAGTTATCTGTCCTAACATTCAGCCTTATATTACTTAGCGTATTATTAAGATACATAAACCTTACCAAAAATGTTTAAAGTAGCTTTACTTTTTCTTAATCCTTATTTGGCCCTGTTGTTATAGTCCATATGATTTCATTTGGCTCAAATCCTCAGCAAACTAAAATAAGAGAGAATATCTGTAGTTTATTGGTTTTGAAGGTGGATGAAAGTTTTGCTCTTTACCTGTCTTTGTAAACTTGGCTTTGGCTTTCCATTACAGCTTTTCCACCTTCATGATCAGACCTCACAATGGTCCAAAAAAGGAGAGGTGATGCCCGGACTCCTGTGCCCGGTCCATGTGACACACAGCCCTCTGGCTCTCACACACATTCCTCGAGTGGGATCCCTCTTCACACACACTCTTCCAGCACTTCCAGATGTCATGGATATCTACAGAGCGGAAAGCACAGCATCTGCATGGTGTCTGACTTTTTCTACCCCAACATGGGTGGCGTGGAGAGCCACATCTACCAGCTCTCGCAGTGCCTCATAGAGAAGGGCCATAAGGTGGTGATAGTAACACACGCCTATGGCAACCGTCGTGGAGTACGGTATCTCACCAATGGACTGAAGGTGTATTACCTTCCACTGCAGGTTTGTAATTTAAACGTGACTTCGCAAGGTTGAAAAGTACAGTAAAGGTTTTGATCATGCTCTGAACATATACTGTTTAGTATGATTTATTGCTTTCATCACCACAACATTTCATCTCACAGACATTAAGTTTGTGTTTAAGTTTTCAGTTCGTGATGTTCACGATTTTTATTAATATTTAAAAAACACATTTTTAGAAAATAAATGTAATCTGAAAGGATACCATTCTACTTCTGGAACACAAATACTGGTGCTGTATTTGTTTTAGTATTAGTGTGCTTGAAGTAGCTTCATGTGTAGTGTTCATCAGTGTTGTGCCACAAATACAATACAATGTTCCTTAAAAGTTAAAGTGAAGTATCTCACTTGACGAGCAAAATTATTACACATGTTCATTCACCAGAAATGAACAATAATGACCTCTTCCCACAGGTGATGTATAACCAATCTACATCCACCACCTGCTTCCACAGCCTGCCCCTGCTCAGGTGTGTGTTTGTGCGTGAGCGTATCACTGTGGTCCATGCACACAGCTCCTTCTCAGCCATGGCCCATGATGCTCTCTTCCATGCCAAGACAATGGGTCTCAACACCGTATTCACGGACCACTCGCTCTTCGGATTCGCTGACCTCAGCTCCGTGCTGACCAATAAACTGCTAACTGTGTCTTTGTGCGACACCAACCACATTGTGTGTGTGTCCTACACCAGCAAAGAGAATACTGTGCTGAGGGCTGCACTTGATCCTGCCATTGTCTCTGTCATCCCTAATGCGGTCGACCCCACCGATTTCACACCTGACCCCATTCAACGTGATGACAGCAAAATAACCATTGTCGTAGTAAGCCGATTGGTCTACAGGAAAGGTAGGAGAATGTTATATTAAAGGTGACTTTTATGTTGAGGGAGTTTTTTGATTGATTCATTTATCGCTGTTTTCAGGAATTGATCTGCTGGGTGGAATCATTCCAGAGCTGTGTGCCAAACATCCAGATCTCTGCTTTCTGATTGGTGGAGAAGGTCCTAAACGTCTTGTTCTGGAAGAAGTTAGAGAAAAATATCAGCTTCATGATAGGTAAGGAAGGCTTGCTTTATATACTTGCACTGTGTTTTTATTCATTAATTTATTTATTTTTTTATTCATCTTGGCAGAAGAGTGCAAATCAATAGCATCAGGTGATTTTTGGCTCATTTGCCTCTCAAGTGGCACAACAGAAATTCATTTTTATTGCATTACATTATCAAAAATCGCACAGATTTTCTCCAAACTCTGTGAACGAATTAGTCTCAAACTTATTAGACACGTGTACACAAGCCTCAAATTAGTCAAAAATCCTACGCATTAGAAGCCGAACACACTCACATGCTCATCTACAAGTAGAGTTTGAGACTTTGGAAGCATTTGAGGAGGGAAAGCGTCACCATTCTTTCAGAACGCTACAGGTGGTACACTATGTACTATTTATAAATTTTCATCCCATGTAATAGGAGTGAGTTATTTGCTAAGTTTGTTTCTTTAAGTAATATTTATGGCAGATGATTGATACAGTATGGGCAGCATGGTGGTGTAGTGGTTAGCACTGTCGCCTTGCACCTCCAGGGTCTGGGCTTGATTCCCGTCTCTGTGTGTATGGAGTTTGCATGTTCTCCCCGTGCTTGGTGGGTTTCCTCCGGGTACTCCGGTTTCCTCCCACAGTCCAAAGATATGCAGGTTAGGCTAATTGGCGTTCCTAAATTGCCCGTAGTGTGTGAGTGTGTGTATGTGTGTGTGCCCTGCGATGGATTGGCACCCTGTCCAGGGTGTACCCTGCCTAGTGCCCGAAGTCTCCTGGGATAGGCTCCAGGTCCCCCGCAACCCTGAACACAGGATTAAGCGGTATAGAAAATGAATGAATGAATGATTGATATGTGTTGGTCAGTAAAAATTTCTGGGGTTTTTTCTGTTTTTTTTTGTTTTTTTTTGCTTGATTTAATTTTACCTTAAATGTTAATCGCTTGAATTTGAATTTTTTTTTTTTTTTTTTTTGTAGTGTTAAACCTTTAAAAAAGGTTTAATGATTAAAATTGCTATGAAATTGGGGAACATAAAATCGAGTCGGGATATTGTGATACTTACAGAATCGCAATTTTAATCCGCACCTACATATTGTGATCTCGTATCGGGAGGGTGTCTGGGGATTCCCATTCCTACCACATACTAGTAGGCAGATTGTGGAGCAATATTAAACACACTGTATGTATGCCTATGTGATTGTGTCTCTAGGGTGCGTCTTCTGGGAGCTCTGGATCACAAGGACGTACGAGACGTGCTGGTGCAAGGCCACATCTTCCTGAACACATCGCTAACTGAAGCCTTCTGCATGGCCATAGTAGAGGGAGCCAGCTGTGGATTGCAGGTTAGTGTGTTTAATTATAAAAGTGTGTGTGCAAACTCTTAGATTGGAAAATAAATATATCAGCCATGACTATTTGATCACAGAACACACTGCTTGTTTGGTGCACAGTGACAGAACCTGGAGGGAAAAAATTGATGTAGTTTATTCTCACTCTGTGTGTGTGTGTGTGTGTGTGCGCGTGTGTGTGTGCGCGCGCGCTTGTGTTTGTAGGTGGTTAGCACTCGTGTTGGAGGCATACCAGAGGTTCTCCCTGATGAGTTGGTGACGTTGTGTGAGCCGACAGTCAGCTCCCTCTGTGATGGCTTGGAAAAGGTTATTGCCAGCCAACGTGCAGGCAAAGTGCCCTCTCCTACAGCAATCCACCGCCAGGTCCAAACTCTTTACACTTGGAGAAATGTTGCTGAACGAACAGAAAAGGTCAGTGTACACTTTTTAAAAGCATGATATATTGTGAAAACATTTTGCCAGTTGTTCGAAGAGAATTTGTAATCATGCATGATGGCAGACAAATTCTATGAACTATATAATTTCTGTGTTTTGCTAGGTCTATGACCGTGCTTGCAAGCAGCCTGTCCTGCCGTTACCTGCTCGACTGCGGAGGCTGCGCTCTCACTGCGGCGCTGTCGCTGGCTCTATATTCTCCTTTGTGGCTGTCATCAACTTCCTGTTCCTGCTATACCTGCAGTGGCTCTTCCCCAATGACCTCATCGATGTTGCAGTGGATGCGTCTGGACCAGATGGGCGTTGGGGGCTGGACTTTGGGAAGAAAGAGCCTAAAGGCCCGAACGCAGCACAGCATGCTCTTCCAGATAAAAGACGGTTAAAGTCTTAGTGTGGTTAGGATTTAGCTTATGTTGGTTGTGACTACATTTTAACGTCCAGAGATTTTAAATAAGTGCACTAAAGTTTTCTGTTTACATTCCAGTGAAGAGGCATTGTGATGTACTCTATTCCACAAAAATTATGTAGTAGTTATGATCTTGATCAAGCACCCGTCCTTATTTATTAACAAACCAAAACCTGTTATTTTTGTAAATACACTCACTCACTGTCTATACTGCTTTATCCAGTATACAGTGCTGGAGGTAGGTTTAGGTTGAGGCTGGAGCCTATCCCAGGAGACAAGGGCATGAGGCAGAGTGTCAAGCCATCGCTAGGCATACACATGCACATTCACATACTACGGGCAATTTGGGAACGCCATTTAGACTGATCGGCATCAGACCATGGGACAAAACCAGCGTACCCGGAGGAACCAAGCTCAGAAAGACAATGCAGACTCTATGCACACAGACCCGAGGCAAGAATCGAACCTGTCCCTGGAGGTGCAAGGCGACAGTGCTAACCACTAAGACACCATATTGCCTGTTGTACATATAGTTTTGTTTTTCAGTCAGTAATAAATGGCACAGAAATCACTAATTACTGCTCAGCTGCAATACTTGTTTGTTTATTCTGTTTATAATTAAGCAGTATCACACAAGAGGGTGTAATAATTCTGTGGTAATGAATTTCAGCACAGCTATGATGAAATAGTAGCCATCGGTATCTCAATGCCCCTTGAGAACTTCAATATTTTTTCCCTCTGTCACAAGTATTCCTTTTAACTTTGTTGGTGATGCTCAATGTCTTGTATATTGGCTAAATTCATATGCCTTTTTTAAAATTTATTTATTTTTAATCTTTGACAGGTGAAACGTATCAGGATTTTTTAATATATAGTTTTCACAGCCCCTGTGTGGTCAGTATTCCAAAAATTGCATCCGATTACACTAAAAGTAAAAAGGGGATCCAAAATGGGGTCATAGACTTCCCCACAGATCAACTTTATTTTGTAACCTAGCTTTGGGGTTGTTAAATTTTTTTCCCACAAGTAGAGCTAAAATGTAAATCTAAATGTAAATTACCTTGGTCAAAACAACCCAGACTGGCTTAGGCGTAGTTCATACTAGTTGTAGCACTACGTTCACAGCAGTTTTGTTAGACCACAGTGTTTTCTATCAAGCAAATCATGAAGAGGTTCATTTGAATAGCTTTCAATCAGCAGGAGTAACACAACAATCAGACTGTGACTACTCTTAGGCCTCAAGCCAAGTTTATGGTAAAGAAACCCAAATTCTCATTGTTTATAATAATATAGTAAAGATAAATGAGAGCAGTTATGATAATTTTTAACTTAAAATAAATAATGCAATTGATATGAATCTTTTTTGGCAAACTATCACCAATTAAAAGCCAATGATATCAGTTGTAGCACTTTTTTTTTCGAACAAAAAAGGCTAATTGCAGCTCCTCCATGAGAGACACTGAAAATAAAAATTGATTTTTCCATGGTTTCATTGCAAGATGATGAGACCATGATAAATGTGGTCAGGTAGGTTCTGTCAGCAACTACCACAGTGCCAAGTAAATGTGTTAATATTTTTTTAGGTTCATTATGCATCATGCAGCCCACTAGAGGGCAGTGTGAGGCAGTGTACAGGATTGCACTTGCTCATTCAGTCATTAAATAATTAATAGCAGAAATAGAGAAAGTAGCTGGGATTACAGAGTAATATTTTAAAGAAGACATACGATTTTTGTCTAATATTAAAATCGTAAATTAAAAAAGTAAAATAGTAAAATAATAGTAATCACTCTCACGAGCATAGCAACACTTATTTTAGGTACATACAAAAAGAAAAAAGGTTAGCATTATAAGAATTACTGTTTACTCTATGCCACAGTGAGTCTTCTGGCAGTCACAAGTTAAACAAGATGACAAAAGAACACCAACCTGAGATTGGAAATCAAAGAACTTACATTTAACCTTACCAACATACACAAGACAGTAGGACTGTACTGTCTGGAATGTCTTTACAACAATTTAAATTCAAATTTTATTTGTCTCATACACAGTCATACACAGTACGATATGCAGTGAAATGCTTAGATAACTGCTCGTGACCTTAAAATAAAAGACTATGAATAGGAAATAAATATGAAAAATAGAAAAGAGGGTAAATTTAACTAGGAAAGAATAAAATAAAATATAAAAATTTAAGTTAAAATAAAATAACTGTACAACAATACACAATATAGAAAATATATGAAGAATATATGAACAATAAGAGCAGGAAAGTAAGAAAAGAGGTTATTACAACATTTTACAACAATCCAGTTCACTTAATTATTTGGTGATCCTCTCAGGCTACAGGAACTAAAACTATATGTACACACAGTTGATCAAATTTAGAATAAAACCGTAACACTGACATATTTATTGGGTTTTCATTTAGCATTTGATCATTGCATTGTATGAGCATTGTAACCAGATAGTATAGAAGTATTTTCTGTAACTAATACATTGATAAATAATAATGAAATTATTATTATTATTATTATTTAATTAGCCATGTATACTTTACCGTCTATATATGCAGTAAATGTAATAATTTCTGTAGCATTTGCCCTAAAGATTTTACATTAAGCATGCACACTTTTTTTTTTATCATGTATGGATCGAAAAGTGCTGATAATCTATATATGATGAAAAATTTTGCCTGTTCTAAATTTATTAAGCTTAATGAGCTAATAAGTGTGCAGGCAAACCTTTACATGGCAGTGTCAGAAAGAAGCACCTTTACTTTATTTGGCTGCTGAAAAAAAGATGGTCTGAACCACCAATCTTTTTCCCAGGCCTACAATGAATGACTACTAGAGAGCATTCTTTCCAGAGGCATTAGCAATACAGTTCAGCACCACATTAAAGGAGACAAACACCCTACAAATGCTTATTGGACTCACTATACACACTATTGACTTTCCACTGCCAGAAGAAAGCATGGTTTTGGCCATTCTCCAAAACCCCCTTCACCCAAATCACTTTCTGTTCATATGGACGATAGGTTAGCACCTCAGAAACGACAGACATTAAAGTGTCAGACTCGTAGGAAGGACATTAAGACAAGAGAGAGATATTTTCCCCCAAACAAACCTTTTCTACCACCTAAGGACTCACTCAGGTAAATTTCTCTTGTTTATACACACAAACACATACATAGCAAGCACATCATAAATACGATTACTATTTCTAAGGCTTATTCATGTCTTAGAGTAACACTATTTACAGAGAGAGCCATGCAAGCACTCAAATGGCTGTATATACATGTGCAAATCCACTGTAACAAAGGAATCAGTGCTGAAGCAGATTTATTTGCATATATAAATAGATTTTAATTAAATACGAATTATGCACAATTTGATGAAAAAATAAATAGCATCAATTTGTGCAAAATACTGGTTCATTTTCACAGATAAATTACAGAAAATACTCAAACAATTATTTACATTAATTGTCAAAAATTTGCAAGATGTAAATGCGTGAGATATGTCGTGGCTAATTTTTTCAGATCTGGACAAATTTTAAACAAAAACCAAACAACTTTTAAGTAGAGAAAAAGCAAAGAAGTTTATTGAAGACAAACATAGATAGACAGCTCTAAACTGGTCAGAAACACAGATTCCCAACAAAGCTCAAACTACAGGTTCCTCAAAGTCCAAAGTTCACAAAGTCCCCAACTTCCTTATTTTACATGGGTTTATAAACCCGACAATTATTTAATATTCAATAGGTATATGTTAATTTGTTTGTCTTAGTGGTGTGGTAACTCCCAATTCCATACTTTGCCCCCTTTTATCTCATCTTTTATTTATTATTTATTTATATCTGGGTGGGACTTATCGGTCATCCAAAAATTTTACTCTCCTTTAGTGCTGAATTTTTCCATCAGAGAAAGTTTTGAGATTGTTCCAAGATGGGTAATAATCTTATTCTCATTTTCCTATTTTCCTATTTTCCTATTACTTTCCCATCAGTCATGTCTCAACTGTCCTTAGAATGCTTACAATTATTGAAATTATTTATTTGTTTATTTTTATTATATTTTTGTCATATAATTATTAATTATTGAACTTAAGTATGGCTAAGATCAATATGATTAATTTTGTCAAAGCTTAATTATATTAGACTACTTTATTTAAATTATTATTATTATTATTATTATTATTTTCTATAAAAAAAAGAAGAAGATATCTAAAGAAGATAATTCCCTTCTTAAAGCATAATTTAATCATTAACCTATATGATTTTAAACACTGACTTTTAATAATATACGTGTATATATGGATTAGTAATTATAGACACAGCCATCATAGTTGAATTTTGGTTATGTAGTGTAAAATTAAGTGATAGTGTTAGTTGTAGTATTAAGGGATAGTAATGGATTTGATTATTGATTAGTTATTCCTTTGTTTCTCAGCTTTAAAAAAAAAGGGAATCTTTCTGGCCATCTGTGTTCTGTGTCCAGAAAAAATGGAACTGAAATTTATTTCTATAACTTTTCTTAAGCGTCTCTGTTAATCTCTGTTAGCAAATTACTTTCTGCACTTTTCCATTACGCTCTACTTGCTTTAAAGTTCTTTCTTGCTCTTTATGTGTACTTTGGTACACATCCTTTGGTTACGCTCTATGTTTTCGAAAGTTTTCTCCTTGATTAAGGCTAGCAATAATATAGAATAAGAAAATTAGTAAGTATTATTACATTGGTTAGTTTAGATGTTATATTAGGTTATATTATTTCTTTTTAATGTTATTGTTTTAAATCTATCTCTGCCTCCTGCCTGTGTATTTTCTACTTCCCTAATTTGAGTGTCTGGCCTACAGGCCCTGTTTCTCTCTGGTATGGTTCTTTTACAAAGGACTTCTGGGTATTGGGCATTAAACTTACCATCAGTTAGACTAAATAGCACTAATTTCCATCACCTCACATCCAGGGTTGGGGTTTTGAATCTCACCTCTGCTCAGTGTTTTAACTTAGTGAAAGTGTATGATGCAATAAATGAAACAGATAATTGATGGCTAGACTAATGGTAATGTAATATATCTTATATAATGTAATATACTTTAAGAAGAGACATAATGTCCTTGTTTTTCAATACACTTTGCCCATATGTCAACAAGCTTTCATTAAAAAATGCTTCAGGCAGAGCTTAGGCTGAGCATGCAAGACAACAATGCACAGCTGTCTTCACTTCTTCATCAGAAGTGATTATTTGTCCTCGTAGGGCTGCTCACCTGAAAACAGATGGAAATCCAATGGAGCAAGATCAGTTTGCGGATGTGTTGTCATGCAAGAGCACACCTCCATTGGCTAGCAGTCCTCTGCGTTTAATCCCAAGTTTAGGCTTCAGTTCTTCAATAAGCATCTTACTGTGATGAGCACTGTTGATTGTTGAACCTTTTTCCTGTCGATGTTCTACTAGCACTGCATCTCCACTGACACTTGTGAATCCTAGAAAACTGTAAGCGTCAATTTATCTGATGATTGAACTTTTTCTTAGTCACGATTAAGGATGTTTCAGTTCCATATTTTGCTGTTTACTCTCAGGCTTGTAGTGATGAATTCATGTATAGTCATCAAATCACAAAATCAGTCACAAATGATGTTTGCTCTTCCATGTTTATGCTCTTCCATGAGCATGTTGTTTCGCACCAGTTACACACTCAGACTTAAAAAAAAATTATAAATAACTGCATGCTGCTCTTAATTCGTGCAAATGACTAGGGGACATCCAATTTTGCTTGTACCACAGTTACAAATGAACTGATGTAACATGTTCTCACCTGCACAGCCGTGATCGGAGACAGTAGCCTTGAACGGAAAGCGCTGATAAGACCAACAGAAGTTTTAATATAACTGAAGTGTGAATATTTTTTTATTCACCCTAATAATATGATATGATATGATATGATATGATATAATATACAGAGGTGGAAATAGTAATAAAATTTTGTACTCAAGTAAAAGTACTGTTACTTTAGTGAACATTTACTGAAGTACAAGTAAAGTTACTCAAGTAAATGTAAATAGTAGCTCATTAAAAATTTACTCAGAGTAAAAGTTACTGAGCTACTTTTTTTTTTAACAGCGGGGGTGGCATGGGGAATGGAACACCCTTGCATAATAAACCTGTTCCCTTTGTTGTGCTTTAAATCAAAGTGGTCGCTTAAATATGACCAGGGGTTTGCGTCTTAAGAATTTGTTGGCATTTCACTTTCAGCTATTGTCTGCATCAGTGGCATCTGTTTTGTCCGTCTCCATCGTTCTTGTGAATTTAGTGCGTTTGTTCTCCACGCCCATCAATCAATCCTGCACTAGTTTCCGGGGTGCAATTTTTTTCCTTCCATGTTGCATTATTTTTCATTTTCATTCATCTATTTTTTACTCAGTAGTGAATATGATTTAAAATGTAGTGAAGTTGTTGTTGTTGTTGGTCTTTTGACTGCTCCCGACAACAGGTCGACACAGTGGAATATCCAGTCCGCACTACAACTTGGCACAGGTTTTACGCCGGATGCCCTTCCTGACGCAACCCTCCCATTTTATCCACTGCATCCAGTGGCTGGGGTTTGGGCACTGGCTGGGAATCGAACCCGGGCCTTCCGCATGGCAGGCAAAACACCTACCACTGAGCCACCAGTGCCCCATTTAAAATCTAGTGAAGTACAATACTTTAAACAAAACATACTAAAGTAAAAGTAAAATTAAAAGTAGATTTTAAAAACTACTAAAAAGTACAAGTACACAAAAAATCACCTCAATTACAGTAATGCGAGTAAATGTAATTCATTACTTTCCACTTCTGATAATATAGTATAATATAATATAATCAGAGGTGGAAAGTAACGAATTACATTTACTCGTGTTACTGTAATTGAGTAGCTTTTTTGTGTATTTCTACTTTTTAAAGTACTTTTTAAAATCTGTCATTTTACTTTTACTTAAGTATGTTTTGATTGAATTATTGTAATTCGCTACATTTTAAATCATATTCGCTACTGAGTAAAAAATAAATGAATGACAATTCTTAAATAATAAAAATGTTGCGCTCGCGTGCGTGTATCATGTCCTGGTCTCGCGCCGCTCCAGACTCCACTCCAGGTTTTCTGACTGTCCCCACATCGGCATCTTCCTGACCTTACACAGGGTCGCTTCCGCCCTGAGAGTGACGTCATCGACTAGCGCGACCATATATAAGCGCGGGAAAGAGGAAAGAGGTTGTGATTTTGGCGTTTTGATATTTGGTTGTATATTCCCGTTTTGACTTTTTGCCTCCCATTGACTTTGATTATTGCTTTGTCCCTTTGGTTTGGTTGGTCTTTGTATATATTTGTAGATAATTTCACTGTATGTTTGTGCACTCACTAGTAGTAGGGGCGTGGCTGCCATTTATTTTGGGAAGAGGGAATTTATTCACTGTTTTTGGTTTAGGGAGTCCGGGAGGGTACCTGTATTTTTGTTTGTGGGGTTTTTTTTTTTTTTTTGCATGTGATCTCTAAATATAATTACCATTTTGTTTATTATTTTGGCCTGGGTACACCCTGAATCTGATCCTCCTCCTCCTCCTGTTGTGTGTGTGTGTGTGTGTGTGTGCAAACCTCATTATTTCATCAGTTAATGATTGGGTCTAGTTCTTTCTGCCATATACCACCATTTCCATACAGTTTAAAATAGAACCCTGAACCATTCTTTTGCTGTATGGCCCTAGACTGGGACGTAACACCATACAGTATTTAAGTGACCACTTTGATTTTCAAGCACAAGAAAGACAACAGCTTTATTATACAAAGGTGTTCCTTCAGTTAAAAACAATTAGTTTGAGATTTATATCTGTTCATCTTTTTTGAACTATGCTAGAATGCCTCACCCTCCCCCCTCATTTTTTATGAGCTACTTTTTACTTTTACTTGAATAGATTTTTATGATGGTAACTTTACTTGTACTTAAGTAAAATTTCACTGAAGTAACAGTACTTGTACACCTCTGAATATAATATAATATAATATAATATAATATAATATAATATAATATAATATAACAATATAATGACTTGACTCTATTCTTTATCTTTGGAATCTGAACAGCAACAAATTCTCTCTAATTTCACAATTATATTTTGTCATGTGGTGCAAAATTCATATAACAGTTTGTATGATAGATAAAAAAAATTTAAATAACAAAACAGACCAATAAACCAAGGTCACATGGGTTGGCAGAAAGGAGCATAACAAGTTATTTTGAAAGATAATGGCCAGGGTGTGACATTCAAGACATCAGTAAAACCCAAACATGTCTGATAATACAGAAATTCCCCATGCAAGGCTAAAGAAAAAAGCCTCGTTGACACACTGTTCTCACCTTGTGTAACTGCTTTCACACACGCGCACACACACACATGTGGTTCACATATTTTTGGTAAAGTCTAGACGCATCGCCTGGGCAGTGAACTTTAGATTTAAAGACATGTAAGTGATTGAACTTAAAAGAAAAAAAGACTTGAGACTGTGTCTTGTTCAGATTTAAGTGACCCCTTTGCTCCATTCAAACCAAAACCAAATTATTGTGTAATATCTGTGTTTGGTTTGAAAACCATTCTCTCACCAGGAACCAGGGATCGGATTTAACATGTTCTGTGGGTGTGAGTTTGTGTGTTAGGAAATCTTTGTCCTATTATTATGTTGAAGAGCTGTTCTCCTTTGGGGGAGGCTGATGTGTGTATTTGCATGATAACTGATGGGAGGTACAGTGTGTCGGGTGTAGGGGGGGGGGTGATATTGTGAAGGCCATATTAAGTTGGCAAACACAGTCACACTAAACACACCACATTAGACCTTGTTACTGTAAGACACTAGATGCTCTTGTGAGACATTTTAAGAAATCTAAAGGATGGCTGCTGCTCATGCTGAGGTGTGTGTTTGGATTGAGCCATGGCAGCAGATTTTTCATGTCTATGGTGGGCGGGTGTGTAACACACTCATGGAAGGTGAGTTTGTTGTTTTACTGTAGATCTTTTTTGTGTGTGTACAGTTAGGGTTTGGATGAGCAAGTTGACGTTGTAAAACATATGTATAACATGGGACTATTTTATTGATATGGTGGTGCAGACTAAATGCCTTTTAGGATTCTTTTTTAAATTGTTTTCATGAGAAAAATAGCTTCATTTACAAAACAACAAAATGAAGCTATTTTTCTCATGAAAACGATTAAAAAAAATAATTGACCTTCACAATGATATTAAGACAAACGTGTGTGTGTGTTCAAGGTTCTTGTGCAGACAGGACTCCTCTCCATGATGCAGCTTTGCAGGGCCGGCTACTCCCACTTAAGAAGCTCCTATTGCAGGTATGCACAATGTAAACCACTAAATCTCAAAAAGATTTAATCTATTAATTTACTCTTAATTATTAAATATGTTAGATAAATTGTCAATTCCCTTACACGAAATCTAGTGAAAAACATCTGTAATATAATTAAGTTCCAATGCTTGTGTTTGCACAGGGGATGCATGTTGGTGTGATCACACTGGATGGCATCACTCCATTACATGAGGCCTGTCTAGGAGGCCATGTTGCCTGCGCTGAACTACTGTTGAAGCATGGAGCTGATGTATGTCCCGAACTGCCTGAATATTTCCTAGTAATAAATACAAGTGTATGCATGTGAATAAGTTATTATATGTGTGCACTTTCCTTCAGGCCAACGCTATGTCAGTTGATGGAGTCACACCTCTCTTCAATGCATGCTTCAGTGGTAACATGGACCTACTCAGACTCCTTCTAAAGCATAGCTCTGTCCATCACCCAGCTCACCGTCGTAATTCACCCATCCACATTGCCGCAAAGCAAGGTGTGCTTATTCACATACAGTAACTGCATTACAACATCATTGTGCATTGTATTATGGGTAGAAGTCGCCTTGTTTTAGGATGCAGTTTTTCAAAAACAAATTAAGAAAGGGAAAAAGGTGCACCATTTGAAAAAGTGCGAGTTTCCTTATGAGGCAAAAGATTACTATTAGCAAATATAAAGGAAATTAACATCGGATACTAAGAGTGTTTCCATGCAGTAGGTTTCTAGTTCGGCTTTTATTTTTAAATTTCATCTTTGTATTAACTATGTATTTATTTCAGCCTTTTGTACAATATTTTAAAGCTGCTATTCCATTTGCAATATTTCTTTTCCGCTGTTTGTGAGAATGGTTACAGTTAGTTATACAGCAACCATTCACCATTCAACCGTATTTTTAAAGTTGGATAATACTAAAAAAAAATCACCGCCATTACTACTCTGCCTCTACTGTAGCCTTCGTGACCTAAAGTATCGAAATGCCCTTCATTCTGATGTGACAATTCCATTCTCTATAACAATGTAGCCTTAGTATTATATGTGTGAAGATCAGTTTTAAAATGGGACGTCATAATTTTGACTTTCCATCTAGCAAAACCCTAATCTGCTTAGATGCACTTAATACACTCGAATGTTACAATTATTAGGAAGTAAATTGTTGAACAGTTGCAAACACAGGCAGAACCTCAATTATTATGTAGATGTAGATGAGATCACAGATGAAAAAGCAAAAAAGTAGATCGCATAAAGTTTCAGTTTGGTCTTTAACAAGTCCAGCATGTTAAACTTCACTTATACCACATCAGCGCTGTTTATGTATTTGCAGTGGTGAAATTATTAACTAATCCCAGTAAAATATTCAGTTTAGCTTTTTTTAATTAATATCTATTGGTGCAGGTGTTTGTTTACATTGAGTAAGTAGTTTATAAGTAGATTATTAAATCTGGCACAAAACTGTTCATAGGCGGCGCGGTGGTGTAGTGGTTAGCACTGTCGCCTTGCACCTCCAGGGTCTGGGTTCGATTCCCCGGCCAGGCTCGATTCCCGTCTCTGTGTGCATGGAGTTTGCATGTTCTCCCCGTGCTTGGTGGGTTTCCTCCGGGTACTCCGGTTTCCTCCCACAGTCCAAAGATAGGCAGGTTAGGCTAATTGGCGTTCCTAAATTGCCCGTAGTGTGTGCTTGGGTGTGTGAGTGTGTGTATGTGTGTGTGCCCTGCGATGGATTGGCACCCTGTCCAGGGTGTACCCCACCTAGTGCCCGAAGTCTCCTGGGATAGGCTCCAGGTCCCCCGCGACCCTGAACACAGGATTAAGCGGTATAGAAAATGAATGAATGAATGAAAAACTGTTCATTACATCACAGATATATCTAGGCAGATCTCCAAGTACTACAAAAGTTTCATTAAATTGTGTCCAGACATTTTAATGTGATGGTGCGACATAACTGCTCGTAACTTTTACTCAACATTTTGGTTTTATTTATGGCGCAGGTTTGACTTCAGGAAAATTCCTAAGTACTGCCAAAGTTGTATAAGTTCTGTTTTCGGGTCCTCGAATGTATAAAACAGAAAGACATCATTGAAAGAACAAGTTCTGACTAATGTACAGACAAAACATTTATTTTAATTATATATATATTATATATATTATATATAGACAGTAGGTAAATGTTTCCCATCTGGCTTGCTATAGTGAGGATTTAATTTTTTCCCTGTCAGAGTGTAAATACAAAATGGATAATCATTTGTCAAGGCAGCTTATGTTGTATTCATTTAAGGATCATCATGGGTTGTGTGTGTGTGGTTTTATTTCAGGTCACACAGCTTGTGTGGATTTGCTGCTGTCTTATGGGATGGATGCCGATATGGAGTTGGATGAAGTAGGCACACCACTTTACTGTGCATGTGAAAGCAGGAGTACAGAGTGTGTGCAGAGGCTTCTAATCTTAGGTCAGTATAAACACATTTACTTAAACATATAAATAGAGTCTTAGGACCCTGTAAACACTTGTGATAAAAATTAGAAACTTAATGATAGTTATAAACCCTGTTCTTTATTTGGTTTCCGATACAGTTATATTTTAGCATCAATTCACATACAGTACATCACAGCAGTAAACATATATGTATGTAATATAAATGTGATATTATTAAGTAATAGTATAGAAAAAGTATAGAATTCTATAATTTCATTATGTGATTTATGAGCATTGTATCATATTGGCTTAGGAGCTGATGTGCAGTGTGGGCATGGCCTTGACACACCATTGCATGCTGCAGTTCGAGTAGGTGGAGCCAAGGAGGTGGCACTGTTGCTCGAACATGGTGCTGATGGGAAATGTAGGAATTCAGAAGGAATCACACCTCTGGATCTGGCTACAGATAACAGCATCAAGCAGCTTCTACAAACAGCAGGCAAGAGACCACATACAAAAATACTATTATAGTTTTGACTAAACTGAAAAGCTATATTATTAAAAGAGTCTGATTTATCATCTGTGTTCTGTGTTGTAGGTCCACGGTCTTTGTCACAGATGAGCCGGTTGTGCATTCGTCGTTCCTTGGGCCAAAAAAGACTGAACAAAACCAGAGTTCTCCAACTACCACACATTCTGCACACTTATATTCTGTATCAATAACATGCATATACATATTTCTTGTTTACTGCACTAAGTATACAGATTACATAGTTTTATACCCAGAACAAATACTGAAACTAGCTTTCTGAATATGGAAATCATTTGATGTAAATAAACTATATTGAAATAATACTTGTTTGTGAATATAATTTGAAAAACAAGTATCTATAATAATAATAATAATAATAATAATAATAAATAAGTTTATTAAGCAGCAGATGGCGACATAGAGCAAAAATTGAAAGTTGATGTCCTTAAGAGAGAGAGAGAGAGAGAGAGAGATGTGGGTGGGCTGGTGGTAAAAGAAAAAAAGAGAGAAGTTGCAGTCATGAAAGCATGGAAATATGGAAATATATTTTATTTATATTATCTTTTATTTATATTAATTTTTTAAATTATCTTGCATGGTAAACCAAGAAGGCATTTAATCATGTTCTTTTGAACAAAGATGCAACCTAGACAGCATTGCTTATTTTAAGGGCAGCCCATTAGATGATTTTATTTTATTGTTGTTGTCATTTTTAAGGACAGTCATTATGGCACCCTATGAGGACTTTTAAGGGTAATCTAGAAGGCACTTCTATCATATTTTACTTAACATACTTATATATCCTGTACCATGAGGTGGTTGAGCAGTGTCAAATAGTGGGTGCTGATCTAGCGATTAGTGGATTGATAGTTGTAACCTCAGGGTTATGCAAGACTGCCACTGATGAGTATGTTTATAAAGTATCACATAGTTATCAGGTGGACAAAATTGCATTTAATTAAACAGTCGTTTAAGACTTTTTCCATGCCACTGTTGCCCTCGGTTTACTAATCAAGGACATTTTTTTTAAAATTATGATTTATACATATTTCCTTCACGCATTTCATACTTATTTCCATATTGTATTTATTTGATAATGCTGCTTTGTGACAATGACCATTGTTAAAAGCACTATATAAATAAAATGGAATTATATGAATGTAAATGGCTGCAGCTTTGAGCCTGCATGACAAAACAAGGCAAGAAACCTTGTGTGTAGTGGAAACTTATTTGACACTGCTCAACCACCTCACCATGGTACACGATATATAAGTATGTTAAGTAAAATATGATAGATGAGCCTTCTAGATTACCCTTAAAAGTCCTCATAGGGTGCCATAATGACTGTCCTTAAAAATGACAACAACAATAAAATAAAATCATCTAATGGGCTGCCCTTAAAATAAGCAATGCTGTCTAGGTTGCATCTTTGTCCAAAAGAACATGATTAAATGCCTTCTTGGTTGGCCATGCAAGATAATAAAAAATATAAATTATTATTATTATTATAAAAAACTATTATTAACTATACTATAACTATACACCACAAAAGTCTGGACACACCTACTCATTCAGTGGAAGTAAAGGCATTTCTTTATATGTATTTTTATTCTATTTGTTTATATCTATATATGTTTACAAAGTGTAAACATTTTAATATTCTTCAAGATTATCACTGTTCACCCTGAACGCTTTGCACACAATTAGTCAACAAGTGCTCAACATATAGTCTGTGAGAACAGTTGGAAAATCAGTCTAACCTCATGAAAACTGATAAAGGAGAAGAAGAAAAAGAAAAAAAGAATTACATCAAAGATGACATCAAAGCAAAAGGTGTCATCTTTGAAGAATCCTCAGCACGTGGTTTATCCTTTTTACTTGTATTTTCATCATCATTATCATCATTATCATCATCTTCCATCCATCCATCCATACATCAGTACTTTTATTGTTTGTCTGCAGTATTTCTTTCTTATCCCTCCAGCAGCAG
Source organism: Channallabes apus (assembly GCA_030522415.1). Taxonomy (NCBI): domain Eukaryota; kingdom Metazoa; phylum Chordata; class Actinopteri; order Siluriformes; family Clariidae; genus Channallabes; species Channallabes apus. Next base: position 21,642,921 of record CM060109.1, read on the forward strand.
GATATGAATATTCTTAGAAAGCTGGCCGTCAAAGATTAAACAGACGGCTGTGAAATGCTGCCCTGGCCGCAGTATGGGGACTCCAGGCCACGCCCCTAATGCGAGGGGGCAGATGGGGCGGGTGGGGGTTGCCTCGGTGCTCTCCGTGCCCAATAGTAAGCAGAACGGCTGGCACAGAAAACACACGCGCAGACACAAACACATGCACATTAGACTTCATTACACTCAACTCGCGTAGTTCACGGCACAAACCGACAGGCGAGACGCGCAGGTAAGATCTGCTTCATTTACTATATATTTTTAAATTCAGCTCAGCGGTGATAAATGACGGGGAAACCCTCTGCGACTGAGGAGACGTGAAGAAGCAGAGATGTGAGACAGGAGCTGGGCTTTTTAATCGAACAAGCATCATCCTTTTATCGGCGAGGGTTCTTCCGAAGATCAAAGGCTGTGTTTGACATGTAACGCTGAAATGTATCCAATCGCCCCAAGCTTCTAGATTTACTCAGAATCCTCCTAAAGCCCGTGCATAAGACTGAGGTCGATTAAATGAGGCAGGGATTTTCGCCAGCAGGAGTGAGGAGGGACTGTAGGCTACAGATTTCTCAAACAGCTGTTTGAACAGGTGCAATGCAGCACACAGCCGGTTTAAATGCATATACAAGTTTATCATTTCCTTTTTTCTATGCTTACACAAGAAACAGATGAGCGCATATTGTTCCTTATTGACCCTGTGATTTGAATGATTCTCCTGAATAAGTCTTCCCTCCTGTAATTTTGAATTGTTTTCGTTCAATCCATGTGTAAATCAATAGTGGGTTTGGGATTTGGCTCAGGAGGCACGTTAAATTAAATGAATGTCTCTGTTAGATGATGCCGTCGCCTTAGAAATCAGTCTGGTAGCGCCCCGAGATCAATTAGAATCAAATGAAGGAGGAGATCTGTGCACATATCCCAAGCCTTATTTAGTCTCTGATATTGGGGCGCACTTAATTATGTGTGCTTCGTGTGCCGTAATCATTTAGTCACGTTGTCACAGTATGAACATTTAGATGGCGTTAACCCTCATGTTGTCCTTAGTGATCCAAGTATCTCTCTCTCTCTCTCTCTCTCTCTCTCTCTCTCTCTCTCACACACACACACACACACACACACACACTGGGCTTTGCGGGTTTAAACATTGACCTACATGTTCATTCATTTGTTATTTAAACAATTTAAAGACCCAGACCTGACTTAATCATGCAGCTAAGAGGACTACAGGGAGATGACATAACCTCTCCCAGACCAATACTCACTAAGTCACATTTCAGTGACACACACACACACACACACACAAAGCTTCAAACACAAACTTTTGACTCCTTTAGGATGTCCATAAGTGCCCCTTTTGGTTATAAGGTGTTATTTATAGTGCTACAGTGGTCATTTGTATCCATTCCTAGCAGGTGTGCTAGTGTGTGCGGTTTCAGTCACATTTTGCACCACACCTTCTGTTAATGGTTATGCTGTGTAGACTGACTGTGCAGTCATGGGAGAGGAACAAGCTTTGTGAACTTGGCTTGGATTAAGGGGCATGCTCTGTCAGGGCATCTATTATTTGAAGGACTGGGAAACAGGTGAAAATGTCATAGAGGAAGGGATGTGGTGGTGTTTTAAACCCTTGTTAACAAAAGTGAGGAGCTATCATTTGAAATTAATAATAGTTTGAGCACCCTTGTAAATGACAACACACCTAGCAGGCATATTTACATTTCATTGATGCAAAATTTCACTGTGGCCTTGGAACTCCAGGGTCAAGGGGTTGATTCTCGCCTTGGCCCTGTGTTTGGTGTTTAGCGTGGATAATGCTGCTTCCTCCCACAGTCCAACGACATTCAGATTAGGCTAACTGGCATTTCCAAAGTGCCAGTAAGCCTAGGTGTGTGTGTCTGTGTGTGTGTGTGTGTGTGTGTGCGCGCGCGCGCGCGTGTATGCCTTGTGGTGGATTGGCACGCCATCTCCAGGATATATTCTACCTCATACCCCAAGTTCTCTGGGATAGGCGTGAGGGTAGAGTGAGTGAGTGATAAAATAGGGCTCTATACCAAACACCATAATTCTTAAGTTGTTAACTTCTTCTGGATATTTTTCCCAATTAGGTTGATTTTAGGATAAAATAGGATTTTAGGATTGTTAATACGGTAATTAATTTACTGAGACCTTCTCAGTACTTTTGGGAAATAAAACTGGTTCAGAGATGGGTATGTAAGTTATTGACTGGTGTGAGCATGTCATAATTTGATATGTGGAAAAAATAAAACATGATGGGACATGCTGTTCTAGTACATTAATTACCAGGGTTAAATGGAGGTATAAAAGATATTCAGTAGCAGTACTAAAATTATAAATGTTTAGATGTGAGTCAGTGTTCTATTTAGATAGAGTTGTTATTGTTGTATGTCTCAGATTTTGTTAATTCTGCTTTTTATTTGTTCATTAGTTTATCACAGCCCCTGCCCTCAAAATGCAATATTTTCTAATTAAAAAGTCATGTTCAGGATTTAATTTAATCACTTCAAATAACACCCACAAGCACATGGAATTAGCAGACATATAGACATGTATATTAGTTTTGTATCTATCAATTAAGAAGTCCTTTTTTCTTATGAAAAGTGCAGCATTTGCAAACATGGGTGATATTAGTGGATTATAGAACAAAAATTTAAATAGACAAAGCACAAAAGCCACAGTTTACGTTTGTGGTCTTAATGAACAAAGAAAAAAAAAGATTAAAAGTTACTGTATTACTTGTTTTAATATTTGCCCTGATGGTGATGGTGACAAACTTGTACAATTATGAAAATTTGTGTAAAATATGTTTAAAGTTATACCATGTTCTAAGGTCCAGTGTAATTTCATGTTATCTTGATGTTTAAATTTATCCAAATGTAAGCCTTGATTTTTGCTTGTTTATCCTATACAGTACAAACGTTTCAAAAGGTCTTGAACCTTCCTCATTTCTTCATAAGTTTTTCTTAATAGGCTTCCTGAATGACTTCAGTTGATCTCCAGGTTTTTGCCTCTCATTTTAAGTCCAGTCCTCGTACCTGATCAGTTTCAGAGTATTGTTTTTTGTTTGTTAAGCCACACAGTGATCTATGAATCACTCAAGCATAAAACCCCATCTACCTTAAGGGATGAACCAGTGAGAAACAGGTGCAGATGATGACAGATGTTTAGGCTGGTGATTAGTACACTGGTGATGCTGAATGCTGAGTGGTTGGAACAAACTGAGAAGGGAAACGAAGTTGCTTCTGAGGTTGTTATATAAACAACCAATTTTTATATGGCATCTTTAAGCAGTTTGCAGCTTGTCACAGTAAAACATTTCTTCCCATTTCTTTAATCTACATCATTGAATTTAACTTAATATGAAGAAATAAGTGGTGGCTCAATATTTTTTTAAGTGTTTGACTCTTCCCTAGATGTTAGTATTTTATTTCAGAAAAGGTTTTCAATTGAACTTATTTTAAGTACCACCTTAATAACAGTAACAAAACAACTGGCCTTTGAGGGCCTCATGTAGAAACAATCCTACTGTATGTAAATCAAAATGGATATCAGTGTCGTCTCATCTGTGTTCAATCTATCAGTCTAACCTGCAAGTAGCCTCCACTATGCATATTCATCGATACTAAAATTCTTCATCAAGACAACAAAAATATATTTAATATTTACAAACCGGATTCCAAAAAAGTTGGGACACTAAACAAATTGTGAATAAAAACTGAATGCAATGATGTGGAGATGGCAAATGTCAATATTTTATTCAGAATAGAACATAGATGACAGATCAAAAGTTTAATCCGAGAAAATGTATCATTTTAAAGGAAAATATGTTGATTCCAAATTTCACGGTGTCAACAAATCCCAAAAAAGTTGGGACAAGTAGCAATAAGAGGCTGGAAAAAGTAAATTTGAGCATAACGAAGAGCTGGAAGACCAATTAACAGTACTTAGGTTAATTGGCAACATGATTGGGTTTAAAAAGAGCTTCTCAGAGTGGCAGTGTCTCTCAGAAGCCAAGATGGGTAGAGGATCACCAATTCCCACAATGTTGCGCAGAAAGACAGTGGAGCAATATCAGAAAGGTGTTACCCAGCGAAAAATTGCAAAGACTTTGCAGTTATCATCATCAACTGTGCATAATATCATCCGAAGATTCAGAGAATCTGGAACAATCTCTGTGCGTAAGGGTCAAGGGCGTAAAACCATACTGGATGCCCGTGATCTCCAGGCCCTTAAACGACACTGCACCACAAACAGGAATGCTACTGTAAAGGAAATCACAGAATGGGCTCAGGAATACTTCCAGAAACCATTGTCAGTGAACACAATCCACCTTGCCATCCGCCGTTGCCAGCTGAAACTCTACAGTGCAAAGAAGAAGCCATTTCTAAGCAAGAGCCACAAGCACAGGCGTTTTCATTGGGCCAGGGATCATTTAAAATGGAGTGTGGCAAAATGGAAGACTGTTCTGTGGTCAGACGAGTCACGATTCGAAGTTCTTGTTGGAAATGTGGGACGCCATGTCATCCGGACCAAAGAGGACAAGGACAACCCGAGTTGTTATCAACGCTCAGTTCAGAAGCCTGCATCTCTGATGGTATGGGGTTGCATGAGTGCGTGTGGCATGGGCAGCTTGCATGTCTGGAAAGGCACCATCAATGCAGAAAAATATATTCAGGTTCTAGAACAACATCTAGTCATCTCTTTCAGGGAAGACCCTGCATTTTTCAACAAGATAATGCCAGACCACATACTACATCAATCACAACATCACGGCTGCGTAGGAGAAGGATCCAGGTACTGAAATGGCCAGTCTGCAGTCCAGATCTTTCCCCTATAGAGAACATTTGGCGCATCATAAAGAGGAAGGTGCGACAAAGAAGGCCCAAGACGATGGAACAGGCCTGTATTAGACAAGAATGGGAGAGCATTCCTATTTCTAAACTTGAGAAACTGGTCTCCTCGGTCCCCAGATGTCTGTTGAGTGTTGTAAGAAGAAGGGGAGATGTCACACAGTGGTGAAAATGGCCTTGTCCTAACTTTTTTGGGATTTGTTGACACCATGACATTTTGATTCACCATATTTTTCGCTTAAAATGATAAATTTTCTCGGATTAAACTTTTGATCTGTTATCTATGTTCTATTCTGAATAAAATATTGACATTTGCCATCTCCACATCATTGCATTCAGTTTTTATTCACAATTTGTTTAGTGTCCCAACTTTTTTGGAATCCGGTTTGTACATTCTTGAGCATTTTTAAACAAAAAAATATTTTGCTCAACATTGTTATAGTAGAATAAATGGACACCGTCATGAAGACCTAATAATATATGGTTATATGGTCATTATATGTATATCTGTTACATCAGAATTTTTTTTTTAGAATTCTCTCTTCATGCTTGTTTCAACTATAAAAATAAGTTCAGCAACCAGGCTCTTTCTCTCAGACTTAATTTATTACACCACTCCATGACTGAATTCAAGCTCAGACATTTCCTCTAGTGCTCTCAATTTGAGTTCTCTGGAGAAATATGGCAATAAGAAGTCACAAGGATCACTCTGGTGTGGATATAGTAAAAGAAGATAATTTCACCTGCTTGACAACTGCATCAGTTACAGCTACATTCACATTACCAAGATAAAGTGACACGAATCTGCAAATGTAATAGATAATTTTTTTAGGTTTCCAAATATAGTGACTGCGTTATTTTGCCAAATTATGTAACACCTGACCAGAACCATCATATATGCCTATTGAACATCCATTTTTCAAATTTAATCCATCCACTCTTTTAGATATCTACTAGATTTTTGTGCATGGCTACGGGGATTTGCGCTTATTAATCACAACATCATTAGTGAGGTCAGTGACATATGGTCGGTAAGGATACCAAGGATGCAGTAGATGTTGCAGTTCATCCCAAAGGGCTTTATTGGGGCTGAGGTCAGGGCTTTGTGCAGGCCACTTAAGTTTTTCTGTGCTAACTGGGTCTTCACGCCTCGCTTTGTGATGGTTATGAATTGAACCATAGATTTAGAAAGGGAAAATTTACCAATGAATGTTGTAATGTAAACATTGCTTTCAACATGAATTCTGTCAATTCATGTATCATGAATATCTGTTGAATATATATCAACTCCAGAAATAAAAATTTAAAATATACATTTGTGAGACAGGAATTATTTCCTAAGTTTGTTTAGAATTGTAGCAAAATATAAAATTTTATTGACCATGAGGGGTGAAGTAAATAATGTTGATTACCTCTCAAAGGGTGTGAGATATTATCTGGATCCTTAAGGTGATGTGTTCAAAAAAGGACAACTGAGCAAGAGTTGTGATGGTTAGACAACTGGGTCAAAGTGTCTCCAAAATAGCAGGTCTTGTCAAATGTTCCCAGTTTGCAGAGGTTAGTAACACCAGAAGTAGGCCAAAAAGGACAACTGGTGATCTAGTGACAGGGTCATAGACACATAAGGCTCACTTTTGTGTGAGGAGCAAAACTGTGCCTGTCTGGACTGGACTTCTGAATCATGCTTTGTTTTTGGGTCATGTGGGTGCCCGGATTTACTATGGGTAGAAGACAAGATAATGGAAGCTGTATGGTGCAATGGGCAACGTTCTGATGGGAATCCTTTGGGTCCTGGCATTTATGTAGATGTTACTTTGACACGTAGCACCTACTTAAACATTGTTGCAGATCCATCCAGATACATCTCTTCATGGCAGGGCTATTTCATGAAGACAGTAACCTCTTTCAGTGACCTTCTACAGTAAAAAAAAAATATTCAGAAAGAGTTGACATGGCCTCCAAATTCTCCATATCTCAGTCTAACCAAGTATCTTTGGGATATGCTGGGCAAAGAAGTCTAATCCATGGAGGCCCCTAGGTCACCTACAAAGGTCCTATGGAGTTTCTTTAGAGGTCAGAGTTGTTTTGGTGGTGCAGGTAGTTTTAACCCATAAGAACTAGAGATGTTCCGATACCATTTTTCCCCTCCTGATACAGATTCCGATACTTGGGCTCAGGGTATCGGCCGATACCGAGTACTGATCCAATACCTGGGTGTGTATCTGTACAGTGTATATATATAGCATTTTATATATATGCTGTATATATATATATATATAGTATTTTACTTAAAAAAAGAAATGCTATATACAGTGGTGTGAAAAACTATTTGCCCCCCTCCTGATTTCTTATTCTTTTGCATGTTTGTCACACAAAATGTTTCTGATCATCAAACACATTTAACTATTAGTCAAAGATAACAAGTAAACACAAAATGCAGTTTTTAAATGAGGGGTTTTATTATTTAGGGAGGAAAAAAATCGAAACCTACATGGCCCTGTGTGAAAAAGTAATTGCCCCTTGAACCTAATAACTGGTTGGGCCACCCTTAGCAGCAATAACTGCAATCAAGCGTTTGCGATAACTTGCAACGAGTCTTTTACAGCGCTCTGGAGGAATTTTGGCCCACTCATCTTTGCAGAATCGTTGTAATTCAGCTTTATTTGAGGGTTTTCTAGCATGAACCACCTTTTTAAGGTCATGCCACAACATCTCAATAGGATTCAGGTCAGGACTTTGACTAGGCCACTCCAAAGTCTTCATTTTGTTTTTCTTCAGCCATTCAGAGGTGGATTTGCTGGTGTGTTTTGGGTCATTGTCCTGCTGCAGCACCCAAGATCGCTTCAGCTTGAGTTGACGAACAGATGGCCGGACATTCTCCTTCAGGATTTTTTGGTAGACAGTAGAATTCATGGTTCCATCTATCACAGCAAGCCTTCCAGGTCCTGAAGCAGCCAAACAACCCCAGAACATCACACTACCACCACCATATTTTACTGTTGGTATGATGTTCTTTTTCTGAAATGCTGTGTTACTTTTACGCCAGATGTAACGGGACACGCACCTTCCAAAAAGTTCAACTTTTGTCTCGTCGGTCCACAAGGTATTTTCCCAAAAGTCTTGGCAATCATTGAGATGTTTTTTAGCAAAATTGTACCGAGCCTTAATGTTCTTTTTGCTTAAAAGTGGTTTGCGCCTTGGAAATCTGCCATGCAGGCCGTTTTTGCCCAGTCTCTTTCTTATGGTGGAGTCGTGAACACTGACCTTAATTGAGGCAAGTGAGGCCTGCAGTTCTTTAGATGTTGTCCTGGGGTCTTTTGTGGCCTCTCGGATGAGTTGTCTCTGCGCTCTTGGGGTAATTTTGGTCGGCCGGCCACTCCTGGGAAGGTTCACCACTGTTCCATGTTTTTGCCATTTGTGGATAATGGCTCTCACTGTGGTTCGCTGGAGTCCCAAAGCTTTAGAAATGGCTTTATAACCTTTACCAGACTGATAGATCTCAATTACTTTTGTTCTCATTTGTTCCTGAATTTCTTTGGATCTTGGCATGATGTCTAGCTTTTGGTCTACTTCTCTGTGTCAGGTAGCTCCTATTTAAGTGATTTCTTGATTGAAACAGGTGTGGCAGTAATCAGGCCTGGGGGTGACAACTGTGGTTTATTACACCTGAGTTAAATTTCTGTAAAGTTATTTTTTAACAAGGGGGGCAATCACTTTTTCACACAGGGCCATGTAGATTTGGAGTTTTTTTTCTCCCTTACTAGCGTAAACCTTCATTTAAAAATTGCATTTTGTGTTCAATTATGCTATCTTTGACTAATAGTTAACGGTTTTTGATGAGCAGAAACATTTAAGTGTGACAAACATGCAAAAGAATAAGAAATCAGGAAGGGGGCAAATAGTTTTTCACACCACTGTATATATATATATATATATATATATATATATATATATATATATATATATAGCATTTCTTTTTTTAAGTAAAATACTACTAGCCCTGTGTAACAGGTTCGACCCTAAATGCACGGGCGACACCATGAAACACGGACACGAGGCGAGGCCTTACAGGAAAAAGGGTAATTTATTTCGAAAAATGGGGAAGGAAAGGGTTAATGGCTCTCTGCGGCCTTTTCCACTTCAGCGGCAGGGATGCGAAGGCGGGCTCTACGCGGAAGTGAAGGTGCCGTGGGAGCTCGCGCAGCTCGTTCACGCACTCCTCTCGCGGAGATCAAAGGCGCCCCCCTTTTTAAAGTCTCTTGGGCGCATCAAATCGCCCCGCTCTTGTGCCACTGTCTCTCATAAAAAGTCCAGCTTCCCAACAGTCAGACCCCGAGCTACACTCCCCGCTGTGTTTTATAGCGCCGGGATTATTAGCGTTGATAGCTCATGGGCTGTTGCCTGATTCTGCGGTCCTGCTCCTTAAGGGGAGAGGAGGCCGCCTAACTAGTGAGCGAGGAGCGATATCAATTTGGACTCTGTAAGTAAGCTAAGCTAGCAAAACTAGCGTTCATAAATAGGTTATGTTTAGGAAAATGGTATCGGATCGGTACGTGGACTCAAATTCTCGCCGATCCTGATGCCAGATTTTTTTTGTGGTATCGGTAGCATTTCCGATACCAGTATCGGAATCGGAACAACCCTAATAAGAACCCAGACCCAGCTCTCCTTTAAGGGAAACTATTGGGGATATAACAAATCAATTTGTACACATGCAGTCAAAAGAGGTTAAATATAAAAAAGAGACATAATTAAGACTGGTTAAATACCAAAAAAACAAGCTTTTAAAAATAAGCTAGTTCTGTCACATGTGCTACCCAGACACACCGCCATTTTGGAAATGCACCAGGATGTAAATTAAATGTCACGTAGGGACAAGGATTAATATGAATAAGGAACTTTCCAGACCATTTAAAAAGGTGGTGACTGTTGTGTCACCACTGGTTCTTATGGGATAATGTCATGGGTGATCGCTGTGTTTTACACAGTAAAAGACAAAATGCATTATCAAACGTGGTAATGCAATCCTGTAGGGTTGTGATAATAACTAACTGCCATGACTGAGATTGAGACCACATAATGTTGTTAATGTTAACTCTGAAAGATGGAAGCAGAAATGAATGGAAGTGAGGGGAAGCTTTTATCGCTTTTAAGCTTTTTTCTCTGATTAAGCTCATTAACATTCCAATAGGAGGAGTCATGTCGTGATCTGAATGGGTGACGACGATGTATCATAACCAGGCTTTGTGCTTGTGTGTGTGTGTGTTTTACTAGTTTTATGAAAAAGGCTCTGGCTTTTTTGCTTCCCATACAAAACGTGCCTGTATTCGTTGACAAGAGCAATGTGTTAAAGCAAAATATGATAATTGTGTTGTTTAAACTGAGACAGTAGATTATGGAATGACATAAAGTGTAATTGTATTTGTAATTCTGGTCAAATTCATTCCATTTCTATACGGCCTATAGACGCACACACTCACATATAAACCACATTACAGGTGATTTGGGAACTGGGTCCAATCCCAGGACATGAGGCGGGGTACACCCTGGACAGGGTGCCAATTGATCACTGCACACACATGCATAGACCACATACTCATTCACACACTACAGGAACACCAGGGAACGCCTAATCTGTGGGAGGAAACCAGAGAACCCAGAGGAAACCCACCAAGCACGGGGAGAACATGCAAACTCCAAGTAAACAGAGCTTAGGTGGGAATCGAACCCTTGTCCCTGAAAGTACTAGCCAACAGTACTAACCACTATGCTGCCGTGCCGCCTACGGTCAAATACTGATTTTAAAAAATTTTTTTAACTTGACTTGACTGGGATTGCAGTTGTGCAATGGAAACAAAACTATGTTAGCCTTTATACAAGACTTATTGATTTTCCTCTTCCATAATGGACTAAGTAAACAGAATTGTAAATGCAGTCTCCAGACTGTCTAAACTGTCAGGTCTGCACTGCTCCTGAGGCCAGCCTGCTCTCAAGGTCCACCTAAAGCTTCTTTATCAAGCCTGGCCAGTCTCCTGTAGGTGTACGCTGTGCTTACCTGACATTTATTATTGATTTTGTTGTGCATGCGTGTGTGTGAGCGTGTGCGCATGTATGGTAGGGGGTTATGGAGCGCATGCTTAGTTTCTGTGATCGTCTCCATTAAACAGCTGTGTTCTCTTTGAGTGCCTCATAATCCTGTATGTATGGTATATAGACAATGAAAGGACGCTGTGTTCAGGATGCAAGACAAAGCTAATTGCGTTATGCTAATCTGCATTTCAGTGGTCAGTTTTGTGCTTGTGTTGTTTAATCACGTTAACAGAAGAAATTAAATATTCATGAAGCTCATCTACATAAAGCCTGGTTGATGTTTGTGATGAGTCTAGAAGCAGCGTTAGGGGTAATTAACCCTTAACTTCATTTCCTGTAAGCATTGACAACATTGGGAGGTTTTTTAATGTGTTAAGGTTGTTTTCATTTTTTTCTTTCTGCTTCACTATATTCAGAAGCGCTAATGTGCAGAAGGTGCTAAGCCATAGCACTGTCACAATTAGCACATAAGTGTCTGGTGTGTGGGCCTGTGTGTGTTACATCTTAGAGGTAAGATAATGGTGGTGTGAGTGTGTTTGCCCAGGGCACTGTGTGTACACGTACAGGTGTGCGTGTGTATACACAAGGTGGGAAGCCAGTAAGACAACACACCTTGTGAAACCATTTGATGTTCATTGCGGCAACCCATGCGTAATGAAATAGACCAATATTTCCTTCTTTCTGGTTTAAGTCACGGTTAACAAAGAACACACACACACGCACACGCACACTCAAAGCACACTACAGTCGTGAAGAGGTCTTGCATTACTGCCGGCAAATTAAGTTAACTTTTACTTCCTTTGTCTGCAGAGACATCATGGTATCTCTACAGTATGTGTGTGTGTGTGTGTGTGTGTGTGTGTGTTGAAAACTGCAGCATGAAAATTTTTTATTAATTTTGCTTCAAATCCTCCCAGAGAATCTGAAACCAAATTTGACAGGAGCTCCTGCGCGCGCGCACACACACACACACACACACACACACACACACACACACACACACACACACACACACACACACACACACACACACCATAGCCAACTTAATTTGTCATTTTGGTGTTCGTGGTTGAGTAAAATGCAACCCTCTAAGAGATAAGATATATATGTGTGTGTGTGTGCACGTGTGTGTGTTGATGTGATGAACAGCAGCATTAGAACACCCTCATTACGATGAGTAGCTCTTGAGACAAGAATAACAACCTCCATTACAATGATGTGGTTTACAAAACAAGCGAAATAAGCACGACCTGACAAAATGTAAACACACACACACACACACACACACACACACACACACACACACACACACACACACACACACACACACACACACACACGCACGCCGTTGATCTTATTTATGAGCTGCCCTCCCAGCCCTGAGATCCTACAGATAGATTAGACAGTTGCAGGAAATCAATTCGCACTAATTCAGTGTAAAACAGGAAATGAAACCCCTTCATAAGTCTATCTGATCCGATTCCTGTCAGCGAAGAAACACGCTTACATCGCTCACTCCCTCTTTATACGAGCATACGGTCAATCAGTCACTTATTCACTAGCATTCAACCTTACTCTCAAGCAGGATGTAAAAAGGCATTTAAATAACACAACTTAGCCCTGTATTACGTAATGTGTGCCAATGTGATTGTGTGTGTATATTTGAGGCTCGTTTGTGTTACATGGTAATGAAGTATGGCTAGAAATACTGATGTTAATCAGCTTTACACAATAAAAAAAGAAAATCATGGAAATTTTTATGAAATGTGAAAATGTGTATAAATCAAAATGATTTTGATTTGATGATGACATTGTCCCTGGAAGGAAAAGGAAAAACTCCCTGAGATGGCAATAGGAAGAACCTTGAGAGGAACCAGACTCAACAGGAAATCCTGTTTAGGTATATACTGTGATACTGTGGATTTGGTGGGTGGAAGTTCATGCTGGAGGTCTTTCAGTTAGTATGGAGTCCAGGAGGCTCCAGATAGAATGTAGGAAATTCAGCCCAGATCATAACACTGCCTCCAAAGGTTTGGTTGGCTTTCAAGTCATGCCCGAGTATGGTGTACTGTGCTTGAGACCACCTTCTTAAGCGATACACAGTGATACGCTGATCCATGCCAGGGCAAAATATGAAATGTTTACATCACAAACCACCTGAACATTGGAATTCATGAGTACTAGAATCTGTGCCTGAGACCGTAGTTTAAGCATTCATAAATGTACAGACCCCCGTGGCCATATGTTGAGTTTCTTAAAGGGTTTGAACATCACTTTGACAAAGTGTTGATAGTAGGGGACTTTAACATTCATGTAGATGATGCTAATGACGCTTTAGCACTCACATTTATGGATTTGCTAAATTCCTTTGGGGTTAAACAATATAAATATAAATGGAGCAACTCACCGCTTTAATCATATGTTGGATTTAATTATATCCCATGGTATAGATGTCTCGAATATAGAGATTTTACCTCAAAGTGATGATATCACAGATCATCACCTCCTGATATATATACACTACCTGTAGAATAGATTGGCTGTGTCTCTCCACGTTATCAATTTGGTAGAAATATGAATCCAACAGATTCACAAGTAATCTGCGGGATCTGTCTAAATGTTTTATTAGACTCCTAAATGAGATTATCTAGATGAAGTAACTAGCAGCATGGGCATTATTATTTACCAGTAAATTTTTTTACCAGTATATTTACCAGACACTGTTGCTCCCCTCAGATTAAAAAAGAGTCAGAGATAAAAACACTTGCACTATGGCACAATAGTCATACTCACGCGCTAAAGAGAGCAACCCGTAACCTCGAGCGAAAGTGGAGAAAAACTAAATTAGAAGTTTTTCGAATTGCGTATAAAGACAGTATGTGCAGCTATAAACAGGCTCTAAAAGCTGCTAGGGCCGAGCAGCTGTGCCGACTGATAGCAAGAAACCAAAACAATCCCAGGTTCTTATTTAGTACAGTGGCTCGCCTAACAAAGCCTATGATGCCTGCAGAGAGTATCCCATCACAGTTTAGAAGTGAAGACTTTATGGACTTCTTCAATGAAAAATGCATTGAAGAATTTCTTCAAAGATTTCTTCAAAGAAAATAATGGAGTTTCAACCTCTAATAGCATCATGATCCAGTCCAGCCTAAAGCTGATTTAGATTTTCAGTTCTTTACAGGTATAGGACAGTAAGAGCTGTATAAACATATCACCCCGGCTAAATCAACAACGTGCTTGTTAAACCCAATTCCAAACAGATGCATACGTGATGCATACGGTTGGAGAGCCGCCTGTAAACATTATTAATTCTTCATTATATCTAGGTCACATCCCTAAACCTTTCAAGTTGGCAGTTATTAAGCCTCTTTAAAAAAAATCAAATTTAGACCTGAATGAAATACCAAATTACAGACCGATTTCAAACCTTTCTTTTATATAAAAAATGTTAGAAAAGGTAGTATCAGCTCAAATATGCACATTCTTCCAGGAAAACAATATCCTTGAAGAATTTCAGTCAGGTTTCAGGCCCCATCATAGTACAGAAACTGCACTAGTTAAAATTGCAAATGACTTGTTTATAGCTTCGAACCAAGGCTGCATCTCAATACTAGTCTTACTTGATCTTAGTACACATTCGACACTATAGATCATAATATTCTCATAGATCACTTACTGTACAAAAACACATCGTTATTCAGGGACAGGCATTAAAATGGTTTAGATCCTACCTGTATGATCGATACCATTTTGTAGATCTAAATGGAGAACTATCTGGTGTAATGCCAGTGAGATATGGGGTGCCACAAGGGTCAGTTTTAGGACCTCAGCTGTTCTCAATATACTGTACATGCTTCCCTTGGGTAAGATCATTAGAAGACATGGGATTAGTTTCCATTGTTATGCTGATGATACCCAGTTATACATCTCAACAAAACCAGACGAAATACCAAAGTTGTCTAGACTAACTGAGTGTGTCCAGGATATAAAAGATTGGATGACCGATAACTTTCTTTTACAACATTCAGATAAGACAGAGATATTACTTATTGGCCCAAAAGACCAGTACACAACAGCTCTTACAATTCAACTTGCGTTTAGAAGGATGTACTGTTACTACCAGCTCGACAGTAAAAGACCTGGGCGTAATATTAGACAGTAACTTGTCCTTTAAAAATCATATCTCCAATATCACAAAAACAACCTTTTTCCACCTTAGAAATATTGCCAAGCTTAGGAACATTTTATCCGTACCTGATGCAGAAAAGCTAGTTCATGCATCCATACTGGACTATTGTAATGCATTACTAGGTGGTTGTCTTGCATCTTCAATAAACAAGCTACAGTTGGTCCAAAATGCAGCCGCCAAGGTTCTCATAGATCCAGAAAATATGATCATATAACCCCAATATTATCATCCCTATCCCGAATGGCAACTTCGCTAATTCTTTCCACCTGTCCTTTATTTTTCTACTCATCCTGAGGCATCTGGAGATTGTGCCAGCTTCAGTAGACAAAGGCCATCCCAGTGCTGGGGCATCCAGAGAAGGACAAGCTCCAGCTGGATTCTGCTTCATGATGGTTTGGAGCTACGCAAGCTGCTCCTGCTCTCCCAGTGATCCAGACCCCATCTGCCCTCTGTACTTGTTGACTCATCCCTGTGCTGAACTGGACTTCATGTTAATTTAAATAACTTATGTTATATTGAACTTCCAGCTGCATAACACACATGATGTTATATAATTTCTATCCATTATCACCCAAATGAGGATGGGTTGCCTGTTGAGTCTGGTTCCTCTCAAGGTTTCTTCCTATTGCCATCTCAGGGAGTTTTTCCTTGCCATTGTCGCCTTTGCCCTTGGCTTGCTCATCAGAAGCAATCTCATTATTATATGGACACATTTTTCTCACACATACACACTTCCATAAATTTTCTTTTCAAATTTTCTTTTCATTTTTGTGACCCTGCTTTGAGACAATGTTCATTGCTAAAAGCACTATATAAATAAAATTGAATTGAATAAAGTAATTTTAAAGCTTTACATCTTCAGGATGAACTTTTGTCACAGACAGCACTGAAGACATGGCCGTCCACCTAAACTGATAGGCAGAGCAAGGAGAGCATTAATCAGAGAAGCAGCCAAGAGGTCCGTGGGAGAATCTGTCTACAGGACAACTATTAGTCAAGAACTCCAGAAATCTGGCCTTTATGGAAAAGTGGCAAAAAGAATGCCATTGTTAAAAGAAATCCATAAAAAGTCCTGTTTGCAATTTGCGACAAGCCATGTGGGCGACACAGTAAACATGTGGAAGAAAGTGCTCTGGTCAAATAAGTCTAAAATAAAACTTTTTAGCCTAAATCCAAAACGCTCTGTGTGGTGGAAAACATGCAGCACCATGTTGTGGGGATGCTTTTCTTCAGCAGGGACAGGGAAGCTGGTCAGAGTTGATGTGAAGATGGATGGAGCCAAATACAGGGCAATCTTAGAAGAAAACCTGCTAGGGCCTGCAAAAAACTTGTGACTGGGGAAAGACTTAAAAGTGTGTCTAGTGTATTCACAGACAATCTCCACCCAGTCTGACCGAGATTGAGCTATTTTGCAAAGAAAAGTGGGAATCACTCTCACATAAAATCCCAATACAATACATTTACGTATGTGGTTGTGACGTGACAAAATGTGGAAAAGTTCAAGAGGTCTGAATTCATTTGCAAGGGACTGTATATAATTGTAAAAAATAAATAAATAAATAAATAATAGAAATTAAAAAATGATTTTGAATTCAGTGTGGCAATACCATCATTACCACACAAAAGAATCATGATACATCACTAAATCAATTTGTTCCCCATGTTTCTAACAATTTGCAATCTTCATGTCTTTGGACGGTGAGAGGAAACCACCAAACACAGGGAGAACATGCAAACTCCACACACGCACACACACACACACACACACACACACACACACACACACACACACACACACACACACACACACACACACACACACACACACACAGACCAGAGGCAGAAATCGATTTCTCAACCATGGCAGTGCAGGTCCACATCCACACATACAACTTTAAAGATGTCTGTCTGAACATTTGCAGACCACAGTAAATAAATGATAACCACAGTTTCTTCAATCCTTTAGAAGATGGAAGAAAAAGAGTTTGCTGTTCTTGTTAACAACCAACAACAGAGCATGTCTTGCTTTTTTGACGAACTGTAGCTGTCTAATGCTCCTGCCAGAGCTGAACCTCAAGCCTGAACAAATTAAAACCCTTTTTCCCCCGATCACAAATAATAAAACTTCTCAAACAACAGCCCAAAATGAAAGGCATCTTTATTTAAAAAAAAAAAAAAGATATGTAAATTTAAAAAGAAAAAAGGGAGGTGATGTGTTTTCCTGGTGTTTTTTCATACATATACACATTACAACCTATGTGCATCCTGAACTGCTGCTCGATTTTAGACACAGTAAAAAAATGACTGCACTCTTTCGGTGTGTGCATTATGTCGATGGTATCATTTACACTCCTGAAAGTAATTACAGTATGTGAAAGTAATGACTCATCTCTAATACCAAACATGCTGTTTGTGAATCATTATTATATCCTAACAAATCATCTCTGATCAAACAGTATGGCTGCCGTATTGCGTGGGTGAAAAAGAGCCAGACAATCCTCTCAGCAGACTACAAGCTCTGGTCCCCATGATGAATCGCACATTCCAAGGGAATCGGCACAAGCGGTGTAGCGGCCTTTCACACTGAGGACTCTCATGGCAGGCATTCAAAATCTCTTCTTAACGGATTTATGCGCCAGCCGTTCTGATTATCGAAGCCCCAGTGATTAAGCACCGTGATTAAACAATTGAAGTGCCATGGCGAAGACAACCGAAATCCTGAACCTGTCCTACCTCCAGGATAATGAGCGAGAGATGATCCTCAGTGTCCTGCAAAAAGATGAGAAACTTCGCAAACGAGAGGAAAAGCGCATAAGGTATTTGGCCACTATTTATTCTTTTTATATTGTTTTATTAAAAAACAACCAGGATGGATGTAAACTTTTATTTCTGTTGTAAAGTTTGGCATTTTAACATGGGGCTCTGTAGGGATTTACTGAAAAATTAAGTCAATGCAGAAGAGCTAAAAGATGCAATTGCTTGAATGTCCATTGGGGGTTGTCTCTGAAAGCAAATCAATCCCCATAGAGCCCCATGTTAAAATGCTCAAATCAACAGAAATTAATGTTTACATTCAGGTACAGAAAAAATCCCGTTCATGATAACAATTTTAAAGTTACACATAATTTAAAACAATTTTAAGCCATCACTTAATGGGAATGGCAAACCGCTATCTATTAGCTGCCTGTTGTACATCGTTTTAGCTAATTAGCTAACTGGAATCATTGTACAGTAGTTTAACCTGCTACAAGAAATGTAGGAGTTGACATGGGACAAAGTGAAGGGTATGAATGGATTCAATCAAATGCATTAGCAGACAAATTAATGTTAGCCATCGTAGCATTTAAAGCTAAGTTCGCTAACTTGTGGCTCCTGCAAAGATGGTGACAACTAGAGCATCTACATTCGAGCTTCAAAAACTGCTCTTCAGAAAACTTATGTGTAACTTTACAGATGGTTTGTCCACTTCTTTATGTTACTGACTTGCTTTTGGAGCCAGCCCCAGTGGCATTGGCCTTTTTTCGGGCCCAGAGGGTATTGTCCCTTTGATATTATAGGTATGTTTGTAGCAACAGAAGTACATTTAGAATGCGAATCAAGTCACTAAATAAATACATTTTGATGTTGTAAAACTTAATTAGATTTCCTCCTTATCCTTGCTTAATCATTCCCTGTTTTAGTTGTTGATCCCATAAATTTTCTTATTATTCAGCTGTTCATTTACCTCTCACCTACCAGTTGGCTGTAGATGTGCTGTAAGTGAGTGTGTAAATATGTGTGCATGGTAATGTGTGATGAACTGGTGTCCCAGATCCCTGGGTCCCAGGTAGGCTCCAGATCCACAATGACTAGGATAAATTGGTTTCTGAGGATGAATGAAAGAGTGACTCATGGAAACAGTGAGCCCATTCCTTGAAAATTTTCAGCGTTGCAGTTCCAGACTGAGAAAAGGTTTTCAAGCAATTGACACAGAAGGTTAATTCTCAATTGAATAAAAGCTATTAGCAATTCCTGATTGATGCTTTCTCATATATGTTCATTGCTATCTGCAGAAAGCTGAAGAATGAGCTTTTGGAACTGAAACGCCGTGGTCGGCGTGGTAACCCGGAGCAGCGGGAGTGTGGCGTGTGTCTGCGTGCTCTGGGTCTCTTCCTCCAGAGGGGCAGTGTGTGTTTTGAGTGTCACCGCCGTGTCTGCAGCTACTGCACAGCAATGACCCCGAAAAGCAGCAACACCAAGTGCACCCTGTGTGCCAAATCTGCGTGAGTCAGGACATTTTCCCCAGAGGTAGTCACAGCCCATCGTTGGCCATTACAATTGTTTCTATCGTCACACAACAGGAACTAAGAGCTCATCATGCTTGGAGGAGCATGTTAACTGCTCAATCTGTTTGTGTGACCTAACAGATGGTTTAGCTATCATCATTTTCTATCAGCACAAAAAAAGAAACTATGAGACACAGCAAGCTGTGCAGTAAGAGAACTACATGTTTTTAGTACCTTACACCAGAACAGCTCCATCAAGTCTGCATCTTTTCATCTATATAACTTAACTGATTAGGACTAAACTAACCTTAAACCTTTTTGTATATTAAGGGAGCTGAAGGTGGTCACAGGCGAGTGGTTTTTGGAAGAACGGGCTAAGCGCTTTGAACACACGACCGTCCCTAGCAGTGACGTCATCAAACAGTCTATTCTCAACAGTGTTCCAGGTAGAACACCACACCTTGTTTAAACAACACATTAATTACACTATGTACGTGTTCATTCACTTTACAAACTATTTAAATAACACAAATAGAATGGCTGTCACCCTCTTTAACCAAGTATAATTTTTGTATTTTTTTATTTTGTGAATCTTTCTGAAGGACTATGCAAACATCTTTAGTCAACTTTCACCGTCATTATTTATTTCTATTTGTTTTATTTGCAGATGAACGCTCTGGTCAGAAGAAGCTTACCCCATCAGGACTGGACCGGCCAGCAACGCCTCAATCTGAGCGCTCCGCCTCACCCCAATCTGAGAAGAGTGCTGGACGGTTTATGGGCAAGAAGAAGGGGTGAGAAGCAGGATTTGTGTGTGCATAACCTATATACTGTAAATGTTTTCCAGGCCTGGTCTTTTAGTAGAACTGCAAAATACTTTTTCTTACACGTTAGACTTATTAGGATCGTCTTAATTAGGCTTTGCACTACTACATATTGTAACTTCAATTTGTTCTGCATTTTGAAATCATCTTTTCTGCGATGTTAAAGCTGTTTGTGTCTCTTAGGACAAAACCAGTGGCTGTAGAGGCATCAGGGTTACCAACAACACTGAATAACATGCGCTCACACACAAGCCGACCAACGTCACAGGCTGAAGGGAGGAAAAGGGTAACCATATGTTTGTTGCAACTCCATATATGTGTATTAGGGATGCTAAATCAGCAGCAAATGCACTGGGGTGTTAAACCTCTGACTCATATACAGTGTTGGCCTCGATCCATTTAGATCTAATCTTTACTTAGCTGTTACAGATTTAGAGAATTTCACTTGAACACATTGCTTCAAGTTAAATGTATTAGTTAAGATAGGTTTGTTTGTCAAAAGACATGCAGATTAGGCTAACTGGCATTCCTAAATTGCCTGTAGTGTGTGAATGAGAGTGTAAGTTTGTGTATGTGTGTGTGCCCTGCGATGGATTGGCACCTAGTCCATGGTGTACACCGCCTCGTGCGACCCTCGATACAGGATAAAGTGGTATAGAAGATGACCACAAGTGAGATGTTTTGTATTTTTGTGTGCATAGCCTGATGGGGCTGAGAGTGTGCGCAGTGTCCACAGCAGTAACAGTATTCCTGAAAAGATCAGCACAGGGGTGAAGCGGAGAGACTCAGGCACACCCTCTATCGCTGTGTCCAGAACCTCCCTTTCGTCAGGTATCACCATTACATATTCACACGAATACACTTACACAAACATGTGCATTAACTTACTGTAGATCCTGGTACAGTATGTGGGACATGAATCATGATCATGACATTTACTTTTTGCTGTGTTTTTTCTGTGTTTTTCTCTCTGTGGTTCCAGACCGCAGTCGTTCCGAAGTCGATCTCAGTAATCTGGGTGACGGGTTTGGTAATGATCCCCTGCCTGGTCGCTGCCGCTCAGTCCCTGGACTCAATGATGCAGTATGTTCATGTTGTAACTGCACTCTCACTCTGACGCTTCCCATAAAGCACAGCTTTCACAGCCATTACAGCACCCTGTTGATCAAGGAGCATTACATTGCTTGTAACTGACATAACTGATTGCTGCGAGTGCACTGTAATAGGGTGAAAATCAGGTTAGTGAGTGATGACAAATGAAATGCTCACAGAATGTGCGGCTGACGTTAGTTCTTGTCTTGTAGGACTCAGACGAGGACATTGATGCCCTGATGTCTGCTCACTACAAAACCACCCGCAGCATCAGCAGTGCTCAGTCCGTGGTATTACCTCCATACCCAAACACATACACTTATACACACATCACTGTTTCTTTATCCTCTTAGTGCAGCCGATGTAAATATACTATATATGTAGAGTCCATGTTTGTATCATGTCAACGTGTTTGTATGTATATTATATATGTTAACCTTTCTGCTTTGGAAAGTTCTGATATAGAGCATTTTTACAAGTATACTTTTCATCTCGTTTTAAACGGACGCAGGTGCACACTCACTGTCAAGTGCTTTTTAATTTTTCCTTGTACACGCCTACTCCTTCAAAACTCCATGCACATAGGAATATAAAGCAAAAAGAACGTGCAATTAGAATTGATAACGTACAGGTGGGCTGTTTGAATGGCTCGTGAAGTATCTTGCCGCACACTATTCATGCATAAATCCTATGTGAGTCATTCTGCAACAAGTGAACAGTACTGAGCCGAGCTGAGGAAGACAAAACTGACAATGAAGCTTGGAAATAACCTCTTGCTATAAAAGCTGTTTTTGGTCAAAAGAGTTTACAATAATCACTGAAATAAAGAGCAGAACTGGGTATAAAACAGCAACCAACAGTAGTAGGTTACTCCATTAGCCATTTGTTGTTCTTTCACCCTTTTAGCTCTCTCTATTTCTTCTTTACTTTTCCACTTTCAGTCTGTCACTCTTTCTTCTCTTTCACTTTGCTCTGTTCCACCTCCTAGTCTTCCACTCCAGGCTCGCAGCGAAAGTGGGGCTACCTTAATTTACCCGACTCAGATGCTGAGACTGTGAGTGCTCTTTCTCCGTCTGTCCACGTATGCTTGCTGTGTATTCCTGACGGCTACCTCTGTCTGCATCATGCACACAAACACACACACACATGCACAGAAGGTCTGAGTTTTAAAGCAGTTGTTTCCTTACTCTTGCAGAGCAGTCTGAACAGTATTATGAGCGTGTACAGTGAGATGGGTGACTACGGCAACGCGCGTGTTTCTGGAGAGATCCTGCTCAACATCTCCTACAGCTATAAAACAGGAGCGCTCAACGTTCTAGTGCGAGAGTGCCGCTGCCTAGCAACCGGAGACGACCGGAGACAGCGGACTGACCCGTAAGAGCCTGCATGTGCAAGGACAACATACACATACATATTAGTACAGCATTAAAAAATGAACACTTTCCCATTTCAAGATTATTTAGCAGCTCATCCAAACTTCCCAACGTTGAACAGCTGCATTAGTACTGGTTCTGACCATCATAATGACAGCCTTAACACTGTATATACAAGGGTTGGGTTCATTTGTTTTTTTTTCGATACCGGTGCCAAATCGATACTTTTAAAACGGTACCGGTGCCAAAACGGTGCCTGAACCGATACTTTACAAAAGCCATAAAATTATGGTGGATGACTCAAGAATACATTTTTATTGAACAAAAAATTTTATGCTTAAAATTGAGCAATATATTAAAAGTTTAAAGTATATATGAATATATAAGCTTCAAATTTTAGCAATTCGTTTGCAGAAATTTCACCATATTTGCCTTTTCTGGCAAAATACGACTCCTTTCCTGACTTATTGCCCTGCACAGGACATGCATAGCCTTCTTTGCAATGGTAAATGGGGTCACTGTTGTAGTACTACTAGTACTAGCTGGAAAGCCATAATTATAAACAGAATCCATGTTACATTAGTATTTTACAAATCGTTTGACTATTTGTTATCATGAATGCAAGATTTGCATTTTGCAAGTAACATGACATTAGCGCTACGACTGCTAATCTGCAGAAAGGTTGCTGTCGTCATCATAATCAGTGGACTTCTTTTTGCTACGGTTGGTACTGTATGACTGGGACTGAGGGTCGTCCACACCGATAGTGCCAGCTTTTGTCCACAAGCTGTTAAACACGGTGCCTCCCTCTGCCTTTAACTTTATTCCGTGTATTTATTCTGCTTTTAACTTTATTCCGTGTGCCTTCAAATGTTTTATTATATTTGACGTGTTTCCCCCTTTAAACGCAACTGCTGTAAAACATTCGCTGCACGTCGCGGTGTAGGAATCCTTTCTTGTGAAATAGAGCCACACTTTCGACTGTTTAGTTTTAGGCATTTTAACGAAAGTTGTTTAATTTAGCAAGCTAAGATTAATCTACTATTAATCTAAAAAAATATATGAATCTAGAGAACAAATATTTCAACCGACAGTTCAGGCATTTAAGTGGCACCGAAATGAGGCACCGAAATTTCTTCTGTTTCGGTCCGGTACATACCGGTTATATAGGCACCGGTTTTTGGTACCCAACCCTAGTATATACAGCTCTTGAAGGTACCTGATGTTGCTCTATGTGTGTGTATATATATAAATATATATCAGTTCATGGCTTAAAATTGTGTTTCATTGCAATCAGCATGAAAATAAAATGTGAGTATTATTCAGAGCTTTGCAAATGCTTGCATGTATTTTGCAGTTATGTCAAAACCTACCTCTTACCAGACAAGTCACGCCAGAGTAAACGGAAAACCAGCATCAAAAGCAACACCACCGACCCGGTATTCAACGAGAACCTGAGGGTGAGACAGGCCCGTGTTCACATGTGTCTGCTTGTCAGTGTTTCTCTAACAACATCTGTGACATCCTCTTTCTCTCTCTCTCCCTGTCTGTTTGTAGTATGTGGTGAGTCATTCGCAGCTGGAGACACGTACTCTACAGGTTTCTGTCTGGCATCATGACCGCTTCGGACACAACATCTTCTTAGGAGAGACTGAGCTGACATTTGACTCCTGGGAATTTGACAAACACATAGAGGATTGGTTCCCTTTGCAACCCAGGGTGAGACTCACAAATATGCAAATTTCTATTCTGATTTCCTTTTATTAAAAAATTATTCAAAGAACTAAAACTGTCTCTTTACTTACTTGGGTCAAGAAATAAGGCTTGGTATGGGTACGAAATGCTTAGCAGTACTCATGTCATAAAAATTATCGCATTAAGCTAGTAAACTAGCACTTGTGTGCAGTGTAATACTTTCAGATGTATTCTAATAGTGGGTTTCCTGCAGGCTGAATGCTCCACAGATACTCTGATGCAGTATAAAGGAGAGTTGACTGTGGTACTTAAGTACATTCCTGCAGAGAAGAACCTTTCTCTACCACTGGACCAAATACAAGGTAGTGCAGAGAAAATTCCATGTCTTAATTTTTTACAGATACAAACCTACTTTCTTAATGTGCTGCAGTGATGGATCACTGATGACCCGATGATTTCTCTGTTCCTTTTTTCTTTTTACTTGCCAGTATAGTGTGTAATGACATCATTATGTGCTTTGCACTTTAACACCCTGTCATAATGAATGAAATTAATGAGCCCGCTGTCTCTTTCTCAGTGAAAAGGGGTTTTCTGAAAGGGAAGAAGAGTATCACTCTGCCAAAAGGAGGCATGGTAGAACTTTTGGTTAAAGAAGCCAAAAACCTGACAGCTGTCAAATCAGGCTCTTCTGATCCATTTGTCAAAGGGTAAGACAAACTTCATCTTTTGTGTGATAAAAGAGAATGCATAATTGCAAGCCTTGTACAATATTGGTTGAATTTTCATGTGTGGTGTAGGTACCTGCTGCCTGATGACAAGAAGAGCACGAAACACAAGACTGCAGTGGTGAAGCGTTCTGTGAACCCACGCTGGAATCACACCTTCACCTACTGTGGCCTGCAGCACAACGACCTGGACAACGTGTGTCTGGAGCTTACTGTCTGGGACAAAGAGCCACTCGCCAGCAACGTCTTCCTTGGGGGAGTGCGACTAGGAGCTGGGACTGGTCAGTCTCTCTTTCTCACTCTCTCTCTCTCACTCACACTCCTTCATGAGACTAACAACAAATGTGAAGCTATGCATTTATCACTGTCATACCTAAACAAAAAACATTAAGGCCATTTACTATCATACTAGTAATTTAAGAGATCTATAAACAGTATGAATATAGAGAATATAACCAACCAAAGATTTCTTTACAAAATAGATTTCTTTACTGCTAAATGTTTTTTACTGCCAATTCCAGAGCAAACCAAAAGATCTCTTAAATCTGGTCAAGGTCTAAACTCTGTGGTGGTCTAAACTCTATGTCTTATTCTCCCCAACTCTTTCACAATTTGAACCTAATGAACCTGGCATTGTCATCTTGGAATATGTCCAGGCATTCAAGTAAGAAAAATCCATAGATGGAAAAACCTGGTCATTCAGTATATTTATGTAGTCAGCTGACCTTGTTTTTTTCGCACATAACATTAATGAGCCCAGACCTGACAACAGAAGCAACCCCTGATTGTTCGATTGACACTGCTTGTATGGTAGGCACTAGACATGACGCGCATATCACTTTATCTGTCTCTCTTCTTACCAGTGTGCACCATCACTCTGGAACATGGTTAATCTGGACTCATCATACCACGTGACCTTTTTCCATTGTTCCACAGTACTTCCTTTATCTTCCAAAGCAAATTCAAGCTTTTTTTCTCCAATTAGCCTCAGTGTTGTGTGGTTTTCTTAAGGCTATACAGCAGTTTAATGTATCAACCAATTGAGTTCTCTCTTCTTCTTCTTTTTTTTTTTTTACTACATTTCTTCCTTTAAGATGATGGTTAACCACGAACCTTTGGATATTGTATTGGATAGTTCAAATTTTAGTAATTTCAGTAATCTCCTTAGGTGATTTCTTTGCTTGATGCAGGCCAATAATTCGAGCCTTCTGAAACAGAGTAACATACTGTATTTGCCATGACCACAGGGTATGTCTTCTGACATGGTTGTTTAAGAAATGAGAAGCTACTTATTTCATCAGTTAGGATAAAATAACTTGGTGCCAGTTTTGATCAATTTAGTATTAATCACTGCACTAATTATCCAGTGGAAGGCTCTTACCTATTAGCCTAGTTAAATCCAGATGGTGACTTTGTTTGGCCAGGCAATGTATTTTTACACCATATTTTTTCGTTTTTCAAACACCACATAACAATGAGCTGGTGATAAGTAGGAAGAACTCAATGAGTTCCAAAGTCAGAATCATTATTATTATTATTATTAAGTCAGAATTATCTACTTTTGTAACCATTTCTCCTTTATATATTCTTTGGCTAACAAATGATTAGTTTCTGTTCTGAGAAAAGGATTTATCTCAATCTCAAAGAAAACTTGGCTGCATATAACAGCAGGTGAAATAACAAAAGCTGAATTGCACCCAGTAAATGGAAGAAGCAGCATCCCAGCTAAACTATTATCATGCGTGGCTTTTCTTCCTTCATCTTAATAACAGATTCTTATGTAACACCTATCAGGGAAGCATTCCCCTAGGGCCCTGAACCTATTGGAATAATTACACAGATTTCCTTTTAGACTGAGACTGGGTGATTTTGCAAGACAGTTTTTATGCTATTACACTCATCCATATTATCTATGCACTGTAGTGACATGTTCTCCCCAAGCGTAATGGGTTTCCTCCGGGTACTCCGGTTTCCCCTAAATGTCCAGTGCATATTAGATTAATTGGTGTTCCCATAGTGAGTGAATGTTGATCGGAGGTCCTACCACAGTTGTACATACAAATGGGAATAAGTACAATCGTCAACATTGGCCTCCACAGTTCCTAGATGGAGGGATGAGTGTTTAGTGGTAAAAAAGTTTAACTAATGATCAGAAAGTTGCAAGTTTAAATTCTAGCCCTTGCAACTTGCTACTGTCAGTTGCTTGAGCAAGGCCCTTAACCCTCAACTGATCAGGTGTATGAAATTGAATAATTGTGTCTTGCTCTGGAGAAGGGTGTCTGACAAATGACATAAATGTTAAGGCTAGCTTTTCAAAAAGTAGATAAAAATATTCATAAGCATGGGAACATATGTCAGATAGCACAGCCATTTTTATGCTTTATATACAAGGGGTCCTCAGTCCTATGCACAGATCTGTGTATCTCAAATACAGAAGTAGCTGCACTTAAGTGACTGATCCAAGATAAATTAAATAAACGAGGAAAATCAGGTGTGACATCTGGCCGGTTGTAACAAACACCTGCACCCAAATCTGCCATTTGTGCTCAAGATTGATAACCCCTTATTTATACCATAATTACACCAAAATTGTTATGGGTTTATTTATATGGACTGTTTAATAAGGTTCAAGGCATGTAGATGCTTTTGCTTTACTGCTGCAGGATGCATTTGCGCGTACACACACACACACACACACACACACACTCATTACTCAAGATTTGGTTTCTGCCTGCTCCCACTTGTATAGTTTCTTTCATTATTTTTTTCCCATTTTAATTTCCTTCAGATTAAAAATCTGTTTTAAGCGCAAGGGTTTATAATGTGAAGCAAATTACTGTTTCAGCATGCAGGAAGTTGCTTAGTGCTAATTTTGTTCCCCCCTGCAGGTCTGAGCTATGGGAAAGAAGTGGACTGGAATGATTCCTATGGTGAGGAGCAGCGACTATGGCAACGAATGATTGACAACCCAGAGGTTCCCCAGGAGTGCACGCTAATGCTGAGGTCCAGCATGGCCAAGAGAAAGACGTAGAGAAGGAGATGCCGAGGGATAGACATGCATCTCGCAATATTCATCACAAGCTACTACTACTCCTTGTCACCTTATAGAAAAGTGCACTTTGCATACATAGATAGATGCTGCATTGTAATACACAAAGACCCATACAGAAACATTATCTGCGAGACTAGGCTTGATTCCTGCATTTTACAAACATGACCAAAAAGTCTAGCTGTCTATATGAACACCCTGTCCTTCATCACTGTGTCTTTGCTGACCACTGCACAAGTATGCACCATACGTGCACAAATCCTGCAGTACAAAGCCTGGCTCAAAAGATTGCTCTCACACATGAAGAAACACATTTATGATGGCACAAACAGTTCTTTTCAAAGCACGTTCACTGCCGTTCACATATATATAAACAATTCTGCTTTTAGTGCACATTTTGTCTGAGGAGTCTGTTTCCAGTGGTGTTGTAGCGATGAGACAGAAATTAAGCACACCTCAATGACTCAGTACATGACTCTCCAGTAGTGCATGCCTAAAGCAGTGTTTATTGTGCATTAGATTTGAGCTGCTCTACCTCAGGCTGTCTTTTCGTTGTCCAGAGTGATAGTGGGTGACATGATTGAAATATCATAGCACAACATTTATATAATAGACAGAACATATCAATATATATAGTAACAAACTGCCAACCAAACAGCAACGTGTTAAAAACAGAGTTATATTATCCATTGTTTGAGGTCTACACATGACAAGTGTTGTTTGCTTTGACTTTTTCTTTCCTTGTCTTAATCAATGTCCCTGCAGGTTCCTCCCAGTTCTCAAATACATAGCAGTAGGTGGATTGGCTACTTTGCTCTTAGGTGTGAATGTGTGTGGATGCTATCTTGTGATGGGCTCCTATTCAGGGTGCATTCCTGCCTTGTGCTATTGGATCCGTAACTGCCCTGACTGGTATAAAATATTTACTGAAGTTTAGTAAACTGAAATGAAAAATGATTCATTTATGTAAAATGTTACATTTTGTCTCTTTTGATGTAGAATTTAGTTACAGATCTTATCCCACACACTTCACAAAGCAGTTCACAAAGCCACCTCCTCAGAAATGTTTTTTTTTGCTTTGTTACTGTGGTACTTTATTATTATTATTATTATAAGTTATTACATTTATGATTGTGTTCTGTATATGAGGAGCATTCAAGTCAAACTTGTAATGAAATTTCTGGTGAATGAAGATGTAAATCAGATTGACATTTACTGAAAACCTCAAGCACAGTACATGATGAGACTCTTCGCCGCTGTAAAACATTTGAATGGTGCAAACGTTTTAAAGCAGGCTGTATATCCATGAACGACAACCCCTGTCAATGTGGCACGTAGACCACTGCAGTCATTCATGTGAACACTCTGAAATTCAGTGCAATGTCTGATCCTTGATAATTGACAGCTTTGGGAAGAAACGCATGGGAACTGTACACACAATCATTCATTGCACTTCCACAATCCACTTGCACATTATAGGAATGTCTACCATTTCTACCATGATGGTATCCAAACACTAGTGAAATGCTGGGATAAGTGCATTAGTATAGCAGGTGATTATATAGAGAGATAAAGGGAGTTTTTACTCTCATAACTGTGCTCTGTTATTCTGCACAATCATAAGTCTCGGTTTGACTTGAATGCCTAAACGGTTAAATCCAAATCTCACTTACTCAAAAACAAGTAAGTTATGTTGGTCAATGCACTTTTCAGGCTTTTTTTCCACAAATACTGTAGGTTATTTTGTGTGTTGGCAGGGCAAATAAGTAGAGTAATAATGAGCAAAAGCAAACAACTGAATATTTTTCAAGCATAAAAAAGCTACCTGTTGTACACAGTGAAGATTCTGCCATCAGGAGCACAGTCTGGCCTTTAAAATGCATGCGGTAGGGTAAACAGAATTTGACTTGTGTGTGCGTTGAACCTAGACATTAAAGGTAATAAAAGTGGTTCTTGTGTGTATCATGAAAAAAAAAAAAAGACCTAGACCTATTTTTTTTGATAAAATTTAGTTTTCCAGGAGGATTTGACGCAGACGCTGCCATTCATTTTAGTCCTGAATTTCTGTTTTATTACTGTATGCCTTAAAAACAAGACATGGCATCACCTCTCAAGTATAACCATTGTCACATTCACCTGTGTAATGTTTGCAAGACTTTCTGAGTAGCAGGGTATGACCTCAATGTGTTAAATGTTAAGTCAATGTGTTTGTTGCCTGACTGTGCAGCATGTCCAGTTTGTGCATTGTCAGCTCTGAGCAGGGAGATTTATGCATCTTCAGATACCTTTACATAGTAAACAATAAAATGTATTAACCTTTACTAGAGTGTCACCCTTTGTCTGTAAATACAAAGCTGTTATACCTAAAGCTGCAGTAGCTGTGCACTAAGTTGTGATTTTATTGAGGCAGAATCCTTTTATTGAGGCAGAATCCTTTTTGATCCGCAACTGCTGGAAATAACTTTTACATTGAAAAGCCTGTCTCTTTCCTCCATTGAGAAGACATGATTTTACATTGAAAAGATTGTTTGGTATGTCACCGTCCAACGATGTAGTTCTTTAAATTCAAGTAAGGCCCGTACTACTGTCATATATATTGTAAATACAGTGATATGTAAACATTAAACTTTCTTGCAAGAGTGAAATCCTTAGTCACACTGTGGTAAAAATAAGTCACCCGGAAATATTACCCTGCCTAGTGCCTTGAGTCTCCATCAAACCTGTACAGGATTAGCATGAAAATAAAAAATAAAAGGCAAGTAGAAATCTTTAATCCTTTGACAGCTTTCAATAGAGGGCATGTTACATTTTATCAGATAACTGTCATACGTTCATGAACATTTCACTCATGCACCTGTTATTGAATGGTATGTATTTCATTTTTTTTTTTACATTTTTTTATTCAGCAGCTTTCAAAACTCATTTTCCAAAACCCAGTTCTAACTAATGCACATGACAATGGCATCAGAGTTAATCAAACCAAACCAAACATGCCAATTATGAACACACTCTTACATGCACAGATAAACCTCTGTGTGTCATGCAAAGAACACTATAGACACTTTTGGTAAGATACTCTTATTGTCACTATACAAGTACAATGACATTGGAGCAAGCCAGCAGAATAAAGAGCAAAGGAGTTACAAGTACAGATAGGATCATCAGATCCATGAGTTCATCAGAGGGACAACCCATGTTAGATGTTTTGGAGATAAAGTCAGAAAGGCCAGATTGAGGTGGTTTGGACATTTTCATAGGATTGTGAGCATATTGGTAGAAGGATGCTGAGGTTGGAACTGCCAGGCATGAGGTCTAGAGAAAGACCAAAGAGAGGACATGAAGTTGGTGTGAGAGAAGAAAATGCAGAGGAAAGGGTCAGATGGAGGCAGATGATTCGCTGTGGCGACCCCTGAAAGGGAACAGTGGAAAGACAGCGAAGAAATATATAGTAGGCGCTTCACATCACACTGCAAACCACTGGTAACACTCAGGAACAGAAAGGCCAGATTAGACTTTGACAGATTTCTTGGACTGATGAAACCTAACTTAACTTGTAGAAGAATGATGGGAAGAGAAATGGGATGGGATGGAGAAAGAAAGGAGTGGCTGCAAGTCGAACCAGATAACTACTGTTCATTGATGACCTGACTGCTGATAAAAGTAGCAGGATTAATTCTGAAGTGTATAGGGCTATAGTCTCTGCTCAGATTTAGCCAAATGCTGAAAGGATGCTGCTGGATGAATAATAATGCAAAATATACAGTGAAATGATGATGAGTCACGTGACCTCACTTACCAAACACAAGACTCAGGCAGAAAGACCCACAAGCAGTGCTCGATTTGAGAAGACAAAAACCATCCTGTCTGTAAAACCACTATCCCCCCTTACCATCCCCTTTAGATTAATAATGCTGTGTATTATGTAGGTTTCCTCCGGGTACTCCGGTTTCCTCCCACAGTCCAAAGATATGCAGGTTAGGCCAAAATTGCCCGTAGTGTGTCGCGATTCTTTTCAAAGGTAAAGTGCAGGTTAATTTGCTTTATTTTTACTTTACAGCAGTGATTCATGAACATTAACAATGTTCCTTGTTAATTTTTCAGATTAAACAATCTTTCTGTTAATGTGTATGTGTGTGAAAAACTCAAATAAGAGATGAAGAAGGGTTTCTGTATAAGACGAGAGGGAGATGGGGGTCTAATTACTCCTCTCTTCTTACTTTAGCTTCTCACACACACACACACACACACACACACACACACACACACACACACACACACACATACACACAGCGCCTGTGCACATATATTTGTAATTTTTTTAAAGGTAAAGTGCAGGTAAATTTTTTTTTTTACTTTATATTTTGTATTAATTACTTTTATGTATTTATTTTTTGGGCTGTGGAATGAATAATTAGAATTTCCATTATTTCTTACGGGAAAATTTGCTTTTGGTTTATGAGTTTTGAAATACTAGCCCGCTTCCAGAACTAATTATGCTCATAATTCAAGGTTCCACTGTATTGATTAAAAGAAGAGAACTGAAGGTATGTGTTAAGTTTAAAAGGATAAAGAAGTGTGTCTGAGCTAAGTTTTAAGCTAAGAGTAGAAGAGTTATTTCTTGTTGTGTCCGCTGCACCTTGATAAACTTACCGGTCCCAGCCCGATCGACAGGGAGAGACAAACACACACACACACACACACACGCAGGCATGATGTCTGAAGATCTCTGTTTATTCTCAGCAAAGAGAGCACATTTAAACGGTGCTACGTCCTGAACATCAAAAGAACCAGTCATTAACATGTCAGTCATAGAGGAACCCGGAGACAGACAGGTGAGAGGAGATGCATTTGCATTCTCCTGATTAAACAAAAGGGTTCTAGCAGACAAGAGCCATTTGGATGTATCCTCGTCTGGATACAGGATATAGAAGGTTTTAACACAGAAGGCATAATAAAGCACAGTGAGGGGTCAGTTCTCAAGGCACAGGAATCTTCTTATTAGATTACAATGTCTTACAATGTTATAAAACCTTACAGTATGATACATACAATAGACACAAATCCTTTCGAGGAGATAAGATGAAAACGATGGATTCTGTTTAATATAAGAGTTTTCGAAATGACTGACAGCTTTAATGATTATAAAAGACGCGTTCTTTACCCAATTTGGGTAATTTCATTCTCAATTGAAAGAAGAGTTGTTTTTTTTTTATATATATTTTGTGGGTTCACAAAATTTATTACGGGTCAAAAATAGATTTTTAAATGCTATAATAGTGATTTGAAAATGCCTAAAAAACTAATTTGCGTGTAAAAGTGTACACATGACGCCATCTACTGGTTATAGTGGCGTTTTGTGTACAAGTATTTAAAAAAGTGCATATTGGCATTTGTCTATGGCCTAATGGTGTTGAAAAAAAGGTGAAATAAATAGTTAAAGGGAAAATATATGGATTTAAAAGTAGAATGGGACAAATATTATGGAGTCGATTATAGCTAGGACACACAGGACCAAACTCTTCACTATACACACTTAGCACTGTGGCCTCACACCAGGGTCAAGGGTTCGATTCCCGCCTCGAGTCTGTGTGCATGGAGTTTCCATGTTCTCCCTGTGCTTGGTGGGTTTCCTTCGGATGTTTCCTCTCACATTCCAAAGACATGCAGATTATGTTAATTGACATTTCCAAAATGCAGTGGTGTCAAAAGTATTCACATTCATTACTTGAGTAGAAGTATAAATACTACGGTTTAAAAAGACTTCTTTAGATGTTGAAGTATCAACTATTTTTACTCAAGTAAAAGTGTAAACGTACTGGTTTCAAAACTACTTAAAGTCTAAAAGTAAAAGTAACGTGAGGGGGGAAAAAAGCTTTAAGGATAAAAGCTTAGGCTGTGCCATGGGCCTATATACTGCACAACACCTCATTAAAAAAAAAGAAAAATGTGTTGTTTTTTGTTGTTGTATGTTTTTAACGGCCATAGGGATTTGGGATACTGTATATGGCAATTGAAAAAGAATGCATTTTAGTACAATGCAAATACATTAAAGAACCATATACAGTGGTGTGAAAAACTATTTGCCCCTTCCTGATTTCTTATTCTTTTGCATGTTTGTCACACTTAAATGTTTCTGCTCATCAAAAACCGTTAACTATTAGTCAAAGATAACATAATTGAACACAAAATGCAGTTTTTAAATGAAGGTTTACGTTATTAAGGGAGAAAAAAAACTCCAAATCTACATGGCCCTGTGTGAAAAAGTGATTGCCCCCCTTGTTAAAAAATAATTTAACTGTGGTTTATCACACCTGAGTTGAATTTCTGTAGTCACCCCCAGGCCTGATTACTGCCACACCTGTTTCAATCAAGAAATCACTTAAATAGGAGCTACCTGACACAGAGAAGTAGACCAAAAGCACCTCAAAAGCTAGACATCATGCCAAGATCCAAAGAAATTCAGGAACAAATGAGAACAAAAGTAATTGAGATCTATCAGTCTGGTAAAGGTTATAAAGCCATTTCTAAAGCTTTGGGACTCCAGCGAACCACAGTGAGAGCCATTATCCACAAATGGCAAAAACATGGAACAGTGGTGAACCTTCGCAGGAGTGGCCGGCCGACCGAAATTACCCCAAGAGCGCAGAGACAACTCATCCGAGAGGCTACAAAAGACCCCAGGACAACATCTAAAGAACTGCAGGCCTCACTTGCCTCAATTAAGGTCAGTGTTCACGACTCCACCATAAGAAAGAGACTGGGCAAAAATGGCCTGCATGGCAGATTTCCAAGGTGCAAACCACTTTTAAGCAAAAAGAACATTAAGGCTCGTCTCAATTTTGCTAAAAAACATCTCAATGATTGCCAAGACTTTTGGGAAAATACCTTGTAGACCGACGAGACAAAAGTTGAACTTTTTGGAAGGTGCGTGTCCCGTTACATCTGGCGTAAAAGTAACACAGCATTTCAGAAAAAGAACATCATACCAACAGTAAAATATGGTGGTGGTAGTGTGATGGTCTGGGGTTGTTTTACTGCTTCAGGACCTGGAAGGCTTGCTGTGATAGATGGAACCATGAATTCTACTGTCTACCAAAAAATCCTGAAGGAGAATGTCCGGCCATCTGTTCGTCAACTCAAGCTGAAGCGATCTTGGGTGCTGCAGCAGGACAATGACCCAAAACACACCAGCAAATCCACCTCTGAATGGCTGAAGAAAAACAAAATGAAGACTTTGGAGTGGCCTAGTCAAAGTCCTGACCTGAATCCTATTGGGATGTTGTGGCATGACCTTAAAAACGCGGTTCATGCTAGAAAACCCTCAAATAAAGCTGAATTACAACAATTCTGCAAAGATGAGTGGGCCAAAATTCCTCCAGAGCGCTGTAAAAGACTCGTTGCAAGTTATCGCAAACGCTTGATTGCAGTTATTGCTGCTAAGGGTGGCCCAACCAGTTATTAGGTTCAGGGGGCAATTACTTTTTCACACAGGGCCATGTAGGTTTGGATTTTTTTTCTCCCTAAATAATAAAACCCCTCATTTAAAAACTGCATTTTGTGTTTACTTGTGTTACTATCTGACTAATAGTTAAATGTGTTTGATGATCAGAAACATTTTGTGTGACAAACATGCAAAAGAATAAGAAAACAGGAGGGGGCAAAAAGTTTTTCACACCACTGTATGTGTACTACTGAGCATTAACATGTTTTATGGAGAAGAAGATATGATAACTAGTTGCCTATAAGGATTTTAATGGTGCAAAAAGTCAAACTTCAGAGGCATGTCATCAGTAACCTTTATTGGAATGTAAATGTACATCTAAGCTAAGCTGCAGGAATCTGTGAGGGCAACATACAAGAAAATTAGTGTACCCAGGTCAGGCTTAGTAACAATTACCCTTGTATGGTTGTCTACAATAAACATTAGTGCTGTCAGAATGAATGATTCATCCAAGTGGTTAATCAAAAAAAATTATATACATGTGTGTGTTCCTGTTACCTTCCTGGAGACCGCGGTGAAGTTGGTTTGACGTTGGACGTTGGACATTCGAGCTCCGGCATCCAGATTTGTAGCGGAAATTCGCTGATTTGACTGAGGAGACAAGTTGCTCAAGTTTGGGAATAGGAATGTTGTCCCATTCTTGGCTAATACAGGTTTCTAGATGTTCAACTGTTTTCTTTGTTGCATCTTCCTCTTTATGATGCTCCAAAGGTTTTCTATGGGTGAAAGATCTGGACTGCAGGCTGGCCATTTCAGTACCCGGATCCTTCTCCTACACAGCCATGATGTTGTAATTGATGCAGTATGTGATCTGGCATTGTCATGTTGGAAAATGCAAGGTCTTCCCTGAAAGAGATGACGTCTGGATGGGAGCATATGTTGTTCTTCATCCTTTTTATACCCAATCATGTTGCCAATTGACCTAATAAGTTGCAAATTGGTCCTCCAGCTGATTCTTAAAGTATATGTAGGGGTAGGTCAGTGGTTACGGCATTGGACTACGGTTCGGAAGATCTCAGGTTCAAATCCCACAACCACCAAGTTACCACTGTTGGGCCCTTGAGCAAGGCCCTTAACCCTAAAACTGCTCAGATGTGTAATGAGATAAGAATGTAAGTCGCTCTGGATAAGAGCGTCTGCCAAATGCCTAAATGTAAATGTACATTTGACTTTTACGGCCTCTTATTGCTCCTGTCCCAACTTTTTTGGAATATGTAGCTCTCATGAAATCCAAAATGAGCCAATATTTGGCATGACATTTCAAAATGTTTGATATGTTATCTATATTCTATTCTGAATAGTTGTACAGTGTCCCAAATTTTTTGGAATCGAGTTTGTAAATGTGTACCGGATTTTCCATGTATACATGCAAGTGTGCGTAAGCTATGCAGCATTTTGCTCCCTATTTTAAAAAAAATTCTTAGAAGAACAAGAGGGCCCTCACAAACTGTAACATGATAGGGCTGATGTTCATAGTGCTTGGACCTTAATAAAAAAAATCCTTAGAAGAACAAAAGGTCCATTCACACACTATGACGACATACAGACGACATATAGTGCTTGGGCCCTAATTAAAAAAAAAATCCTTAGAAGAACAAAAGGGCCCTTCGCACACTATGATGACATACTGATGTTCTACAAGTTCTACACGTACTGATGACATGATGATGGGCTGATGTTCATAGTGCTTGGTTCCTAATAACAATCTTTAGAGGAACAAGAGGGCCCTTTACACACTGTAATATAATAGGGCTGACGTCTATGGAGCGATATCGCGGACAATATTCAAATGCAATTGCAAATAGCATTTGCAATTGCGTTTCCCATATGTGGACACACAAAGTGTGCCATAATTCAAATGCAATTGCAAACTTTGCATTACCGTTTGCTGATTCGCCTTTGCGAGCGCACACTGACTGCCAAATTTCAAATGAAAAAGAAAAGTCCATTTGCATTTGTATTTCCCAGGTCTTACACGTCATGAACCTGCCATATTTAAAAAGCTAAATCAATTATCACGTTTGCTTTTTCACTTTCTCTGCGCCGCGCGTCAAATCGGCCAAAATTCAAACGCAATCGCTAATCCATTTGCAATTGCATTTCCAACACGTTACACAGAAACCTGTCAATCAGCGTTAGGGGCGGGTCTATACTGTGGGGCGGGATTGTATGGGGAGTGACGTCACTCGCACTCGCCGACGAGGGGGATATTTGCGCACTGGAGGTGAACCGAGATTATCTCATTTGTTTATCAAGAAATAAACACACAAAAATGACAAATCGCATATTTTCTTGCTCCGGAGTGGACAGAGAAGTTTTTACAAATAAAAATATTTTTAGATCTTCTCCTGTTACAGCCTGCTGGAGCTAAATCTTTCAGAAACGCTGCGTACCGGTGTTATGCCTCCCTGCCACGGATTGCCCCTCCAACATAACCTCTATCAAATATTATATTATAACATAAATTAATAGGTTTATGATGCACCAAACGAATTTGATTATAAAATAATCTATATAAAAAAACACATGTAGTATAGGGGGAAAATATATTAATTATATATTTTTTTCATATACAACCCCTGGCAAAAAGTATGGAATCACCCCTCACAGAAGATGTTTATTCAAATGTTTAATTGTGTAGAAAAACAAACAAACACATACATGGCACAAAACTATTTTCACTCAACAAACGCAATTGCAAATGCAATTTGCAATTGCATTTGAATATTGTCCGCGATATCGCTCCATAGACGTCAGTGCTTGGGCCCTAAAAATCTGTACATGTGTGTACACATTGAGACACCCTGACTTAAGTTAAGCCTTTATTTGTCACATACTGTACATTACTGCGCACTAAAAAATTCTTAGCATATCAGAGAGCAGTGTCAGCCACGATATGGAGCAGATAGGGTTAAGGGCCTAGCTCAAGGTCTCAACAATGGCAACCTGGTGGAGGTGAGGCTTGATCCGCCGACCATCTGATCAGTACCTCAGTTTTGTATGCCTGCAAGTTCCATGATACAGATGAACCAGCCCTGGTTGCTACTGAAGAAGGTGTGCAAGAAGTGTTTGATGTCATTGGTTATAGCCTAAAGAGTAGGTGGTCACATAGGGTGATCCAAATGACTGCATCCATAATATTTTTTTTTATAGATCTACAATATCTACATGTATCTCATGTATCTACAGTATGTTTCATTTATTTCATACTCAAAATTACTTTCATTTCAGACCCAAGGTGAATGCCATTGTAAATTCAAGAATGGATTTATGAACTATTTTAATTGAAATAAAATATTTAATATTGCAAGGAAGATATTGAAATAAAATAATTAATATATTAATAAAAAAGTATTAATAAACATGCAACGTGCTAGTAAGTAATAAAAGTTTGTTCACTATACAGAACAGGTGCTCACACATTTTAAAATAGATTTTGAAGCAATAGGTCACATGACCTGGAAGGTATTGAAATAAAATGCAGAATTATTAAATATTAATTATTAATAAATATGAAAAGTGACCTAGGGTTACTGAAAGTTATTGAAGTAAAATCAATGAAAATTCTATAAAAAATTATAAATATACAGAGTGATAATATTGAAAAAAAAAAATAGTTGTGCCCTCTGCAGGACAGGTTGACAGATATTTTAGAATAGATTTTGAGGCAATATGTCACATGACCTGGAAGGTATTGAAATAAAATGCAGAATTATTAAATATTAATTATTAATAAATATGAAAAGTGACCTAGGGTTACTGAAAGTTATTGAAGTAAAATCAATGAAAATTCTATAAAAAATTATAAATATACAGAGTGATAATATTGAAAAAAAAATAGTTGTGCCCTCTGCAGGACAGGTTGACAGATATTTTAGAATAGATTTTGAGGCAATATGTCACATGACCTGGAAGGTATTGAAATAAAATGCAGAATTATTAAATATTAATTATTAATAAATATACAAAGTGATAATATTGAATAAAAAAGGTTGTGCCGTCTGCAGGACAGATGGATACACATTTTAGATTAGATTTTGAGGCAATGGGTCCCATGACCTGGAAGATATTGAAATAAAAGCAATGAAAATTCTATTAAAAAATTATTAATAAATATGCAAAGTGAAAATACTGAATAAAAAAAGAGGGTTGTGCCCTCTGCAGGACAAGTGAACACATTTCAGAATGGGTTTTGTGGCAATAGGTCACATGACCTTGACGGTATTGGAGTAAAATGCAGAATTATTAAATATTAATAAATATGAAAAGTGATAATATTGACAAAAAAAGGTTGTGCCCTCTGCAGGACAAGTGGGCACACATTTCAGAATAGGTTTTGAGGCAACAGATCATTTATTTATTTTAAATATGTTCATAATATAAATATTATCCGTATTTCAGTCGGACAGTAATTGGCAGACGGTCCCTAACTCGCGCAGTAGGCGACGTTATTTCGCCGGACTCTGTATTAGCGAATCTCCGCTACAAATCGGAATCTGGAGCTCGAATATCCAACGGCCAACCAACTTCACCGCGGTTTCCTGGAGCTGTTACCTTCCTCGCTGGTGCTTGGTTGTGACATTTCGCTCGAATCTTGAGTATATATCACGGACATCTTGTTCTACTTATCAGAACGTTATCAACCGAAAATGCTATTTTATTCAAACGTCCTTGCTGGAGTGTGTGACGTCACGTGCAGGCGCGATGGATACCAACCACAATCAAATTCGCTCTATCAGGATGGCGCGATTTATCCGGGTGATTTATCCCGCGACCCTGTATACAAGATAAAGCGGTATAGATGATGTGTGAGTGGGTGAAACAGGACTATTCTGTACAGTAGAACCTGTAACGATGCACTGCATGAAACATGAGAAGTATAAACAGAAATTTGTATAGAAAGCTCAGGGAGGATTGGGAAGAAAGTAATGCTTTAAACAGAAATAATCACACATTGGACGTGTAGGAAATACTATATTTATCTTAAGAGAAAATGGATTAATGTCAGAAATCAAGACTAGGAAGGACTCGACATCACGCTGCAGTATGGTAGGTGGCGCTATATGTACCGGAACGTTAGATGTGATTCACCATAAAAACGACGAAGAAGCGGACTTTGTTGTTTGACATTCTGACAAAAACTCTCAGGTATTTCACTGTAAATTTCAGTCACGTTTCAGGCTTTACTCACCACTATTTATACGTAAATATTGCAGGTTTTCTTGGTTTAATATTTACACGGACAAATACAGTACACGCAACATATTCAGGTACTTTAGCGAATAAATTTTTAAATAAGACAGACATTCTTTTTTATTTTTTTAATCACAGCAGCAGATTATTAGTATGATTACTCTTAACATCAAAGAAGTTTAAAGAATGGGCGTTCTGAATAATTTACAGCCTGAAAATTTTCCGCGATAACGTTAAACTGGCATGGGCTCCCAACTGCGCATGCGCACTATCTGTAAACACTGGGGAGAAACCTGGGTGTGGCTGTGGCTGGCGCAGAGAACACAATAGATAAGATAAGATATTTTTTAATTATTTTTTATTGTCGCTGTACAAGTGTAAATATATAAAAAGTTAGAATTAGATAGAAGCGTGCTTATGATCACATTTATTGCAATAAGAAAAGTTTGCATTATATTGGTGTACATACTTTTAGTCTCAAATTTTAGTTAGACTCCCACTCATCATCTATACCACTTTATCCTGTGTACAGGGTCAAGGGGGGACCTGGAGCCTATGCAAGGAGACTTAGGGTATGAGGCGGTGTACATCCCGGATGGGATGTCAGTCCATTAGCCACTGCACTGCATCAGTTAGAAAGGTTATTATTAAAAATATAGTTGTAAACAACGATGAGCCATCCCCACCCGGGTGCACCGCACAGAGTTTGTGTACTTTTTGAGCATGTTAAGATCTCCAAAAAGCCTCAGATGCTGGAAAAAAAAGCTTTGCACTATTAGGTCACTCAATATGATAAATGATCACTCAGTTACTAAGTTACTAGACAGTTTCCGGCTGGATAAAAAGCATCACACTATGATGTCACTCACAGAAAGACAGCGCATTTAAAGGAGAAATACTAATACATTTACATAATTTGATATCAAAACCTTCAAAAAGCCCCAGATGCTGGAGGGAAAAAACATCACACTCTGATCATTCAATATAATGTCACTGAATGTGATGTCTCTAAATATGGTCTCTCTCTCAATGTAATGTCACACAGAAAGTTATTTCGGCATAGGTTTTTAAGGCATTGTCATGGCTGACCTATTTGAGACATTTTTGCATTTTGCAAACAACCCAAATGAACTGACTTCCTGTTGAGTAGAACCCATGACATGCAATGCGAATGTTGCTCAGCTCAATGAGATCTAAGTGTGCACTGAGTTTTACATGTATACGTGCAAGTGTGTATCACACAAAATCTCGTGTGAGCCACTCAGGTGTCCTAATGGCAGCAAAAATGCCCCAAGTGCAGGAAAAAAATTCTTAGAAAAACAAGAGACCCTTGACACACTGAAGAAGATGCTAATCATGCTAGCATCAGGTTAGCAACATGCTAATGATGTTGCTAGCAACATTCTAATATACTTATCATGTTAGCAACATGGTAATCATATTAGAATCATGCTGACAACATGCTAATCATGTTAGCATTATGACAGCTTGCTAATGATGTTTCTAGGGGGCATGGCTTATAAGCATCATGATAAACATAAAAGACTGATTGGTTGCCTTAGTTAAATGAGCCCTCCCTGTGTCTCTATGACAATGAGGTTCACTGTTAGTCAGTATGAAAGTTTCTATAGAAGTTATCATTATATGCCAATGGGGCAAATTTGGGCACCTCTTGTGCCCCAGTGGTACAACTTGTACTCTTGTGTGGGGTATTTTCTGACACAACTTGCGAGCCTCTTTAAATGAGGTACATTTGAGATTACTACCAAATTCTTGCTCTGCACTAAGATTTTTCAAATTTGATCTCAAAATTAAGTCTATGGAATTTTTTGGCTGGTAAATTGCTCCCGGGGCAAATGGCAAATGGTACGGGACTAGTTATGTGCCAAATTCAAATTATATGTCTATGGGCCAACTCTTGCGCCCAGGGGTACGTCTTAGCTTTGCAAGCACCCCTAATAAGATGAAAGTAAATTAGTTTCTAAAATTATTTGACGAAATTATTAAATGATACTTCCAACAGGGTTGAGGAACTGTTTTATTTTTGTCCACCCGAGGGCTCTAGTTGTCACTGTTTTACATGAAAGCAGTGCGTTTAACATGGCATGTCTGGTGTATCAAATCCCTCTAGACTCAAGGGTTTGATTCCCTTTCATGTTCTCCCTGTGCTTTGTGGGTTTTCTCTCGGGAATCTGGTTTCCTCCCACAGTCCAAAGGCATGCAGATTAGGCTAAATGGCGTTCCAGATTGCCCATAGTGTGTGAACGGAGGTCTGCCACGGTCCTAAAATGGGAATAAATACAAAGATATTCACCATTGTGCCAGGTTATCAATAGGGAATTTCCATGCAGAGATCAATCTCATCATGTGGGAATAATTAATATAGAGCTTGAACAGTGATTTGAATATTTGGCATTGAAAACAAAATCTGAACTTGAATCTTGAGTCTTTAACTGAAAGGGGGAACATTGGCATTGAAACAATAAAGCTGTATTGGTACTAAAATAAAAATCATGCATTAAAAAAACTAAAAATTAAGTTGGGTAATATTTTTAACTAGAAATTACATCTGTCTATTTTACTATCTTCTTCTAATTAAATTTTTTTTTGTTAATGATGTATTTTCTACATTTTGGAAAAACACTGGAGAATTTAAAACTATGAAATAATACATAGGGTATTAGGTAATTAAGTTACTACAACAGTCAGTTTTTATTTTAAAGACAGGAAGGTTTGCTTTGGAACAGTTCTTGCAAGACCAGGTTGTCAAGTGAATTGAAAAAACACGTAAAAGTACCATAATGAAACTTGCTCTTAAAAAGACTTACTTCTGCTGCAGAGAATTTCATTTAGTTACCTGATTTAGAGATACATG
The DNA here is from genome assembly GCA_030522415.1 of Channallabes apus. Taxonomy (NCBI): domain Eukaryota; kingdom Metazoa; phylum Chordata; class Actinopteri; order Siluriformes; family Clariidae; genus Channallabes; species Channallabes apus. The sequence goes on from CM060109.1 coordinate 21,686,696, forward strand.
CATGTTTCATTGTCTATTTATCTAAATCCTCATTTTATTTTGGTAATTCTTGGTAAAAGAGTTTTAATAGAGTTTTTGTTTTGTTTCTTCTGAAAGGTAATTCTTACATTTCTGTTACCATCTACTCCGATGATGCGTGTTTTCATATATGGCACTCTTAAAAAGGGCCAGCCAAACTACAACGTAATGGTGGACACCACCAAAGGCAGTACCAAGTTCCTTGGCCATGCTCGCACTGTTGAGAAATACCCCCTGGTGATAGCAGGCAAGTACAATATACCCTTCCTCCTCAATGTGCCTGGACAGGGACGACGTATCCAGGGAGAAATCTACAGTGTGGATGACCCAATGCTGAAATTCCTTGACTGGTTCGAAAAATGTCCTCAAATGTATCAGCGAACACCAGTCCTGCTTGAGGTTGAGGAGTGGGTTGGAGAGGGAGAGGAAGCACCTCAGGTGGGCAGCACCACTGAGGCCTTTATGTATAGCACGACCACTTACAAGCCTGAGTGGCTGCAGTATCCTACTTTTGACTGCTATGATGCATATGGGGATCATGGTCTGTTGTTCGTCGATCGAGAAAGCAGAGACTGACGGATTCACAATTTGCTGACAATATTTAACAGGTTCATCTCTGGAGATAAACATAGCCATACACACACATTTTACCCAGTAACAGAATTCAGTCTTATTTGAATTGGAAATAAAGATTTTAATAATTTTGTCAGTGCAAGTCAGTCCATTCATTCTGTTAGCTCGCACAAAGTTTTGTTAAACCTCATGTGAATCCATGGAGGCTCTTGTGTCAAGTCTTCTTTGGCGTACCTGTTCAACACATTTTATATGCAAAAAAATCAAAAATCTTTTTAAAAGTATTGTTCAGGGTAAATAAATAGTCTGGATCCAAGGGTGATAAAATATTTAATTCCTCATTAATAAATTGATGTACATTAAACCAAATGCTCAAACTTTTCATGTTTTCTAATGTTTTTTAATGATTTCTTCATTATTGTTCTGAGCTGATTGGATTGATATTTCGTTGTTATTTGTAAGCTACCTTGGGTCTAAAAATTATACAATTTCATGGAAGGAAGATTCCTGTAGATCCAGGCCACCCTGTATACTCTCCTACCATTAAGACCTGCTGTAATGTACAGTACATCTCAAACATAACATATTGTGGAGAAGTTATACCTTTTTCTATTTTAATTCAAAATGTTAAGCTATAATATTCTAGGTTAATTACATTTCAGTATTTTTTTGTTATTGTTAAAATTTTGATGATTACAGTTTAGAACTCTCAAAACTCTCAAAATATAAGAATATTTCCTAGGATCAATCAAGATTCAAAATATTTAATTTTGCATTTATACACATAAACATGTATATATTGTATTTTTTTTGTGTGTGCGCAAAAGCTCTCTGCAAGGTAAAATAGAGATAGAGACAATGCACAAACTAAATAGCAGAAGGAAGCTATATACTCTATAATGTACTTTGGTATTATTTACACATCACACCCAGATATGAAACTATGGGCAGTGGCGGCTCAATTGTAGGTGGGTTTAGCCTGGGTTTTATTCCCAGCCAGTGCCCAAACTCCAGCCACTGGATGCAGTGTTGGTCCCAAGCTCGGATAAAATGCGAGGTTTGCATCAGGAAGGGCATATAGTGTAAAAAAACTTTGTGTCAAGTTTGTATGTACAGACCGGATAGCGTGCTATGTTGACCCCTGGGAGCAGCCGAAAGACCAACAACAACCCAGATTTTTTCAAATGGCACTGTTTCTTAAAGATTTATTTGCACACTTAATATCAATTTGCACAGTTTTTATATTTCCTTCCCATCTTTTCCTGATCTTACTGTGAACCAGTTTATGTTTAACAATAGAATTATTTACAATACAGGAACTGAGAAATTATGTTCATTTTATGCAATTAATACTGGGTCAGGGTTCATTTGACACAAATTACTGTTAATGTGGCATGGCATGGAGTCAATCAGCCTGTGGTAGTTCTAAGTCTTTATTGGGGTTGCTTTGATTTTGTCATAGAAAGACCCAGAGGGACAGATGATAGGAATATATTTAGATATGGGCAATAGGAATTCTTACCACTTAAGGAATCAGAAAGTGCAATGAAGGAAATGTTTCATGGCTTCACATCATATTATAAAACCTTGTAGTGCCCACTTAAATTCCAGAATTTACTAAACAGAATTTACTACAATATTACATTTCAGGTCAATAATCACTGAAATTAATAATTATATAACGTAAATAAATAAATACACCCTGTCCAGGGTGTACCCCGCCTAGTGCCCGAAGTCTCCTGGGATAGGCTCCAGGTCCCCCGCGACCCTGAACACAGGATTAAGCGGTATAGAGAATGAATGAATGAAAATAAATAAATACATTAAATAAAAAAACATTAAATAATTAAATAACAGTCACTAATTATAACCATGTGCCTGTGTGAAAATAAGGAAATATGGCATGTTTTACAGTGTCTTTATTTTTAAAACATTGCGTGCTTTAGGCAACTGGTCCATTAACAATCATGATATATGTACTCTCCACAAATGACTGCTGCTTTCCTTTTTTTAGTAACAGTAAAAATGCAGATTGAATTTCACAAATGTTAGAAAAAATAAATCAAAGAGGACCACAGATCATGCCCTGATTCATACTGTATATGCCATGCAGCATTTGAAACATCCATGACACAAACATTAACATAATCATATTTATATATAAATAGTATATATTAATATTAAATGATTTGAGTGTACAGAACAGTTTCTTATGCTCTGTTATAAGCTGCACTTTAATTTTTGTGAAGCTGCTTTGAGACAATGACCATTGTTAAAAGCGCTATATAAATAAAATTGAATTGAATTGAATTGAATCACACACTAATATGGCATGCTAGATTAGTCTCAGGTTCGACGCATGGGTGTGAAAAAAGTGAATCACCACCTCAGTCACCACCCCCTAAGTAATTATGAGGTCCTCCATGATGTAACAGTGTGATTCAGTAGGTTCAGTCGCCGAAAGACCAACGAGAGACTGCTGCTGAAACACATGAAACGGGCAAGCGCATTGGCTGCCGGTAACCTCAGGGAATATTGATGGTGTGATATTACTGCTTTTTTACTGTATGTAGGACAGAGCATCACTTAAATATGTTATTTAAAGTGAACAATACAAAGGAGAAACTGTAACTTGTATTCTATTATCGTTGTGTAAGTGCAGTTTCCATGTATAGACAGGAAATGTAACATAATGGCATGCATCACATTTGCTTAAACAGTTCATGAAAAGAGATATAATGCTTGAATTAGGAGAGAAATGTAAATAGAGACAATAGTATTGTGTTATGGTGATTTAAACTGTATTTATATAAAAAATATAGTTGTTGCGTTTGTTCACATTTGTTTACATTTCATCAGAAGTAGTGACATATCTCTTTCTTTGTGGTTTTTCATTTTAGGTTATTGACCCCTAGTTGAATCCACTTTGAGCCAAACTGAATGATTATTGTCTAGCCTGGCAAGCTGCCAAATACAAGAGTTAAAATGTAATTGCGGAGTTGTTCCCGGTATACACTGTAGGTAGCCAATGTTTATTTTTTCAAGTTAGAAGCAGAAGTTGATGTGCATATTTCAGGTAACTCGACAAGAACACCATGGAAAAGCTCAGTGGTTAATTTGTGTACAGCCAGCAACCTCCATTACAATAAAAAGATAAAGAAATTTCATAATCTATCAAAAGGGTTGTTACAAAAAAAAAAATCATAGGACATTTTTCATTAATAGATAATGCTCATTTAAAATGCTCATTTGCAACATTTAAAAGTTATAAACAGCAAATGAAATAGAGATTTTTTTTTTATCCATACTTCCTAAATCAGTCAAAATATTTAGTAATGATTTATTACTGAGTTTTGCTGGCAACAAGGCTAACTTCATTTGGAATTCAAGCAATATGCGTCTTGTCACTGCCTTAATGATGGTTATATATGTTTGCATAATAATGATTTATTTTAAATACAGTAATTTTTTTATCAGAAAAGCAGACCATCTAAACCCAAGAGCAGCAATACAGAAATTTTACATCTACATTTTTTGCCTCAATTTGTCCAGCATCTATATCAGGCAACAGCATAGCACCTATTCCTGGGACCAGGTATCTCATGGTGTCAGCTTTCCTAAATCATGAAGCAAATGGGCAGGTAAACATCACCATAATGAACCATAGCCATTTACCTGTATATTTTGTTGTTAACAGCATGGACTCCGTATATCCACTGTTAAACCAGACAAGCACGTTGATTATTTTGGATTTCCTTTTGTGACCACAGATGCTTTCTGAAACACAGACCCAACATGCAGTGCCAAACACACAACCATTTCAAGATCAGAGAACGTTCTAGAAATACAAAGCCACCTGTATTTGCCTATAAGGAGGCTTCTGACTCATGGGAGAGACTGCATTTCTTCCTTGTTTGGAGGGTATAATAATGTCCTTCAGTTTGTGCAGGCTGTAGAGACATGTAAGTTTCTCTCTGTTGAGCACATGGTTCTCTACAACACTAGCTGTGGTTTTCCACATTTATGAGCAAGATGGCTTCCTGGAAATCGTTCCCTGGCCGATCCATCACATTCTAGAGCCATCCAAAGGCTGGGACTTTGAGCTGCATTCAGGAAAATTGCACTACTATGAGCAACAGGCCACTATAAGCGACAGCATTCACATGAACAGGCAAAGGTCCAAATATGTATCTGTACATCATTCATAAAATCAGTGGAAAGTCCATCTGGGCGCCCAGTGATTTGGCTATTGTCATGCATACTACTAAACCACACCGTCCTGATTTAGGCATTGAGAAACTGATAATGGACAATAAAATTTGGGAGTATGCAGAAAGACCAAATGTGAATTAAGTGATATGCAATTCTGGGATTTTAAAGTGACAAAAGAGTTACTTATGCAAAAACCTTGTTTAAATCTATATGACTTATTAACAGTTATACACACAAATAATAACTAGAGAGATACATTTTCTGAAGAAAATTTGAGTGGTTCTGACGCAGCTTGCAAGCATCTTAAAATGTGGTAAATTTGACATTTCTACAAAATTCTTGTGCTGCGCTAGAATACGTCAAAGTTGGTCTCAATGTTAAGTCTAGAGGATTTTTCCCCCACATCATATGCCAATGGGGCAAATTTACGCACCTTTTGTGTCCCAGGGGTGCATTAGTGTTATGTGACATGTGAGTGTGTATAATAGAAAGAGGTATGTGTTTGGCATGTGAGTGTGTTCTTGTTTTTCCATCCTGGTGGGGAATCTGACCTGATTGCACACTGCCCCAAGGGTGTGCAGGGGTGATGGCGTACGGTGGCTGCGGGGGGAAAAAATCAGGTTCACGGATATTGGTCTGTCATTTCTCTAGATCTGAGATGCGCAGGGGATAGAGAAGGAACAGCCAATCAGCAGTAGTGTGTTGATGTCTGTGATTGGCTGGTTTTGTGGCTGGTTTTTTTAATACTGGACAAAGTTGAGCGAGTGCGCACAGAAAATAAATGTTGCACGCGCAAGCAGGCAGGAATTGAGATGTCGCGCGCGCGAAGAACATGTTGAGCGAGCAGGGGAGATGCCGCACGCGCAGAATCGATCAGAATTGTGGCAGGAATTCACATGAGCTTGACCTGTCATTTAATATCACCCACCCACTCGTCCCTTTATATAAGAAATTAGCGGAGGATAATCAATTGGTTAATCAATTCCTGTGTACTTTGGAGTACACTCCCTATAACTCCGCTCACCGCTCGTGGCGTCACGGGTTCTCGCGACTAGACCAGCAGAGTTTAGGGGCCGGTTTGGTGCTTATTTTAGGGCACCGGCACCAATCTTTTTCTGTGGAAAAGCGCGGCACTGGTTCCAAAATTGGGAACCGGTGTTATGCGCTAAAATGCCTGCATGCCATGGATTTACCCCCTACATAATCGCTATCAAAGATTATATTAGAACATAAATTCATAGGTTTATTATCAAATATGATATTACAATTATAATAAACCCTAGGCACGTGACCGCCGTCAAGACCATTAATACAAATTACTGTATAGTGTTTATTTTGTGGCACATGTATTTTCCAGGGCTTTGAACATGAATATACAAAAAATGCTAAATAAACATTTATATATATAAAAAAAATAAATATTGTTTATGATGAAAAATTAGATGAAACTAAGTTTATTATAAAATAAAGAATATGAAAGTATACATGTTGTATAGTATATGAAAAATATTAATATTTATATTTTTCATATACAAATTAATTTTCATATAGCTTATTTTATTGTATTGTCTCATGTAATTTTTAATTTGTAAACCATTAACCTATGAATTTATGTTCTAATATATAATCTTTGATAGTGATTATGTAGAGAGGGCAGTCCATGGCAGGGGGCATTTTAGCGCATAACCGACACGGGAACCAGAGCAGTGGAAAAGGGGTACCACTGACCTGTCTTGGTATGGCTGTAGCATCTGCAGCATTTACTTCCAGTGATTGTACTAAGATGGGCTAATAATGTCAATCTAGGCACTGAACATATTGAGAAGAAAATGCTTTTCTTGAATAATACTGGGAGCATAATGCAAATATGAAAATATCTAAAAAGAGCCACTTGACAATAATGATGATCAGGGTTATACATAGGCTTATACATAGGGCCCAGGGGCCAACAAGTTATCTGTTAAAAATGCGTCGCATACATAGTACCCCGAGGAAAAAAAGTTCAGGCTTAGGAATTTTTTCCACTATCAGCCCTGGGTGTGTTTCACCATGGGAACCTAATTTGAGGTCCCCATGGGCAACGCCTCACTAGAAACTCCAAAATAAATTTATTGGAACATGGGTAATGCGTTTTCTAAGAAGTTCCCATGAGGACAATTTCAAGACAAAAATATGTTTGTGTATAGCTAGGCATAGCTAGTTGTCAGAGTATTTCAGTCCTCATGAGGTTTGCCATTTCGGAATTGTGCATTGCCGATTGTACACTCTCTAGCGCCTCCTATACAATTTGGGAATACCAAAGACATAAATGAATAAATACAATAAAAATAAATAAATAAATAATAGTTATTTCACAGAATTTTGTTAAATAAATAAAACTTTCCTGACACCAAAAAGCTTGCTTTATTTTGACTTATTTGTTTTCATTCTCATTTTTTTCTCTGCTTCCCATCCACATTATTACTCATACCCATACTTGCATTAGCAAATTATTTCTTATCACATTACAGATGGCTTTTGTGGGTTAGAGTTGCTAACTGTTTATGTTTGGTGTGGTACAAGTCATTGTCTTCCGGCCTACTGTTAAATTGTGTCAGTTCAAATGTTTCATTTTCTTTGAGTGAGTCAATCTCCTTCATTGCACGCTCCCATTCAGGGCCCTCCGATGACATCAGAGCCTCCTTGTAGGTTTGGGAACTCCACATACTACCCTGTAACAGTAATCAATGCTCATATTAGTGACTTCATCTTCAGATACATAATCTGTCAGATAATCCCCAAGGTATTTCGGGATCCTCCTTTCCCTTCTTGGATAATGATAGTTTAGATTATGATGAGGTTTTGAATCCTTCTTGTTAACATCCTCTTCTACAACTACTTTTTCTGTAGCCTCACTTCATTTGACACTTCAGTGTCATCTACTGTATAGTAGCTCTCTCTTTGTCTTTCTTGTAGGATATGATTCTCAGGCCCTTCCATGCTCTGTGGTCACTAATGTTACCATCAGGCATCATGTTTTTGTATTCTTGAACCTCTAAGTCAACATCAGTTTGGGTCTGTTGTTCTAACCTGTTTTCCCAATAAATTTCACTAGTCTGTGTTTAGACACCTTCCTTGTCTATGGATTATACACCAAGTGTGCCTATACCAGGCTGTTCTTACTATTTCCCACAAATATTCTTTTCTTACATCTAGAGTCCAGTTTCTTTTGACTGTGTTTGTATGAGTAGCATCCTGATCCAAAAACCCACATCTTTGAAAGGTTTGGCTTTTTACCAGTTATTGTGAAGTAAGAGGTATTTTTTGTCCTATCACTGTAGTATCTATTTCTAATATAGGCAGCCGTCTGGACAGCATAAGGCCACAATATCTTCTGCAATCCCTTCTCTAACAAGAGGCATCTTCCCATCTCAAAAATGGTTTGCCACTGTCTTTTTACAGTACCATTTTGATGAAGAGAGAAAGGGGAAGATGTCTTATGCTTTTATTCCTCAAAAGGGTCTGAAAGGTTTCACCTGTATATTCTGTACCGTTATCTGATCCTATACATTTTATTGTACCCTATGGTGCACTGTCTGCAATAAACTTCTCTGTTCCCATTGTAGTGTCACTCTTGTTTATAAGAAAGTAAACTGCTATTGCTAGGGGTGGGCGATATACCGGTACCCACGGTTAACCGGTAGAAATGTGTCAACCGATAGAGATTTTGGTCTATCGTCTTATTCGCGGTTGAGATCACGTGACGTTGCACGTTACGTCACCACGCAATACACATTCACTTCTATGGGAAGCCAAACACATCTAAAGTAGGACGAAACCGTGGCACCCGATTGAGCCGGCGTGGGCAGACCAAATATCCAGACCCGGTGGATCGTGTAGCGCCGACCAACTTGAACAGCGCTACTCGAATTACAAACCTGCGCGATGCTGATAGAAATGGACCGCGCTGACCATCGAAATACATTTTACCCCGCTGGGATGCGCATGTACAAACCAGGCATGGCAAGGCGGAAACAATATTAAACAGTCCTGCCATTTTAAATAAATTGTTTTTAAATAAAACAGTGAGTTGCGCAGGTTTGCGATTCGAGCTATTTGGTTCAATCGGGTATAAAAACAATAAAAACGAGAACACACAAAATCCTTATCAACTGTTTATTCTCCTTTATTCACAAAAACAAACTGAAACTCCAACACATGCAACACTCTAGAGGAGGAAGTGCGCATGCGCCTTTTGCCCTTCTACGGCAAGCCCTAGGGGATACAAACCTCACAAACCCATATGCACCTCACGAGCGCCTGTCCCTCTAACATTAGCACAATATAACAAAATCAAATGAGGTTTGTTACACATCCAATCGAATATGGCGAAAGTAAAAAAAATGCGGCAAACCTCAGCAATTCCCAGTTTAAATAAAATGACATGTTGTAAAACAGTTTCTTTGTGTTTGAATTTTTATATATGCATTTTCAGATACAAATTGCTACATTGTGAGATATATATATATATATATATATATATATATATATATATATATATATATATATAGAAAATTGCTTCTACCGTGATAGAAGATTTTGGTTATATCGCATCGCCCACCCCTAGATATTGCCCCTGAGAAATCATCTGTAAATGAAATTGCATACTTATACCCATCTAAAATAGTTGGCTCAATGGGGCCTGCTAGATTAGTATGTACTGTACCAGCTCTAGGAGGGTACTAGCTTTCACATCAGGTTTCTTGTTTCTGTTGTTGGTAAAAGTTCCTTGAGTACAAATATTACAGTCTATAGTGACATTACCAGTGATCTGAATACCTTCTACCACCTCAGGCAACTTCAATAAATTATCAACATTATAGTGTCCTAAAATCTCATGCCATGTTTTGACATTACAAATTAAGTTTACTTTGTCACTGGATATCATATCATTTACTGAATCAACACATTGTTCATGGTTATTTCCTGTTTTTAGGTAGCACAGTTTCTCATGCTGTTCTATGGGGAAGAATTTTCATCTTTGCTATTTTCGTCCTTCTGTAAGATCACCTTAGCTCCACCCATTGTAGCAGCTTGTACAGACACTAGTCTGTGGATATGATGGGATGAATAAGACCTCTTTCAGGGTGACTCTGAAGCATCTTCCTATAATGTCTTGCAAAAAAAAAAAAAAAGACTGCATTTCCACATTTTAACAATTTAAACAGCTTGCACCATGTAGTCTGGATTGAATTGCATCATTAAATGTTGAAAGCATCATTAAATGTTGTAAACTTGTCTCCCTCTGTTAGGTTGCTCCACAATCTATCATGAGTCTGTTTCATTTAATGGTGTCTGGTAAACTTCTTTGACTTACTTTAAACACAAATGTCCGTTGTTCGTTTCGCATCATCCTTGGTAGGGGTGGGTGATTATAACCAAAATCTTCTATCACGGTAGAAGCAATTTTCTTCCTCGATAACGATATATATCACAATTTAGCAATTTGTACCTGAAAATGCATACATAAAATTTTTAACACAAAGAATTTGTTTTACATAATGTAATTTTATTTAAACTGTGAATTGCTGAGGTTTGTGAATTTACTTTGGCCATATTCGTTTGGAAGCTTGGATTTCAGATGATAGAAAAGATTTGACGTGTTTCCACCACTTGTTAAAACTAGGGTTGGGTACCAAACACCGGTGCCAATACGGAACCGGTACCTATAGAACCGGTATGTACCGGACCGAAACAGAACGCGAATTTCGGTGCCTCATTTCGGTGCCACTTAAATGCCTGAACTGTCGATTGAAATATTTGTTCTCTAGATTCATACATTTTTGTACATTAATAGTTTATTAGATTAAATAAAAAAATTAAAAGCACAAATCATCCGGAAATGAGAGACCATCCGACATGCGCGTGAATGCAGTAACTAACGTTACACTCGCTCTGACGGCAGCAGGCGGTCTACCGATAGCTTAGCATGCTAAATTAAACAACTTTTGTTAAAATGCCTAAAACTAAACGGTCGAAAGTGTGGCTGGATTTCACAAGAAAGGATTCCGGCACCGCGACGTGCAGCAAATGTTTTACAGCAGTTGCGTGTAAAGGGGGAAACACGTCAAATCTAATGAAACATTCGAGGGCAGACGGAATAAAGTTAAAAGCAGAGGGAGGCACCGTGTTTTCTTGCGGACAACAGCTGGCGCTATCGGTGTGGACGAGCCTCAGTCCCAGTCCCAGTCATACCAACTGTAGCAAAAAGGAGTCACTGATTATGATGCCGACAGCGGAAGCAGGTTAGTAGTAGGATAATGTAATGTTAATAGCAAAATGCAAATCTTGCATTCATGCTAACAAAGTCAAACGATTTGTAAAAAAAAAAAATACTAATGTAACATGGATTATGAACAGAACAGAACAGAACCCCATTTACCATTGTAAAGAAGGCTATGTATGTCCTGTGCAGGGCAATAAGTCAGGAAAGGAGTCGTATTTTGACAGAAAAGGCAAATATGGTGAAATTTCTGCAAAAGAATTGCTAAAATTTGAAGCTTACATATTCATATATACTTTAAACTTTTAATATATTGTTAAATTTTAAGCATAAATTTTTTTGTTCAATAAAAATTAATTCTTGAGTCATCCACTATAATTTTGTGGCTTAAAAGTATCGGTTCAGGCACCGTTTTGGCACCGGTACCGTTTTCAAAGTATCGATTTGGCACCTGTATCGAAAAAAACCCAAACGATACCCAACCCTAGTTAAAACAGTGCACTTGCATACCTTGCAAATCACGTTCATTTCATTCGTATCACTTTTCTTATAACCAAACCAATTCCACACCACAGATGATGCACCTTTTTTCTTTACAAGTTCTTGGTTTCGTCACATGTAAGCAAACTCGCTGCTGCTGCACTGTCTTCTTCCATTGTCGAAGTGTATGTGAAGCCAAACACATAAAAGAGGAACGAAACCATGGCACCCGATTGAACCAAATATCTGTGCGGCCCAGTGGACAGCGCAGCACGACTATCTGGATAGCGCAGTGATGATCTGGTTTTGTAGCGCAGCCACATAAGGGGTTAGTTTTATTTAGGCTACAATAAAGTAGTAAATAAAAAGTAAAACTACCATGCCTTTTTAACAACCCTTTAAGGTTTATTTTGTCCCCAAGACGACGGTGTTTTGGTTCCGGGGTTAAGCTCTCGCACGCTTGCACAGTTGTGCCGCGAGGGAACCCCAATGACCTATTGGGTCACGTGTGCCGGTTTAAAGCCGGAGAGTGAAAAAAAATATATATATATTTTTAAATGTCAGGACTGTTTAATATTGTTTCTGCCTTGCCATGCCTGGTTTGTACGTGTGTATCCCAGCGGGGTAAAATGTATATTGATGGTCGGCGCGGTCTATTTCTATCAGCATCGCGCAGCGCTGCCCAGTGGGTCGCGCAGGTTAGTGATTCAAGCAGCACTGCTCAAGTAGGTCCGCGTTGAGCGATCCACCAGTTTCGTCCCACTTTAGATGTGTTTGGCTTCCGGAACATAATAGTGAATGTGTATTGCGTGGTTACGTAACGCGCCACGTCACGTGATCTCAATCGCGATTAAGACGATGACCAAAAATCTCTATTAGTTGACAAATTTCTATCGGTTAATCGTATCTACCGGTATATCGCCCACCCCTAACCCTTGGATTCGATTTTTCCATAACTTCTTAGTTTGTTTTATATTGGGTGAACGTCAGTTCTTCACTGCTCTGTGTCGTATGGACAACGAAAGGTTTATAAGGTTCTGGAAGACTCTTTAGTATCATGGCTATTATCATTTCATCACTAATAGTTTCCCATGCGTTTTTGAGGGCAGTTGCCGCCTTTTCTGCTCAGATAATGTACTCTGTTATGGTTTCTTCAGGCTCTTTCTTTAGCGTAGTTAGTTCTGTACAGTGGGTGCACAAGCAGTATGTGACTTCTACCGTCGCGGCGTATGGCGTCAGCATTTGGGTTTGTGTATTTGCTGGCTTTTACCGCTGAGTGGCGCTATATAACTATAGACTGACGCCTCAGGCATCAGTTCGTTCTCTCCAGGTTTAATGAGGCGCAGGTCGTCCACAGTCGCACGTCGTTGCAGATAAAATAAAGTGAAACATTGTAATTAAACAAATTTATAATCACAGTAGTAACATTACAGTACAAATTTATAATTAAAATTAAATTCAGTTTTTTTAGGATCGAATTTAAGCAACGTAAACGTTAACACACTGAGCCTTTTTATTATGTGTAATTAGAAAAGCTACACGTGTAGGATCTTATGTCATCTTATATTTTGTGTTCTTTAAATTTGTAGCTTTTATAAGACTCTACTTTTATTTAGGTGCACTCACAATGACGAAAAAACTTTATGATTTTGTTAAATAAAGAAAGTAAACGGGGTTCTGTATTGTTTTCGGTGAACTTGAGCGCGTCAGAAAATGAACCGATACTCCGTGTGTGAGGGTTGCCCACTAGAGGGCAGTGTGTTAGTTTGTAGTTTTTGTTCCTAGACTCAGTTTCCCAGAAGCCTCCTCAGTCAGGTGACGTGGATGCTCACCTGAACTGAGGAGGCTCATTAGCATTGTTATAAATACCTGTTTGTTCTGGGAAACTGGGTCGAGCATTAATTTCTGTTATGTGGGTTTTGTTTCCTTGTTTTAGTTTGGTTTGATTATAGTTGGCATTTAGTTTCTGGAGCTCTTTAAGTTTGTATTTGCTTTGATTTAGTTTATGTCTCTGTGTCTCCTAGCAGGATTAGCCTCTAGGAGAATTAGCCTTTTGTGTAAGTAACCCCCATTGCATGTTTAGCTAGTAGTCTGTTTAAATACTAATGAGGGTGATACTAACATGTTTAGATCTTAGCCTGTCTAGTCTTTGAGTCTGTCTAGTCTCCTTGTCTGCTTAGCTCTTAGTCTGTTTAGGTACTAACATCTTTAGCCACTAACCTTTTAGAGTTCTTAGTCTGTTTCATACCTAGTCTGCTGTGTACCTTGTCTGTTCATTCCCTTGGGTCTCAGGCTACTGGCCTGTTTAGCCATTAGTCTGATTAGCTATGAGCTAGCTTAGCAGCTAATGTGCAGAACAGGTGGTAGACCTAGCCAAGCCTGTCTTGTGTTTGTTTATCCCTTGCATGTATAGTCCCTTGTGTTTAGTCCTCTAGGCTGTTTAGTATGTCTTGTCTCGTCCAGTTTGTATCCCCATGTCTGTACTGTATTAGATCGTGTAATCCCGAGTCTGTGTTTGTATTTTGAGTTCTCGTTTGATAGCATGCTCCATGTTTTTAGCCAACTTCCTTAGTTCATGTTTTGTTCATGTTTGGTTTTGATTATTATTAAAGACTTTCTGTTTCACTGCATCCCCTCTGCATCTATGCCTCAACACCAAGCCCACGGTCCAACATCATAACAGAACGTGACACCGTGTATACTCGCCTCACAGACGTGAAAAATATATACTTACAGAAAGCAAAATGTCTGCTTTTATATAAACTAATGAAAAAAAAATTATTAGATTATGTAATTCGTATGAAAAGTGAATTATAGGCGCGCTCACTGCTGCGGAGACGACGAGATGACATTATCACCATCAGCACAGCCGAAACCAAAGGAATCACTAATTTATGAATTAATTATTAAAATGGTCAGAGTGAGTTTCCTGGCTGTTTTAACAAATATTTGAAGTAGATAACAGTAGCCCACATTTATAAAAGCATTTTTATTTAGACTATAAAAAATAATCCTGCATTTATTTTTAGGTGTGCCCGCTGCCACAGTTCTTATATGGCTCTTTATCGGAGTAAATTCAGTAACAAACCTGTAAAACAGGTACATCTGTATGAATAAATTGCTTAAATGTGATCAGTGATTTATGTAAACGACTCAGTTTAGATGTAAGTAAATGCTCCTTTCTGCGCTGTTTGGGGGATCGACGCGCTAATGACGATTTGGTCTGCTGTGTGCACTACACAGGAAAAATATATTAGTATATCATGACTGAAATACAGCGGCTCACATCGGCGTGCGTTTCTCACAGCGCCGCATAGACAGCACTTATTTAACACCTATACATATGTGTTTGTTGTATTTCTGGGAAAGAGAAATCTAATCTCTCATATCGGCGTGTGCGTTCATCTGACTTTTAGATCAAAACTCAGCAGTTAAAGAGCGCACACGCGGGATCACGCAAACATTTTACATTCACTAAAAGGTTTATTCACAACCACATTTCAGCCATTCACACACATGCATTGTGCTGTTGTTTGTACACACTTTCAGTTTTCCCCTTCTACTCTCCTCTTTGATCAAAAATGCTCCCGATATGAGCCGACACGAGCAGATTTGTTTCAGTCAGAATATTTATCAAACATAAAGAGAGGCGACATATACTTGCTGATTAAACATTGCATTTTTTAAAGTGAAAGTGCGCGATGTGAGCAGATTTAATTATTGATAATTTGTGATTTATGTAAACGACTCAGTTTAGATGTTAGTAAATGCTCCTTGCTGCGCTGTTTGGGGGAGGGACGCGCTAATGACGATTTAGTCTGCTGTGTGGAGGCTCGCCCGTGAGAGGTTGCGCACGTGCACTACACAGCAAAAATATGTTAGTATATCATGACTGAAATACAGATATCGAAGTGTCTGCTTTTATATAAACTAATGGGGGGGAAATCATCTTATGTAATTTGTATAAAACGTGGATTACTACAGCGCATCCACTCACAGCCAAAACCAAAGACATCAACGTATCAATGAATTATTAAAATGGCCAGTCAGTTTCCCTGCTGTTTTCTTATCCCCACCCCCGTTAAAACGGCGTACTCTCTGCCTCTGCGCCTGCAAGAGGTTGTGCGCGCAATCGGTCGACTACACAGTAAAAACATGTGTGCTGAAAAAACTGTTGTCACCAAAAATGTAACAGATGCGGACTCATGTCCATCAATCTGATATACAGTATGCTGGAGATGCAGGTAGGAAGACACTGCTTTGTGTAGTTAACATCAAAGACAAAAAATAAAAAAAATGAACACCATAAATGACCAAATGACCATAAATTTCGCGTTATATGTTATACAGCAGCGCTTGTGTTTTTGTGTTAGTATAAGAATGAAATGCAATAGGCTGGTATGCATGATTTTCTTTAATAAATAATGAAACCATTTTAACAAACTACAATTTTACAACCCTGTAGCACCCCCGCTGCGTTGTACCACCGCCGGCAAAACCTTCTGCAGATGATCAATATATTTACTGCACGTAGTTTTGGTCAAGCGATCCTTCCAGAAAGTCACAATGGCCTGAAGAAGCTCATCCTTGTTCCGTGGCTTAGCCTCACGTCTGATGAACTCCTTCAGCGCGTGCTCGATTGGTGTTGATATTAGGGCAATTAAACCCTGATCGAATGAACAATAGATTATCAAGTACGGGCTAATGCTTAACAGTTGCGCAATTATATTTCTATTCAGTAAAGAAAAACACTATTGTTATTATTTCAATACATACAGTACAGCTGTGAGAATTGTGGCAGGAATATAATGGCATATGATTCACATTCATTTACAGTATGTTCGTCAATGTCCAACTTAAACCAAGCATGCGTTGCCACGCTTGGATGCTCAGTAGTGTGCAATGCAGCAAGTGCAAGCCAAATGCGAACAAATAACGAAATAAGAGAGCTTGATTATACTGCATAAACATCATTCAGTACAACTGAATCGCAGAAAAAATCTACGGTTAACGAATTAAGATGGTTATACAGCAAAAATTTTATTTAGTAGAACGAAATCTCTGGATCCTTGATGAGACGGCATAAATATTTAATACAACAAATTAAATATTTTGGTTTATATTATATGGTTAATGTATTTTGGTTTATATTGCAAACAAATAACGAATCAAGAGCCTGTGATTATATTGCATAAATATTATTTTGTACAGACAAATATCTGAAAAAAAAAACAGATTTTTTTTTTTACAACAAATCTCTCAAAAATCGTAAGATGTATTTTGGTTTATACTGCAAACGAAAAACGAATCCAGAGCCTTTAATTATATTGCATAAATATTATTTTGCACAGACAAATCTCTGGAAAAAACAATGATATTTTATTCACAAATGTAAGACAATATATTTTGGTTCAGTGCCAGACGAAGTGCGAGCGAATAATGAAATGAGAGGCCCCGATTATACTGCATACAGCCTTTATATTGATTTATTTTTTTATTATCTATTCTGGAAGTTTGCTCTATTTGTTTTAGTTATTTCTATATTTAAATCTTGATGTCTTAAACTCTAACAACTGTAAGTATTGTAAAATTTTTAAAAAGCCCTAGTGCTGTTGTTTGTGCTGTTTTCTTTAATAATAACACTAAACAGATAAAAACAGAGAGTCTGTCTAAACAAAATAAAACCAATGTTTTCTAACTCATATATTTTTTTTATATTTACAGTTTTTCATGTTTGTTGGACACAGTACTTGGATGTGGAAATTATCATAATTGTAGTATTTCTTCGCTACAACATATTGTTATGACTTTATTATGGCTTAAGCTCTAAATATATTTTAAAACCAAGACGATGGAAAATGTCAGAATTTTACGAATTATTTTGAAATGCTACTGGTTTATTTTGGCCGCTGCCGCTTTTCCACGGCGGTGAGCGCGACGGTAATGAGCAGTCTGGTTGTCCACCTACTGTATATATGACGATGATTCTGGGCTTACCCTGACTGGCATAATGGTCCCTCAGTATCCGTAGTGCTTTTTTCAAGTCATCTGCTGCATACCTCATTACCACGAGAAGCTTTTATCATCCAGGAACTGAATTTGTTCTGAGTAGCACTCTTCATTCTTTTCTTCCTGTGCTCCGGTATCAGCAGTAGCAAGAATTGTGCACTTTAGGCCTATCATTCTCAGGAGGCCAAGGAATTTCACTTCCCACAGTTCATAGTCGTTTTCGTCTCCGTCAAACACCGTCTCCTTTTTTAGCCAGCGCTATGCCTGGGCCCATAACCTGTTGGGTTTTCTGCACCTTCGGCCTCCATGTATGAAGAATCAGTCAGTCAGTTTCAACGTTACAAGTTGTTTTTATTTCTTTCATTAACAAACATTCAACTGAGCATCCACATGCTTGATCTTAATCCTGACTTTTGTCAACTTTTGGAACCACAAACACACAAAAAAAATGCAGCAATACCGCAGTGTTTATAATACACGCCCCCCCCCCCCCCCTAGTGAATTCCTACCACACACCATAAAGTATAGGCACATATTACCATAATGTAAAATAAAATGTATATCTCAACTTATGTACAAAACAGCATCAGATGAGGACACATACCTCAACAATCCCATTGTTGGATATTCACCTAGAAAATTTGCAATCCCCCTGGCCATAGCCTTATATAATGCAGTGCAGAAAACTCATTTCCAGTTATTTTGTTTTACACAATTTAGAAGCATTTTGATCCGTAATTGTAACTGTTAGTCCATTTTATCACTTGGTTTTCCAGATACACTTTTTCTGACCATTTTCCAGTCAAAATTGCATATAATCTAGGCAAGAATATATCTAATATTATGTTAAGTTTATGCCTGTTAGGTTTTATAATATTGTAAGACAATGTAATCTAATAAGAAGATTCCTGTTCCTTGAGAACAGACCCCTCACTGTGCTTCCTCATGCCTTCTGTGTTAACACCTTCTATATCCTGTATCCAGACGAGGATGCGTCTAAATGGCTCTTGTCTGATAGAATCCTTTTATTTAATCAGGAGAATGTAAATGTCCTCTCACCTGTCTGTCTCCGGGTCCATCTAAGACTGACATGTTAATGACTGGTTCTTTTGTAGCACCGTTTAAATATGCTCTCTTTGTTGAGAATAAACATCAGACATCATGCATGCGTGTGTGTGTTTGTCTCTCTCGGTCGATCGGGCCCGGACCGGTAAGTGCATCAAGGTGCAGCGGACACAACAAGAAATAACTCTTATTCTCTTAGCTTAAAACTTAGCTCGGACACACTTCATCATTTTAAACCTAACAATTTGGGGGCTCAGTCTGGTCTTCCCTCTCAGAGGAAAAAGTAAATGTTTATTTTGCTCTTTCTGATTTTTTCCTTGGTCAGGGGAGATTTTGTTCTCATGAGATTTGGTTAAATAAAGTTTAATTCATGTTATGTTTTATAAATAAGTTTTGTTCAACATAATAAAGTATAATTCAGGAGAACGTTTTATATAGCTTTCGTCACGTCATGTTTAAAGAAACATCCGCGGTGTAATGAACAAAAAAGCTTGGTTGTGGTGTTAGTTCCGTCGTGTTTTAGAGAACCGTTGTTTATTTTTCTTAACTAAATTCGATCCGCGTTTCGAGACGCGCTTTCAATAACTTGTTAATTCAACTGGTCAACAACAACTGAAATGGGTATGACTGATTAATCATTGTGGAAGTATTTATGACAAGCCTGTGTAACCGGTCACTCCAGTTAAACTTTTCTCTGCGTTGTGTGAATCAGACATGGGACACAGGTGGTGGTTCACTGGGATCATTTAACCTCTGACACATAAAGGAACAAACAACCTCTGAGTGAGAATTGCCCTTCTTTTCTCTTCCATGCAGTTTCATCAGGAAAAGGGAAGAGGAGGAGACAAAACAGGAAATTGTGCTGGCTTTAGGTGACATCACAGGATTTAAAGGGGAAAGGACTCATCTCAATCAGGTACTTATATCAGGTATATGAAATTAACAATTTTGTGTAAATTTAACACAGGTGAACAGGTTAATTTATATACCCGTTACACTCACCCCCCAGAATTTATACAAAATTCAGAGTATATAAACACACAAAAACAACACACAAAAAAATAACAGGTCAGTAGGATCACTTGGTCCGCATTCCAGAAAAAAAAATGCAGACTATCAGCATAGAAAGCTACCCAACAAAGGGATGCAAATATGAATGAAGTTGGCCAAACCTCAACACATGTTGCAGACACATACAAAGTGCCCATTACACTTAGAAATATCCAGACCTTATGCAAAAGCAGAACTTATAAAACATATGAGAAAACACAATAAATAACTCCGCACTTTCAGAGACAATGTAATACAATGCACAGCTCTAAATATTAATAACTGGAGATCTAGGCTCCCTACTTAGGAAAGACTCAATTTGAACCATTGACTCAATTAGCTTACGGACAGGCCTAATTACTCTACAAAGCCTGGTGGTGTACCGATTGCTGGAATCACTGGTAACCACAGGGTCACATGAACTGTTAGAAACAGGTATAACGGGTAAAGGGGAGTCTGCACCAGCGTCATGATCTACAACTGATAAATCATCATGTACCTCAGAAAGAGTTTGAGAGGAATGGGATGAAACCCAAGAAGCAACAGGATCATAATCACAGACAGCCCTAAGAGAAATGACAGACAGAGAATCTGCATGTGACAAATCATCAGGTACCTGGTACTGCAGACTCAGCTGGATCACGTGCAGATTGAGAAGGTGCGGAACAGTGATCAATATCAACACTCCCACTGTCAGAAAAGTCAGACCCATGTGGGCAAAGGGAGAAAGTTAACTGGCAAATGGACTAATCACGGAGAACACTTTGAAACATCAGGTCAACAGACAATCTCGGAACCCTACCAAACATCAGATAAAACGGCGCAAACCCAGTTGTTTCATGGGCAGTGCAGTTATACACGAAAGTGATAGTTTGCACTAACTGTGGCCACTTTTGTTTTGATCTATGAAGAAGTGATCTTAGCATGTTACCCAATGTTCTGTTAAACCTTTCAGTTCCACCGTTCTCCATTGGATGGTATGGAGAAGTTTGTGATTTGTCAACACTGGTAAGAAGCAGCAGCTCCACTATAAGCTCGCTCTCAAAAATAGCTCCCTGGTCTGAATGGATACGCTTGGGGAAGCCATGAACACAGAAGAAGCCATCCCAAAGTTTCCTTGCAACAGTCTTAGCAGATTGGTTTTGACAAGGAAAAGTGTGTGCTAGCTTGGTGAAGTGATCTGTGATTATAAGAACGTCAACCAATTTATTGTGCCTATTTTCAGCAGCCCAGAAATCAATACAAACAAGCTCCAAGGGTGCTCTCGCTGCCGGTTCTGGAGTTTTACTCAGGACACAACGGGTACATGTCCTTACACATCTCGTTCCATCCCGGACCAATAGAACCTCTGGTAGGCTAAAGATAGAGTACGTGGTTGCCCTTGGTGACCAGCCAAATCATGAACACCAGAGAGAGCTCGCTGTTTTAGGGAATCAGGCAAGACACACTGAAATTTCTTGTGTCTTGTAAGAGGATCTTTGATTGCTCTGTACAGGATACCATTAAGCAAGAAGAGTTTGTCCCATTGCCTCAACAATCTCAAAACATGCAAACCCTCATTTACACGCTCACGTCTGTAAGGTCTGCACTTCCCACTGACAAAGAAAGTCACTCTTGAAACAACCGGATCTTTGAGTTGATGACTTTGCAGTTCAGACAATGAAAAGGTATGGATGACATCTTGGCAGTCAGGAACCAAAGAGCTCACATGATCAGCCAGGGGTGTTGCTCTGTAGACAGCACCTGAATTCCAATCACCACAAGATGACAAAATGGCGACACATCCTCAAGCAGTCATGGAAACATCTGTTTCACAGCTTTGTTCGAGTTCAGTGTCAAATGTTTGCAGCTAGCATGTCAGGTGGAACGTCTTCTGCACAGAATCATCTTCCACACTGTTTACCTGCTCCAACAATGCAGAATGAGGGATTCTAATCAGACAAGAGATGCTGGCTTACTGGTTTGGTGAATGGGTCGCAACTGAGTGCATTTGCCACAACATTTGATCTTTCAGGAACGAACTTGATCTTAAAATTGTACGGAACAAGTTTTGAAACCCAGCGCTGCTCACATGCGTCTAATTTAGGTTTTGTCATTATATATGTGAGCGGATTCTTATCAGTCCACACAGTGAACTCATGGCCTTTAAGCCAGTGGCTGAACTTGTCACATATGGACCATTTGAGAGCCAAGAACTCCAGTCTGTGTGCAGGGTAATTGGCTTGGCTGTGGCTCAAGGACTTGCTGGCAAAGGCTATTGGACGTGCCTTATCCTCACCAAGAGGAAGTTGAGAAAGCACCGCACCTAGGCCATCCAATGATGCCTCAGTACTAAGAATAAAGGGACGCTCAAAGTCAGGGTGAGCAAGTACTATGCTCTCAAAAAGGGCTCTTTTCAACTCCTCAAAGGCGACATCACAGTCGGGAGTCCGGTCTTGCGGAGACAACTCACGGAAAGTTCCAGCTCGCTTTCGACTAAACGGACCTTTCACCAAACGTTTTTGGCCAGCTGTCAGATTAAACAGTGGCTTTGCAATTCGTGAACATCCACGGATAAAGCTTTGGTAGTAAAGGGCCATGCCCAGAAATTCTTATTTTCTTTGGAGAAGGCGTGGAGCCATCCTCTTTCATCAGGTCTTTCTTCTGAAAAGCAGAAATGACCGCTACCTAGTCTTCATCTACGGACACACCAGAACCGCTGATCACATGGACAAGAAATTTGATAGAGTGCCTGAGAAAGTGACACTTTTTCGGTGCTAACTTCAAATTACTCATCCGTAACCGTGAAAACACCACTTCCAAGCGTGTTAAGGCCTCCTGTTCAGAACGGGCGAAAATCAGTAAGTCGTCAAGATAAAGGAGGCTGGAAAGGTTGAGTTCACCAAATATGCTGAGCATCATGCACATAAAGGATGCTGGACTGTTACACAGGCCTTGCGGAAGACGATAATATTCATATAGCCCCATGGGTGTTGTGAACGCTGTGTAATGCCAATCAGCCACATGGAGAGGAATGTTGTCAAATCCTGATGTTAAATCCATGGAGCTAAGGAGAAGATTGCCGCCCAGAGAAGCTAGGCAATCTGCCTGATGAGGCAAAGGATGAGCATTCTTGACAGTTTTCGCATTAAGCCAGCGAAAGTCAGTACAAACCCTCAGAGAGCCATCTTTCTTCCAGACCAATACCAAAGGAGATGCGTACTCATTGATAGACTTACTAATGATTCCCTTCTCCTCCATGTCAGAAAGAACCTCTCTTAACTTGTGATAGTGGGCAGGGGGAATTCTGCGATAGGGCAGACGGAAAGGACGCTCATCGCACAGATGGAACCTGTGGACAAAGTCTTTCGCCTCTCCACAGTCAAGCCTGTCTCTAGAGAAAACGTCACAATAGGACACAATAAGACTTGCTAACTCCTATCATTTCTATCTGTTATCGCCCAAATGAGGATGGGTTCCCTGTTGAGTCTGGTTCCTCTCAAGGTTTCTTCCTAATGCCATCTCAGGGAGTTTTTCCTTGCCACCGTCGCCGTCACCCTTGGCTTGCTCATCAGAGACATTTCATTCATTCATCTCATTATTATCTGCACATTTCTCTCACACATCCACACTTCCAATTATTTTCTTTTCTATAATTATTATTATTATTTGTTTTTATTTATTTATTTTCTATTATAATTGTATTTATTTATTTATTACTTTATATATAATTATTCTATATATATATATATAATATATAATATGTTTTTTTTTTTTTTTTGTGTTAAATTTCTAAAATTTTTGTGAAGCTGCTTTGAGACAATGACCATTGTTAAAAGCGCTATATAAATAAAATTGAATTGAATTGAATTGAACTCCTCCTTACATGACTTTGAAACATCACACCCATCAATGTCAATGTCCCCCAAACCATACTCATGCAGTAATTGCATGGAAAGGGCTTGGTGAATGCTGAATCAGTGACATTGTGAGATCTGCACAGATCTTGTGTGACAGTAACATCCTCCACCGCCAAGCAAGGGGACACGTTAGCCAGCTTTTTGTTGCAACGAAGAGTTATTGGAGACTGGGTGGGATTTAGTATTTTCATTGGCACCCACCGAGAACATGACGGGGTGATGAATGCGACGTAGTGGGTTCAAGATTGACTGTGATACCAGGGGAAATATGAGTGTTACCAGGCAGTTTTTCCCAGACAAGGTGCTCACACCTGGGAAGTAAAGTGACTGCTTGATGAAGCTTAACTGAGCCAAGTTTTTCAGGTCGACTTGACCCAACCCAACGAGAAGTACAGCTCAATAGCTCAAGAAATTCTTCACACTCAGGATTTCTGCTTTGGCTGGATCAAATCACAAGCAGTGCCAAAGTCAGACTGAACTTCACAGCGAAAACCACACTCCTTTTATACAGTTCTAGAGAGAAGGGGAAGTCCCGGGGAATTTCCCAAACTCCTCCCTTTGTACATTTCATCTGATGACCAAAGCAGATTTTTTTTCCATTATAATCCAGTTCCTATTAATTAATTTTTCCATTATAATTACACCTTGTCATTTAACCCCTCCCTGTGCGTATCTGACTCCTCCTTGCGCTCATCTGACTCCTCCTATGCTTATTAATTTTTCCATTAAACTTAATCTTCATTAATAATTATTTTCCATTATCTTTACACTTTTCGTACCTTTTTTATAAAAAATATACGGGTGGCGCTTGTTTTTTAGGCTTTTTCTTTGTTTGTTTTTGGTTTATTCCTCATTTCTCAAAAGACCAGCCATGGGTAAGCATCTCCCTTCGTTATATTTATTTATATTACTTATTTTACCTATTTCAATGTTTTTATAGCTAACTGCGGCTTCTCCATTGATGACTTAATCCCTTTGGATGATTCGGACAGCCAGGACAGTTCAGATCGTGTTCCTTCTGAGGACTACAACCCGACTGAGCCTGTTCTGGATCCGGCCTCCGTGAGTCCTGTCCGATCTGATTCCGAGTTGTCTGGATCTTTGATGCAGTATCTACGAAATAAAGGGCTTACTTATTTGCAAGTCCTCACTGTTCTTTTCAGCCAGTGAGGGCCACGTCCAGCACTCCCACTCCATCTAACAGACAGCCTAGATTTAAAGTAAGTGTGAGTACTCAGACTGATTTAAACGTGTCTGTTAGTACACAGACCAATGAAACTAATTCCATTGGTGTTCAAACAGATTTTCCTCAGGCTTCTGTGTCTATGTTAAACCGTGGGGTTTCCGTGTTCATTCCTCTTACTGACCTTCCTCTAGGAGTCGTCCTAGGCCAGAGAAGGCTTGATATGTAATTTAATTTCTCTAGATGCTTACCCATGGCCCCCTATTTTGTATGTTTTTCGTTGGGCCTTTTTATACTGTTGTAAGTATTTTATGTTATTACCATGTAGATATGCATTTTTACTCTGTGTCTACTCTTATTAAACTATGTTATTCATAAGCCTGTTTCTGTGTCTCTGTGTCTCTTCTTTTATCAGCCCGTACCAGTCTACGCACACACATATACACTGTCCTGCATGGAAATTCCCTTACACACATGTGTCATGTATAGTTTCGGTAACGATTTATTACATTGTTTTTCTCATGCCTCCGGGTTTTTATGGCCTGAACATCTGCTCTTCTCCTCATTAATTTTCAGGTTTGTCCAATTATTTTTGGTTTCTGGTCCTTTTATGTCTCCCTTATCTTATCTGGTTATCTGTTGGTTCCAGCTGTGTCCAGTTTCTGGTCCTTTTATATTTTCATTACCTCATCTAGTTATCCTAGTTATCCGATCCTTCCCTCAACTCTTCATTGTCTGTGTGTGTGCTCAGTTTTCCGCTAAGTCCGGCACCTTAAGTGTGTGTGCTCAGTTTCAGCAAGTCCGGCACTTGGCGCCTTATCTTGTCTATGTTTTACGACCTGTCATGCTCCTTTGTCTTATGAAGTTTCGGGTACCCCTGTCTTTTCTGCTTTTCCTGACTTTCCCCTGTCTGTTAATGCTATAATGGTGATTATTAATTCTTATTTATATTTCTACCTACTTAAATATATATTGATTACATATGCTTACAGCACGTTTGATGACATTACTGTTGCACCAGCTGTTGTTCACCATTAAGCCTTAATTTTACTAGTTAAAATCATTTCTTTAGTATTTCCTTTTTATTGATTATTTATTTTACGTACAAGATTTTATTTCTTTTTTTAAGGTCACTGGCGGTCGTATAAAAGCATTTCACTGCATATTATACTGTGTATGATTGTGTATGTGACTAATAAAATTTGAATTTGATTTGATTTGATTACTGCCGATAATGAACTCAACCTTCTGCCCAAGTACTATCAAAGTAGGCACAATGAACTTAAACCCTTATACCTCGATTTCAAGATCATACGTGTATTTTGGACCACCACAGCCAACTAGGACCACATTACTGGGAATCACCGAGGGTTGTAGGAGAACGCCATCAGCACGTAACTTGGATTCACCTTCTGTACTCGGGGTGCAAGCCAATCAGAATCAAGCAAACCATTAAGTACAGACTGGCCACCGACAGTCAAAGGAGCATAAAACAGATCACTAGCTCCATCAATTGTCTGAGATCCCACATGCAACACTGTTTTGTCAGGTGGCAACAATTTACAACTATTCACAAAAACTTCTTTTGGGTCAAACACATCTTTAAGGGGAAGTTTGTCACCGCCCACGCTAACCCCCTCCACGCATGGGCTGTTTAGTTTAACTGCGTAAGAGGAGGAAGTGGGTCAGGGTCTGCTGTCCTTGTACAGTTACTCTTAAAGTGTCCAGATTTGAAGCAGTTATGACACAGCCTCTGACGCATACAGTGAGTATACGTTGTGTGCTCCTTAGACTGACATACTCTATATGCTGGACTAACGTTGGGCTTAAAACCTGAGGCCCTGCTAGGCAGGCAGTACATAGCGCCAAAACGTTACCCGCCATATCAACCAGTTGTTGCGTATCAGTATTTGAGACAAAAGGGGGGGCGTTGGGGTTTAACAGAACATTGGAACTTGGTGACTGACCTGACGAGAGTTCAGGTTGTTTCGGAGGACTGCATACTGGATCATCACAAACCGTCACCGTATTCTGACGGCAAGCGGACATAGACGGGTAACGTGGGGCTCTAATAGAAGCTCATTTCGAGTCCCTACAGTGACAATCCAGCCGCTCTTGAACCTCGGCCGCACTCCACTGTTCAGCAGGTTTGAACTGAAAAGACAACACAAGTCCAGGATCTGGACAGAGAGACAACCATCATAACAGCTTCAGCTGCTTTGTCTTCAACGCATTTGTTCCGCCCACCCAAACACTTGTCAGCCACATCGATTGCCTTATTTAACCTTATCCAATAATCCTGGACTCTCATCCACTTTGGGAAGTGTGTTATAAAAGTCAGCCATAGGCATGTTAGAATACGTTGACTCGCTGAAATTACGCTTTAAAATATCAAACACTCTGCTAGAGGGCACTGCAGCAGTTGGTCCAGAAAAGCTGCGCAGGGATACTTTGACTACATCCCTTGCTTTTCCTGCTAACCTAGCTAAAATGAACTCACAGACCTCAGCATCATCAGTGCATTTCCTACTGTTCAAATAAGTGCGCATCATGTCTTCCCATTCATACACAGTAAATGAATCACTTTTATCACCTCTGAAGAATGATGGAGGCGTAACATCATGTTGCACAATAACTATCAGCTTAGAAGCATCAACACATCCACTAGAATGCTGCACATTTGACATGGACTGCATGAGGGCTGGCCGTTGTGTTAAATTGAGACTGGTCGAAATGCTCTCACCAATTTTCTGTGCCAAATCAGAGATAATACCACCCAAAGACTCAGGAATAACACGACCAGTATTGGGGCACGTAAAAGGAGTGGAACAAGCAGCTGGGCACACTGAGGCACCAATACCTGAATTAGATGCATGCACTTGGTCAGTTTCAGCATTAAAGAAAATCCTTCCCCTACCAAAACATTGAGGTGAAATTTCAGACAAGTTGTCAGTACGATGAACTATAGTCCCTCTACCCCTACCTACTGAGAACGCAGCACTGGGCTGCCGCAGAGGGCTAAAATTTTCCTGACTAATAGTGTCCTCAAACATGACCTAATTAACAATCTAAAAAGACAAGAAAAAAAAGAACAATCAATTTTTTTTATCACAATCTTACATATATGAATGTATATGCATTTGCAGAAACAACCATGTACTAGCACTCTTACAGAATAATCAGAAGTTCAGTATAACACTGTAGAGTAGGAAAAAGAAAAAAAGTTCCACACGCTACAATCACTAAAACAGCAGCGTGAGCTCAGTACAAAAACGATTTCTTTAAAAATCAATAATGAGCGTGCAGCAGAGCGAAAATAGTTAGCAAACTCAGTCATGTTAAATGTGCTGCTAACAGTTCAATGCCTTTCAAAGACAAATAAGATGCTGAATAATCATTTATAAAAGCCGAAACAGTTTTCCACCATACCTTACCAAGTGCAAATGTTTGAGTGAAACCATCCAACGATGAGCAATGGACAAGATAAAATCAGGAGACGAGACCAAAACGCGAGGCGGCTTCTGCGATTGGCGAAACACTCCTCCGGTGTCCCTGAAGCAACGCGCATCGCATGCGCAGTTTGTCCGAAACAGCACTCCCGGTGAGCCGCGAGCAGCCGATCACGTGAAATCCAAAGGTTTCACGGCACCACGTGTAACTAGGGTTGGGTATCGTTTGGGTTTTTTTCGATACCGGTGCCAAATCGATACTTTGAAAACGGTACCGGTGCCAAAACGGTGCCTGAACCGATACTTTTAAGCCACAAAATTATAGTGGATTACTCAAGAATTAATTTTTATTGAACAAAAAATTTAAACTTTTAATATATTGTTACATTTTAAGCATAAAAGTATATATGAATATGTAAGCTTAAAATTTTAGCAATTCTTTTGCAGAAATTTCACCATATTTGCCTTTTCTGTCAAAATACGACTCCTTTCCTGACTTATTGCTCTGCACAGGACATGCATAGCCTTCTTTACAATAGTAAATGGGGTCACTGTTGTAGTACTACTAGTACAGGCTGGAAAGCCATAATTATAAACAGAATCCATGTTACATTAATTTTTTACAAATCGTTTGACTATTTGTTAGCATGAATGCAAGATTTGCATTTTGCTATTAACGTTACATTATCCTACTACTAACCCACGGAATGTCTGCTGTCGGCATCATAATCGGTGACTACTTTTTGCTACGGTTGGTATGACTGGGGCTGGGGTCGTCCACACCGATAGCGCCAGCTGTTGTCCACAAGAAAACACGGTGCCTCCGTATGCTTATAACTTTATTCCGTCTGCCCTCGAATGTTTCATTATATTTGACGTGTTTCCCTCTTTACACGCAACTGCTGTGAAACATTTGCTGCACGTCGCGGTGTCGGAATCCTTTCTTGAGAAATCCAGCCACACTTTCGACCGTTTAGTTTTAGGCATTTTAACGGAAGTTGTTTAATTTAGCATGCTAAGCTATCGGTAGACCGCCTGCTGCCATCAGAGCGAGCGTAACGTCAGTTGCTGCATTCACGCGCATCTCGGATGGTCTCTCATTTCCGGATGATTTGTGCTTTTAATTTCTTTAATTTAATCTAATAAACTATTAATCTACAAAAATATATGAATCTAGAGAACAAATATTTCAATCGACAGTTCAGGCATTTAAGTGGCACCGAAATTCGCATTCTGTTTCGGTCCGGTACATACCGGTTCTATAGGTACCGGTGCCGTATTGGCACCGGTGTTCGGTACACAACCCTACGTGTAACCGGTCACTCCAGTCCACTTTTCTCTGTGTTGTGTGAATCAGACACGGGACACAGGTGGCGGTTCACTGGGAGCATTTAATCTCTGACACATAAAGGAACAAACAACCTCTGAGTGAGAATTGCCCTTCTTTTCTCTTCCATACAGTTTCATCAGGAAAAGGGAAGAGAAGGGGACAACAGGAAATTGTGCTGGCTTTAGGTGACATCACAGGATTTAAAGGGGAAAGGACTCCTCTCAATCAGGCACTTATATCAGGTATATGTAATGAACAATTTTGTGTAAATTCTAACAGTTTAACAGGTTAATTTCTATACCCGTTACACCTGTGAACTTCTGTCATTTACAACAGCTCTGTACTTAGTGAAATAGAAACATTACAACACATCTGTCGCTAACTAACTCCGTCATCAAGCCGCGTCCACGGTTGCTAAGGGTTACTAGACGCGGGTGCTGACCAGCTGTCTGCGTGCTTTAACTGTAGGCACTGTAATGTGGTCAGAATACCGAATTGGCCAAATTTACATTCAGATGTTCAGTTGTTTTTCATTAAAATATTCATGATAACTGATGGCTTACTTGTAGTTAGCTTTGGTATCCTTCCATGTTGATTTTTGTTTTCCATGAGGCACTGAATGCAATATTTGGCTCTTGTAGTATTATTTAATTGTAGTGTTGTATTACTGACAGTAAGTGTGCTTGTATTGTTTTGTCGCCATGCAATGTCAGTGATGGCGCAACATATGTCTGTTAAAATTATAAATCTACATGTGTGCATATACTACAAGTTAAGTGCTTAAAATGCAAGTTTTAAAACGACGGTCATCACCAGGGACTGTAAATGCAGAGTGTGTGGATTGTCACTTGCCAGTTGTTTGGTTGGTTATATCTGGAGGGTTTCGCTCATTGATACTCGTAACCAGTAGGTGGCAGTGTTCTAGTGTGGTGCTTTGTTCCTGGTACTAACTTGGCCTAGCTAATGTTGTGTAATGTTGTCACTTGTTTGGAATGTTACAAACTGAAATCTGGAGTGCCTGAATTACAACAATAACAAATATTGAGGGAAGTTTGTGTGTGAAGATGCAAGTCCAAGCAGAGAACAGTAACAGGAATGATCTGTGCCAAAAAGGTATAACCAAGTATACCAAGTTGTAGAAAGTTCCAGTCCTGAACTATCGAATTGTCAAGTCCTCAGAGAAACAGCTGACCACACCAGTCGAGGCCAGAACCATCTTCTAAGTAGATAGAATCATCCCCAGACACCAGGCGCATCCTAAAGAGACACACGGGGCATCCATGCGATGAGACCTCCAACCAGAAACCGGGCACCAGGATGGATCAGACAGGTCCGGAGGGCAGAGGGAGTCTGGATCACTGGCAGCTCAGGAACCACATGTGTAGCTCGACAGAGAGAGAGAGAGAAAGAGTGAAAGGGGGAGACAGGGGGAGAGAGGAAAGAGAAAGAGGGGGAGGAAGAGAAGAGGAGGAGAGATTGCAATTAGGTATGGTCACAGTCACAATGTCTAATGTGAATGTATATTTACTGTAGAGTGCAAGCAGGGACTCCGGCAGGACTAACTATGACAGCATAACTAAAAGGGAGAGCCAGAAGGAAACACAAACATGAGGGCTCCCTGAGATGTAAAGCAAACAATCACCTGACCGTCAACAAACCTGAGTGATCAAATGAGACTGAGGAAGACAGCATCTAAACATACCAGTTCACCATAATACTCTACGTCCATGAGTCCCCCAGATCTGCTCCTTTACCTTATGGCAAATCTATTTACAAAAATGCTTGGTTAAATAAATAGGTTTTGAGCCTAGACTTAAACACTGAGACTGTGTCTGAGTCCCGAACACTATTTGGAAGACTATTCCATAATTTTGGGGCTTTGTAAGAAAAAGCTCTGCCCCCAGCTGTAGTTTTCATAATACGCGGTACTGATAAGCAGCCTGCATACTTTGACCGAAGTAGGCGTGGCGTATCGTAAGACACTAGCAGTTCGCTCAGATACTGCGGCGCGAGACCATTTAATGCCTTATATGTCAAGAGTAGTATTTTAAAATCAATGCGAAATTTCACAGGGAGCCAATGCAGCGAAGATAGGATAGGGGTGATGTGCTCATATCTTCTGGTTCTAGTGAGGACTCTCGCTGCTGCATTTTGGACTAGCTGAAGCTTGTTTATGCACCTAACTGAACAACCAGACAGTAAGGCATTACAATAGTCCAACCTAGAAGTGATAAAAGCATGAACTAGTTTTTCTGCATCATTTAGCGACAATATATTTCTTATTTTGGCGATATTTCTAAGGTGAAAGAATGCTATCCTGGTGATATTATCTACATGAGCTTCAAATGAAAGGCTGGAATCTATAATCACGCCAAGGTCTTTTACTGTTGCACTTGACGGAACAGAAAGGCCATCTAAAGTTACGGTGTGATCTAAGATTTTACTTCTAGCTGTATGCGGTCCTATGACTAGAACTTCTGTCTTATCCGGATTAAGCAGAAGGAAGTTAATTAGCATCCAATTTCTTATGTCCTGAACACATTGCTCAACTTTAGTAAGATGGTTTTTCTCATCAGGTTTTGTTGAGACGTATAGCTGTGTGTCGTCAGCATAACAATGAAAACTAATACCATGCTTACGGATTATGTTGCCCAAAGGAAGCATGTAAAGGGAAAAAAGCAGTGGGCCTAAAACTGAACCCTGCGGAACGCCAAACTCCACTAGAGAACATGCAGAATAATCACCATTTAAGTCTACATACTGATAACGATCGGTCAAATAGGATCTGAGCCAGGAGAGGGCTGTACCCTTAATTCCTACTAAATTTTCTAATCTGTGAAGAAGAATAGCATGATCAATAGTGTCAAAAGCTGCACTGAGGTCGAGTAATACAAGCATAGTTACACAACCCTGATCAGAGGCCAATAGGAGGTCATTTACTACTTTAACGAGCGCTGTTTCTGTGCTGTGATGAGGCCTAAATCCTGACTGATACAGTTCATGTATGCCATTTCTATGTAGATATGAGCATAGCTGCTCCGCTACTATCTTTTCCAGAATCTTAGAGATAAAGGGGAGGTTTGATATTGGCCTGTAATTGGACAGCTGACAGGGGTCGAGGTCAGGTTTCTTAATTATTGGTTTAATAACTGCTACTTTAAAAGATTTTGGAACATAACCAATGCTGAGTGAGGAATTAATTATTCTCAACAGCGGTTCTGTTATTACTGGTACTATCTGTTTAAGAAAATGTGTCGGTATAGGATCTAATATACAGGTTGATGAATTTGCAGAAGAGATGAGTGAAATTAGTTAATTCTCTTCAAGAGGAGTAAAGTATTCTAGGTTTGAATCTGACATGGCTAGGTTAACATCAGTATCAATTACATTGTTTGGTTTCAAAGCCTCAATTTTATGCCTGATATTTTCAATTTTATTATTAAAA
Source organism: Channallabes apus (assembly GCA_030522415.1). Taxonomy (NCBI): domain Eukaryota; kingdom Metazoa; phylum Chordata; class Actinopteri; order Siluriformes; family Clariidae; genus Channallabes; species Channallabes apus. The sequence goes on from CM060109.1 coordinate 21,719,671, forward strand.
AAGTTCATGAAGTCCTCACTATTGCATGATGTTGTTGTGGAGATTTCTGTAGTGGTCTTATTTCTGGTTAATTTGGCTACGGTATTAAATAAAAATCTAGGATTATTTTTATTTTCTTCTATAAGAGTGGAGAGATACGTTGATCTAGCTACACTAAGAGCTTTCCTATAGTTCAGGATGCTCTCTTTCCATGCTATTTGAAATACCAACAATTTAGTTTGACGCCATTTACGCTCTAATTTCCGAGCAGTCTGTTTTAAAGTGCGTGTGTGATCGTTATACCAGGGAGCGAGTTTCTTATCTCTAATAATTTTTCTTTTAGCTGGAGCTACATTATCTAAGGTACAACGAAGTGTCAACTCTAAATATTCAGTCGCCTGATCAAGTTCTGTGGGGTCAAACGGTGGCCTAATCGAAGTTGGTAACTCTGGGAGATTACTGATAAAACTCTGTGTGGTAGTTGATGTGAATGTACGTTTAATACGGTAGCGCGGTGCTGTGCGTACATTATCACTGTGACACACTTGAATGGAGACAAGATAGTGATCTGAGATAATTTCAGACAGTGGAATTGTGAATACATTTCTTATAATTAATCCGAAGAATATTACTAAATCTAAAGTGTGACCTGCTTTATGAGTGGGTCCTACTACACACTGATTTACGCCTACGGAGTCCAGTATGGATATAAATGCTGTTCTCAGAGGGTCTTCTGGATTCTCAAAATGAATGTTAAAATCACCAGCAATTAACACTTTGTCTACAGAAATGACCAGGTCTGAGATGAAATCTGCAAATTCACTAAGAAATTCAGAATACGGCCCTGGAGGTCTGTAAATTATAATTAGTGGAATCGACTGAGCTGATTTAATATACTTAAATACACTTATGTTACTATAGATAATTTCAAATGAGTTGAATTTGTGTCTGTGTTTTTGTATGATAGACAGATTATCATTATGAATAACTGCGACGCCTCCTCCTCTACCAGTTAACCGAGGTTGGTGTATGTAGCTGTATCCAGGAGGACTAGCTTCATTTAGAGCTACATACTCGTCCTGTTTAACCCATGTTTCAGTTAAACAGAGTATATTAAATGCCTGATCTGTGATAATTTCATTAACAATAACTGCTTTTGATGCGAGAGATCTAATATTTAACAATCCTATCTTCAGATCAGAGGTGCCGGCTGCGCATTCAGTATGATCTGAGTTTGTGGTCTTTATGCTAATTAGATTATTGAAACAGACTTTCTGAGTCTTTCTACACTTTTGCTTAGATCGGGGAACAGACACAGTCTCAATAAGGTGAACCCTGAGTGACGACTCTATGCAGCTAGCAGACAGTTGGTTTAGCCTGTCTGTCTGCTCCCTGGCCTGGGCTCTGGATTGTCACAGATTAACTAGACCTCTACTGAGACTATGAGCTATACTGCAGGAAATGAGAGCAGCACCTTCCCGAGTGGGATGGACACCGTCCCGCCCTAACAGGCCAGCTTTGCCCTCAAAGGTCTTCCAATTATCTATGTAGCCCACATTATTTTCGGAGCACCACCTGGACATCCAGCGGTTCAGCGACCATAACCTGCTTTAAGCTATGTCACCACGTCTCATTGGGATGGGACCAGAGCATATTACTTCATCGGACATCGCCTTCGCTAATTTAAACACCTCTGTAAAGTTACTCTTACTAACCTCTGACTGACGAAGGCGTATATCGTTAGCTCCAGCATGTACCACTATCTTAGAGAACCTGTGCTGTCCTAGAGCCCTAAGATTACCTGCTATGTCCGGTGCTCTGGCTCCCGGGATACACCTAACCACTGCCGCTGGCGCCCCTAAAGGTCTAGCTAATGTCACGTGCCTCAGTATAGAGTCTCCTATAACCAGAGCTCTTTCAGGTTTCTCAGCGGGTGCAGCACTGAGGAGAGCAAACCTGTTGGACACGTGAAGCGCAGAGGAGGTGTGCTCCGGTGGGCTAGCCTTAGCGTTAGCTTTGGCCGAACGAGTATGCCGCCAAGTCGTCACCCACTCGCCCCGCTGTGAGGGCTCTAATACCGGAGTCGGGGGCTGATTATCTCCGCCTGTGGCACCCAGACTGTCGGCTACGGGAATAACGCTGCTCTCACACTCTCTAAGGTCTGGATGCGCTCCTCTAATGCTGATATCTTCTCCGTCAGAGTGCTCACTAACACACACCTATCACAAATAAAATTATCACTAATGACGGAGGAAGAATGTCTAAACATCGTGCACTCTACACACTGAACAAGCTGAACGGTAGACATGATAACGTACCTCTCTGTGTCGGAGTGTTAGTTGTTTGGAGATGAATTCTGTTTGTTGTTCTTAGACGAGGAAACTCGCGCGTTGCGAAACTTTCGCGGCAACGATACAAAAACAATGTATGGTGTGTAAATTATAGTATTTTAGTATTTTAATATATACTGTATATAACATATATTTATATTTGGCAATAATTTCATTAAATGAAGGTATCCGCCTAATTTAAATGAATAGATAAAACGAGCTTAAAGTGTCCATAATCAAACTGACCATCTTGAGGTGTCCGCCTAACTTTAATACACTACAATTTACCAACAATCAAAGCATGATTATGAAATTATTACATTTTGCACACAACGTAATGACTGCAGTAACAAAAATAAGTAAGCAAACATTAATTTATGATTGAGAAATAACCAACTATTGGCACAAGTTGGATACCAAATTATGCAGCAATGAGCTCCGCTGCTCCAAATTAAGCACAAGCCTCGACCTGGGAGCTCATGACTGAGCGACATGCACTCCTGACACAGACAAAGAACTGACTGACTGCAACTAATATTCTTACTAATATTCAAACTAACACACCTGACATGGGCGACGCGGTGGTGTAGTGGTTAGCACTGTCGCCTTGCACCTCCAGGGTCTGGGTTCGATTCCCCGGCCAGGCTCGATTCCCGTCTCTGTGTGCATGGAGTTTGCATGTTCTCCCCGTGCTTGGTGAGTTTCCTCCGGGTACTCCGGTTTCCTCCCACAATCCAAAGATATGCAGGTTAGGCTCATTGGCGTTCCTAAATTGCCCGTAGTGTGTGATTGGGTGTGTGAGTGTGTGTATGTGTGTGCCCTGCGATGGATTGGCACCCTGTCCAGGGTGTACCCCGCCTAGTGCCCGAAGTCTCCTGGGATAGGCTCCAGGTCCCCCGCGACCCTGAACACAGGATTAAGCGGTATAGAAAATGAATGAATGAACACCTGACATGACAAACATTTGTACAGATTGTATGTGACAAAGACTCATGTCTTCCATGTTGTATGTGACTGTACTCCTGTTTACCCTGTAACTCCGGTTACAGAAAAACAGCAGCAGCAAGATTTAATTATAATTTCCTCAACAGAACAAAAATACACTGGAAGGAAGCACGATGCATAACAAATCGTGACAATGTGTGATGCCATTAAACAACCTTCTCTTTCATTTCAGATACAGAAATTTCATTGGAGCAGCTGATGGTTGACTTTATTGTGTCCAATGAAATTTATGAATGTTGTTTATGTCTAACCAAAAGCTTTCTTATAGCAGCATCAGACACGGAGGAATTCTGGCACAATTCATCAGAGATATCGCTAAATCATCCATATGTAACTCTAATCTGAGATCGTACTGTCACACACACCCACACCGCGACCGGCACTAGGACCCGGAAGTAGCACGGTCGCAAAGACAGAAAGCATAAAAGGAAACAAGATGGTGCTTCACATCACTCAGTCATTGAGTTCAGCCCATGTCGGTTCAGATCATTTCTCTTCCAAATCGTGAGTACTCATTCTCTTGGGTTTTACTTTCTGTCTATGAGTGTGTGTTTATAGGACGCGGGTTAAATTTGTGTTTTTCCCTTGCTCACCTTCTGTGAGAGTCCTCAGACTAAATCGCGTGGTTCTCCTGCCTACTCGCTTGCTTCTGCGTTTGGGTTCACCATCCACGCTACAAAGGGCTAACCGCTAAAGCTACGTCTTCTGGTCTACTCAGGTTAGTGCATGACATGTACTGATTCATATGCTGATGCGCATCTTCTGTAGTGAAGGATTGAAGGCACGGGCCCATAATGAAGTGCTCGTACCCTCTCTTCTGGGCTCCAACTGACTCTACTATGCGTAAAGTATCTGAGTCGAAGAAGAGATCAGCATGGAAGATGACTTGGATGTTTTGGACACAGATTTTCCTCACTTTACCTCATACACATATAGTAAACACTATATTAGTCTGAAAACACACATGGCAGAATTGTAACCACGTTATAGATTGTATTAAGTTATGATTGGCACATTGACATGTTATATCTGATGTACAGTTAGATTAGTCAGACTTGAAGTCTTTTACTCTTTTCTAGTCAATTGTGGAGAGATATGTTTGGCTTCATGGTCTGAGGTTTTGAATGGAATCTATTGATAAAAGACCAGAAGGACTGGAGATGGCCTGCTGAATTCTTAAACGGAGGTTTGGAGTTCAGGACTCGGTCTCTAGAGTTAAATATTACACTCACAGAGAGGAAGTTCATTATCAGTTCCTGTAGCTTAATAGAATCGCAGATGTCATGAAGACGCTACAAAAGGAGGCATATCTTCTCATTCTTTACACAGGCACAGGGTTTTGATTAGCTACATTTGTTAAAATTAGATTTTGTAAATCTCCTCTATGCTAATGCCTGACTGTTCATTTATTGTCATGTTATTGACAAATTGTAGTAAATTCTGTTAGAATTTAAGGGGGCACTGTAAGGTTTTATAATATTGTAAGACAATGTAATCTATAGTAATAAGAAGATTCCTGTGCCTTGAGAACAGACCCCTCATTGTGCTTCCTCATGCCTTCTGTATTAACACCTTCTATGTTAACACATTCTATATCCTGTATCCAGACGAAGATACGTCCAAATGGCTCTTGTCTGCTAGAATCCTTTTGTTTAATCAGGAGAATGCAAATGTATCTCCTCTCACCTGTCTATCTCCGGGTCCATCTAGGACTGACATGTTATTGACTGGTTCTTTTGATGTTCGGGACGTAGCACCATTTAAATGTCCTCTCTTTGCTGAGAATAAACAGAGATCTTCAGACATCATGCCTGCGTGTGTGTGTGTTTGTCTCTCCCGGTCGATCGGGCCGGGACCGGTAAGTGTACAGTATCAAGGTGCAGCGGACACAACAAGAAATAACTCTTAGCTTAAAACTTAGCTCGGACACACTTCATCATTTTAAACCTAACAATGCCTCTGACAGTCTGCTTCAGTATGACTTATCTATCTTTTTCTTAGCAAGCTAGAAAGTGTTTCTTTTCCAATGCCCAATAATGTAGCCCTTATAACTTAATAACTGCAACCATTTTATTTTGGGTATGCTTTTATCGGATTTGTGCACGAAAATGGGGGGCTGAAAAATAAAGGGGAAATACAGTAAACAGTTTTGCGAGTAGATGAGTAAAAAAAAATGTATTACTGATCAGGAAGGCTGGCTTTGTACTGGGGACTGGAACATTTGGAATATGTTGCAGGCATCAAAGCGACAGTCAAGTTCATCAGTTTGAACATTTCATAACTATTTTTTTATTCAATATGGATCAACAAGGATTTGCAATATACTCTATTCTGTTTTTATTTATGTTTTACACAACATCCCAACTCCTTGGAACTAGGGTTTGTAAATACAGGTTTTTATTTCTTAGTGTCAGTCGACCCGCTTAACACATGCAGCAGAGGAAAGAAGAGCTCGCTGTGGAACATCGAAGGAAATGGAAAGTTTAAAGAAGTTATACTAAGCTCTCAATATTTTATTGCACTGTTATGTTTACTCATACAGTGCTTCATTGCATCATACTTGCACATTATAGATGCTGATTTGCAGCTAATTAGTAGTCTGCACATGCACAATTTGTCATGTGGGCAGAAATTGTAACTTGTTATTGTTATTATTATTATTATTATTAATAATAATAATAATAATAATAATAATAATAAAATAACAAGGGTATTGCAATAGGACATTTTCTTCATCAGTCCAGTGTTTTAGGTTGATGTCAGTTACATCAATATACTGTACTGCCAAATTTAACCACTGGAACTTGAAATGCAGTATAGAAAAAGTGATCATGTTGGTTCTTAAAGTGTGACTGACTCTTTCGTTGGTGCTGACGGAAGGGGAGACCCAAGCATTAATTGCACTGGTGGCAGCAGGGCCGTGCAGAGACTTTTAAAGGGGCGGGTGCTCAAAGTTAAAAAAGATACGTTAAAAAAGGTTTACTGAGGGATCCACTGCCTTTAGCAGCCTCACACAGCTCCTTTTGTAATTGTTTCTTCCTCGTCTCCTTAGTTTGTCTGTATTGTTGGGTCGGGTGTTTCTCATCATCTTTCTCTTGGCAGGACAAAAAAGGTTATCTGTGAGGTTCAGGTGAGGAAAAAAAAGGCATCTGCTTGTCAGCGGACGGAAGCATAAAGTGCTCTATAATTTCCTGATAGACGCTGTGTTAACTTCGGACTTGATAAAAAAGTGAACCAGCGCCAGCAAATGACATCAAATTTCAAATCATCACTAGAGATGTTCCGATACCATTTTTCCCCTCCCGATACAGATACTGATTCCGATACTTGGGCTCAGGGTAATGGCCGATACAGAGTACCGATCCGATACCTGGGTGTGTATCTGTACGGTGTATATATACTGTATTTATATACACTAGGATTGTTCCGATTCCGATATTGGTATCGGAAATGCTACCGATACTAGGGCTGCACGATATATCGAAAACATATTGTTATCGCGATAATGGCATGCGCGATAACCATATCGCAAAGAGTTGCGATAAATACTTTATGTGCCAAGCATTTGTGTGTCCAAATTTGACCAATCAGATGGACCCTTACTATGTTTATACCCGCTTTTTTATATATATATATATATATATATATATATATATATATATATATATATATATTAGGGCTGCACGATATTAGGAAAATATGCGATATGCGATATTGTTGTTGAATATTGCGATAATATTGTTGAATATTGCGATATATTCTTTATACTTCATTCTGTCGCGAACTAAGCCCGGATGATCAGAAGACTTAGCGATTAGCCGTTAGCCCGACTTAGCGATTAGCCATTAGCCCTTTGTAGCGTGGACGGTAAACCCAAACGTGGAAGCAAGCGAGTAGGCAGGATAACCACGCGAATTAGTCTAAGGACTCTCACAGAAGGGGAGCAAGGGAAAAACACACATTTAACCCGCGTCCTATAGACACACACTCGAATCAGAAAGTAAACAATCTGAACCGACATGGCGAACTCAGTGACTAAGCTGTATGCAATGCTTTGTTTACTCCTCTTATACTTCCGGGTTCGCGCCCGCATTACTTCCGGGTCATAGTGCCGGTCGTGGAGCGAGTGTGTGTGTGTGTGTGTGTGTGCGTGCGTGCGTGCGCTCATGTGTGACAAATAGTATTTTTTTAATTTAATTTCTGATTAATAATTTTTATTTTTAAAAAACAGGCAAGCCAAAGAGAATATTTTGTTTAAAAGATGCTCTTGTTTTAAGACACTATTGATGAGTCTATGGTTACATGTAAATAAAAAGTCATGTTTGAAAGTAATTCATATTGTGTTGGCAGGTCTATAGTAACAGCAAACCAGAAATCAGAATATCTGCTGAGGGTTTTAAGTCATTCATAGTGTTTTGAAGTCTAAATATTTGCAACTTCCTTGACATATAGCTTCTTTTTAGCCTGAATTAGATTTAATTACATCAGACGAATATCTATTACCTGTTTATTTTAGTATGATCATTACATATAAATAAATAAAAAAAAAATAGGCAATAATAATAAAAAATGCATTTCTCTAGGGAAATGTTATATCGCAAGAAATATCGTATATATAAATATCTTATATATATATAAGATATAAGCGGGTATAAACATAGTAAGGGCCCATCTGATTGGTCAAATTTGGACACACAAATGCTTGGCAAATAAAGTATTTATCGCAACTCTTTGCGATATGGTTATCGCGCATGCCATTATCGCGATAACGATATATTTTCGATATATCGTGCAGCCCTAATATATATATCGCAAAACAACCCGGGATGATCAGAAGACTTAGCGATTAGCCGTTAGCCCTTTGTAGCGTGGACGGTAAACCCAAACGCGGAAGCAAGCGAGTAGGCAGGATAACCACGCGAATTAGTCTAAGGACTCTCACAGAAGGGGAGCAAGGGAAAAACACACATTTAACCCGCGTCCTATAGACACACACTCGAATCAGAAAGTAAACAATCAGTTTACTGAAGTAAACAGTGACAAAGCTGTATGCGATGGTTTGTTTACTCCTCTTATACTTCCGGGTTCGCGCCCACATTACTTCCGGGTCCTAGTGCCGGTCGCGGAGCGCGCGCGCATGTGTGTGTGTGTGTGACAAATAGTATTTTTTTAATTACATTTTTTGTTTAATAATATTTTTTATTTAAAAAAAAAAAAAAACTGGCAAACCAAAGAGAATATTTTGTTTAAAAGATGCTCTTGTTTTAAGACACCATTGATGAGTGTATGGTTACATGTAAATAAAAAGTAATGTTTGAAAGTAATTCATATTGTGTTGGCAGGTCTATGGTAACAGCAAACAAGGAGTCAGAATATCTGCTGAGGGTTTTAAGTCATTCATAGTGTTTGAAGTCTAAATATTTGCAACTTCCTTGACATATAGTTCCTTTTTAGCCTGAATTAGATTTAATTACATCAGACGAATATCTATTACCTGTTTATTTTAGTATGATCGTTACATATAAATAAATAATAATAAAAAAAAGGCAATAATAAAAAATGCATTTCTCTAGAGAAATGTTATATCGCAAGAAATATCGTTATCGCAATATTCAACAACAATATCGCATATCGCATATTTTCCTAATATCGTGCAGCCCTAACCGATACCACAAAAAAATCTCGCATCGGAATCGGCGAGTATTTGAGTCCACGTACCGATCCGATACCATTTTCCTGAACATAACCTATTTATGCCCGCTAGTTTTGCTAGCTTGATCTCCGCGAGAGGAGCGCGTGAACGAGCTGCGCGAGCTCCCGTGGCACCTTCACTTCCGCGTAGAGCCGGCCTTGGCATCCCTGCCACCAAAGTGGAAAAGGCCGCAGAGAGCCTTTAACCCTTTCTTTACCCATTTTTCTAAATAAATTACCTTTTTCCCTGTAAGGCCTCGCCTCCTGTCCGTGTTTCATGGTGTCGCCCGTGCATTTAGGGTGGAACCTGTTACACAGGGCTAGTAGTATTTTAATTATTATTATTGGAAGCAGGTTATTGCTTCATTCATTTTTGCATGTGTAATGTAGATGCATACAGTGGCTTGCAAAAGAATTCGGCCCCCTTGAACTTTTCCACATTTTGTCACATTACAGCCACAAACATGAATCAATTTTATTGGAATTCCACGTTAAAGACCAATACAAAGTGGTGTACACGTGAGAAGTGGAATGAAAACCATACATGATTCCAAATATTTTTTACAAATAAATAACTGAAAAGTGGGGTGTGTGTAATTATTCAGCCCCCTGAGTCAATACTTTGTAGAACGACCTTTTGCTGCAATTACAGCTGACAGTCTTTTAGGGTATGTCTCTACCAGCTTTGCACATCTATAGATTGAAATCCTTGCCCATTCTTCTTTGCAAAACAGCTCCAGCTCAGTCCGATTAGATGGACAGCGTTGGTGAACAGCAGTTTTCAGATCTTGCCACATACAGGGCTTAAAGTATTCCGGCACCGTGCCGGATCTCCGGCGTGCGGCCGTGAGGGAAAAAAATTATAATATTTTTTAACCTGCGCATGCGGTTTAATTTTTTCGAGCCAATTTATTTCACCTACCAATCATATGAGAGGAACGCAGCTTTAACTAACGTTACAAGCACATGGCAGCCGTCAAGACCATTAATACAAATTCTTGTATAACGTTTATTTTGTGGCACATTAATTTTTCAGGGCTTTGAACATGAATATGCAAAAAATCTGAAATAAACATTTATATATATAAAAATATAAATATTGTTTATGATGATAAATTAGACGAAACTAAGTTTATTATAAAATAAAGAATATAAAAGTATACATGTACAGTATAAGAAAAAATATTAATATTTATATTTTTTCATGTACAACATATTTATTTTCATATTGCTTATTTTATTGTATTGTCTCATGTAATTTTTAATTTGTAAACCATTAACCTATGAATTTATGTTCTAATATAATCTTAGATAGCGATTATGTAGGGGGGGCAATCCATGGCAGGGGGGCATTTTAGCGCATAACACCGGGAGCAACTGTTACAGCTGACACACCGTTGTCGATGACTGACCGTGTCTGCGATTTAAAAATACTGTTTGTGCACATTTATAGCAGAACATGATTTGTTATTCAGAATTTCGTATCCACTGGTCACCCTATGTAAAAAACTGGCAGAAGACAAAAAAGCGTTAACTAGCCTGTCGGTTTCAAATCAACATGCGAGTTACATGAACACTCATGGAATTGCATTACAGTTCAAAAAATGTTTGTCTGAGAAACTAAAAAAATGCATGTTCTCACTCAATGTTGATGAAGCAACAACCTTGAATATGGATAAAATACTCAATGTGCTTGTTCGCTTTTTTGATAATGAAAGCAACAGAGTAATAACACAACACTTGGCAATCAGAAAAGTCAACATTGCAAATACCCTATTTAAGCACTTTAAGCACTTGCTATTGTTTAGCTATTGTTTAGCAGTTTTTTAAGCTCTTGTTACTTTATTTTTGTTATTATTGTCAATATTTGAAGTAAGTCCTTGAAATAAAAAAAAGTCCCCCCCTCCCCCCCCCAAAAAAAAAAGTTCAGGCTCAGGATTTTTTTTTTTACTTTAACCCCAGCACATATTCTCGATTGGATTTTGACTGGGCGATTCTAACACATGGAGATGTTTTGTTTGAAACCATTCCATTGTTGCCCTGGCTTTATGTTTAGGGTCGTTGTCCTGCTGGAAGGTGAACCTCCGCCCCAGTCTCAAGTCTTTTGCAGACTCCAAGAGGTTTTCTTCCATCCATCTTCCCATCAATTCTGACCAGCTTCCCTGTCCCGGCTGAAGAGAAGCACCCCCAGAGCATGATGCTGCCACCACCATATTTGACAGTGGGGATGGTGTGTTTAGAGTGATGTGCAGTGTTAGTTTTCTGCCACACATAGCATTTTGCATTTTGGTCTCATCTGACCAGAGCACCTTCTTCCACATGTTTGCTGTGCAAACGGGACTTCTTTTTTTTTTTTTTTCAACAATATTTTTATTGATTTTAACAGGGATAAAACAGGGTAAACATGTAATATTTTAATACAGGTTTTATAATCCCCTTATAAACCCTATAACACCCACCCCGTCCCTCCCCGACTCCAAGCCAGTTTTACAAGCATAAGAAAGGCTAAACGCCAGGCATTGAGAGAAACCAAAAAAGAAAAAAGAATATGGAGCTGGAAGTTTTTTGGTTCTACGTGCAAAAAAAAATAAATAAAGAGGAATAAAAAGGGGAAAGAAAGCAAACAAACAAGTAATTAAATAAGACAGGAATCAAACTATAAATGTATATGAAAAAAGTGAAGGAAGGGCCCCCACACCTGTTGAAATTTAAAGTCTGAGTAATGAATTGTGTAGTGAATCTTCTCCAGGGACAGACACGATATGATAGACATGATATCTCTGAGCCACTGGGCGTGAGTGGGTGACGTGGCATCCTTCCACTTGAATAAAAGAGAACGCCTGGCCAGGAGTGTCGCAAAAGATAACAATCTCTTTTTGGCTGGACTTAGACTCTTACCCTCTTCTCCAGTGACACCAAAAAGAGCAATCAGAGGGTCTGGTTCAAGATTGCAATTCAATATGAAGGACAGGGTCTTAAAAACATCCCTCCAGAATTTTTCCAAATTCGGGCATGTCCAGTACATATGGATAAGAGACGCCTCTCCGCTTTTACATTTATTACAGCAAGGATCAATGTCTGGGTAGAAACGGGAGAGTTTAAGTTTGGAGAAATGAGCCCTGTGTACAACCTTAAACTGTAATAAAGAGTGGCGGGCACATAAGGAGGTTGAGTTGATAAGTTTAAGAATTGAATTCCAAGTATCATCTGATAGTGACAGATTTAAATCGTTCTCCCAAGCAGTTTTAATTTTACACAGAGGGGTGTGACTCGAAGCCATCAATCCACCATAAATAGTGGATATTAGGCCTTTACGCAGCGGAGACAAACAGAGGAGGTTATCTAGAATGTTTGCAGCAGGAGCCTCAGGGAAATTTGGTATTAAAGAGCGAATGAAGTGTCTTACTTGCAGATATCTGAAAAAATGAGAATTGGGTAAGTTAAACCTTTCGGAAAGCTGTTCAAATGATGCAAACTTATGGTCAACGAACAGGTCCTTGCAAAGCTTGATGCCCTTATTGTACCATTCCTGAAACACTGAGTCATGTAAAGAAGGTTGGAAGAGATGGTTAGAGACGATAGGACTGGACAGAGAAAAGCCCAAAAGGCCGCTGTGCTTTCTGAACTGAGCCCATACTCTCAAGGTATGCACCACTACTGAGTTATTGATTAATTTAATTGAGGGGATGGGGAGAGCAGATCCAAGGAGTGCAGAGACAGAGAGATTTTTGACAGACTTCATCTCCATTTCCACCCAGGCAGGCCGATTAGGTTGGTTATGAAAATATGACCAAAAGATGACAGATCGAATGTTTGCTGCCCAGTAGTAGAAACGAAAATTAGGTAGAGCCATGCCACCGTCTCTTTTAGATCTTTGGAGTAGGGACTTATTCAATCGTGGATGTTTACCTTTCCAAAGGTAAGAAGATATAATTGAGTCTAACGTGCCAAAGTAAGATTTGGGAATAAAAACAGGTACAGACTGAAAGAGATATAAAAATTTAGGGAGAATACTCATTTTAATGGCATTAATGCGGCCCACCAGGGACATGGACAGTGGTGACCATCGTCCCAAGTCCTTTCTTGTTTGGTTCAACAACCTAATAAAATTTTCTTTAAAGAGGTGTTTATGTTTCCTTGTGATTGTAATACCAAGATAGGTAAACTGATTTTTCACAATGTTGAATGGAAAATTGTGCATACCAGTTGTTACTGCTGTATTATCTAGCAGAAAAAGTTCACTTTTGTGCAAATTTAATTTATATCCTGAAAAATAGCTAAATTCCCTAAGCAATGACAGCACAGGTGGCAGAGAGGAGACTGGATTCGATAAAAAAAGTAGAAGATCATCTGCATAAAGGGAAACTTTATGTTCTTCTCCCTGCCTCCAAATCCCAGATATATCTCTACAGCTTCGGAATGCAATTGCTAGTGGCTCAATGGCGAGGTTAAAGAGCAATGGGCTAAGGGGACACCCCTGACGAGTTCCCCGCTGAAGACTGAATGGTTGAGACTGTTGAGCATTTGTCAGAACTGAGGCAGTGGGGCTTGAATATAATAATTTAACCCAAGTGATAAAACTTGGACCAAAATTAAATTTTCCTAAAGCCCTGAATAAATACTCCCATTCCACACGATCAAAAGCCTTTTCAGCATCCAAAGAAAGGACACACTCAGGGGTCTCCTCTGATGGTGTGTACAAGATATCCATAAGGCGTCGAATGTTAAAGTAAGAATAACGATTTTTAACAAAACCGGTCTGGTCCTCAGATATAATTGAGGGTAGAACATTCTCTAATCTACGAGCCAAGACTTTAGCAAGGATTTTAACATCCACATTAAGAAGAGAGATTGGTCTATATGAGGAGCACTCTGTTGGGTCCTTATCCTTCTTTGCTATGAGGGTGATGCGAGCCTCATTAAATGACGCAGGCATCTTACCTTGCTTGAAAGATTCAGATAGAACCAAAGCTAGTTGTGGTGCAAGGTATGAGGAGAATGATTTAAAAAACTCTGCAGGGAACCCGTCAGGACCCGGGGACTTACCAGATTGCAATGAGGAGATAGCTGAACTGATTTCCTCTTGTGATATGGGCTCTTCTAATCTTAATCTAGAATCAGGGGACAGTGTTGGGATATTTAGTTGAGTCAAGAAATTCTCAACTGCACTATGGTCCTTTGGGAACTCAGAAGTATATAATCGAGAATAAAAATTCCTGAATGCATCATTAATTTTAGAATGGTCCGTAGTGATGGTACCATCCTCCATCCGAATTTTTGTAATTTGTTGCTGTGCTCTAAATCCTTTTAACTGATTAGCTAAAAGTTTCCCAGATTTGTCACCATGAATGTAAAATTGGCTCCTACTCTTTAATAATTGCCGTTCAATTACATGCGTTGAAATAAGTTCAAACTTAGTTTGCACTTCTACGCGTTTTTTATAGAGATCGGGGTTTTTAAATAGAGCATACTGCTGGTCAATTTCTTTAATTTGGTTGGTCAAATCTTTTCGTTCTTTATATGCCTTCCTTTTCATATTTGCAGTGTATGAAATTATCTGTCCCCTGAGGTAGGCTTTCAGAGCATCCCAAACAACCAAACGTGACACTTCAGGTGTTTCATTTGTGGTGAAGAAAAAAACGATCTGGTCTTCCATAAATTTTACAAAATCGTCCTCCATCAGCAACGATGAATTAAAGCGCCAATGTTTAGTAACTTGAGGGAGATCGGGGAGTTTTATAGACATAACAACTGGAGCATGATCTGATATCACAATGCTCTGATAAGCACAAGAAGTAACCATTGGGATCAGTTGATTATCTATAAAGAAATAATCAATTCTGGAGAAAGTATGATGAACATGTGAGAAAAAGGAGTATTCTCTCTTTTTTGGATTAAGGAAGCGCCATATGTCAGAGATACCAAAGCTGCAGAGATAGGACTGAAGTAGCGTGGCGGATTTACTCAGAGGTATAGGATTGGGAGATGACCTGTCAAGTGATGGATCTAAACAGCAGTTAAAGTCTCCCCCTAATATGAGAGAGTATGAGCTCAGATCAGGCAGAAGAGAGAAAAAATGTTCAAAGAAGGAGACATCGTCATAATTAGGGGCATATAAATTAGCCAACACTACATTAGTATTAAATAACTTCCCTGAAACAATGATATAACGACCTTGTATATCCGTAATAACATTATGATGCTCAAAAGAGATGTTTGGGTTAATGAGAATTGAGACACCCCTAGCTTTGGCCTGAAAGGTCGAGTGGTAGTGCTGCCCACCCCAACGTGACATAAGGCGAGAATTATCAGAACTGCGAATGTGAGTTTCTTGTAAAAATGCGATTGCAGTGTTAAGTTGTTTAAGGTGTGAGAGCACCTTCCTTCTCTTCACCGGATGGTTTAAACCCTTAACATTCCAGCTCACAAAGTTTAAAGAACTATTCATTCTCCCTGAGAGAAAATGCAGGTAGATAAACATGAATAACACTGAGATGCCTAACGTCAGCCTTAAAGTGTAAAACACAGAACAACGTGTTAAAAATACACAGTATACAAAGAACTAACACAATACTGGCTTTGGAGATCCCCCACCCCTCCCCCACACACCCCTGCTCCACACCCCTCCCCCCCACACACCCCACTACCCCCCAACAAACAAAGATAGCTGCTAACAAACACAGCAGCAAGCTCTTCCATTCCTCCATCTTCCACCCAACAAATCCTCCTGCTGCTAACCACCCCATCTTCTGCTCCGACACAATTTACAGAAACTAATAATTAAATATATAAATAAAACATTTCAACACTCCAATACTGAAATCTCTCAATGAGAGAAAAACACACCACCACCACCCCTCCCCCCACGTCACATTGTAACTCTAAATATACAAACATGTAAATCACACGTGATTAAAAATAGAAAAAGTAGTAATATAAAAATAATAATAATAACCCCTTCACAGGTTTAACACAACACTCTTACCGGGAAAGACGTAAACGTGGCCAGATTTTAGGTTAAAAATGGTACTTTCCTGAGAACTGTAGTATTGCGTATTAAAATAATAATAATAATAATAATACAGTGCACTACGTAGTTTTCGGCAGACTGTCTATGTGTTTCTGCGCCTCTTCTACCGAGCGGAGCCACTTCTTCTGTCCGGTAGACAGAGTGATCCGGAGCCGCGCTGGATACAGCAGAGAAGGCCGGAGACCACGGCTGTATAACTCGCTCATCACTCCTCTATACTCGGCTCGCTGGTTTAAAACTTCGGGAGCGTAGTCTTCCACTATGCGAACCTGCTGACCGCGGTATTCCAGCCTCCCTCTCCGCCGAGCCTCCCGAATCAGAAGGTCTTTCACCTGGCTCCGGTGCACGCGGAGAATGACGGGCCGAGGTCTCTGTCCTGAAGCGGGTTTGGATGCAGGTATTCGGTGAGCTCGGTCAATCTCCGGCGGGGAAGGCAGCGTCTCAGTCCCAAACACCTCGCACAGAAACTTGGAGAAGAACTCGGTAGGGAGTCCACCTTCAGTACCTTCCGGGAGACCAAGGACACGCAGGTTTTGTCTCCTGCTCCGGCCTTCTAAGTCTACAACCTTGGACGTTAACTTTAAGTTGTTTTCCCGAAGTCCGGAGCAGATGTTCTCCAGCTCCGTCACACGCTGACTCAGGTCGTCTGTAGCGAGTTCTAATGACGGTAAGCGCTGTCCATGGTCCGCTACTTGGGCCTGAATCTGATCCAGCTTTCCCTCTAGTAAACTAAACGAGGATTTAAACTCCGCCGCTAACGCATCACGGTGTTGCTCTAACAGCGCTGAGATAGCCTCGACTGTTAGAGGGGTCGCAGAGTCGTCTTTTTTCACGGCTTTAACACTCCTGGTAGCCATCGCAAATGAAAAAACATATAACCGTGGGGTAGAGTATAAAGTTATTGTCAACTAAGATTTTAATTTAACATTTAGAGACGAATAAGGGAGTGAAGAAATTCGAAACTGTCGGAGCACCTAACCAACACGTCCTACTCCATGTGGCTGCTCCAAACGGGACTTCTTATGGTTTTCTGTTAACAATGGCTTTCTTCTTGCCACTCTTCCATAAAGGCCAACTTTGTGCAGTGCACGACTAATAGTTGTCCTATGGACAGATTCCCCCACCTGAGCTGTAGATCCTCTGCAGCTTGTCCAGAGTCACCATGGACATCTTGGCTGCATTTCTGATCAGCGCTCTCCTTGTTCGGCCTGTGAGTTTAGGTGGACGACCTTGTCTTGGTAGGTTTACAGTTGTGCCATACTCCATCCATTTCTGAATGATCGCTTGAACAGTGCTCCGTGGGATGTTCAAGGCTTTGGAAATCTTTTTGTAGCCTAAACCTGCTTTAAATTTCTCAATAACTTTATCCCTGACCTGTCTGGTGTGTTCTTTGAACTTCATGGTGTTGTTGCTCCCAATATTCTCTTAGACAACCAATGAGGCCGTCACAGAGCAGCTGTATTTGTACATTAGATTACACACAGGCGCACTCTATTTAGTCATTAGCACTCATCAGGCAATGTCTATGGGAAACTGACTGCACTTGCACACCCCACTTTGCAGTTATTTATTTGTAAAAAATATTCGGAATCATGCATGATTTTTGTTCCACTTCTCATGTGTACACCACATTGTATTGGTCTTTCACGTGGAATTCCAATAAAATTGATTCATGTTTGTGACTGTAATGTGACAAAATGTGGAAAAGTTCAAGGGGGCCGAATACTTTTGCAAGCCACTGTACAAGACTAACATCTTGTAAAAAGAATAAAATCTTATGTGTAATTCAGTATTTTTCTAAATTCTGCAGTGTCTGATGTGTTGTGTTTTTCTTATTCTTATACTGTAGAACATTTGACGATATTGCAGACAACATAACTGAAGTGTCATGTGTGGATAATGGTAAATAAAAGTTGTGTTAAACTTAACTAATTTTTACTTTTGGTGACATTTGAGTACATTTCGTCATTCACTGCCACTCTAAGAAAATCTGTGCTTATTTGCCCATCTAGACTGGAACATGCACCCTGATCCAAAAGTGGCTGTGGCCTTGTATACACAGGAAATTCCTCGACTGCATGAGACTGGAAAGCCTATTTTGATGTGCATGGACCTGAGATCAGGTGTTAAAATGCAGGAGACATTATCAGCACAAGGAACAAAATGTGGATTGGGCATGTCCCTTTAGATGCCAGTTGGAAGGTATAATACAGAAGTAGGAGAAGATGAAAATTAGTTTAGTGAAATTTGAAGCACTGCTGCAGCATTGTGCTTAATGTGTCCTCTTTTTGTGTTCTTCAGGGGATACTGCAATTGGTGATGGCATCACACGGCATTTTTTTTCTACTGTTCATACTGAAGTATGGCTTCAATTTAAACTTGAGTATGCATGCAATGTAACTGCTCTAACCTGCGGTGTTATTAAATTAAATCTTTCCTGTTACCAAGTATGTCACACAAGTTTAAAGTTTTTTTTTTTTCATATTTTGTCTTGAGCAGGGAACACAGGAGTTACCTGCCTTTTTGAGGGGCAGCCAGACCTTGTGCCTTCATCTTTACATTTTCTGATCGAAAATGACCTCTTCCTGGTAGCAGGAAGAATGCTTGGCCATTCCTTTCTTCATGGTGGACCATGCCTTGCAGGGCTCAGCAGAGCTTTTGTACATGTTCTGTTTGGTGGCTCACATGATACTGCCACTATACTTTTGGAGGACTGCCCTGATATTGATTTGAGAGAAACAATCAACCTGGTATGTGTATACAGTATACTGTGGGTACCTTGTTAATGTTTCAAAAAATATTCTTCTGTCTTTAGTAGGGCTGGGCGATATGGCTGAAAACTGTATCACGATATCAGTGTTTCATATCGGTCGATATTGATATTTTTTATGACCCATTTAAAATAAGGACCAGGAGAAGAATATTATATTTAAACATTTTCATTTTAAACTTAACCTTCCTATGATCATAGTCCCATCAGTTATTAAGACAGAAATGTCAACAACCATGGAAAAATCCAAATAATTAAAATGCAAACGTAAGTCTAAAGTCACAATGAACACTTATCTCTTAACATTTAAGGTGCAAAATTAAAAGAAAATGTAAGAAATGCTTAATAAAGTGTAATAAAATAGTGCAATGTGTTTATTATATCAGATGCCTTTAGAGAAAACTACAACAAAAATATATTGTAATATATTTGAGTTTGATGTTAATTCACTGGCGGGCCACCAGGGGGCAATACCGCGCTGTATACTATGTGTGTCGTGTGCACTGAATGCAGTAAAAGAAGAATACCGTTTTTCTCCTGCCTGTTTCTTTTCCTCTGGTTGTCTCACACAAAAAGCAAGTAATATTATAGATGTTAGTTGTGCATATTGATGCAAACATAATTGTCATACCAAAGAATAAACTACCCGCCAATGTGGCTAGTGAGACTAAAGTTATTACCCGCCATAGCCGAATTTTACCCGCACTTGGTACGGGACATTACGGGTGCCAATGTCAACGCCATCTTGTCTCCGTTTATGCTTCCTGAATCGCGACCGTACTACTTCCGGGTCCTACTTCCGGTGCGAGTGCGCATGACAGCAACCAAACTAGCTTTGCGACCTATGTTTTCTTCCGACACAGAATAAAAAAATATTGAAGGTTCTGTCGAACACATTTTTTATTGATATCGATCACGTGTCTATCGCGAAACATATCGTTATCGTTTTATCGCCCAGGCCTAGTCTTTAGGTTGTTTTGTACTGATTTTATTCATTTGATTGAGTTAGCTTAAGGGGTCGGATACACTGGATGAGAAACAGTGCAATGAAGTTTTGGAACTTTGTTTATCTTGGGATTTTCCTGGTCCAACTGAAGAGAACAGACGTTGGCTCTATGAACGTCTGCTTTCACATGCGGTAATGTAATTTCTTTGTTTTGATGTATCACGACCATGTTGAGTGTTTTATGTTAGTATTTCTTGTCAGTTTACAAAGTAATTGTTTGCTTTGCGACAATAAACTTTGGTAAAAGCGCTATACAGTAGGGCTGCAACAACTAATCGATAATGAAATTCGTTGTCAACGAATGCCGTTATCGATTAGTTGGGCTGCTCACGTCACTGAGAAGCGCAAGATACACAAATACACACACAGATACACAGTCGCTCGCGCAATGGAGGTTACAGAAGCGTTTGCAGGAAAAAGCGCGCACCCCAAGTCCTCCAAGGTATGGGAGTAATTTACATTAAACACCTCTTATCGGGCGTTAAAATCGAGCGGTTTTCTGCCGTTCGTAGTGTCCGGTGAGCGCGGATGAAGCGCCGAGGGGTTTTCTACACATGTGGGAGCCCCTAGCGACGGGGAGGAATTGGCCACGACTAAAAAAAAAATGGAATCAGTGAGTCTGTCCACACGGGCTTTGGTGACGTGCGTTTGTCCGGCTGCGCGGTTATACGGAGTAAAAAGAAAAAAACGTTGCATGCAGCTTTTTCTTGGTGTTGCATGTTTAATAAAATGACCATCACGATATAGAGAGCATGAACGTGACGTATTTATTGTTAACGTCAAGCCACCAACATGACCAACAACTCGAGCATGAGTGAGTGAAAAAACAGGGAGGGGCGGGCCCCTTTCTTAAAGAGCACAACACACCTAAAGTGCAACGCATCAAGATAATTAATTACAACAAGCTCAGAGAGATTATTCACTGTAATGATCTACACTTGCCGTTCAAATCCCAACGAACACAAGGAAAACACTTCTAGTTCGTTTTCTTCGCATTCATTTTATGCTTCGGAGGACTGGATATGTCCCATGATTCTACACGCTATACACAGAGAAATGCGGAAAAAGGGCCAAATAAAGAGCGTGAACCCAGTAGCCGGGTTTTTTTTCTCTCCCTACGTCGCCGTATTACGAGAATGTTTAAAACAATAAGATTAATGTCTAGTGTAGCAAAATGGTCTATCTATCTATTCTTTTTTTTTTTATTATTATTATTATTGAGACAACAAACAAGTATAAAATACACGAGAGGATTGAAATAATGTATAAACCGAAGTCTAGAAGTCTATTATTCTTCTTAAGTTGAATTAATTTAAGAGAATTTAAAATTGAGGTCATTCTTAATAACTCAACTTAGTCAGTGTATTTTTTAAACTATATACTGTCAACTTTCCGTCTGCAATTTTTGTTAAAAACAAAAATGTTGATTTACATAAAATAAGGTTTAAATGTCAAAATTAAAGATCCTTAATCTCTATACAGTATGTGGCTTTTGCATTTTTGAAAGTTTACTTTTATACATAAATAAAACCCTGATTTATGGTTATATATAGAATCAGAATCAGAATCAGAAAGAGTTTTATTGCCAAGTACGCTTGCACGTACAAGGAATTTGTTTTAGTGACGGAGCTTCCAGAACAAAAAATACAAATGACAAGACAAAAACAGCATGACGCAAAAAAAAAAAGAATTTTTTTTTTTTTTTAAATGGTTGACATCAAATGGAGTACGATGTGAGATACTTTTAAATAAGTTACATCAATATCTGAAGTCTGTGGTATTATACAGTATATTGCACAGTGGTGTTGTACACAATATTGCACATATATTTATTGACCGTTTGAATGATGTTTATCTGTTAAGGAGGTAGATTGCCTGGGGGAAAAAACTGTTCTTATGCCTGACTGTCCTGGTGTTCGGTGCTCTGTAGCGTCGACCCGATGGCAAAAGTTCAAAAAGAAGGTGGCTTGGGTGTGAGGGGTCCAAAGTGATATTCCGTGCCCTTTTCTTCACTCTGGATATATACAGTTCTTGCAGCGTGGGCAGGGGAGTGCCAATAATTCTTTCAGCAGTC
Organism: Channallabes apus; assembly: GCA_030522415.1. Lineage (NCBI taxonomy): Eukaryota > Metazoa > Chordata > Actinopteri > Siluriformes > Clariidae > Channallabes > Channallabes apus. The sequence goes on from CM060109.1 coordinate 21,741,556, forward strand.
CGAACCGTCCTTTGTAGTCTTCTGATGTCTGCTTTCGTAGCTGAGCCAAACCAGACAGTTATTGAAGTGCACAGGACGGATTCAATGACGGCTGAGTAGAACTGTGTGAGCAGCTCCTGTGGCAGGTTGAATTTCTTCAGCTGGCGAAGGAAATACAACCTCTGGTGGGCCTTTTTAACAATGGAGTCAATGTGAATGTCCCACTTCAGGTCCTGAGAGATGGTCGTGCCCAGGAACCGGAATGACTCCACTGCCGTCACAGTGCTGTTCATGATGGTGAGTGGGGGAAGTGCAGGTGGGTTTCTCCTGAAGTCCACGATCATCTCCACTGTTTTGAGCGTGTTTAGCTCCAGGTTGTTGTGACTGCACCAGACAGCCAACTGCTTGACCTCCCTTCTGTATGCAGACTCGTCACCGTCCTGGATGAGGCCGATGATTGTAGTGTCATCTGCAAATTTCAGGAGCTTGACAGTGGGGTCTGTGGAGGTGCAGTCGTTGGTGTAGATGGAGAAGAGCAGTGGGGAGAGAACGCAACCCTGAGGGGCTCCAGTATTGGTGGTGTGACTGTTGGATATGAATTTTCCCAGTTTCACTAGCTGCTGCCTGTCTGTCAGAAAGCTGGTGATCCAGTGACAGATAGAGCTAGGAACAGAGAGCTGGTTTAATTTGGTCTGAAGCAGTGCTGGGATGATCGTATTAAAAGCTGATGAAAAGTCTATAATCAAGACCCTTGCATAAGCCAATACATAGTTAAGCAAAACATCAAATCAAAGCGTTCCGTTTTATCAGATTAATCGATTAATCGAAAAACTAATCGCCCAACTAATCGATTATCAAAATAATCGTTAGTTGCAGCCCTACTATACAGTGAAACCATGGATTGCGAGTAACTTGGTCTGCGAGTGTTTTGCAAGACGAGCAAAAAAATTTGAAGAACTTTTAACTTGATAAACGAGCGAGGTCTTGAAATACGGGTACTGCAGTATGTATATTCTTTGTCTGCCGAGTGTCACGTGATCATCTCTCGCTGCAGGATTGTGTTTAATCGTCTCCCATGCTTGATCTCGGTGCTCGTACATCGCACGTATAGTCAACATCCGTGTACTGTTTACTATAACATTGTGCCCGTGTGTGCGCATGTAAACCATTTTGTGGCCAAGTGTAGTGACTGTTCTTTAGTAACTGTACTGCAACAATGGCCATTGTGAAGAAAAATTTTATTTTTACTTTATATTTTGTATTAATTATTTTTTATGAATATTTTTGGGCTGTGGAAGGAATCATCAGAGTTTCCATTATTTCTTATGGGGGAAATTTGCTTTGATATATGAGTGTTTTGACATACAAGCACACTTCTGGATTTTTTTTTTCGCAATCCAAGGTTAAACTGTACAAATGCAATGTAATTCAATTTAATTTTATCTTTAAACTTTCTAGCTTCTTCATTTCTACATTGTAGGTTCTCCGGAGAAGAACACGCCAAATGAAGCAAATCAGACAAGGACTTAAGGAGACGTTGCTTTGGCCACTTCTGACTCAAAGGAATGATGTCATGTTCTTTCCAGTGGAATCAGAGGACGCTTGTTCTGCATTAGGACATAATTAATGTTGAATACAATGCAATTTTTTGCATATTTGCCATACTTAAATTATTCAGATTCTCAAACAAATTCTAATATTAAACAAAGAAACCATATACAAAATGCAGTTTTTAAGTTATACCTGGCCCCATGTGAAAGTAATTGATTCAAATTTCAGCTGAGTTAAATTTCCCCTGCTGCACCCAGGACTGATTTCTGGCAAACCTGTTGAATACATTTATTTTTTTTCAAGAAATCACTTAAATAGAACCAATCTGACAAAGTGCAGCATGCTGAACATGCTCAAAAAGCAACACATCATGCCATGATCTAAAGAAATTCAAGAACAGATGAGAAACAATATAATTGACCACAAAAAAAAGACAAGAAGGGGGCAAATACTACTTTTTCACAACACTGGTTACCCAGATAGCAAGGTGACATTGATTCAATGTTGAAATTTCATCAGAATCATCATTTTGGTTGAGGTTGATTTTTCAATGCTAAATAATGTTGAATCAATGTTGATAATTCAATGCTTTTCAGTGTTGAAAAGACAAACATTGAATCAATGTTGATTTTTGGTTGTGGAACCCATTCCATTCAACAATGTAAGGCAAATTAAATTAACTAAGTGCATTTCTATAAAAATGTGTATGCATGTACACACCCCTATACATACACACACACACCACATACATACACACACACACCCCATACACACACACACACCCCATACACACACACCCACCCCCCCATACATACACACACACCCCCCATACATACACCCCCCATACACAAACACACACACCCCATACATACACACACACCCCCATACATACACACACACACACCCATACATACACACATACAGGCTTGAAAATACTCAGATTCAGTGAGTTTTCAGCACGTTTTGGAAGATGGCACGCGCTTACACATCCGAGGAAACTCTTCAGAATGTTCTGGAAAGTTTACATTTACCTCAGAAGAAGACTGTGTGACTCCGACGACGAACGGGAGCATTTTGAACAGAGAATAGACCCATGCTACACTGGGTAAGTTATTAAGTCTTATATAACTCTTATTCTGATAATATTAAACTAATATTAGTAAATATTTTCCTCACTACAGCTAGCTCTTGTCAGCTTGTGTGACACATTCGCTTTCAATGCCATTTATATAGTTTAGGTAAATCATGCTAGCATGCTGCCTCATGTAGCACAAACATGATATTTCCCGGTGGCTAAGCTAATGCCTTATGGAGTTTACAGATGTTTATATTCACCTTGTTTTGGATAGCTTTAGATTATGGTTGCTAATGTGTATTTGGCTCCATTTTGGTTAGCTTATAACACTGCTATCAGTAATGTTATTTAGCACAAACAAGCAAGTTGCATGTGGCTAAAATACTGCCTTATGTAGCTAAGTGATGCTTATGAATATTTCTTTGGTGTAAATGTATATAATCCCTTTTGTTTAGCGTGTATTTAGAAATACCTGATAAGATGTAATTGTTTAGAATGTGTTCAATATGTGTGTAATGTCCAGTGGATGGTGTTTTTTAAAACTCAAATTGAATTATGGCAGCAGTGTGTAGTATTATCTATCACCATCATTGATGCTGTCATGTGACCTATAGAAGAGAGGTGTATATTTTTCATGTTGAAGTGTGGATACATTTTTGGTCATCTCTGTACTGTATATATTGTGCATCCATATTAATTGCACATCCATTTACTCTGAACAGTATAGGTTAACATTTTTTTTTTAATTTGTTTTTAGGAATGTGTCTGCATCACCCTTGCCTTCACCAGCCCCTCACATCAGGACGCGCAAGCTCCGTTCAGATGGACCTCTTGCATTTGTGAAGTGGATGGACACACGAGAAGTATCTACCTGTTCTACCATCCATTCTGCTTTACAGTAGACGCGGTGAAGATGAGGGTGAAATTACAAGGTACATGGACTACAAAGACATTTCCATGTCCTGTGACTGCGTACAACCAGCACATGGGGAGTTGATCACTCTGATCAGCTATTACAATACTATACTACACAGCACAAAACAATGAAGTCGTACAGAAATATTTCTCTACACTGCTTGGACATTGCTCCCACCAATGCTTACCCTGCATGAATGTTTTGTACAGTTTTTTTTTTTTTATCTTGCACTGTTTTACTCTGAATGTCCGTCTTTTTTCCGTTTTTATTTTGTACTGTTTCTGTTGCAGTTTTACCCTGCATGTAAACAAATGTCCAGAATGTCCAGATTATCATTAATCTGCATTTATACATAAAATCCTATTAACTATTGGGAAGCTAAACATAAGAATCAGTATGAAACATGAAAAGTTTCTAAAAGTTGCCAATAAATTAATATTGTGATGTGAAATAATTTTTCAGATTGAAGTTATAAAGGGCTCTGGGGTGTTTTGCCAGGCAGAAGCGTGGAGAGCAGCCCGCCTTGCCACCTCTGCTACTGCCATGGTACGGAATCTGCTGCTGGGCACCTTCGACTTGGAGACTTGACCAAATTAAAAAGGTAGCCATTATTGGTGAGTAAATGCATAATGCGTTGAGAAGGGAAAACAAAACATTTAAGACTTTATAAGTTCACAACTTTAACCATAACCTACTTGTATCAATGTTTATTAGCCATCAATGGAGACTGCATAAGGTAGAGCACCCATTATTGTTACTGTATCTGCTTGGGACCTATAATACTAATTCATCACTTTCTCACTTCTTAATCCTACCTTTCCTCTTCTAAAGCCACATTATATTGCGCTGTAAGGTGTGTAGTCCTCTATTTTGTAGAACATATAGTGTTGCAAATAACCTCGTGGCACTAATTGTTGTAGTCTGAAGTTTTAATAAATAATCATAATGCTGTCAAAAATAATGTCATAAATAGATTTTCTTTATCAATTAACTTCTATTAATTAAATAAAATTTTTAATGTAAATTTTTTAAGTTTAATGGAATGGCTGTGTGAAAGATGCTGAAGCTGACGTGCCAATGGTCTTTTATATTAATGTTGTTCGGAAGCCTGTGTAATGATGTAGTTTCGACATCTATCGACTGAACAGCGTTTTTTCGACTTGTTTTCATGTTATTGTTGTTCAGCAATGGCATGGACGTGATGTTTTGGCAAAAGAAGGGTGGGATGGTGGTTGATGGTGACTGAAAGCGGTGACTGAGTAGATTGGACATCACAGCAGCTCGTGAAAAGGCAGAGCTACTTTATGCAAGCTGTGTGCATTCTATTATGGATTGACTGTTTTGAAACTTATATGGTAGTTACATAGCCCCTAGACCTCAGTTACCATGAAAAAAGCCATGAAATTTCAGTTTTGACCATATGGGATCTTAAACAAGGATGTCATCTTTTTTTAATTATTGTTTGTTCGGGGAGGAATTATAGACCACAATGTCAGCCTGAAGTCCAGTGTCAAGTACCCACAGTCAGTGATGGTCTGGGGTGCCATGTCAGCTGCTGGTGTTGGTCCACTGTGTTTTATCAAGGGCAGGGTCAATGCAGCTAGCTATCAGGAGATTTTGGAGCACTTCATGCTTCCATCTGCTGAAAAGCTTTATGGAGATGAAGATTTCATTTTTCAGCACGACCGGGCACCTGCTCACAGTGCCAAAACCACTGGTAAATGGTTTACTGACCATGGTATTACTGTGCTCAATTGGCCTGCCAACTCTCCTGACCTGAACCCCATAGAGAATCTGTGGGATATTATGAAGAGAAAGTTGAGAGACACAAGACACAAGAATCTGCAAAAGGCTTCCCGTCCAAGTATTGAGTGCACAACTGAACATAATTATATGAAGGTTGACTATTTTTGTATTAAAAACACTTTTCTTTTATTGGTCGGATGAAATATGCAAATTTTTTGAGATAGGGATTTTGGGATTCCATGAGCTGTATGCCACAATCATCAATATTAAAACAATAAAAGGCTTGAACTACTTCAGTTGTGTATAATGAATCTAAAATATATGAAAGTCTAATGTTTATGAGTACATTACAGAAAATAATGAACTTTATCACAATATGCTAATTTTTTGAGAAGGACCTGTATATTAAAAAAAATCTAATGTGTGCATTGTATCTATGGAAGATTGTAGGACATTTCAAAACATATGTTGCATATCTGTACATTTGTAAAAGTCACATTTCCAAAAATTTAGGACCCACCTTCTGTCATTCATAAACAACTACCACTCCAAGTTTTTAGAGCATTGTATAGTTCTAACCTTTTGTTTGTTTTTCATTCTTTAGATGCACTACAACAACAGCTGAAAGCTGAAGAAAAGGAGGCCACAGAGTTTCTTTGCTTCAACAGTTCAGAAATGGCTTCGTTATGCCCCAGAACGGCTGGGGGGAATTGCTCGTGGTGGAAAACCATAAGTTCAGACTCATGTCTTATTATCTGTTTTGCTGAGTAAATACATTTCAACTTACGAATAATGTTTCAGTCATCTGTTGTGTTTCTGACTTGGTTGTTTCTATTTGCATTGGACTGAATTTTGCTGAGGCAGGCTGCCATTTTTATATTATGGTTTTCCAGTCTCTTCTCTTGGCAGTTAGATTCTGTTTTATGAATTCAGAATTAACAATCTCTTCTAATAGTTCACTTCTAAAAAGTCATATTGTCATCCAGTTTATAATAATTTGTATGTAAGTTGTAGTGTGTTTTATTATATAGTTGTTTTATTGTAATTGTGATGTTACTTCCTGTTTAAATGGGTATGGAGCATAAATAAATAAATATGTTTACATGTAAACTGAAGGATGTTGAGTTACTGACTTTTTGTTTAAAAAAAAAAAAAAAAAAAGCTTTTCAGCCCTACATGGTCTCTGATTTAAAGAAATAAATCAAAACGGACATTATTTACTGTCATAGAATCTTGCTGTTCATAAAGCAAGACTAAACTATAATTGTTTCAATGTTGATTCAATGTTGATTCAATGTAAAATAAGTGATTGAATTTACGTTGAACAAACATTGATTTTATGCCCATCTTGATCTATTTTTCATCATTGAAATAACATTATTTCAAGGTGCAAACCTGATGAAAAATCAACATTTAACATTGAAATTTCAACATTGATTCAATAACAAGTTGGTTGATGCTTTAATGTTGATTCAACGATGATTCAATGTTGTTCTGCTATCTGGGTATTCAGTCACTGTTTGCCAACAGTCTCCTAATCATGGTCACTGAAACTGTTGCTGCTGTATATGCTGCTTTCTCAGATATCCTGGCCTGCCGATGATGATGATGATGATGATGATGAGGAATACCCAGCTGAAACAACCCAGTGTATCATTGGGTACTTGAAGCAGTTCATTAATACAGGTGTGTGTTTATAGACATTTCGACACCTGCGAAGTACCTCCAACTCTATACAGCCTGTTTTGTCATTACACACATTTACGGTCAATTATGTTTTATAAGTAATGACACATAATTGTTCATCTTTAGTTAGCTATGCATGTTTTCAGTGATTTAAAATGTATTTAAAAAATAAAAATTGTGCAATTTGCAGTGTCCAAGAGCACAAATTATGTTGCTGTCATAAATGACAATATAACTTTTAAAAAATATATATATTACATTTCAGCATCCAGCAAAGAGCGGAAGGACTTGCTGAAGTTCTGGGTTGGATGGGAGATTGTGAAAGAAAACCTGTCTGTGGAAGTTGTTAGAGGGGCTCTCCCAAGATCCTCTACCTGCTTCTGTATACTCCGTTTGCCAGGCCACTACAAAGATTATCACTACTTCAAAATTGACCTCATTATGTGCATTGGGACATGCAAGTATGGATTTGGGCTTGTCTAACTTAAGCCTTAATCACTCAGCTGTGGCAACTGTATGCGATTTCTTTATTACAGCGCTTACCTTATTGGTGTTAATCACGTAGCCTAAATGTTTAAATGCAACTTCACATTTTTCAACATCACATTCACATCACGCATTGATTACTGTAATGCCCTTTTCATTGGTCTACCAGCCAGCTCCATCTCTAGATTACAATATATTAAAAATTCCGCGGCTAGAATACTCACTCATACCAAACGTTCTGCTCATATAACCCCAATCATGTCCGATCTACATTAGCTCCCAGTTGCCTACCGTATTAAATTCAAAATTCTTCTCCTTGTCTTTAAATCTATAAATGGCTTAGCTCCCAATTATCTTCTCAATCTGCTCTCCCCCTACATTCCGACTCGTTCACTACGTTCCTCCGATTCAGGTTTTTTTTTTTTTTTTTTTTTTTAACTGTCCCTCGGCACCGCCTCTCTTCAGTGGGCGGCAGATAATTCAGTGTCATTGCACCTAAACTCTGGAACTCTCTACCACACTCTCTCCGTTCTGTTAACAACGTCTCCGCATTTAAATCTTTACTCAAAACTCACTCGTTTTCCGAATGTTACACCTGAATCCACCTGTCCTCTGCATGTCTGTTTTTTTTATTTATTTTTTTTTTTGTTTTGTTGACTTAAATTGTTTTGTACTTTAGTACTTCGATGTCTGTTTTATTCTTTTTTTTGTTTTCACTCATTGTAAAATGTCCTTGAGCTCTGGAAAGGCACTATATGAATACAAATTATTATTATTTATTAACTTTACCAGTAATATCACTGTTATATATATTTTTTTATAGAGTTAAGCAATAGTAGTTATAGTCATTTCCATTTAATAACATATGATGCAGTGTTTGCCAAAATGGCCTATTAGATGCTTCTACTGCACCCACCACACAATAAGATGTTTGTTCTTCAGTTCCTATGGAATGTTTTTGGTCAAAATGAAAGCAGCTTCCAGGTGTGATATCGTTTTATTATGGCAAAATAAATGTACATTTTGTACTTTTCCATTGTCAACAATATTGTTATTTTGTTCCATTGATATACACAGCATTTGTAACTGAATATCAGTTCAGTCCAAACAAAAGTTAGGAATACTTTCAAGAACGAACACTCAAAGTTCTTTCCAATAGGTGCTTGTCATGGTTAAAACATTAATGTCAAGTTATAAATAAATGTGATTACTCCACAAGAATAGACTAGCAAAACTGAAGCGCTGCTAGATAGATGTCCCAGCCAAATGTCTGTGAAGTGCTGCCATTTGTCCATCAGTCAAGGGGCATTGCAGTTGTCGGAATAACAATGCTGGTGTGTTCATCTGTTGAGAGGCCACTACTCTCCCAATCAATATGTGGTACACTTAGTCCCTAAAAGACAAATATTGGCTCACTTAACATAACATATAAAGGCCTACTGACTGTATGGCTCTCACAACAGACATTAATTACATTCATATTTATTGCTCATCCTTTAAAAGAATAAAGCCTGATACGACCACATGTATTTTGATTACTGCTATCAAAAGTGGGCCACATACCTCCATGATGGGTTCTGGTACAGGATGATAGACACTTCCTATTGCCCACACCTGGTTAGGCATCATACTGCCCTCGAATTGGGCAATTCAATGTACGTATTGGGTGACTGTCCCAGGTGCCACGGAACAGGTTGAGGTCATTTTGAAGCCGTGGAAGAAACACATATTGACAAAATAGGTGGGTTGGGTCTGAAATATCAAGGTAGCCATATTCCTCTAAAGAGTGCAGGACATCATAATAGACATTTGTTATTGATGCCCAGACATCACGCCACAACCTCTCAATCCTAAAAGGAATGAACCATACAATATAAGAGAAGTCGATGTCAAAATAATTTTTGAAGCAGAAACATCAATAAATGTGAAAACATGGTTCTGAACATATAATATATATCAGCACACCGTTGATTATGAACACTCTTTCCTGAAATAAAGCTGCCCCTGTGTGTCCCATGGATTTTGAACATCAGTTGAGCAACATCCACATTTTCAACGCCCTGGTCACCTCTTACCCTGAAAATGTAAAAACATTATGTAGATTTACGGTGACATGCATTTTAGTACATTTTATTTGTCATATTTTGATTAAGCTTCCTTGTCCTAGAATTAACCACTCTCCTGACCTAAGTCCCCTGAATGCATTTTAGAATTTATATACCAAATTAGGGCAAAACCAGTTTGGGTTTAAATTTAAGTAAACCATAAGTTTAAGGTAACATACACAGTAAAATTACTGGACTTTGATTGATTAATAGTATGTTTTCCTTAATGGATGCCATACTATATAAATAAAAAATAATTATAAGCAATATAATGGCCTGTAATTGTTATCTAATTGAAGCTCTGACCCGGTCAAACTGCACCCGGTGTCCTTGTGCCTTTAATACCGCTCTTATCATTCTGTAGCCACAGTGAGGCGTGCTTTCCTTCAGAGCTGTTACAGAAGCATCCAACTCCCCATCTGTGAGTCTGCTATATAGAGCTCGAACTGAGAGATTATTATACGCCATTCGTCTGAACAAGGTCCATCTACTGATCCCTAGAATGTTAGCAATAGTGGGAACTGATAAATCCATCTCCAGTAGATTATTGATATGATCAGGTGAGACTTCGAGACGTGGACTGCACCACTTGTTGGACACGTGCAGCGCAGAGGAGGTGTGCTCCGGTGGGCTATACATAGCATTAGCATTAGCTTTGACTGAATGAGTATGCCGCCGAGTCGTCACTCACTCGCCCCGCTGTGAGGGTTCTAAAACAGCTGGTATGCCCTAAAACGCCCCCCTGCCGCGGATTGCCCCCCATTACGCAATCGCTATCTTCAAAGAAAGGCGCCGCCCCTTTTCTTTCGAACGCATTAGCGAGGGCTTATAACAGTAAGTGCAACAGGTTTGGTGTCTGTAACCTTTTCCTAAACAGAGTTAGACAGGGGGGACATTTCGTGGCACGGCTGTTTACCATGAAATGCCCCCCTTCCTAGATGTTATACACTTTGTCCCAGCAGCATATAAATTGAGCCACATAAACACAGGGCTTATAACAGTGCTGCAGGTTTGGTGTTTGTGACCTTTTCCTCATCAGTTAGACAGGGGGGAGGGGGCACTCTGTGGCTGCTCCAGTTACACTCTACTTAGATATTGCAGAGAGGGGAGTTAATTTCTGTTCTCATCATCCGAGCTTAATTTCATCTGTGGAAATAATAGTAAGTTTTGGAAAGTCTGGGTTCATCTTCCCAGCCAGTGTTGGTTAGGGGCAGGGGAGCATCATGGCAGGATTGGTGTAATTTTTTTATTATCTTTTTAGCCGTGCTGCATAAGAAAAGAGTCGTGACAAATTCGTTACTTTTAATAACGTGACGTTTGATTGGATGTTATATCATTTCCAAGTTTGATAGTGTCGATTTTAGAGTGCATTATATGTGCGATGCGAAAAGGAAGTAAATAAACACGTAGTAATGCAAAGAGGACAGAGCAGCGAAATATTTAAGCAATATAAATTCAACAAAGTGTGATCATAATGGTTGTTGTTGCTGCTGTTAAGGTAATTGGTTCCATCGTGTTACTGAACGCAACTGTGTTCACAAAACCGAGCGCAGGGAAAGAAAAACACTCGCTAATGCGTTCGAAAGAAATGGGGCGGCGCCTTTCTTTGAAGATAGCGATCGCGGCAGGGGGGGCGTTTTAGGGCACAACAGACTTTTGCGGCAACGATACAAAAACAGGAAGCTACGAATAAGAAAGGAATTAGCAGGAAGTACTAATAAGAAAGTCGATTAAACTTACCATAGACACTTTAGTAACAGCTCTAGTTCTTAGATGATCTTTTACAAGACGCATAATCAACTTACTTTTATGTACTCCTTCACATAGATGAAATGTAAATGTAAATAAGTGGAGAAGTTGATTGTAATCCAGGGGATTTAGAGGACTATTTAGAGCCACAACATAAAATTGTGCGGAATTTTGATATCTGAACTTGGCACATCTTAAACCCCCATTTCATAGGATTGTGAGGTAAGTGGTTTATTACTGAATAAATTATTACCTTAGATTGAAATGTCTTGAACCCAACAATTTGTGTAAACTTTCTTCTGATCTGTCACTTGAAAGTAACTATGGACATATTCTGTTTCTATATATGTATTTATATTCATTACCATGGATTTGAAAAGACAGCTTTCAGTATGCGTTTAAAAGAAACTTTTTTTGTGTATGTGCAAATAAGGATTACGACCATAATTCATTCCGTAAACGGGCTTGTGTTACAAAAAGTAAATCTAAGCAAATTTTCCCATAAGAAATAATGGAAACTCAAATTATTCGGTCTACATAAAATACAAAATATAAAGTAAAAATAAAACAAATGAACCTGCACTTTACCTTAAAAAAAGTCTAAATAAATCTCGACAGATTGTGTGTGTGTGTCTGCGTGTGAATCTAAAGTAAGCAGAGCAAACACCTTAAACATTAAAAATGATTTTTTTAAACTGCACACTGGTTCTAAAACAAACATCAGGATCCCAGCAGTTATTCACAACAGTTTTTGTTGTTGTTAAGATAGATAGATAGATAGATAGATAGATAGATAGATTTCTTATCACATAAATGTTCATAGTGTAATACTTACTGTGGGGGCTTTAAGAATGAAGAAGTTTTAAGAGTAATAAAATAAAACCCTCAGACACGGACGAGCTCTTCTTAACACCAACCACTTCTCTTTTTAATAAATCTTTTTTTTTCCTTTTTATATTTTCTTCTTCTCCGTTCCTCCCCCCTCCTTAATAAAAGTCCTCACAACAATATCCAACAACACAAAATGGATACGGCTGAATTAACATTGAATATTCCAATATAACATCAGTACTTATTTTTCCAACATAAACTCAATTTAAACTCTTACAATAGTTTATATGCAAAAGTAGTCCTTTATTTGTAGACTTTTCTGAATCGAAACATTTGAGTTACAAAAACAAATATAACAGAAAAAGAGACAGCAAAAGAAAATTAAATATTAAAATATTTTTAAATGTACAGAATGTTATGTGGTGCGGTATGGAGAGCCGCATCACGAGATATGTTTTTAAGAGCCCTAACTCAGGGCTCCATAGGGGTGAATGAAACAGGAGTTTGTGAGAGTGCCTGTGATACGCACGGGAAAACCCTCCCGTTTAGAGATGGCGTGGGATTATTAATTAGAAACTTAAAACGAAATAAAAGAAGACTGAAAACACAAAATAAACAGTGCTCTGCCACCTACGCGAGAACGGACGGAGCTCTGGAAACTAAAACAAAAACTATATCCTCTCGGGGACTATGTCCTTACCGAGGATTTATACAAGAGAATATGTATTTGAATATAAATTAATTTTTTGCACTATAAACAGGTCGCACGATGTGCCGAAGTATCAGGACCCTTAAATAAACACGCCGCCAGATGGGGCGCGTTAAAGTTCATTGCGGCATTACCTGGCAGCCGCGTGTATAATGGCCGCGCCTCTGCCTGTTCAGTGCAAAGCATTTTTGCGCCGTTATGCTCCTTGTGAGACCTCACACAGAAAAGTAATTATAAATAGACAAGCAAAGAAATAGTACGGCATAAACTCATTTGAACAACAAAAATATTAAGCATTATTTTCAAAAAGGTAATAAGAAAATCAACTTTCAAAAGAAAAGGTAGATGATGGGGTTAATTCCTTCCACTTGGAATACATATAAAGCTGTACAATATTCCAGGTACCTTATTACATGCATACTGTATTTACAGGTCAAAACGTATAGTATACTGTATGGTCAAGTAGTACATCATGGCAAAGCTCAATGGTTAATTTGTGGACAGCCATCAGCCTCCAATACAACGAAATATGGAATAAAATCACTGTCAAAAATATTCGTGCGTAAAAAAAAGATTTGTGTGTAATCTACGGCCACGACAGCGTACAGATACGAGCTTTTGTGTGTTTGTTACAATACAACTCTGAAATATACGACTCTGACCGCTTACAGATACGAATCTCGTTGTTACAACTCCTCTGTTTCACGGACGAATTGTGAAATTACGGGTACGAATGCTGTGCGTGAAACCACTGTCAAAAATACGTCATCAAGATCACAGGCATTACTATCAGAGGGAAGATTAATCGATTCAGTTGCTAAAATTCATAGGATTACAGCAATTTTCATGTCTCAGCTTGGCAGATCTTAATCGCCTATTTCTTAGGATTGTGAGGTAAGTAGTTTAATACTGAATTCATTATAATATTTAAATGTTATAATGAATTTGATAAATTTAAATATGATGAACCCAATTAGTGCAAACTTTCCTCTAATCAATCACTTGAAAGTAACTGTAGACATATTCTGTTTTTATTATTGTATTTATATACAGTGGTGTGAAAAACTATTTGCCCCCTCCTGATTTCTTATTCTTTTGCATGTTTGTCACACAAAATGTTTCTGATCATCAAACACATTTAACTATTAGTCAAAGATAAGACAAGTAAACACAAAATGCAGTTTTTAAATGAGGGGTTTTATTATTTAGGGAGAAAAAAAATCCAAACCTACATGGCCCTGTGTGAAAAAGTGATTGCCCCCCTTGTTAAAAAATAACTTAACTGTGGTTTATCACACCTGACTTCAATTTCTGTAGTCACCCCCAGGCCTGATTACTGCCACACCTATTTCAATCAAGAAATCACTTAAATAGGAGCTACCTGACAGAGAAGTAGACCAAAAGCACCTCAAAAGCTAGACATCATGCCAAGATCCAAAGAAATTCAGGAACAAATGAGAACAAAAGTAATTGAGATCTATCAGTCTGGTAAAGGTTATAAAGCCATTTGTAAAGCTTTGGGACTCCAGCGAACCACAGTGAGAGCCATTATTCACAAATGGCAAAAACATGGAACAGTGGTGAACCTTCCCAGGAGTGACCGGCCGACCAAAATTACCCCAAGAGCGCAGAGACAACTCATCCGAGAGGCCACAAAAGACCCCAGGACAACATCTAAAGAACTGCAGGCCTCACTTGCCTTAATTAAGGTCAGTGTTCACGACTCCACCATAAGAAAGAGACTGGGCAAAAACGGCCTGCATGGCAGATTTCCAAGGCGCAAACCACTTTTAAGCAAAAAGAACATTAAGGCTTGTCTCAATTTTGCTAAAAAAACATCTCAATGATCGCTAAGACTTTTGGGAAAATGCCTTGTGGACCGATGAGACAAAAGTTTAACTTTTTGGAAGGTGCGTGTCCCGTTACATCTGGCGTAAAAGTAACACAGCATTTCAGAAAAAGAACATCATACCAACAGTAAAATATGGTGCTGGTAGTGTGATGGTCTGGGGTTGTTTTGCTGCTTCAGGACCTGGAAGTCTTGCTGTGATAGATGGAACCATGAATTCTACTTTCTACCAAAAAATCCTGAAGGAGAATGTCCGGCCATCTGTTCGTCAACTCAAGCTGAAGCGATCTTGGGTGCTGCAGCAGGACAATGACCCAAAACACACCAGCAAATCCACCTCTGAATGGCTGAAGAAAAACAAAATGAAGACTTTGGAGTGGCCTAGTCAAAGTCCTGACCTGAATCCTATTGAGATGTTGTGGCATGACCTTAAAAAGGCGGTTCATGCTAGAAAACCCTCAAATAAAGCTGAATTACAACAATTCTGCAAAGATGAGTGGGCCAAAATTCCTCCAGAGCGCTGTAAAAGACACGTTGCAAGTTATCGCAAACGCTTGATTGCAGTTATTGCTGCTAAGGGTGGCCCAACCAGTTAGTAGGTTCAGGGGGCAATTACTTTTTCACACAGGGCCATGTAGGTTTGGATTTTTTTTCTCCCTAAATAATAAAACCCCTCATTTAAAAACTGCATTTTGTGTTTACTTGTCTTATCTTTGACTAATAGTTAAATGTGTTTGATGATCAGAAACATTTTGTGTGACAAACATGCAAAAGAATAAGAAATCAGGAGGGGGGCAAATAGTTTTTCACACCACTGTAAATTCCACAGTTTTGGAAAGCGTTTAGTTTTTGCATTGTTGTCCAGCATGCCAACTATTGTTGTCTACCCTGCCAAGCTGCCAAATACAAGAGTTGGCCAGTGTTATTGTTCTTCTTTTTTTTTTTTTTTTGAGTTAGAAGCAGAAGTTGATGTGCAAATTCCCTGGTAACTCAAGTACAGCATGGCAAAGCTTAGTGGTTAATTTGTGTACAGTTAGCAGCCTCCATTACAATGAAAAGATAAAAAAATATTGTATCATACATAACATTGTAAATATTGTATTGATCTATCAGAAGGCTTGTCACCCAAAAAAAAATCATAGACTATTTTCATTAATAGCATTTTAAATAAGTTATTACATTAAAATATTAGTTTCATAAACTCATTAACATATGGCTCACAATTTATGATCATGCTAATGCTCTATCATTTAAAAGTAATACAAAGCAGAAGAATAGAGATTGTTGATCCATATTTCCTACAGTAAATCACTAAATATAGTTTTGAGTCAAAATATTTAGTAATGATTTTAAAATCATCTGCAAGACGAGCAAAGATTTTTTTATAAATTTTGACTTGGAAAAACGAACAAGTGTGTGTGAAAAGAGTGGGAAGGGTAAAGTGTAAGACGAGAAGGGGGAGACGGGCACAAATCAGGCGCATCCAGGCCACAGTTGTAAATAAGAAACCTGTTCTTAATCTGTCTTGCCTGCTTAAATAAAGGTAAATTAAAAAAAAATAATAAAAAATTAACAATAACCACATGTAGTGTAAGGATTTCTTGAATTAAGCTAGACCCCTTTTTGTCTACTCAGTGCTCAGCCTGTATTCTGCTTGTCCTGCCTGGCCAGTGCTCAGTGAGATGTTCAGAGTTTATTGTGGAAGACAGAAGTATATACTGTATATGCATACACACACAGAAAGCACCAAAAGAAGGGGTGCAGGAGCGGTTACATATGGTCTGGAAAGATAATGGAGAAGAACAGAAGATAGGAGTAGTTCTGCAATTATGAGCCTTCAGCAGTTTTACGACCCTGAACAGAGATTATACTAAGAAATGTGTTTGACGAGATCGCAGCGTGTTGAGCTCAAGGAAAGAAAACACTCTGTTCTCATGAAGACAGAGTATCGCAGTAAGTTCATTCATTCATTCATTCATTAAGTTTTATTTGTTTACTGTTTCTGGGCAGATAATACAATCATGTGTGTACATTGTATATTGTATGCGATACAATATACAGGGTTAACAAAAAAAACACAGACATGTTATTCGCAGAACTACTGGTCCTACATTGCTACAGAGAAGTGAAGTTTCCTATCATAACTTGTACGGAGTTGTCCTTTTCCTTTTAAGGGAGAGGATCATAGTTTGCACAAGTATGTGCAGGGAGTGCATTCCAAGACTGGCATCTTAACAGCGTTAGGCACAAGTACTGTATATGATTACACAAGTTCAGCATGGATTATAGTTTCAGTCATAGCATTACTGCACACCCATGAGAATACAGATTATAGATCATCATTAGAAATGCTACTTATATTCTCTATATTCCCAACAATTGCCCTCTTATGTTCTTAAGAATAACATTCGTAGAATAACATTTAGAGTTCCTCTGTTGTCTTCAAGGGAAAGTAGGATATTAGCTGTGAATACGTTGGCACAGGAACACAAGCTGAAACATGTCTATACACAGGAGTCTGCATAAAATGGATAATACATGAGCCGAAGAGAGAGAGCAACAATAAAACAAGTATAACTGGCACAGTGAGAGAAAGATAATTTGCGTGAAGGAAAACATAAACAGCTTTATCACATACCCAGTACGAATCTGAATAGGGATTAATAGTCCCATAAGGACCAGGGTGGATCAAAGAACAATTACCTTCGGGGCAAGAACCATCATGAGAATAGGTAAAAAATGTGTTGTTACAGAGATTCAAGTGTGTGCTTCCGAGAAAGACAGAATCATTGCCTACGAAGCAATAAGGGTATTAGAAGTTGGGCATGGTATAGGCCTCAAAAGCGGTAATCAAGGCCTTGCCATTTGTGCTAATATGAGAGAGGCTATCGTATAGAGCGTTTAACAGCAAATCAGTTTTATTCAATCTGCACCACCAACTAGCTCCAGTTCATAAGGATTCATAAGGAAACTATGTGTAAGGTTAGAGCTAGCATACTGAGAATTGTTCTTTCAGACTCAACAGGGAACCCATAGCAGGGATTGATCTGCATCATACTGTATTCAGTTGTGGGAGAAAAATCTTCCACCATGTTGAAGTTGCCTTGAATTTAAAATATCAAACAGTTAACAAATTACTTACAAACAGAATTTAGAATTTACGTGCTAATTAAGACCTGGCTAAGTTGGTTCTTCGAGCACACCTGTTGTTGATGATTAGTATGGCCGGATTGAGTTGTCTAGGATTATTGCGCGTTCGTGCGTTGGTTTAAAAGGCGATATGCATCGACAGTAGAAACACTGATCACAAGTCCTTTGATTGGTTGACGAAATGACAAAAGAACAAGCTAAATTTTTTTTGTAACACCTGTTATGCACTGAAATGCTCCCCCCACGTGTTATGACCTGAAATGCTTCCCTGCCATGGATTTTGCATAAATATGTTGTATATGGAAAAATAAATATGAATATTTTTTTCAAAAACGTATACTTTTATATTGTTTATTTTATAATAAAATTTGTTTTGTCATTTTTTATTATAAATTTTTTTTTATTATATATATATATATATATATATATATATATATATATATATATATATATATATATATATATTTGCATATTCATAACGAACCCCTGAAAAATAAATGTGTTACAAAATAAACATTATACAAGAATTTGAATTGAGGGCTAGAGTTTATTATAATAATAAAAAACCTATGAATTTATGTTCTAATATAATATTCGATATCAATTTTATATATATATATATATATATATATATATATATATATATATATATATATATTATGGCAAGCCGTGTATATATATATATATATATATATATATATATATATATATATATATATATATTTATTATTATTATTTTTTTTATATATATATATATATATATATATATATATATATATATATATATATGCAAGATACTTTTCTTTCCCCACGTGAGTCAGTCCACGTCAGCGCTCTTTAACCAATCAGATGTGACCTCACCATTTCAACCAATCATAACCAGGCAGGAGTGCAGCCTTAATCCTGTTTACATGAAATAAACCTGCTACCGAGCAGGTTCAAGCTTACGGACATGTTGCTAGACAGCAAATGCGAGATGAGCATCGAAGAACGAAACAATCCAAGATAAGGACAAATCCACAACAATCAAATCCAGCTAACTGAGTTAGCGACGTACGAAGAACACCCCCTTGGAAGAAGTATACAGGATTTATTACAGCAATAAAACCCAAGTGAGCCCCACTTGCAATGCTTATGTCGTAAATACAAGCATTGTCAAGAGCAGACTGAATTTCACAATAAAAGCACACACCTTTTATACACTTCATGAGAAGGGAGGGGGTGTCCCGGGGAAATTCCCAGTCTCCTCCCCTGTACACTCTTTTTGCTGACCACATCAAAATTTTATTCCATTATAATCCAGTTCTATCAATTATTTTATTCCAGTTTCTATCAATACATTTTTCCATTATAATTACATTTCTCTTATCTTGTACCATTACATCATACACCTCGCTATCTGACTCCTCTCTATGCTCATAACTCGTTCCCATTATAATTTATTTTCATTAATAATTATTTTCTATTATCTTTACACTTTTCGTATCTTTTTATAAAAATATAGGGGTGGCGCTTGTTTTCAAGACTTTTTCCTCGTGTTTCTTTGGTTTATTCTTCATTCTCAAGAGACCTGCCATGGGTAAGCATCTCCTTTGCATTATTTATTTATTTATTTATTTGCCTTATTTTACCCGATTCAATGTTTTTTATACATTTTATTCTATTTTATAGCTAACTGCAACTTCTCCATTGATGACATCATCCCTTTGGATGACTCAGACAGCCAGAGCAGTTCAGATCGTGTTCCTTCGGAGGAATTTTATTTCTGTCGATGCTTTTACCTCTTGGATGTTCTGTATTTTACATTAGGCCTTTTTATACTTTTGTATTTAATATTTTTACCACGTAGATACACATTTTATTCTGTATCTGCTCTTATTAAATATGTTATTCATAAAACTGGTTCTGTGTCTCTGATTTTTTTCTATTCCTTATCTGCCCATCCAGTCTGCGCCCATGGTCATTTTACGCGCACACATAGTGTAGGCTGATTCCTGCCATCTACGCACACACATATACACACACACACACGAACACACACACTGTCTCGCAGGGAGATCCCCTGATTCTTTCTACGTAGTTCCGAGTGTATGATTTATTACATAGTCACATTTACATTTAGGCATTTAGCAGACGCTCTTATCCAGAGCGACTTACATTTTTATCTCATTATACATCTGAGCAGTTGAGGGTTAAGGGCCTTGCTCAAGGGCCCAACAGTGGCAACTTGGTGGTTGTGGGGTTTGAACCTGGGATCTTCCGAACCGTAGTCCAATGCCTTAACCACTGAGCTACCCCTAGACGCCCCGTTAGCCCCTCTCTTATCGAGTTTCTATGGCCTGACCATCCGTTATTTCCCTCATTATTTTAGTTTCTGGTCCGTTACGTTTCCTTTATCGGTTATCTGTTAGTTGCTTCCGATCTTTCCTACAGTTCAAGAGACGGACCATGTATAAGCCTCTCTTTACTTGGTATCATGTAGATGAACATACTAGTTTATTTTTATACTTTATTAAGCTCTGTATTCTTAAAACTGATCGTGTGTCTTTTAGATATTTGTCTATAATTTTTACTTAAACATGTGTACGTATATCTATCACTTGTTTTAATCCTTCTTTAAGTGTGTGCGCTCACACTCTGCCAAGTCCGTCACCTGGCGCCTTATCTTGTCTATGTTTTACGACCTGTCATTCTCCCTAGTTTTTTTTCTGCATAGACAGGTTTCGGGTACCGCTGTTTTCTGACTTGCTTCTGTCTTTTGTTTTACTATAATGGTACATTTATAATTATTTTAATATTTCTACTTGCATAAATATATGTTGATAAAAAAATGTTTACACAGTATAACAGGAGATGTGTTGTTAAAATGGAGTCCAGTTCGTTCTTGATGGCTCAAGGTGACTGTAGGAAACTCCAGTCCTGAACTATCGAGCGATTGAAGTCATAAGTCCTGTCTGCATCAGCGGAGGACAGGACCGCTCCCAGTCACCACAGGCATCCCAGGCAGACCATGTGGGCATCCATGCGATGAGATCTCTAACCAGAAGCGGGACGAGTCAGACAGTTCCAGAGGAGAGGTTCGGGATAACTGGCAGCTCAGGAGTGACCTGTATAGCTCAACAGAGAGACAGGTAGAGGGAAAAAGAGAGAGAGAGAGAGGAGAAGAGAGCAGAAGAGAAGGAGAGATGGCAGTTAGGTATGGTCACAGTCACCTAATGTAGAATGTGAATGTATATTTACTGTAGAGTGCAAGCAGGGACTCCGGCAGGACTGACTATGACAGCATAACTAAAAGGGAGAGCCAGAAAGAAATACAAACATGAGGGCTCCCTGAGATGTAAAGCAATCAATCACCTCACCGTCAACAAACCTGAGTGATCAAATGAGAGTGAGGAAGACAGCATCTAAACATACCAGTTCACCATAATACTCTACGTCCATGAGTCCCACAGATCTGCTTCTTTACCTAAGGCAAATCTATTTACAAAAATGCTTGGCTAAATAAATAGTTTTTTAGCCTAGACTTAAACACAGACACTGTGCCTGAGTTCCGCACATTAATTGGAAGACTATTCTATAACTTTGGGGCTTTTTAAGAAAAAGCTCTGCCCCCTGCTGTAGTTTTTATAATACATGGTACTGAAAAACAGCGTGCATCCTCTGATCGAAGTAGGCGTGGCAGATCGTAAGACACAAGCAGTTCATTCAGATACCGTGCCGCGAGACCATTTAATGCTTATCTCCTGCACAAATTGCTTGACTTTAGTAAACAGATTTTTATGCCATTTCTATGTAGATAGCTGCTGCGATACTATCTTTTCCAGAATCTTAGAGATAAAGGGGAGGTTTGATATCGGCCTGTGATTGAACAGCTGACGGGTCAAGGTCAGGTTTCTTAATTGTATTCTACCCAGATAGCAGAACAACATTGAATCATCATTGAATCAACATTAAAGCATCAACCAACTTGTCATTGAATCAATGTTGAAATTTCAATGTTAAATGTTGATTTTTCATCAGGTTTGCACCTTGAAATAATGTTATTTCATTCATTCATTCATTCATTTTCTATACCGCTTAATCCTGTGTTCAGGGTCGCGGGGGACCTGGAGCCTATCCCAGGAGGCTTCGGGCACTAGGCGGGGTACACCCTGGACAGGGTGCCAATCCATCGCAGGGCACACACACACACACAAAATAGATCAAGATGGGCATAAAATCAATGTTTGTTCAACATAAATTCAATCACTTATTTTACGTTGAATCAACATTGAAGCAATTATAGTTTAGTCTTGCTTTATGTACAGCAAGATTCTGTGACAGTAAATCATGTCCGTTTTGATTTATTTCTTTAAATCAGAGACCATGTAGGGCTGAAAAGCTTTTTTTTTTTTTTTTTTTTTAAACAAAAAGTCAGTAACACAGCATCCTTCAGTTTACATGTAAACGTATTTATTTATTTATGCTCCATACCCATTTAAACAGGAAGTAACATCACAATTACAATAAAACAACTATATAATAAAACACACTACAACTTACATACAAATTATTATAAACTGGATGACAAAATGACTTTTTAGAAGAGAACTATTAGAAGAGATTGTTAATTCTGAATTCATAAAACAGAATCTAACTGCCAAGAGAAGAGACTGGAAAACCATAATATAAAAATGGCAGCCTGCCTCAGCAAAATTCAGTCAAATGCAAATAGAAACAATCAAGTCAGAAACACAACAGATGACTGAAACATTATTCGTAAGTTGAAATGTATTTACTCAGCAACACAGATAATAAGACACAAGTCTGAACTTATGCTTTTCCACCACGAGCAATTCCCCCCAGCCGTTCTGGGGCATAACGAAGCCATTTCTGAACTGTTGAAGCAAAGAAACTCTGTGGCCTCCTTTTTTTCAGCTTTCAGCTGTTGTTGTTGTAGTGCATCTAAAGAATGAAAAACAAACAAAAGGTTAGAACTATACAATGCTCTAAAAACTTGGAGTGGTAGTTGTTTATGAATGACAGAAGGTGGGTCCTAAATTTTTGGAAATGTGACTTTTACAAATGTACAGATATGCAACATATGTTTTGAAATATGTTTCCTACAATCTTCCATAGATACAATGCACACATTAGATTTTTTTTATATAAAGGTCCTTCTAAAAAAATTAGCATATTGTGAAAGTTAATTATTTTCTGTAATGTACTGATAAACATTCGACTTTCATATATTTTAGATTCATTACACACAACTGAAGTAGTTCAAGCCTTTTATTGTTTTAATATTGATGATTGTGGCATACAGCTCATGAAAACCCAAAATCCCTATCTCAAAAAATTAGCATATTTCATCCGACCAATAAGTGTTTTTAATACAAAAAAAAGTCAACCTTCAAATAATTATGTTCAGTTATGCACACAATACTTGGTCGGGAATCCTTTTGCAGATTCTTGTGTCTTGTGTCTCTCAGCTTTCTCTTCACAATATCCCACAGATTCTCTATGGGGTTCAGGTCAGGAGAGTTGGCAGGCCAATTGAGCACAGTAATACCATGGTCAGTAAAACATTTACCAGTGGTTTTGGCACTGTGAGCAGGTGCCATATCGTGCTGAAAAATGAAATCTTCATGCTTCCATCTGCTGAAAAGCTTTATGGAGATGAAGTGCTCCAAAATCTCCTGATAGCTAGCTGCATTGACCCTGCCCTTGATAAAACACAGTGGACCAATACCAGCAGCTGACATGGCACCCCAGAACATCACTGACTGTGGGTACTTGACACTGGACTTCAGACATTTTGGCATTTCCCTCTCCCCAGTCTTCCTCCAGACTCTGGCACTTTGATTTCCGAATGACATGCAAAATTTGCAACCTGTAGCCCAGTGGTTCTCAAACTTTTTCTGTCATTCCCCACTTAAGGGGGTGAGCGAATTTTCAAGCCCCACTTGTCAACAAAATAATAACAAAATCAGCCAAGTTTACTGTTTATTGAAATATCAATTCCTAAACCAATACGATCAAACACCACCAAGTTAAAAAAAGATCAAATACACGTGCAATTGTTACAGGGCTTACGTTGTCACTTATCTTTGCATAATTGACCCCATGTTTATTAGCTGCTCAGCAATCGTTTGTAGTTTTTTTTGCACTGGCCAATTCTGTATGCAACTTTGAATGAAGCCATTTGTGCTTTGCTGTCCACTGATTCAGATGTTACCATGCGATTCTCCTGCTGTCTGTATTCTGCCAGCTTTCTTTCAAAGACGTCCAGTGGTTTATTAACGTGACTAGAGTGTGTTGTCTCTAAGTGTCTTCCTAATTTGTTGGGTCTCATGCGGTCTGCTGCCAGCAGTTTAAGACACAAAACACACACGGGTCTCTCTTCTGCCCCCACCATCCGCACCATGAATCCAAGCTGAAGATAGGCTTCATTAGGGGTGGGCGATATAACCAAAATCTTCTATCACGGTAGAAGCAATTTTCTAACTCGATAACGATATATATCACAATATAGCAATTTGTATCTGAAAATGCATAAATAAAAATGAAAACAAAGAAAATGTTTTACATAATTTTATTTTTTTATGTAATTTTATTTAAACTGTGAATTGCTGAGGTTTACCGCATTTTTTTTTTACTTTGGCCATATTCGTTTGGATGCTTTGATTTCAGATGATAGAAAAGGTTTGATGTGTTTCCACCACTTGTTAAAACAGTGCACTTGCGTACCTTCCAAATCACGTTCATCTCATTCGTATCACTTTTCTTATACCCAAACCAATTCCACACCACAGACGATGCAGCTTTTTTTCTTTACAATCTCCTCTTTGTTGGTTTCGTCACATGTAAGCAAACTCACTGCTGCTGCACCGTCTTCTTCCATTGTCGAAGTGTATGTGAAGCCAAACACATCAAAAGTGGGACGAAACCGCGGCACCCGATTGAACCGAATATCTGCGCAAATACAGCGCAGTGATGATCTGGTTTATTTGCGCAGCCCGGTGGATCGCGCAGTGCCGCTCGAATCACAAACCTGAGCGACCCACTGTGCTTATTTAAAAACAATTTATTTAAAATGTCAGGACTGTTTAATATTGTTTCCGCCTTGCCATGCCTGGATTGTACGTGCGCATCCCAGCGGGGTAAACTGTATTTTGATGGTCGGCGCGGTTTATTTCTGTCAGAGTCGCGCAGCGCTGCCCAGTGGGTCGTGCAGGTTTGTGATTCGAGCAGCGCTGCTCAAGTTTGTCCGACGTTAAACCATTATTGTTCCACTTTTTCTCCCGGCCCACAACTGATGTTATTTTAAATTTACTTGTATTAATGATCCATTTATTTGTGTGTGATTGTTTAGTTTTGAGCGTATGCTCTTCATTATCAATAAAGAAAAGCATGAATTAGAATAGGTACTTTCCTGTTATTTTCCACTAATTTCCTCCCGTTCATTGCGCCCCACCTGTCATGTCTGTATTCCCCACTAGTGGGGCGCGCCCCACACTTTGAGAACCACTGCTGTAGCCCATTTCCTGCACACGCCTTTACACGGTGGCTCTGGATGTTTCTACTCCAGACTCAGTCCGCTGCTTCCGCAGGTCCCCCAAGGTCTGGAATCGGTCCTTCTCCACAATCTTCCTCAGGGCCCCGTCACCTCTTATCGTTGTGCAGCGTTTTCTGCCACACTTTTTCCTTCCCACAGACTTTCCACTGAGGTGCCTTGATACAGCACTCTGGGAACAGCCTATTCGTTCAGAAATGTCTTTCTGAGTCTTACCCTCTTGCTTGAGGGTGTCAATGATGGCCTTCTGGACAGCAGTCATGCCGGCAGTCTTACCCATGATTGCGGTTTTGAGTAATGAACCAGGCTGGGAGTTTTTAAAAGCCTCAGGAATCTTTTGCAGGTGTTTAGAGTTAATTAGTTGATTCAGATGATTAGGTTAATAGCTTGTTTAGAGAACCTTTTCATGATATGCTAATTTTTTTAGATGGGATTTTGAGCTGTATGCCACAATCATCAATATTAAAACTGTAAGAGTCATATCGTACTTGTAATGAATTTGTTGTGTTTATTTTATTTGTTGTTATTTCATTTATTCTACCTTGTTCTATTCATTAGTTAAGCATTAAGTTTGTTACATAAGCTTTTCTTAGTTAAGCATCCATTTTGACAATATAGTAACTGAGGTCTAGAGGCTATGTAACTACCATATAAGTTTCAAAACAGTCAATCCACAGTAGAATGCACACAGCCTGCATAAAGTAGCTCTGCCTTTTCACGAGCTGCTGTGACGTCCAATCTACTCAGTCACCGCTTTCAGTCACCATCAACCACCATCCCACCCTTCTTTTGCCAAAACATCACGTCCATGCCATTGCTGAACAACAATAACATGAAAACAAGTCGAAAAAACGCTGTTCAGTCGATAGATGTCGAAACTACATCATTACACAGGCTTCCGAACAACATTTATATAAAAGACCAGTGGCACGTCAGCTTCAGCATCTTTCACACAGCCATTCCATTAAACTTTAAAAATGTACATTTAAAATTTTATTTAGTTAATAGAAGTTAATTGATAAAGAAAATCTATTTATGACATTATTTTTGACAGCATTATGATTATTTATTAAAACTTCAGACAACAACAATTAGTGCCACGAGGTTATTTGCAACACTATTTGTTCTACAAAATAGAGGACTACACACCTTTCAGCGTAATATAATGTGGCTTTAGAAGAGGAAAGGTAGGATTAAGAAGTGAGCAAGTGATGAATTAGTATTATAGGTCCCAAGCAGATACAGTAACAATAATAGGTGCCCTACCTTATGCAGTCTCCATTGATGGCTAATAAACATTGATACAAGTAGGCTATGGTTAAAGTGGTGAAGTCTTAAATGCTTTGTTTTCCCTTCTCAACGCATTATGCATTTACTCACCAATAATGGCTATCTTTTTAATTTGGTCAAGTCTCCAAGTCGAAGGTGCCCAGCAGCAGATTCCGTACCATGGCAGTAGCAGAGGTGGCAAGGCGGGCTGCTCTCCAAGCTTCTGCCTGGCAAAACACCCCAGAGCCCTTTATAACTTCAATCTGAAAAATAATTTCACATCACAATATTAATTTATTGGCAACTTTTAGAAACTTTTCATGTTTCATACTGATTCTTATGTTTAGCTTCCCAATAGTTAATAGGATTGTATGTATAAATGCAGATTAATGATAAAAGATACATGCAGGGTAGAACTGCAACAGGAACAGTACAAAATAAAAACTGAAAAAAGACGGACATTCAGAGTAAAACAGTGCAAGATAAAAAAAAAAACTGTACAAAACATACACATGCAGGGTAAGCATTGGTGGGAGCAATGTCCAAGCAGTGTAGGGAAATATTTCTGTACGACTTCATTGTTTTGTGCTGTGTAGTATAGTATTGTAATAGCTGATCAGAGTGATCAACTCCCCATGTGCTGGTTGTACGCAGTCACAGGAAATGGAAATGTCCTACATAAGGCAGTATTTTAGCCACCTGGAACTAGCTTGCTTGTGCTAAATAACATTACCGATAGCAGTGTTATAAGTGTTACGACCCCCGGTCTAGGGTCAAGGGACGCAACAAAGAAAATAATAAATTGATTAGAAATAAATATTCTTGCAACCAAGATTTTGTGCGTGGTTTTTATTTTAACACACACGCACATACAGTGGGAGCCACGCCAAATAGCCGCGACAGTGTGGCTGAAGTGTGAATGGCGTGTGAATGGCCTTTGCACGCCGTAATCCCCCCTCCCTTTTCTGGCCGAAAGGCGTGTCAAGATTTCACAGTAAACACGCCCATTCAAGCCCTATTTATTCATTTACCTGGTGCCACCACTAGATGGCGCTTCGTTCTCAATAACACGTTAAAACAAGCCAGCTGCGCTGAGTTGCAATCACGTGATTTTAACAACCCGCCTCCACCCCCGCCGAACTGACGCTACCAAACTACAGAGATGAAGATGGCGGCTTAACGGACTATTCGTGGTAAGTGATGTTTTATTTTATAAAATGTGTTTGGGGTAGTTTACAGTTTATTTCCCAGTTTAGTTTTTTATTGGCTGTTTTAAATATCACTGGCAGCACCAGCAGCGGTCAGATGTGACTTTAGAGAACTTAATGATCTGTTTACCAAGTCTGGAGTTAATATTACAGCTTACTGTCAGTGTCACACACTCACAATGTCACTCCACTTTAACTCAAAAACATGCTCAAGCTTCGACAATACTATTAATGTCCCTATTACAAGAGCTGCACTACCCGATGAAGAGTGTTTGTGTTCTCTGTAAATACTGAGAGAATCTCACCGCGTGTTGTCTGGATAAATTCAGCGCTTATTTATTCTCTGGTTAAGAGTTAATCTGCAGGTTATTTCTGTGACTGTAATATAATGTGATGCAGTTGATGAGGGACACAGACTGAGGGGAGCTGTACATGAGCTAGTAACGCTCATAACCCGGTTTATATTTTACACACTTTGACTGGGACTTTCCGCGGTAGCGCGAGCGCTTAGTTAAAGAGCTGAATAACAACACTGAAGTGTTTATCAGTTAAGGAGGGGGGAGGTGTGTGTGTGTGTGTGTGTGTGTGAGGGGCTTCAGTAAGTTATAGTTTGGCTTCAGAGATGAACTAATGCTCATATACGAGTGTTATATCGCTTAACTTATTTGTATGAGAAGCGCATTAAGTAAATTCCCCGGTTAATTTAATGCAGACGATAATACAGACAGTCACTGGTTAACACTAACACTGTTCACTGGTTAACATTAGCACAGGCAGATTATTTACATTCCAGAATCCCCAAAACAGTACTTTACACACTCTGTGGTAAATAGGTTTATTAATATATTTTATTTTTATTAGAACTATATGTTCTTTGAAGTTTATTTATCTTTGTCTTGACTAAATTCTCCTGTTGTCTTTAAGCAGAGCTCCGCTGTGGAGGATTGGGGGGTCAGACGGCTGACGGCTGGACTTTTGGAGCTACAGGACTGGAGGAGCCTGAACAAGCTGTTGAGGGAGCTGTAGGAGGGATGACGTCACAGTCCGACAGCTTTAGAATGATGTTTGATCAGGTCTACTGTATATTCTGAACATAGAACTGCAAAATGTCTGATACAATACTTTGGGGGAAACGAAGACTTGAACTGTTCCATGTTTAATAGTTTTGATATTTGAAAAATTAATATTTTAATGTAAAAGGACTATAGATAGAGACTTATAAGCAGCTGGTGTATCCGGGTAGTTTAATGAACTTTAAGCAAAAAGACAACATGTATTCATCTGTTTTATATAAATTACTGTTTTAACTTTAACAATTCAATTTATTCTTCCAAAACTAGTCAAAGTCATGTTTGCGTGTTTTAATTTTGGGGGATTGTTTGGGTATTTAAAAATTGTTTAGTTGAACCAACAACTTCAATGGGCAAAAAATGGGACACAACTTTGTTTTAAATAGTCAGAGTTGGGCTGAAAATAATAATAATAATTATTGATCATAGAAACAAATGAAACCAGTTAAACACTTGATTATATGTATTTGTGTTTGTGATTATGTGACCCATAATAATTTTTTCTCAGTATAAATAAATGTTTTGGGTTTTAAGAACTCCAAAAGAGCAACGTCAAACTTGGTATTCTCCATTGCGGTTTCTCACCTTCCACTCCTGAGTAGGACATGGTGTTAATTGCTCTGTGTGTGTCTGTTTTTGGCGGGGGGATGGGTGTGTGTGTGTGTTTTCGGCTGTTCAGCAGTTCTAAACACAAGCACAGTTTTTGTCCTTAACTAAAATACTTCAATACGTTAATAATGAATTTATTTTGCTGAATAAGGTAATAAGCGATGTTTAAACCAACCCAGTAAGTTAAGTAAGTGTTCCATACATTAAAGTACTGTGTATAACCAAGTGCCCTAGCAAACACAGTTACAGTACAGTTTACAGTACAAACAGAGTGTGCGCGCTGGGGGGATTGGAAGGTGAGTGAGAATACTCATTTACAAGACAAAAGACGGTTAGAGGCAGGGACGTTCTAGACCAGACAACACGGGGTGGGTGGAGGGGGGCATTATGTATATTTTACCTGGCCTTACTGTATAGTAACAGTATTGTATTTGCTGAATTGTTTTGAGGCACGCAAACCCCCAGACCACAATAAGGTGGCAATCCCTCAGGGGGAAACTAAAATATATATATATATATATAATTATATAATAAAATATCCTTAATCCAGATTTTATCAATGACATAATATTTATCTAAGCTGGATGGTCAAATTCTCAAAAACGTTTAACCTAAAGTAAGACTTAACACACTATAACTAAAATATTTACAAAACTGAAAGGTTGTCTTATGAATGATAAAAAATACAAACTAAATTAAAACAGATGGGCTATTGAACAGATCATAATATGTTTTATGTTTTCTGATTACAAATTATATGTGGGTTGAATTTTAGAAAGGTTAAATGAAATAGCTAGTTTTGGTAATGTCAGTCCAGTAACTATACTATGTAAAAGTAATTATAATATGAATTAATTAAGGGCAGGACCTAACCTAATGTTAATAATTTACACCATGATAACATTAGTATTCGTGTTTTTGTATATATTTTTAAATGTTCAAATGAACGTTTCAGAGTATATAATTTGTCGTGTCATCTGTGATTGAGACCCATGAGTTAAATTGAAATATTTTTTATAGGTAGTGAGCCAGGTTTTAGTAACCTTGGACAAATCACCATGTAAGCCCTCTCTCGCGCACGCACTCTCACGCTATCTCTCGCACTCACACACACACACACTGTACACACACAGACACACACAAATAATACATGAAATCGCGTAAAACCAAATGAAACTAGGGTAAAAAATATGAGCAGTAAAATACAGTAGTATCCTGTAGGTGATTCCTGTCCTGTGATAACAGGCACTAACACTCTAGAACTGTTTACTTCTGTTAGTTTTGTTTTCAAGTGTGAATGTTTATGGGGATTAAATCTGTCTCTGCTGCTGCATCTATACACCGTTGTGATAAGTGATTTGTGCCCCATCAGATCTTTGATGTGGGACATTATGCTGGTTAAATGACTAAAGACACATTGATCCGTATGGACAGATATTTGTTCCAGATATTATGCGCCATTAATAAATTTGTTATGCCAATTTGACTTTCAGCGAAAACATCAAAAATATAACGAAAACAAACCAAAGCAGAAGTTACATTTTAAGCTTTACTTTCAAAGTAAAATTTGATTTGTCACATACACAGCACGATATGCAGTAAAATGCTTTGGGTGCTTTAGGTGAGGCTCGAACTCGGCATTGCTTCACCTGGACCGCTTTATAAGTGTCACGCGCTAACCGATTGCGCCACGGGAGCCACACGGAATTTGCTCTTGTCAGAGTATCCTCACTCTCTCTCGTGCGCACACACACACACACACACACACACATGAAATTGCGTAAAAACCAACGAAATATAAGCAGTAAAAAAAAAATCAGTAAAAATATATTAGTATAACAGGCGCTAACCCTCTGGAACTTTTTTACTATTGTTTCCAAGTGTTTATGGGGATTTAATGTGTCTCTGCTCCCGCATCCATTCACAGTTGTGATAAGTGATTAATGCCCCATCAGATCTTTTGACGGGGGAGCATTATGCATGATTAAGTGACTAAAGAAATACTGATCCATATGGGCAGATATTTATTCCAGGTTGCATGCGCCATTAATTGGCTTTCTTATGCCACTTGTAGACTATCAGTGAAAAAAAAATCAGCGAAAACATCATCAAAAATATAACGAAAACAAACCCAAGCAGACGTTACATTTTGAGCTTCACTTTGCAGCAAAATATTATCTATCAGTATATTAAATGGAACGAGGTAAAATACACAGTAATATAAAATACTGTACACAGCCCGCGCTTTTATTCCGTACCTACAATGATCGGTATAGACAAATTACAGCCGCTACCGTGTCTTTAAGGATCATTTCAGGATGTCTTAAAAAATATTTCACTAACTAATTTTATTAATTCATTATTAAATAATAAATAGCATAATCATCATGGGTTGTGTATTGAGTGATTTAACAAATCTGTTTTATTAATCGGTTTGTTGTTGTTGTTTTTTCATCTATTTATGAAACTATGTTGACAATGCAAGAACTGTCTGTATATTAAAGATACGGTATTGGGCTTCCTGGACACTGCAGTTAACTGTGTCAGTCAATGCTCCATCTGGCGGAATTATACGGCATTGCAACCATCTTTTTAGAAAGCGCATGGGGGCGTTTATGGGGCGGGGCATCGTTAACTGCGTCATCGCGGGGGATCACATTCCATGCACGAAGCCTGCATTAACCCTTCATGGAACTGCCACGGAGCAGTCATGCTCCAGGCGGCTGTTTGACGTGGCTCCCACTGTACACATACAGGAAGCTCTGGGCTTCAGGATTGGGCCAAGGCCAAAACAATAAACAAACCCCCCCCCCTCTATCTCCTCCCTCAAGCTAGCTAAACTACCAAAAAGAAAACTGAAATCAAAATACAAAAACTAAACTAGCTTCCTAACTACTTACAAAGAGGAGTAAGTAGAACAGGAGAAAACAGGGGACAACAAAAATGGCACCCAACCCCTACTGCTTCCTTGCAACTATGTACAAACAAGAAACGAACAAAATATATATACACAATATTTACAACAAAGAAAACTATATACAAAAGCGGGAGGAACACTTCCATCCACGCTAACACAAACAAACAAAAGAAAACCCAAAAACAACAAAAGGGAAGGAGAGAGGCAAGGCGCGACACACAGGCTCTCTCTCCAACCAAACAAACAATAACACACACACAGTCACTCAAAAACAAATACAAAATAACAAATAAATACACAGTCACACTTCAACATACAATCACTCAATCAATCACTCAATCAATCAATCAATCACACAATCCAACAACCACACAATTCAACGTTCACAATTCATCAATCAACAATAGAGCACGGAAGTCACACACAAGGCATAAGTCGCGCACTTCCTGCTTCCACTCGGGAGCTTAAGAAGGCGTGCAGATCCACCGTCAGCCAATCGCGGCGCACGTTGCGGCACGTTCCATCGGGGCGGGGCTTCCTGCGAAAAGGAGAGCGGGAGAGAGAAAGGGGGGAGAGATCGCGCACGCGCCGCCGTCGCGCATGCGCACATACCCGCGCTACACACACACATACGTGCACAACTCCTCTGCACGTAACACCCCCACCCATAAAAGTCAAAATCATTATTTTGACAAAAAGACACATCAAGAAACACACAATCTACGTCGGTCACCAAAATTGAAGCTGCACCAACACAGATGAACTCAATTAGCCAGGTTAACATAGCCCTCTGTGCCGCCGCCAATTGCGAACGGCCCATCTGTAATGGTGCCACAGCTTCATCTGACACGGTTGGTTCAACATGACATTTTGCTCTGACAGGTGTATTTTGCAGAAAAGATTCAGATAAATTGACAGCATCAAACTTTCGTGCTTGTGCACGTGTAACTGCACATGATGGGAACACTGTAGGGCAATTGGAAACACCATCATTGTTTACATCAGCTACCGGTTTTACTGTCACAATAGGACGAGGGAAAACAACACCACCTGCCAGATCATTTCCCAGGATTACCTGAACTCCTTCAACAGGGAGTTCGGTACAAATACCAACACGTACTTTCCCCTTCACTATTTCTGTCTCAAGATAAATGTCATGAAGTGGAACTGTGATACAGCCTGCTCCTATGCCACGTAAAATCACATCGGTGCCTGTGTAGGTTTTTTGAGACAGTGAAAGTGTACCAGCTAACATCAGAGTCTGTGCTGCACCTGTATCTCGCAGAATGGACACTGGTCTGCGAACACCTTCAGGGCTATCTGCCACTGACCCTTGTAACATGAATGGCTTATAAACTTCCACTGTTTGTTCAGGTAAGACATTTTTTAATTGCCTTTCAACAAACCCCACCGATTTTGACTTTACAGTTGTATTCTTTTTCTTCCAGGCCTCACAGTCTGAGATAAGATGATCAGCACTCAAACAGTAGAAACATACTCTACCTCCCCCTGAGCGATACTGAGAAGTTCTAAACGTGCTCCCTCTTGCAGGTTTCACACTGCTTGCTGAAGGTTTCACCTGCTCTTCAACCCCACGGACAACGAATTTATCCGTTCTCACAGTAGGAGAAAATACAGTACGGTGCGTCAACTCAAATTCATTAGCCATTACCGCGGCTGCTGATAATGACATGACTTTTTGCTCATTCAAGTGCAATACAACATTTTCAAAGACACAATTTTTAAAGTCCTCCAACAGAATTAACTCTTTAAGAGCTTCAAAAGTGGTAGCTTTAGTTGCAGCACACCACTTTTCAAACAGTGTTTGCTTTTCACGAGCAAACTCCACAAAGGTTTGTCTGTCTGTCTTTTTATGGGACCTAAATTTTTGTCTATAAGCCTCTGGCACTAATTCATACGCACGTAGAACAGTTTGTTTAACCGTGTCGTAATCCAGGCTTTGTTCAACAGGCAACGCAGAGCACACATCCTGCGCTTTACCAGTCAATTTACACTGTAATAAGAGAGCCCACATTGCTCTTGGCCACTGTAACGTAGCTGCCACACGTTCAAAAGCTATGAAATAGCTATCCACCTCGGTCTCTCTAAAAGGAGGCACTAAAACAATATGCTTGCTTACGTCAAAATGGGTTGGGGAGGTAGTCACTGGGGCAGAAACGAGAGAAGAGCTCGGCGCAGCCGTTGCAGGTAACTGTGCGAATGATGGAAAAGCAGGTGAACTCTCCGGCGCGATCTCAGCCCGGTGTAGCCGGCTGAAATCTCGCCGAAAATGCTCCCTCTCCATCTCAAGCTCCAGCTCTCGCAACCGTAACCTTTGAGCTTCTGTTTCCTCTCGTTTAATTTCCAGCTCCACCTCCCTCGTTTTTAGAACTAAAAGCTGGTTAGAGTCCCCAACTGGTGGTGTTATTACCTTATGCTTGGGGGGCGTGGAAGGTGACTGCGGCGCAGGTACTGGCCTACCGTCGACCTCCGTCGGCATTGAAGCGTCCTCGCTCTTAGCACACTCTCCAGGCTCTCCAGGCAAAATCTGCTGTTCAATTAAATTGTCAAGCAATATTTTTTTAATCTCCCTCTTTAGACCTCTTCGTGGCACCTCAACTTCAAAAAATTCAGCAATGCTGAACAAATCGTCCTTACTGGTCAAACTGGTCAAACTGTTCCATGGTAGGAGCCAGTGTAAAGGCAATTAGGTCAAATGCCATGTTTCTACCACTACTGTCCCACTCAAGAAGGCAGCCAAACAAACAAAAAGGGCGAATATACTCAGCAATAGAATATCCACCACTTGTTAGCCAGTAACTGGCAACGGATGAGCCCCCACTTGTTAACCAGTGACTGGCAACGGACGAGCCCCCACTTGTTACGACCCCTAGGGTCAAGGGACGCAACAAAGAAAATAATAAATTGATTAGAAATAAATATTCTTGCAACCAAGATTTTGTGCGTGGTTTTTATTTTAACACACACGCACATACACATACAGGAAGCTCTGGGCTTCAGGATTGGACCAAGGCCAAAACAATAAACAAAACCCCCCCTCTATCTCCTCCCTCAAGCTAGCTAAACTACCAAAAAGAAAACTGAAATCAAAATACAAAAACTAAACTAGCTTCCTAACTACTTACAAAAACAGGAGAAAACAGGGGACAACAAAAATGGCACCCAACCCCTACTGCTTCCTTGCAACTATGTACAAACAAGAAACGAACAAAATATATATACACAATATTTACAACAAAGAAAACTATATACAAAAGCGGGAGGAACACTTCCATCCACGCTAACACAAACAAACAAAAGAAAACCCAAAAACAACAAAAGGGAAGGAGAGAGGCAAGGCGCGACACACAGGCTCTCTCTCCAACCAAACAAACAATAACACACACACAGTCACTCAAAAACAAATACAAAATAATAAAACAAATACACAGTCACACTTCAACATACAATCACTCAATCAATCACACAATCCAACAACCACACAATTCAACGTTCACAATTCATCAATCAACAATAGAGCACGGAAGTCACACACAAGGCATAAGTCGCGCACTTCCTGCTTCCACTCGGGAGCTTAAGAAGGCGTGCAGATCCACCGTCAGCCAATCGCGGCGCACGTTGCGGCACGTTCCATCGGGGTGGGGCTTCCTGCGAAAAGGAGAGCGGGAGAGAGAAAGGGGGGAGAGATCGCGCACGCGCCGCCGTCGCGCATGCGCACATACATACGTGCACAACTCCTCTGCACGTAACAATAAGCTAACCAAAATGGAGCCAAATACATATTAGCAACCATAATCTAAAGCTATCCAAAACAAGGTGAATATAAACATCTGTAAACTCCATAAGGCATTAGCTTAGCCACCGGGAAATATCATGTTTGTGCTACATGAGGCAGCATGTTAGCATGATTTACCTAAACTATGTAAATGGCATTGAAAGCCAATGTGTCACACAAGCTGACAAGAGCTAGCTGTAGTGAGGAAAATATTTACTAATATTAGTTTAATATTATCAGAATAAGAGTTATATAAGACATAATAACTTACCCAGTGTAGCATGGGTCTATTCTCTGTTCAAAATGCTCCTGTTCGTCGTCGGAGTCACACAGTCTTCTTCTGAGGTAAATGTAAACTCCTCCCACTTTCCAGAACATTCTGAAGAGTTTCCTCGGATGTGTAAGCGCGTGCCATCTTCCAAAACGTGCAGAAAACTCACTGAATCGGAGTATTTTCAAGCCTGTCTCTCTGTGTTCGTTTTTCATGCCGGTGTCCGGGGGCGTGGCCTAGTATGTAAATTACCGTGTGATTTCCGTGTGATTGGCGTGTGGGCGTGTCCTGCCTCGGGTCATTAGCATATAAGTGCGACAGAAATTCTGTGCCTCCTTGGTTTCATGCGGATTACAAAAACTGAGAATATTTGTTTTCAATGTGACTTGCATCATTTAAAAGTAGACACTTTAAGCTTTATATAGATATATTTCTCATTTCAGTTAATTTTAGTGATGTGTTTCAAAAAGATTTTCACGGAGACTGAGGTTTCATATATGTGCATATATCCTCATATACTGTATGTCAGCTGCTGGTGTTGGTCCACTGTGTTTTATCAAGGGCAGGGTCAATGCAGCTAGCTATCAGGAGATTTTGGAGCACTTCATGCTTCCATCTGCTGAAAAGCTTTATGGAGATGAAGATTTCATTTTTCAGCACGACCTGGCACCTGCTCACAGTGCCAAAACCACTGGTAAATGGTTTACTGACCATGGTATTACGGTGCTCAATTGGCCTGCCAACTCTCCTGACCTGAACCCCATAGAGAATCTGTGGGATATTGTGAAGAGAAAGTTGAGAGACGCAAGACACAAGAATCTGCAAAAGGATTCCCGACCAAGTATTGAGTGCATAACTGAACATAATTATTTGAAGGTTGACTTTTTTTGTTTTAAAAACACTTTTCTTTTATTGGTCGGATGAAATATGCAAATTTTTTGAGATAGGGATTTTGGGTTTTCATGAGCTGTATGCCACAATCATAAATATTAGAACAATAAAAGGCTTGAACTACTTCAGTTGTGTGTAATGAATCTAAAATATATGAAAGTCTAATGTTTATCAGTACATTACAGAAAATAATGAACTTCATCACAATATGCTAATTTTTTGAGAAGGATCTGTATATAAAAAAAATCTAATGTGTGCATTGTATCTATGGAAGATTGTAGGACATTTCAAAACATATGTTGTCTGTACATTTGTAAAAGTCACATTTCCAAAAATTTAGGACCCACCTTCTGTCATTCATAAACAACTACCACTCCAAGTTTTTAGAGCATTGTATAGTTCTAACCTTTTGTTTGTTTTTCATTCTTTAGATGCACTACAACAGCTGAAAGCTGAAGAAAAGGAGGCCACAGAGTTTCTTTGCTTCAACAGTTCAGAAATGGCTTCGTTATGCCCCAGAACGGCTGGGGGGAATTGCTCGTGGTGGAAAACCATAAGTTCAGACTCATGTCTTATCTGTTTTGCTGAGTAAATACATTTCAACTTACGAATAATGTTTCAGTCATCTGTTGTGTTTCTGACTTGATTGTTTCTATTTGCATTTGACTGAATTTTGCTGAGGCAGGCTGCCATTTTTATATTATGGTTTTCCAGTCTCTTCTCTTGGCAGTTAGATTCTGTTTTATGAATTCAGAATTAACAATCTCTTCTAATAGTTCTCTTCTAAAAAGTCATTTTGTCATCCAGTTTATATAATTTGTATGTAAGTTGTAGTGTGTGTTATTATATAGTTGTTTTATTGTAATTGTGATGTTACTTCCTGTTTAAATGGGTATGGAGCATAAATAAATAAATATGTTTACATGTAAACTGAAGGATGTTGAGTTACTGACTTTTTGTTTAAAAAAAAAAAAAGCTTTTCAGCCCTACATGGTCTCTGATTTAATGAAATAAATCAAAACGGACATGATTTACTGTCATAGAATCTTGCTGTACATAAAGCAAGACTAAACTATAATTGCTTCAATGTTGATTCAACGTAAAATAAGTGATTGAATTTATGTTGAACAAACATTGATTTTATGCCCATCTTGATCTATTTTTCATCATTGAAATAACATTATTTCAAGGTGCAAACCGGATGAAAAATCAACATTTAACATTGAAATTTCAACATTGATTCAATGACAAGTTGGTTGATGCTTTAATGTTGATTCAACGATGATTCAATGTTGTTCTGCTATCTGGGAATTAATTGTATAGATATATAATTATAATTTCTGAAAAAATTAATCGAAGATTCCAATGAAACAGTTGCTCAGTACGTAAGTAGTCTTTTCACCAAATGCTTTTTTACTCTTACTTGAGTAATAGTTTTTTACTTGAGGATGACTACTTTTTGGACTGTGGGAGGAAAACCATCAAGCAAGAACATGTAAACACAGACGGGAATCGAGCCTGGCCGAGAATCGAACCGGGACCCTAGAGGTGCAAGGCGCCCGTGCTATACTGTATAAGAGATCACTGCAAAATAATCAGTTTCTTATGGGCTTTTTTTTCTTACAGGTGCATGTATTGGTGAGATATACAGTTTTGTTTCATTTTTTATGAACTCCTGACAATTTTTCTCCTAAATTAAAAATATAACTATTATTATTTAGAGGGTATATGTAAAGGAAATACTGTAACAAGATCACAACACATAAAATAACCCAAGATCATGCAGTATTTGCAGAGATTTAATAACTCAAATAAAACCAAATGCAAAGAAATTGTAATCAATATCAATGTTAATGATTTGGCTAAATAACGTTAAGAAATCAGTATTTGGTGGAATAACCCCGAATTGCAATTATAGCTTTTATGCGTTTGGGCATGCTCTCCACCAGTTATGGTCTAAAGAGAATACAAAAAACTAGTGCAACTCTAATGGCAATTGATAAAAATCATAGGATTACAGCAATATTCATGTCTCAGCTTGGCAGATTGTGAGGTCAGCAGTTTATTACTGCAAAACACTCCCATAAGAAAAAATGGAAACTCAAATTATTCCTTCCACAGCCCAAACAAATAAATACATAAAAATAATTAATGCAAAATATAAAGTAAAAACAAAACAAATTAACCTGCACTTTACATAAAAAAAAAAAAAAAGTAAAAATAAATCCCGACAGATAAGTGTTTCCGTTTATGCGTGCAGGCGCTGTGTGTGTGCATCTGTATGTGTGTGTTTGAAACTAAAGTAGGAGAGGAATTAGAACCCCTCTCCCTCGTCTCATCCTACACAGTACCGATGCACACATACAAAACAAATTAACCTGCACTTTACATAAAAAAAAAAAAAAAGTAAAAATAAATCCCGACAGATAAGTGTTTCCGTTTATGCGTGCAGGCGCTGTGTGTGTGCATCTGTATGTGTGTGTTTGAAACTAAAGTAGGAGAGGAATTAGAACCCCTCTCCCTCGTCTCATCCTACACAGTACCCCTACTTCCTCTCTTATTTGAGTTTCTCACACACACACACACATATATTAACGGAAAGACAATATTTATCAGAAACATTAACAAGGAACTCGCATGAGCGCATACTAACGGAATCACTCCTGTCAAGTAGTGACAGAAGAGTGTTTCCATTAGAGAGAGAGAGAGTGTGTGTGGAAGCGAGGGGAGGAAGGGGGGAGGGTAAAGCGAGAGGAGGTGTGTGTGTGTTTGTGTGTGTGTGTGTGTGTATGTGTGAAGGGGCACGATGTCCAATGACAAGTGCAGACTGAGACAGAGACGGAGAGAGAAAATGGATCTTTGACCTCTCTAATGAGACTTTCTTTTGCTTTACATTAGGGCTGCGACTAACAATTATTTTGATAATCGATTAGTTGGTCGATTATTTTTCTTTCTTTCTTTCGATTAATCGGATAAAAAAACTACCCGCTTTACTTTATGTTTTGCTTAACTAAATAAAACCATAAATCAGGGTATTATTTATGTATAAAAGTTAACTTTAAAAAATGCAATAGCCACATAGAGTTTAATGATCTTTAATTTAGACATTTAAACCTTATTTTATGTAAATCAACATTTTTGTTTTTAACAATTATTGCAGATGGCAAATTGACAGTGTGTTTGTGTCTCTCTCTCTCTCATATATATATATATATATATAGTTTAAAAAATACACGGACATATTCAGTTAAGAATGACCTCAATTTTTAATTCTCTTAAATTAATTCAACTTAAGAAGAAGAATAGACTTCTAGATTATTATGATATTATTTTTAATTGAAGTGTCTCTTGCTACATCCTTTTCACGGTTTATACATTATTCTTCTCGTGTATTTTATCCTTTTTTTGTTGTCTCAATAAACAAATGTGTGTGTATATATATATATATATATATATATATATATAGAGAGAGAGAGAGAGAGAGAGACCATTTTGCTATACTAGACATTCTCGTAATACGGCGACGTAGGGAGAGAAAAAAAACTCGCCTCTACTGGGTTCACTCTGTTTATTTTGCCCTTTTCCCGCATTTCCCTCTGTATAGCATGTAAGATCATGGGATATTTCCGGTCCTCCGAAGTGTAAAATGAACATGAAGAAAACGAACTAGAAGTGTTTTCCTTGCGTCCGTTGGGATTTGAGCGCCAAGAAACAGCTGCATGCAACGTTTTTTTTTTTTTTTTGACACCGTATAACCGCGCAGCCGGACAAACGGACGTCACCAAAGCCCGTGTGAACACTCTCACTGACTCCTATGTGTAGAAAACCCTCGGCACTTCATCCGCGCTCATCGGACACAACGAACGGCAGAATAAAAAACGCTCAATTTTAACGCCCGATAAGAGGCGTTTAATGTAAATTGCTGCCATACCTGGAGGACTTTTTCCTGCAAACGCTTCTGTAACCTCCATGTGTGTGTCTTTTTGTATTTGTGCATCTTGTGGTCGCGCTTCTCAGTAACGTGAGCAGCCCAACTAATCGATAACGGCATTCGTTGACAACGAATTTCATTATCGATAATTATCGATTTTATCGATTAGTTGTTGCAGCCCTACTTTACATTCACGCATACACGTGTGTTATAATAAACAGTACATGCGCACTGTACACACACACACACATACAAACACAAAATAAAAGATTTTTCGCACTAAGACCAATCAGGAGAGACGATTATCTACAATGCGCTACTTGCACTCCGACTTCCGCATTCTTTTCAATAGGGCTCAGTCAGTTCCGGTTTAGCAATGGCTACGTTCTACACCCGCTGTCTCCAGGATCTCCCACGGATTAACGTTACTGACGTGCATCGTATTTGCAAAATAACCATATTATATAAGAATATGTATGTATTATATATTACAGTGGTGTGAAAAAGTATTTGCCCCCCTCCTGATTTCTTATTCTTTTGCATGTTTGTCACACATAATGTTTCTGATCATCAAACACATTTAACTATTAGTCAAAGATAACACAAGTAAACACAAAATGCAGTTTTTATATGAGGGGTTTATTATTTAGTGAGAAAAAAAATCCAAACCTACATGGTCCTGTGTGAAAAAGTAATTGCCCCCTGAACCTAATAACTGGTTGGGCCACCCTTAGCAGCAATAACTGCAATCAAGCGTTTGCAATAACTTGCAACGAGTCTTTTACAGCGCTCTGGAGGAATTTTGGCCCACTCATCTTTGCAGAATTGTTGTAATTCAGCTTTATTTGAGGGTTTTCTAGCATGAACCGCCTTTTTAAGGTCATGCCACAACATCTCAATAGGATTCAGGTCAGGACTTTGACTAGGCCACTCCAA
Source organism: Channallabes apus (assembly GCA_030522415.1). Classification (NCBI taxonomy): domain Eukaryota; kingdom Metazoa; phylum Chordata; class Actinopteri; order Siluriformes; family Clariidae; genus Channallabes; species Channallabes apus. The sequence goes on from CM060109.1 coordinate 21,783,841, forward strand.
AGTCTTCATTTTGTTTTCCTTCAGCCATTCAGAGGTGGATTTGCTGGTGTGTTTTGGGTCATTGTCCTGCTGCAGCACCCAAGATCGCTTCAGCTTGAGTTGACGAACAGATGGCCAGACATTCTCCTTCAGGATTTTTTGGTAGACAGTAGAATTCATGGTTCCATCTATCACAGCAAGCCTTCCAGGTCCTGAAGCAGCAAAACAACCCCAGACCATCACACTACCACCACCATATTTTACTGTTGGTATGATGTTCTTTTTCTGAAATGCTGTGTTACATTTACGCCAGATGTAACGGGACACGCACCTTCCAAAAAGTTCAACTTTTGTCTCGTCGGTCCACAAGGTATTTTCCCAAAAGTCTTGGCAACCATTGAGATGTTTTTTTAGCAAAATTGAGACGTGCCTTAATGTTTTTTTTGCGTAAAAGTGGTTTGCGCCTTGGAAATCTGCCATGCAGGCCGTTTTTGCCCAGTCTCTTTCTTATGGTGGAGTCGTGAACACGGACCTTCACTGAGGCAAGTGAGGCCTGCAGTTCTTTAGATGTTGTCCTGGGGTATTTTGTGGCCTCTCGGATGAGTCGTCTCTGCGCTCTTGGGGTAATTTTGGTCGGCCGGCCACTCCTGGGAAGGTTCACCACTGTTCCATGTTTTTGCCATTTGTGGATAATGGCTCTCACTGTGGTTCGCTGGAGTCCCAAAGCTTTAGAAATGGCTTTACAACCTTTACCAGACTGATAGATCTCAATTACTTTTGTTCTCATTTGTTCTTGAATTTCTTTGGATCTTGGCATGATGTCTAGCTTTTGAGGTGCTTTTGGTCTACTTCTCTGTGTCAGGTAGCTCCTATTTAAGTGATTTCTTGATTGAAACAGGTGTGGCAGTAATCAGGCCTGGGGGTGACTACAGAAATTGAACTCAGGTGTGATAAACCACATTTAAGTTATTTTTTAACAAGGGGGGCAATCACTTTTTCACACAGGGCCATGTAGATTTGGAGTTTTTTCTCTCCCTTAATAACGTAAACCTTCATTTAAAAACTGCATTTTGTGTTCAATTATGTTATCTTTGACTAATAGTTAACGGTTTTTGGTGAGCAGAAACATTTAAGTGTGACAAACATGCAAAAGAATAAGAAATCAGGAAGGGGGCAAATAGTTTTTCACACCACTGTATATAAGAACTTCTTAAACTTAAAGTGGGCCAGGGGTAGCTCAGTGGTTAAGGCATTGGACTACGGTTCGGAAGATCCCAGGTTCAAACCCCACAACCACCAAGTTGCCACTGTTGGGCCCTTGAGCAAGGCCCTTAACCCTCAACTGCTCAGATGTGTAATGAGATAAAAAAAAAAAAAAAAAAAATGTAAGTCGCTTTGGATAAAAGCGTCTGCCAAATGCCTAAATGTAAATGTAAATGTAAAGTCAAAGTCAACTTTATTGTCAATTCTGCCACATGTACAGGACATACAGAGAAATTAAATTGTGTTACTCTCAGACCCTTGGTGAATAACAGATAACATTAAATACATAAAGTAGAATTTTTAAAATAAAAATATGAATAAATACAATTATACATATAATATATATAAAAAAATACAATATACAAGTAAGGGCACATGGCAGAGAGTGCAAACCAGACAGAATAGTGCAAATGCAGACATACTGTATAGTGCAAATAGAGCTTGTATGTATTATAAAGTGATGGAGAGCAGCTCTGTAACAGACAAGAGCCTTATGAGGTAGACTAAGAGTAGTATATATATATAGATAACACATTGTAAATACTACCCTGTACTGTGTTCTGTAAATGTACAGTCACGCTGAACGTGTAGCTCTTGTAGCTGTTTTTTCAGCTCCTCCACTTCATTAGAAAGTTCTTCTATTTTAACACATGCCAGGTCTAATAATGAAGGCTCAGGAATGCTAAAGTAATCATGATCCATCGTTACATCCATGGGTATGGGTTCGACGGATACCACTTCAGCAGGACTGCGATGCTTTAACGGCGTAATCATTCCAGGCAAAAAGCACTGGTACAGCGCCAGTTACTTTTTTCGTGCCTCTGGTGTTTGCGGTTCAATAATCTGATCACTGCTAAAATGTTTACTGCAAACCTTAGAATTGCTGGTAGGACAAAAATCGTCTTGGCGTATGTTCACAAACCGCCACCATTTTCTAAGGTCCACATCTGAAGGAAAACTGTGAAAACTTAAAGTTCCATTGAACTTCGCAGAAGATGTACACAGCGGAACACAACAGTGTACGTTTTATACCTTCTGCTGTCTCTGAAATCTATAAACCCACTTTTTTCTGAACATTTCCTCCAAACTCCAACACAATGGCCGACAAACTCAGCGAGCCCTATTACTTCAAAGCGGAAGTACTGTACGTCACGAGTCTGCGTGCAAGTAGTCCATTCTGCAGCGCAAGAGAGAGAAAAACCACTGGTTTCTGATCACGTGACACCCATCATCTAAAAAAGAAGCGTATGCGTGATACATGATACTCGGAACTCGTTAACCAAGACTTATTAGTTTTCCAAGTCAGAATTTATTAAAAATCTTTGCTCGTCTTGCAGAACGCAACTGTATAACCTTGAATTTAAATATCATGAACACAACAATTTTTGTAAACTAACTTCTGATCTATGACTTGAATAACTGTGGTCATATTCTGTTTCTATATCTATACCAGTTTTGAAAATGTTTGCCTTTTTATTAATAGCATTTTAAATTAGTTCATATATTAAACATATTAAAGTTTCATTAACTCATTAACATATGTTTCAAATTCAAATTTTATTTGTCACATACACAGTCATACACAGTATAATATGCAGTGAAATGCTTACACGACCGCCAGTGACCTTAAAAAGAAAATAAAAGCTTGTACGTAAAATAAACATCAATAAAAGGAAATACTAAAGAAATTAATTTAACTAGTAAAATAAACTGTACAGATAAGGGCATAATAAAATATTGCAAAATATAGAAATATGGGGGGGGGAGTATATACTGTATATATAGAATTTAAAGAGACAATGGTTGTGCAAATATGAATGAAAGGTGACTAATGAAAGTGACATGTGCAATTGTCCAGATGTATAAATATTTAGTGCAAGTGTGTATGAATGTGTCCATGATTGTCCAGTCAATGTTCACATTTTATGATCATGCTAATCATTTCAAAGTAATAAAGCAGAAGAAATTGAGAAACTGAGATTGTTGATCCATATTTCCTAAATCACTAAATATAGTTTCTAGTCAAAATATTTAGTAATGATTTTTAAATGCATCTTTTTTCCAGATTTTTGCTGATAACATGGCTAACTTCATTTGGAATTCAAGAAATATGCGCCTTGTCACAGCCTTCATGATGGTTTCATATCTGTGCATAATAATAATTTCTTTTAAATACATTAATTTCTTCAATCAAAAAGCAGACCATCTAAACCCGAGAGCAGCAATACAGAAACCTTCTACATTTTCTGCCTCAGTTTGTCCAGCATCTATATCAGGCAACAGCATAACACCTATTACTGGGACCAGATATCTCATGGTGTCAGCTTTCCTTAATGATGAGGCAAATGGGCAAGTAGACATCATAACCATAATGAACCGGACCCATTCAGAGCCATTTACCTGTATATTTTGTTGTTACCAGCATGGACTCAGTATATCTCCTGTCAAACTGGACAAGCACGTTGATCATTTTGGATTTCCTTTTGTCACCACAGACGCTTTCTGTAACATAGACCCAACATGCAATGCCACACACATAACCATTTCAAGACCAGAGAACCTTCTAGAAATAAAAAGCCACCTGTATTTGCCCATAAATAAGCTTCTGACTCATGGGAGAGACTTTGATGTGGACTTCACACTATGCATTTCTTCCTTGTTTGGAGGGTATAATAACGTCCTTCAATTTGTGCAGACTGTAGAGACATATAAGCTTCTCGGTGTTGAGCACATGGTTCTCTACAACACCAGCTGTGGTCCGGACCTTGAGAAGGTCTTGCACATTTACGAGCAAGATGGTTTCCTGGAAATCATTCCCTGGCCGATCCATCACTTTCTAGAGCCATCCAAAGGCTGGAACTTTGAGCAGCATTCAGGGGAATTGCACTACTATGGGCAACAGGCCACTATAAATGACTGCATTCACAGGAACAGGCAAAGATCCAAATATGTGATTCTGACTGATGCAGATGAAATCATCATGCCATATCAACACTCATCGCTGCACCAACTCATGACAGAGCTTCAGCAAAATAACCCGCATGTGGTAGCTTTCATCTTTTCGGACCATGTCTTCTCCCAAAAAGTGTATGAAGTCAGTGACAGATTCAACATTCCTCAGTGGAGGCATGTGCGTGGTGTCAACATCCTAAGACACATCCACAGAGTGCCCTTAAAGTGGTTTGTAAACAACAATGGCAAAATGATTGTTGACCCAAGAAAGGTGATGCAAGCATCTGTACACAATGTCCATAAGATCAGTGGAAAGTCTGTCAGGGTGCCCAGTGATTTGGCTATTGTCATGCATACTACTAAACCACACGGTCCTGATTTGGGTGCTGAGAAACTAATCATGGACAATAAAATTTGGGAGTATGCAGAAAGACTGATACCAAATGTGAATAAAGTGATACACAAATCTGGGATTTTAAAGTGACAAAAGAGTTTGTTATGCAAAAACCTCTGTAATTATTTAAATCTTTGTACATGACTAATTATGGCCCCAAACCAGGGTTGTGGATCAAATCAAAAGACATTAACATGATCATTAACATGTAAATCATAGAGAGGCCCAGAGACAGACAGATGATCATTAAATTGGCATTTTCTAACAAAAGGGTTCCAGCAGACACAATTTATTTGTATGTATTGTAAATTTGTCTGGACATGGGCTATTGGAATTGCAGAGGTGGAAAGTAACGAATTACATTTACTCGCGTTACTGTAATTGAGTAATTAATGATAAATTAATAAAAATATTATGCTTTGTATAAATGCTCCGTTGCGCCGCGTGTGTGTATCATGTCCTGGTCGCGCGCCGCTCCAGACTCCACTCCAGGTTTTCTGACATCGGCATCTTCCGGACCTTCCACATGGTCGCTTCCGCCCTGAGTGACGTCATCGACTAGCGCGACCACAACCATAAACCGGAGAGAGACGCGGGAAAGATGAAAGAGGTTGTGATTTTGGCGTTTTGATATTTGGTTGTGTATTCTGGTTTGACTTTTTGCCTCCAATTGACTTTGATTATTGATTTGTCCCTTTGGTTTGGTTGGTCTTTGTATATATTTGTAGATAAAAAAATCTAAAAGTAACTCGGTAACTTTTACTCTGAGTACATTTTTTAATGAGCTACTTTTTACTTTTACTTGAGTAGATTTTTATAAGGGTAACTTTACTTGTACTTAAGTAAAATTTCACTGAAGTAACAGTACTTGTACTTGAGTACAAAATTTTATTACTCTTTCCACCTCTGTGGAATTGTTACTACTTAAGGAATAAGGAAGCACAATGAGGGGCTGTTTTATGGGCATAGAGACATGATAAAGTTTACCTCTATATAACTAAAAGAAAGGTTTTGTCTGTACATTGGTCAGATCTCACTTGTTCAATGATCTTCATATGTTTCATACATTAAATCTTAAAATTTTTGTCTGTATCCTTGCTCAACTGATTTTGTCACAGCATCAGGCTATACTGACTGGACAGAATTTAATGAACCTAATGAATGTCATTAGGTATTTGCCTGAAGTTAAACCTGCACTATAAATAAAATCAAAATGTTGAGTAGAAGTGAAGCTATGAGCCGTTGCATCACAGCAGCCAGCGCTTTTTGGAGGATTACACATTACTCCAATGAGCCAGTCAACATGATAGTTAACCACAAAGATACTGTACTCAGCCTTACAAAAAAAATTTTTTTTTTTGTATTCAGGGAAGTATAAATAAGTTAGTGAGTTCTGCCCTACAGAAAGACAGCCAGACATGTACATGGGCTTCAACCTGAAATAATAATATCACTCATTACATTAAAGCTGATCAGTTAATTTTTAATTTTAATCTTAAAATTTTTTCTAAAAACTATTTTTCCCCATCACCGTTAGAAATTAAACAATTCAAAACCAAGTGCCTGTGTGAAACTGAAGAAATATGCCCTCTTTGCTGTCTCTTTATGATGCATATTAAGTTACTGGAAATGATAATGAACTTCCTCGCTCTATGGATATACAGACTCCTGATTAACTCTGGAGTCTGAGCCCGAAACTCTGAACGTTTGCTTTAGAGTTCAGCATCTCCAGCCCTTCTGGATTTTTTTCAATAGATTCCATTCAAAACCAGTCCCCAGACCGTTGTGGTGGAAATTCTGAAACCAATATAAAGACAAGTAATCCATACACTGGGTAAGAGCAAAGTAACAAAGGTTTTATTTTAAACTTCTGCAGAAGGACCAGTCTCATACAGCAAACAGTTGCAGCATAGAGAAAGGTGATCTCTTTCTCCAGCTGACCTATTTTATACACAAACATCTCTGCTAACATAATCAACGCCCCGTACGTGAAGTTCCTACATTCAAACTCATGACTCTTTATCTGCCCCAGACTAGATGTCCATACCTTATCATTTATTCAGGGACAACTACAATCAGGTTGTTTCTATTCTGTTCTCGGCCTTGTGTCTCTAAGCTTCGACAACTAAGTTCAAACTTCTAAGGCCTACGTTACACACTTACTACAAGAATCAAATAGAATTAATACATATAATTAAAATATGATTTTTCCATTACAATTTCCCCCTTTTGTCATTCTATGACAACCTAAATATTTTAATTCTACAATTCAAAACAATACTAATAAGCTATGCATTAGGTAAATTTCATCAGATATTCTCTCTCCCACCTGGGTTTTTAACAACATCATCACTAGCACTCTAATGCACACAGAGGACACTACAGCTGTCTTTATGGGGATAGACCCCTGACACAAAAGCATAAAAAAAATTTGCAACCTACTTAAATATACATGCTTGACATTTCTCTAAAGATTTACATTATGTCTTCCATATCATGATCTAAACATTCAAAATGATAGTCACCGGAATTTTGAACTCTGTCAGAAGTCGGGTCGTCCCAGTCCGTTTTCCGTTCTATGTTGTCAGTCTGTCTTAACATTTAATAATTTACTGTGTTTGTTGACGATAGTTCTATGAACGGACAACTACCATCATTTGGAAAATAATTACCATCTATACTACATTTAGGTGACCTACCTTTTGAACGATTGGTTATACGAACGTAAGTGGTGCACTCAGACCATCCTAAGTCAGGTTCCCCATTTTCCCTTTGATCTTGCACAACGCAAGTGTCTCCTTTTTGCCAAGGGACCATATAAGTAGAATTGTCTTCATATTTCTTAACAGGCAATGGGGAACAATAGCTCCCTGGCGCATCAAAACATAGATTATTGTAATAATTACACTCAGGGACTGCTGGGTTTGGCCTCCCTGTTTGTTTGTATTATGCTGATATCTGTAAGATGGCCATGGTGGTTATCGGTATAATACAAGACGTGTTGTCTGCATTTGCTTCTGCTGTTGTGACATTATTTAGGGGCACTGCTACCCAGCCTGAGGACATGACATGGCATACACAACACAAGAGGTTGTGTATGTCTGTTATATTATCAGCAATGTCTAATGATAGGGCACATTCCCAATTTCCCTGCACATCTATTGAGATTAGTGTTATGCCTTTTTATCATGCTGTCTCTTCTCTTTATTCTAGTTAAATGCATGTGGCTTGAGTTTGTTAAATAGACTTTACCATGTCCGTTTCTCTCAGTGTTCTCAGTAAACAGTCCATATCAGGATAACCATGACTATTATTATTCCTAAGGTTACCCAAATTGCTTTGGGGTGTTTTCTCATTTGTAACCAAGGGTCCAGTCCAGCTAATTCAATGTCTGTAGTGTGAATAATCTCAGTCACTAATATACTCCGTCCTCTAAAACAGTCTTCTATCCTGTCAGTAGTTACAACACTTACTTTTAACTCTAATTAATACTTTTAACTCTAATACTTTTATATGTCACCAATGTTACTCAGTGCTACTGCTACTTTGACACCTTACAATTTCTTCATGTGTTGTCCTGAAATGTAGTGTACTTATTGTTGTGATGAATTTGATTGGAGAGTCGTGGTTCTGCGTTGTTTCTGTCCACTCTAGTTGGTTCTTCTGACCCATGCACTTTGCGTGCAGGTGAGGGTCTGTCGGGGTTTACAGGAGAGGTTACTAGCACGTCACTGTTCACCCTTGGTGACCTCGGTGTTGATTTCTGGAACATGTTTGGGGTTGCTGGCGTGTACCCTCATCTCTGTTTCCACTACTTTGACTTCTGTTTGTGGTGTTAGGAGCACTGTCAGTGGGCCTGTATTAAAAATAAATCCTCAAAGAGTTTTGCACAATAACATAACATTTCATCTTCACAATGTTCTTTTACTTTTCGTGTGCTCTGGCTTCATCTTAATTCCTTTATCTACAGTACAGTATGTTATTAGTAACACAAATCCACATACTATCGCTTATTCCCCCTTTTGACACATGGTCCTTACACGTGTGTCAACTTAGCATAGAAAGAAATAGCTTTATAGGTAGACATGGCTTGTGATTGGGGTCGTACCAAACCCCTTCTGTCAAAACACATCCCGCTTTTCTCCAGAGTGTTTCCTCTCCTGGAGTGACTGTAGCTCTGAAGCTCTTCAAGGTTAGCTGTGGGGGTGAGAGCATTAGACACACACATGTTATGGTTATAGGAAAGGGGAAGTTTGGCCACGGCCTTCACTGCTGCATCTGCTTTTCTGAAATAGAATATAATTTGTTAGTTTGAGCATTACATTTACACTATTTAAATTTCATGTGCTATAACTATGACAAACTCCTGTTAACACCTATTTCTCTATCACAAAATATTGTTCCATCCACGTTAATTTTATATCCGGATTCTGTAGTGGCGCTTACTGTGGATCAATCCTAGTGGAACAAAGTTGTTTAACAGTGAAAGAAAAGAGTTACAGGGTTAGAACTATACATCTTTCCACATTGATATTTATAATTTAGTATTGTACTTTAACCACTCTGTTGCAAATAAGTGTGATTCTTCTCTGTATAAAAGATACTGAAACTTCATGAACTAGAAATGTCAAATTACTGTAGCCCACTATATATCTTTATTCTATACCTGCCTTCTCAGCTTCTGGTACTGGACATAAACACATGGGTGATGCTGCTGCTACAGGATCTGATTTGGCTGAGAAGTGAGATAAAGATCTCATTGTTTTTCTCTCTTTCTCTCTGTTTTTTTTTTTCTGCAGCCAGTCTGAAATCATGCAACAATTCTTTTCATCAACAGTTTTTGTAAAAGGCCTTTTATAATTTGAAATGTCCAATATTAAAGTAGTTTATACTGCCAAATTTGATTCAATTAAAGATTGTTCTTGCTTCCGGAGTTCAACTAAGTGCACTGTGGGCCAGTAGACCCTTCCCATGAGTGTATAGCTCACTGGGGCCTCGAGGATTGTATAGATCAAAATAACTTTTCTGTAATAAAACACTTTTACTTTTTACATTTCTACTTTAGTGTCAATTTTCTTATGTTTTAGAATATTTTGGACTACTACTGTACTTGGATCCAAAGTTTTATCTTGTCCCAAAACAATTTGACCTAAGATATGACTTGTATGTGCGAATTGTAGATTTTATATGGTTTGCTTTATGACCTTGTTCTGCTGGACAATAAGAAGTTGCTGATGTTTACCATGACAACAGCTTTAAAATAAAGAATTAAACACTGGAATTATTTCAGTTAAAGACTCGGGTAGATACAGTATGAAGTTTGTAGGGCCTAAATTTTACTTTGGGGTGATCACCGCCAGTTCACTTCCCTTAATTAAACCTACATCGTGCTTGCCATTAGCTCATACATTTTAGTGAGTAATTATAAACATAAATTCTTTTTTTTTTTAAAAAGAAAAGAAAAAGTTCCGCATGCTGATAACTTAATTTTTTCTGCCTGGCCAGGTCTTGTGACTGTAGGTACTGTAATATATACAGTTCTTTTATACTTTAACACATGATTTTTCAGCATTGCATCAGCATTTGTTTCTCTGTGGCTGTAATGTAATGTCAGATAAGAGGTTCATTCTCAATCACTCTCATTCATACCACATGTCACTCAAAGGCCCAATATTTATTTATTTTTTTCCTCATCCTTATTACTTTTATCCAATAACACATTAGGGGTGTCCCTACTGTGATTAAGCGACATTACTGTGACACTTGTGCTACATTTTCTCATGTGCACACTGCTTATCTCCACATTAACTACACATCTGAGCTTATCTTTAAAAAAAATGAGATATGTGACACATATCTAATATCATAATGTGTTTACTGGTATATATTTGTCTATCACCGTAGCATTTACTGAACTCACAGTTGAAGTGCAGAGCTTCCATTCATACACATACAACAGGGGCAACGGATCACATTTCACAAGAGTGAAATCCTCAGGCTCAATACTGGTTTAGTCTCAAGAGTTTTATACCTAATTTACATATGAAATCTTCACCCCAATAGATTTACTGGGCAGCAATAAGAGTAAAAAATCTAAATTTATCATCATGTACACCTGGAAAAAGCCACACGCTTGTCTTTATGAGGCTCTTTTCAGCTGCATGTCCTGAAGTGCCCACAGAGTTCAGGAATCTGCCACTCTGTTTCACTAAACTGTCAAATTCACACACTTTAATGACTGAATGACCTGCATGGAATGTAGCAAAATGAATTTTGTTTGTCATGGAGCTGCAATTCCATTGTTGGCATTTTACTGATATTGTATACTTCAAGATCATACGTAGCATGTGTGGATGTTTCTAAGATACAAACGTGAATTGAATCATTGAAAAAGATAGCAAGCTTTTCTTCATTGCGATCAGAGCAAGAAGTGTTAGTAGGAAAAAAATGTTTTGACTCACCCTCTCCTTCGGGTCTGCTCCCCACGCCCCCGGCCTTTTTCTGTCAATTTCCACCCTGATCCTCACCTCTCCTAATCCATTCCTCTCCTCTGCTCCTTCTCGGACAGTCTCTAATCTAATGGTCTTCACTTCCGCATGCATAACAGCCATTTGTTCTCCCACGTCCACGGCCTCCTCGTCCTCTTCCACGTCTCCTGTACTGTACATCCGCAGTTTGTCTTACCATCTGCAACACTACCAGCTGTGCTTTGTGACTCTGGTCTTCTCTCTTCTTGTTGCGCTTATCTTTTTCTTGTGATACCAGCTTTTCCGCGTGTATTGCATGTTGTTCAATGAGACTAAGTTTTCCAGTGTCCCATCCAATGCATGTGTTTTTCACCTTCTGAGCGATGTCCTCCTGTAATCCATTTATGAAACTGTTCTTCAAATGTGCTTCATACGCTGAAATTGCTGCCACAGACATGTCTGCAGGCCTTTCCAACCCGCTGTTTGCATCATGTGCCTCAGTGAGACGGGTGAGATAGTGTGACACGCTCTCTCCTGGTTGTTGTTTGCACATTGATATTTTAGTCATATCCATTTTGCTGGGAACGCTTCTTTACACGCTGCTGTAAGGCACACCACAAAACCGTTAAATGCTTGGTTTTCTTCATGATCAGCCTGAGCTCGCCATGCGAAAACATTGTCCGTTGGCCAGGAATACTTAATCTTTGCAAAGTCCGCACCTAGTTTTCTCCCCAAAAGTCGTCGCATTTCATAAGATGTCGGGCGAAACTCTGAGCAAAATCTGCTCATTTCATCACCGAATTTCTGTCCTCCCCCCTCTCTCGAGTCTGGGAGCTGTCCATGTGCATTTTCGATGTCCTTTATTGTCCATGGTCGGTGAACAAGCATCGCTGTGCCATCCGCCCCTGCTACTTCCATCATTGGAGCAGTGATTACTTGATGAACACTTCCTGTAGCTCCTAAGAGTTCCTCTCTCTCGTCCTCGCTGTCATCAGGTGGTGGTTGTCGATCAGCCTTTTCTCTTTTCAGCTGAACCTTGGTTCGAGTATGTGACGAAATTGGAGACAGAGCCGTGCTGGCTGTGCTGGGGCCTTGGGACTGCCGAGAAGTCTCTTGTCCATGTTGTCTTACTGGATCTGCTGAAGGGGCTATCTGTCTAATAGCTGGGGGTCGCGGGGGGCAGCCGTCCAGGTCGGGATCTGAAACAAACTTAACACACTGAAAAGAATCAATGTTTTGTGCTTGCATTTTAGGTTGTATGCGTTTTTCTCTCCTGTTTCTGCTTCTGCCTTCCACATATTAAATCCTACCCAATTAATGTTTACTTATCTATCTACACATGATTCACACATCCACAACTCATAAGCAATCTCAGTAATTAATAATTCTACATTTCTCTTTTTTTTTTCTTTTGTTTTCCCTGGATTTCCACATTTCTCAAACATAATTTAGATGTTATCTTTACCAAGGAACGCCACAAGCGTAACAATCTTTTTTTTTTTTTTTTTTTGCTGTTACCCATGATTTTTACTTGTCAATTTACACGGGCCACTAACTCACAGTGAGCTCTCACAGTCTCCCTGACTGCTACCGGTGCAGCGGTTTGCACTCTGCCATAAAGTCCTCTTGACTTTACCGGTGCACTTTACACTCTACCTTAATTTACCTCAACAGTCCCCTTGACTGTTTTTCCTGTAAAGTCCTCTTGACTTTTACGTGTGCACCTTGCAACCCTGCACTCTGACTTGCTTTTACCTCCGGAGGTCCTCACACCGAGCACGTCTGCTGCGGGGCCAAGTTTTTCGGAAACGAGGCGAAACCAGTACCCTATCTCTCTCTTTTGTGCCTTTGCACCTTTTTGGGTACTTTTCACGAATCCCAGACTCGTGTGATAGATCCAAGTTTAAATCTATCCCAGCCACTGTGAGAAAGTGCACTTAATACTCAATTACAACTTACTTTAACTTTAACAATTACAACTTACTTTAACTTTAACAATTACAACTTACTTTAACTTTAACAATTACAACTTACTTTAACTTTAACAATTACAACTTAAAGACTTACAACTTAAAAAATTTCCTTACCACATTATTTTAGTTCTTTTAACTCCGGTGTTGAGGTGACATGGTGAATCCCCGGTCCTCTCACGCTCGATTGCCAATTAAGCGTTTGAGATGAAGTGAAAAGCCTTCAAGGCGTCAGCGCTTACGCCTCCCCGGGATTCTCCAATGCCTTCCTCAAACACGGAGAACTGCCGACAACGCCAAGTTGTGGTGGAAATTCTGAAACCAATATAAAGACAAGTAATCCATACACTGGGTAAGAGCAAAGTAACAAAGGTTTTATTTTAAACTTCTGCAGAAGGACCAGTCTCATACAGCAAACAGTTGCAGCATAGAGAAAGGTGATCTCTTTCTCCAGCTGACCTATTTTATACACAAACATCTCTGCTAACATAATCAACGCCCCGTACGTGAAGTTCCTACATTCAAACTCATGACTCTTTATCTGCCCCAGACTAGATGTCCATACCTTATCATTTATTCAGGGACAACTACAATCAGGTTGTTTCTATTCTGTTCTCGGCCTTGTGTCTCTAAGCTTCGACAACTAAGTTCAAACTTCTAAGGCCTACGTTACACACTTACTACAAGAATCAAATAGAATTAATACATATAATTAAAATATGATTTTTCCATTACACCTTAAAGCCAAACATCTCTCTCCACACTTGACTAGGAAAGAGTAAACGACTTCAAGTCTGACTAATCTGCTTCAGGTATAGATACTCAAGGTTGCTGGTTTAATTAAATACATTAAATTATGCATGTACAAAAAAGTATTAAATGAGGTTAAAATATATCATAGATATACTGTATAAATTTAAGACTGCAATATTTTAATGACTTTTGATAAAATGAACATGATAATGGTATTACCTGCTGTCATATCATCTATCATCTAATCGTAATGGCAAGAAACCCTACAGTACCACATCGCAGCGTTTTAATACAGTGGCTGCTGTAAGGTTAAGGTTAAAATGTATTACATTTATGGTTCAAATGTATGCTTTATTTTTATTTTTGTAGCTTGTTAAAATACTTTTTTTGTTTCAAGATCCACCCACTTGTGTATAAATTATAGTGCAAAGTGCACTCTTATCTCTGCCTAAGCACATTCAGTAACTTTCTTACATTCAAGAGATAACATGACCTGAGATTACAGACTAAGACAAAACCAGTGCTGACAACAGGGCCTTTATTCTTTTATAATCTACTGGAAAGATTGGAAATATGCCTTTTTGTGATACTATAAATGTTGTCTTTAAAGATGTATTAATCTTGTTTTCCAACCATACTGAATACAGTTTATGATTACAGTTATTGAAGGCTTCCCCTTCAGTATTACACTGTGAAGCACAAAATCTCCATGGTTACATGGAACGTCAGTGAACCACAATAACTATAATTAAAACATTTAGCTTTTGAGCTGTACATTGTATCTAATGCACAGGACTATTCATAAAAACATACAGTGGGTGTACATACACTATTTTTTAAGCCTACCATGCTGAAAACATCTATGTGAGCTATTTAGAGCACCGACTCTATAAGTAAAAGCATTTCTAGTTTTTGTACATAAATATGTTTTTATTTTAGAGGCATGGGGTATTTTGGTTCGGTTTCATAAACAAACTGCTTACAATAAAAAGTACATGTCTGCAATCATATAACATTAATGAAATTAACATTTATTTTGTAGATTTAGTTGCCAAGCATACAGTACAATAACATCACACATTGGAATTTGACATTTCAGAGACATTAAAGAGGACGTATTAATTGCTTAAAGGCAAGTAAATCATTTCAATTGGACTGAGTAAATTTAAAATATATATTATGACAGAATAATATAAATATTGACACAATAATATTTATATATTGGCACAAAAATACTAGAGCATCCAACAATCACAAATAGGTATATGAAAACTCCCTCATGCATTGTGTGTGTGTGTGTGTGTGTGTGTGTGTGTGTGTGTGTGTGTGTGTGTGTGTGTGTGTGGTCTAGTTGTCTAGCAGCCATAACCTGCTTCTTTCTGCAGAAGTGCCTCTTCAGTGCGCAGTGGGAAGGTGTCAATGATGCTAAAGATCTCTGCTGCTGTGACTGGGTATGTGTAGCGCTGTTTGTCTATTCCCTGTTTGTCCAGCAGCACCAGATTAAATGAGTTCTGAGACAGCTGAAGGAGCATTCTGTACGAGAAACACATACACATGTGCAGCTTTTGAACAGTTCGAAGACGGTAGGGAGAATTGAAAGGTTATGATGATTACCTGCTGCCAAATCACAACCATGCCAGGAAACACAGTTATTGCACAGTTTATGGAGGACTAAACATGACATAATTATAAATAAATAAATGTGTGAATAAATAAGTAAATATAGAAATAAATAAATACATAAATACAATAAGCCCTGGAAAATTGCTAAATATATTCCTACTTTTGTTTATTAACATATTTCAAGATTTATTTATTTCTGAATTTCCACATTTCTTCATTTATTTATTTCTGCATTTCCACATTTCTACATTTATTTATTTCTGCATTTCCACATTTCTTTATTTCTGCATTTCCACATTTCTTTGTCGCTGTATGCTGATAAGGTAGGCGGTCCCAGCCTTAGTCGAAACTTTCTTAGTAGAAATGTGGAAATGCAGAAATAAATAAATGAAGAAATGTGGAAATGCAGAAATAAATAAATCTTGAAATATGTTAATAAACAAAAGTAGGAATATATTTAGCAATTTTCCAGGGCTTATTGTATTTATGTATTTATTTACTTATTTATTTCTATATTTACTTACTTATTCACACATTTATTTATTTATAATTATGTCATGTTTAGTCCTCCATAACAGTTAAGTGTGAAAACAGTTAAATAAACAAAACACTGAAAATTGAGTAATGCACAATTTAGACATAAACTAAAGATGTTGTTTACAATACAAAAATAATCCCCAAGGCAGCCGCACCTAGCCAGAGTGGTGGGTGTTGACATAGTCTGGTGTACAGACTGACTGAGAAAAATATACACATTTTTCTCACACACATTTCCAAATATTTTCTTTTCTAACAAAATCTTTTTCATTTTTTGTGAAGCTGCTTTGAGACAATGACCATTGTTAAAAGCGCTATATAAATAAAATTGAATTGAATTGAATACATGGTAAATGTAGTAATGGATTTACTATAGCAAGCAATTGCAAGAATTGTAAAGTTGTTTAGCATAAACAGATAAGAGTAGTGATACAAACAGTGAAATGTACCAGTACTGTTATTACTGAATATCAGCAGTATTGGAACACTGCTTGTATTATCAAGCTATCTGACCAGAACTAACTGTTGTATAAAAGTTTGGACATCATAAATTATTTTACCAAATGGGCTGATCTAGAAAAAAAAGATAATTTTCACACTTTTTCCAGACTATGTCGCACTGGAATACATATCTATTGGCATCACATTTCTTTTTTTAAATGTATTTGTTTCATGAGGTCAATCGCTTTTTAATTAACCGATAAACACTACCTATTAAAACGTTACCTATTAAAGTTTAAATTAGTCTATAAAGAATGTGTTGGCTGGGCATAACAACAAGCATTAAGGAAAAAAGTTCACTCCTCATCTGCATCACTAACTCCGTTTAACTCCTCATCCTCCGTGTTGCTCCTAAACACCTCCACCAACTCTGGGGGAAGTTGAAGTGGCATGTGCTCCTCTGTCTGGTTGTCTTCAGATTTATCCTCAGCATCATTTTCAAACAGTCCAGACTGTCTGAATCCTGACCGGATGGTATCCTTCCTTCAGACAACATCCTGAAAAGTTGCATGAAGCATCCTCCCATTTGCTGTGAAGCTGTGTTCTCCACGTTTCCCACAAGTGATGGAAGGCAGCCTTAAAACTCCGGTTAACTCAGAGTGGCTGGAGTTATATTGTATTGTGAAATGTAAACTTTTACTTTGTCTGTGTTCCGGTATAATTTTTTTAATGAGTCACAAGTGCCAAGAGCGCCATCTTGTGACAAAATGATCGCTTTACAAAATAAGTCGCATGACCAACCAGATGACTAAAAAAGTGTGACTTATATTCTGTAAAATACAGTTTTTAATTATTATTTTATTAATTGTTTCTTTTTTACTGGGTTTAGTATTTGCACATTTGATGAAGTGCCCATGAGCGAGGCGGGTGAAGCTAACAGGTAACACACAAGACCATTCTTATCAGGAAACTTTATGTGTTTTTATTTATGTTGGCAAAGACAGAGACCTGTTGCTGTACCAGCCTGTGTAATCGCTTGCAGTGAGTATGTTGAAAGAGAAATGTTTGGAAATTATGAGGAATAATCTATTATGAATTTGTCTCCTCTTTTGTCGGTATTTCTGCACAGCCCCATAGCGTGCAGCCAAAGAGCGCCAATAGCAGAGATAAATAATAATAAAACCCTAGTATCCACCCTTTTGCAAATCTGCAACCATAAAAGTTACATACAGTATGGAGTTGCACAACTTGTTAGGAATCACAACAAAGTTCAGAAGTGGTTCCCAGAGTGGCTCAAAACATATACTCAGAAGGCTATGTGTATGAAATCGAATTAACAAAAAGCCCACCCTTCAAATGAGACCAGTACTGGTTCTGATTATATGCGTATTCAAACCAGTTGTGCACCTATTTGTGAGATAAAGCATATTGAGGCATATTTAACACTATATGGATTAGTTTTCTGTTCTATTTCATTCCACTTATTCATTCCACTTATCTGCCTCAGTAAGGATAAAGCATACCTGAGCTGTAGGACCAGACCTGGGGGGAAGATTTGGTATCTAATGCGTCCTATTTGAGCTGGGAACCTTCCCACTAGCTCAATCACAGTCACATGCCTTGAGTCCAAACCACATTGTCCTTGCTGAAACACACATTCACACACATCAGTTTTCAGGAATCCACCAGGTCACCCCACATCTTCTCAATTTATTTCCAGAGTACAGACATAGTGTAAAGAAAAAGATATATTACCTGTAAATTAGTCATCTGGAATCTGTAGTAATGGTTGGCCGCTGTGGGGGTGGAGATTATAAGTAGACGTCGTTTCTCATAGAACTGGTCCAGTAGTTGATTAGCAGATCGCACTCCAACGTTAATGCTCATGGCTGTAATTAATAACAAGCTATAGTAAATGGTAAATATTTGGGGTCAATGTATTTTTGCCTGGCAATTTGTAATATTACTGTTCCCTTTGAAAATCATATGTAATGCAGCAAATAATAAGACAAGATGTACAACTAGAATACATCCAGCTCACTGTTAACTGGTGCACAGCTTTCATCTTCTGTTCCAATGAAAAGACCAAGAAATTGCGTTGATATCAAAAGGTCTATAGTTTTTCTTCTTTCTTTTTTTTAAACTAGGCTTTAAAAATTTTTCTTTTTTCTGTTCTCTTAGCTTTTATGATAAATGTCTTACTGATGCATAGCAGCAAATGATTTACATTACATTTAGGCATTTGGCAGATGCCCTTATCCAGAGTGAATTTTTTATCTCATTATACTCTGAGCAGTTATGGGTTATGGGCCTTGCTCAAGGGCCCAACAAGGACAACTTGGTAGTCTTGGGATTTGAATCTGGGACCTTCCGAACCGCAGTCCAATGCCTAATGTCTTATTGACAGATTTCCATTAAACGAATGTTAAACAAACCATCAAAAGCTACAAAAGAAACAATCAAGGGGGATTTGTCCAAAATAGCACCACCATTTCTACCACTAATGGAAAGAGGACGTGACAAGACAACAACTTGAAATTAAATAACCAAGCTTTCAAAGTTATTTAAAAGTATACAATTTGCATAAAATAAATTTGTTTAATTTAATGTACTAATTTAATCCTTTTGGGTTATATTTCTTATATTTCTGCCAAAATATTTGCATAGGCTTGTTTTTTCAGCAGTTATTTCAGAAAATGCAAGTTTGATGAGTCACTTGTTTTTTTAACTCTAAACTATGAATACCTTTCTTGTAAGCCTTGCATGAAATTTCTCAACTTCTTTCTACATTTCTTAAATTTCCACTTATCTGCACAGTTTATGCTAAATTATAACTTTACAGGGCCATGTCCACTTTAGAGCTTCAAGATTTCAGAAATGGTATTAACAGCCCCCAAATGTTCCAAAACAACTTTCTGTCTGACGGACTGTCAAGACAAGGCAGGTTGTATCCATGGATTCATGCTGCTAAAGGCAAATTTGGTGTGCTTCAACAGAAATTGAGATTCATTAGACCAGGTTATGTTTTTTTTTTCTGTGTCTACTCCAGCCTCAACACTTCTTAGGGGACAGAGTTAAATCCAACATGGCCGTCTGCTGATTTAGCTCAACTGATGATACTTGGTAATTATCTGAGTTACTGTAGCGTTTCTGTCGGCAAAAACCAGTCTGGCCTTTATCTGTTAATCTCCCTGGCTCTTATCAATGAGGTGTCACTGTCTGCAGAACTGTGGCTCAGTAGGTGTTTCTACACTGCAGATATTCACTGCAGCACTCCGAGTAAATTCTAGACATGTGTGTGAAAATTCCATGAGATCAGAAGCTATAGAAATATTCAAACCATGATGTTTGGCTCTACCAATAATGCCACGGTCACAGTTTATCCCAATTGTAATAGATCATATCTGCACTGCTGCCAAACAATTGGTGTACAAGATAAATGAATGAATGAATGAATACAGATGTTCATAATAAAGTCTTCAGTGAGACTATTGTAGGATTACAAATTTATAAAATGTTAAATCTAGCTCCCAACGTAATAGTATATAAACTGAACAAGTTATGTACATTGGGTTTTACATTTTAAGGTCAAGTTGGTGACATTCTAAGAAGATCCAAGTCTGGTAGCCCAGGTGTCAGAGACATTAACCTTTTGTCTTTATGTACTTCCTGACCGCTGGGTAGGGTCCCAAAGTCAATGTGAATGCTAATCTCAAGGCCAGGCCGTGCCTTTGTCTCTATGATAATGTAAAGGTTTGGGTGATACTGTCAGGCTGATTAGATTAGAACCTATGCATTTGAAAGCCACTGTTATGCTGATGAGATCAGGGCTGGGGAACTTCCGTTACCAGGCCGACTCCTGTACTACACTACTACACTGCTTTGTTTAGATTGTCTCCACCTCTTTGTATCCCTCCCTCTTAAAGTATAAACTCTCCAGAGCTGAATTGTAAGAAAGACTTGGATGACTACAGCGACGCTCGGCGAGTTCTCAATAAAGAGTAACTTCTGCTTGAATGATATCCCAACGTCTCCTGGTCTCTGAAAAAGTTCCCAACACTATATACTGTGAATGTGTCTTTTAATTTACAGACAGTAGTGTAAGTTATAAAAAGAAATGGATTTGCAGTGGATTTTTATGTTAAATTGGTGTAGTGCTTTATATGATCTGTTCTAATTGTTCCTAAAGTTGCAATATAATGAGGAATCAGCCCTGAATTTGCTGAAATATGAAAATTGTTTGCAAATACATAACATTTTATTGTTTAAAAAAAATAAAATTATATATATATATATTTTCCCCTATATATATATATATATATATATATATATATATATATATATATATATATATATATATGTATAGTTAATTTAGTATATAAAATTGATAAGTATTATCAAAAAGTCTTTTTGGAAGTCATTTACACAAACTGAAATGCCCGTTTGGCTGTGGTAGCTGTTAGGGTGTGACTTTATTTGCTCTACATACGTGCACAGCTGGTTTCAGGACCAGACCATTCCATGTTTAACTGGCAAACTCGGGCAGCGCTGCCTCTCAACTCAAAACCTCCCATGCAGCGGAAATCACATGTCGCCCCATAATTATCACCAGCACTGTCACACTTCATCCAGCCATTTTCCGGCACTGACAGGGGACTGCAGCGGCGGACTATAATGGGGAGAACATTATAAGGACTGGGTGTTAATAACAAATTTTAAAATCAAACAGAGTTAAGATCTAGCTTTAAATAAAGTATACACTATATTGCCAAAAGTATTCACTTGACTGCCTTCACATGCATATGAACTTGAGTAAGATCCAATTCTTAATGCTTTGTGACAATGACCATTGTTAAAAGCGCTATATAAATAAATTGAATTAATCCATATATGACGTGGGCCCACCCTTTGCAGCTATAACAGCTTCAACTCTTCTGGCAAGGATTTCCACAAGGTCTATGAGTGTGTTTATGAGAATTCTTGATCCACACTTCTATGAAACCATGTATTTATTTGTTTAGTATTTTGTTTCAGGTAGCCAATTAACATTACAAAATTAATGTTATTAAAAAGTAATCAGTTACATTCAGTGGTGTCAAAAGTATTCACATTCATTACTTGAGTAGAAGTATAGATACTAGGGTTTAAATACTCAAGCTTTTTACTCAAGTAAAAGTGTAAAAGTACTGGTTTCAAAACTACTTAAAGTATAAAAGTAAAAGTAACATGGGGGGAGGGGGGAAGCATTAAGGATAAAAGCTTAGGCTGTGCCACAGGCCTATATACTGCACTAACACCTCCTAAAAAAAAAGAAAAAGAAAAATGTGTTGTTTTTTTGTTATATTCTTTAACGGCCATAGTGATTTGGGATACTGTATATGGCAATTGAAAAAGAATGCATTTTAGTACAATGCAAATACATTAAAGAACCATGTATGTGTACTACTGAGCATTAACATGTTTTATGGAGAAGATATGATAACTAGTTGCCTATAAGAATTTTAATGGTGCAAAAAGTCAAAGTCATGTATATATACTGGTGCTTGGTTGTAACATTTCGCTCGAATCTTGAGTCTCCATCACGGACAGCTTCGTCTAATTATCACAACCTTATCAACCAAAAATGCTAATTTATTCAAACGTCCTTGCTGGAGTGTGTGACGTAACGGATCGCGTACCAACCAACAGGGTGTCGGAATGGTATGTTTATACTTCTCATCTGTAACGTCCTTCGGTATAGAAGAAAATAAAGATCACATAGACAAACGGAGTTGTTAGTGAATGTGCCGATTACTTTTTTGTTCTCTCATGACAGATTACACACGCTTAGTTACCTCGTCCCGCTCGACGTGCTTACTGTACATGCTTACGTCAGAGTCAGGATGCTGAACAGAAAGCTTGGAACAGAACTACATACAAACACTACATCATCCAACCACAATCAAATTCGCTTTTGGCGCAATTTATCCGGTGCGATTTATCCGGATGTTTTTTTTTTTGGTTTGTTTTTTGAATGACAAGCTGAAATAAAATAGGAGTAACGAGGCTATTTTTAAAATGTAAGGAGTAGAAAGTACAGATAACTGCGTGAAAGTGTAAGGAGTAGAAGTAAAAAGTCAGCTGAAAAATAATTACTCCAGTAACATATAGATACCCAAAATTTCTACTTAAGTAAGGTAACGAAGTATTTGTACTTCGTTACTTGACATGTCTGGTTACATTACAGCGTTACTTTCTGATAAAATTAACTAGTTAGAGTACTTTTTCATTGCAGAAAATGAAAACTCCTTTGTGATTCCTCATGCATGTTGTTTTAGTCAAGACCTTTATAATTATTCTACTATCATCACTCAGCGAAGTTTGGCACATAATAAAAAAGAAGTTTGGTTAACTACTAATACCCCTATCTCACCTACATGGTTTTGCGCGGTGACCATAAGTAGGGTTTGTCATTATTCACCACGAGTTTTGGCCACTATGATTACGTTTCCATCTTTCCGCACATCGGTCCTCGCGGAAACTCGCAGACCTTTCAGAACTTCGCGGAAAATCGGGCAGTCACTCGCGGTAGTGCCTAACACCGCTTCTCACTGCGAGTATAACCGCATAGGTGAGATAGGGTTATAACAACAGTAATAACAGAGGGGAATGTGTGTGTGTGTGTGTGTGTGTGTGGGGGGGGGGGTTATCAGGTGCGGGGCTTGTAGGATGACTTTCACACACACACACACACACACACACACACACACACACACACACACACACACACACACACACACACACTAACGGAATCACTGCTGTCTGGCTCACAGATTACATAAATTGTCTGAATAACGAATTACATTTTTGAAAATCTATAACTGAGTACTTACATAAATGGCGGACCTAATGCGTTAGATTTACTACATTACTATGTATTACGTTAGTTACTTTGTAACACATTACACCCAACATTGTATATGATGTGTCCGATGTTGTGCAGACCAAGCCAACTTTTTGAGGCACTTTGTTTTCTAGTCAGTGTCTGGAAATTTTAAGTTTCAAGTTACTTGTTACAGTTTGTGCTTTAGTGTATAAAGTAAAATTGTAAATTTTGGAATATGCCGAAACCATAACCAGAGACTTAGACTAGCAGTGCTCACAACAGGAGACTCCGGAAGTTGGAGATATATATTGTTTGGATCATAAGATACTAAATATGTTCTTATATTAGTCACCTTTTACTCTGATGTTGAATTTACAGGTAGCTTTGTTTCCAGCCCGGTCGAATACAGTGTACGATAGTTTATGGTTTCCCTCTGTAAAGTATGTTCCTGGAGGCTTTCCCTTTAGTATTACACTGTAAAACACAAAAATGTTTATGGTTACATAAGACTTTATTTAAGCACAAGAGCTATTATTTAACATTTACTACTTGGCAAATCTCAAACACACAATACAGCCTTTACATTTTGCTGTTTTGGATTTGTGCTAAAACCCTGACTGGATTTAAAATAGAACACTAAAGTGAACGAACAGAATGTGTTAGCGTTAATGTGAAAATATTTAAACAAATTTAGAAATTTATGTGAAGATAGGCAAACCACAAGATCACAAGCTTGTACTGTGTGTGTGTGTGTGTGTGTGTGTGTGTGTGTGTGTGTGTATGTATGTATGTATGTACAGTGGTGTGAAAAACTATTTGCCCCCCTCCTGATTTCTTATTCTTTTGCATGTTTGTCACACAAAATGTTTCTGATCATCAAACACATTTAACTATTAGTCAAAGATAACACAAGTAAACACAAAATGCAGTTTTTAAATGAGGGGTTTTATTATTTAGGGAGAAAAAAAATCCAAACCTACATGGCCCTGTGTGAAAAAGTAATTGCCCCCTGAACCTAATAACTGGTTGGGCCACCCTTAGCAGCAATAACTGCAATCAAGCGTTTGCGATAACTTGCAACGAGTCTTTTACAGCGCTCTGGAGGAATTTTGGCCCACTCATCTTTGCAGAATTGTTGTAATTCAGCTTTATTTGAGGGTTTTCTAGCATGAACCGCCTTTTTAAGGTCATGCCACAACATCTCAATAGGATTCAGGTCAGGACTTTGACTAGGCCACTCCAAAGTCTTCATTTTGTTTTTCTTCAGCCATTCAGAGGTGGATTTGCTGGTGTGTTTTGGGTCATTGTCCTGCTGCAGCACCCAAGATCACTTCAGCTTGAGTTGACGAACAGATGGCCGGACATTCTCCTTCAGGATTTTTTGGTAGACAGTAGAATTCATGGTTCCATCTATCACAGCAAGCCTTCCAGGTCCTGAAGCAGCAAAACAACCCCAAACCATCACACTACCACCACCATATTTTACTGTTGGTATGATGTTCTTTTTCTGAAACGCTGTGTTACTTTTATGCCAGATGTAACGGGACACGCACCTTCCAAAAAGTTAAACTTTTGTCTCATCGGTCCACAAGGTAGTTTCCCAAAAGTCTTGGCAATCATTGAGATGTTTTTTAGCAAAATTGAGACGAGCCTTAATGTTCTTTTTGCTTAAAAGTGGTTTGCGCTTGGAAATCTGCCATGCAGGCCGTTTTTGCCCAGTCTCTTTCTTATGGTGGAGTCGTGAACACTGACCTTAATTGAGGCAAGTGAGGCCTGCAGTTCTTTAGATGTTGTCCTGGGGTCTTTTGTGGCCTCTTGGATGAGTTGTCTCTGCGCTCTTGGGGTAATTTTGGTCGGCCGGCCACTCCTGGGAAGGTTCACCACTGTTCCATGTTTTTGCCATTTGTGGATAATGGCTCTCACTGTGGTTCGCTGGAGTCCCAAAGCTTTAGAAATGGCTTTATAACTTTTACCAGACTGATAGATCTCAATTACTTTTGTTCTCATTTGTTCCTGAATTTCTTTGGATCTTGGCATGATGTCTAGCTTTTGAGGTGCTTTTGGTCTACTTCTCTGTGTCAGGTAGCTCCTATTTAAGTGATTTCTTGATTGAAACAGGTGTGGCATTAATCAGGCCTGTGGGTGACTACAGAAATTGAACTCAGGTATGATAAACCATAGTTAAGTTATTTTTTAACAAGGGGGGCAATCACTTTTTCACACAGGGCCATGTAGATTTGGAGTTTTTTTTTCTCCCTTAATAACGTAAACCTTCATTTAAAAACTGCATTTTGTGTTCAATTATGTTATCTTTGACTAATAGTTAACGGTTTTTGATGAGAAGAAACATTTAAGTGTGACAAACATGCAAAAGAATAAGAAATCAGGAAGGGGGCAAATAGTTTTTCACACCACTGTATGTATGTATGTATGTGTGTGTGTGTGTGTGTGTGTGTGTGTGTGTGTGTGTGTGTGTATGTATGTATGTATGTGTGTGTGTGTGTGTGTGTATGTGTGTGTGTGTATGTATGTATGTATGTGTGTGTGTATGTATGTATGTGTGTGTGTGTGTGTGTGTGTGTGTGTGTGTGTATATGAGTGATTAACTCTGTGAGTATGCCATCTGCTGTGTCTTTCCCCTCTGGTGTATCCCACGTCACTTTTGCAGTCACTTTTCCTGGCTCAGCTGTCTTCTCCTTCACATTTGGACATTTAATGACCGGAGGGTCCAGATCTGTAAAGACAATCACGTTAAAAATTGATGGTAATCATAGTTTAATTTCTCAATTTTTATAGATTGTTTGAATAATTTTTTGGGGTCTTAATAATTTTACCCACCAAGACACACACTCTGGCCACCGCTCCATGTTTTGCTGCTTTGGCAGGTGATCCGCTGATTTCCACGGAGTGTGTATCCTGGTGAACAGAAGAACTGGCAGTTGGAGTTGTAGTACGAACCGTCTGAACACTTAAACCCACCGTTAGGTGGCATGGCCAGTGGTGGACAGCGGACCTCTGCAAAAACACAGTTCATTCAGTTCATGATGTGCTTAAACAGTCAGCATTAACAGTATGTTAATGGTAAGTTTGTCATTGTCTATGTTTCATAAAAAAAAGTATAAGATAAATGTTTCACAGACAATGACCCAACATTAAGCCAAAATAATTTAATAATGGCATGTATGACCTAGCAGGTTTGCACCTTAAGATTAATGTAATTTATGTATTGTTAAATTACAGGTTTAAAAAGTTTATTATATGATAGTTAGTTGTAGTGGTTCTTAAATGTGTTCTAGATGCACCATTAACTATATGTATGTAACTAATTCATTTGTTTGAGGCTGACCTCTGCAGGAGTATTTTCCTGACCACTGTTTGCTGGCCATGCAGAGTATCTCGCTGCTGCCCTCAAGCTCATAGCCTCTTTTGCAGTGGATCCTACAGCGGGCTCCCAGAACGTTCTTATAATGCTCACCACGTGGTGTATGGCAGCTCGCCTGCCCATGCTTGACTTTGACTGGAGCACACCATGGCACACCTACACAAGACAAAAAAATAAAATAAAATTGATACTCACACAAACTAAAAAAGTCCCACAAATGTAATCTCATCATAGTCACCTGCAAAAAAGAACCAAAAAACATAGTTCCACACACTTACCTTGACTCACTGATAGCTTTCAGAGTGGTCGTGGATAAAAGCAGAGAGGAGTAATGAGATGTGAAGGTGGATTAGCCATTGAGAAGGAGAAAGGAATCAGAAACAGAGGTGATAAAAAGACACCAATAGAGTACCATGTGATGCAGCCAGAAATATAAAGGTGTAAGTGGAAGGGAATAGGTGTGTGTGTGTATGTGTGCGTGCGTGCGTGCGTGTGCAAGCATGTGCATGTTCACCTGTATATCTTACATCCTCATCGTCAGAGTAAGACCAGTATCCTGACCCTGGAAAACAGAAGACAGCAGAAGAGAGCCAAGGGCAGTCTGAATTGCCACGGAATCACAGAGATCACACAGGTTTGCATGCAAGCTGAATCTGTGATTCCTCCATCGTTGGCAATTACATTTAAATACAAACCAGTAGCTGCTTCAGCTGGCCTGAGAACATCAGTACACAATGCAATGTTTAAACATGCATGTACGATAATGCATGATGATTCATGTACTGTATTATCATGATACCTAAGACCAGTTTCCTGATTTAATTTGTATTGTGATTCTGTCATTTTTGGAGGATTATATATCCTGTAGGAATATAGAGGAGCAGCAATATTGTACCACCTCAAATGCAAATATATTTAAATAAAAAATGAATATATATATATAATAGTGAAAATAGAACCCATTGTCAATAATTCATCCAATCATTTGAATTACACATATGATCCTAAAAATAACATAACCACAGCGATGTATAGAAGTCTCAGGATCTGGAGCTGCTTCTCTGCAAACGGTCTAAATTTCATTAAAAACAAAACGAAAAGGAAAATGTAATCTCATTGGCCACAAAACTGAATTTGGGGAGAAGATGAATGTTTCACAGACAATGACCCAACATTAAGCCAAAATAATTTAATAATGGCATGCATGACCTAGCTAATCTCCAGACCTGAATCCCCCTGAAAATGTATTAATGATATTATAATTGTTATTCCATCTGAGGGATCATAATAATCGAGGAGATAGTTTGCCTAGAGAAAAGAGCCAAAATTGAACCACAAAATTCAAAACTTCAGTATGTAGATATCTCAGAAAATTGCCAACAAAAACTTTGAAACAATGTGTTGTTTTTTTGGGGTGATTTGTGGTGTGTACAGAAGGTATGCTCTACCCTCAGTTTTGTTATAAATACATAATACATATTTCAGATAACAAAAGTGTTTGAATGCTTTATTTTACTTCATGGCAGGAATGGAAATATTTTACATAAATTATTATTCTAACCTCATACTCATTTCCTTGGCTTTGAAAAGTCTATTTTTTTAAGTGCCACTTTGCATACCTTACTCTTTTATATTACATTTATGGCATCTCCTGTTCCCACAAGTAATGAAAATAGAGAAATTCTGGGGGAAAACAGGTAACTGATCCTGGAAATGTACTATATCTGTATCCCCCTTACTTAATTTCATGATTTTTTGAGACTTAGATGATTAATTGAAGACACAGACATTTGATTGTTGAATTCTCGATTATTGACTGAGAGTTCGACCGATGGTTGGGATTTTTAAATGATGACTGATGATTGAGACTTTTGATTGATAATTGAAACTTTTTGATGATTGATGTGACAATGTGAAATATGATATGACATAACATAATGATCACTGACAGGTGAAGTAAATCACATTGATTATCTTATTACAATGGCACTTGTAATTGAGTGGGATATTTTAGGCAGCAAGTTAACATTTTTCCCTGAAGTTGATGTGTTTTGACTTACAGAAAGGATCTCCTACTGACAGCTTGGCGGCAGATACCACAGCGAACCTGGAGAGATGTAGTGAAGTCCATGCCTTGATGGGTAAGGGCTATTTTGGTGGTAAAAGGGGCACCTACTCAATATTAGGTGGGTCGTCATAATGTTATGGCTAATTGGCATAAGGATTCAGAAGAAACTAATTAGGGTTGATTATCCAAACATTTTTAAAGAAACATATTAGCCTACTGTATCAACACATATTAACATGTATGAAAAATGGGTGTGTATAAAAAAAAGGGTTAACTAGACTGCCATAGGTCTGTCCAGGCGTGTTTAGCATTTTCTAATATGTGCTTTAAGGCAAAGTGTAAATCAAATGAAACAAAAAAATGGCTTTGATCAAAAATAGAGGCATTGGCTTTGATCACTCTGACATACAGGTTCTCTCTCGTTTATTTTTCCAGGTAGGATCACTGAGATATTCTGAAAGAAATATAGAATGTCTCCTGCCGAAAATACCGTGAAATGCAGGACACTGCACACTTCGGCATTTTCAATACATTGTCATGGCTGATTCAACTCAGCTGATTTAAAATTGCTGTTTGTTACACTCTTGTATTTAAATATTAGGGTTGAGTGAGACTGGCAAACTGCTTTAAGCTAATAATTTTTTTTAAATCCACAACAACTCATGATGCAGTTATGACTGTAGAACTAACTAAATTTTAATATCAATCATAATTTTTCACTTTATTAAAAATAATGTTTAATTTTATGGTTCTATTTTATTGTATGATTGTATTTTCAAAGATTACATTTATTTAAATAAGAAAACAAACCTGAAGACCATTGCTTATTTAGGAAAATACTTAACTAGGTCATCATATATCATCATATACTGTATACATATATCTGTATATGATATAATTATATATCATCATACAGTGGTGTGAAAAACCATTTGCCCCCCTCCTGATTTCTTATTCTTTTGCATGTTTGTCACACAAAATGTTTCTGATCATCAAACACATTTAACTATTAGTCAAAGATAACACAAGTAAACACAAAATGCAGTTTTTAAATGAGGGGTTTTATTATTTAGTGAGAAAAAAAATCCAAACCTACATGGCCCTGTGTGAAAAAGTAATTGCCCCCTGAACCTAATAACTGGTTGGGCCACCCTTAGCAGCAATAACTGCAATCAAGCGTTTGCGATAACTTGCAACGAGTCTTTTACAGCGCTCTGGAGGAATTTTGGCCCACTCATCTTTGCAGAATTATTGTAATTCAGCTTTATTTGAAGGTTTTCTAGCATGAACCGCCTTTTTAAGGTCATGCCACAACATCTCAATAGGACGAACAGATGGCCGGACATTCTCCTTCAGGATTTTTTGGTAGACGGTAGAATTCATGGTTCCATGCTGTGTTACTTTTACGCCAGATGTAACGGGACACGCACCTTCCTAAAAGTTCAACTTTTGTCTCGTCAGTCCACAAGGTATTTTCCCAAAAGTCTTGGCAATCATTGAGATGTTTTTTAGCAAAATTGAGACGAGCCTTAATGTTCTTTTTGCTTAAAAGTGGTTTGCGCCTTGGAAATCTGCCATGCAGGCCGTTTTTGCCCAGTCTCTTTCTTATGGTGGAGTCGTGAACACTGACCTTAATTGAGGCAAGTGAGGCCTGCAGTTCTTTAGATGTTGTCCTGGGGTCTTTTGTGGCCTCTCGGATGAGTTGTCTCTGCGCTCTTGGGGTAATTTTGGTCGGCCGGCCACTCCTGGGAAGGTTCACCACTGTTCCATGTTTTTGCCATTTGTGGATAATGGCTCTCACTGTGGTTCGCTGGAGTCCCAAAGCTTTAGAAATGGCTTTATAACCTTTACCAGACTGATAGATCTCAATTACTTTTGTTCTCATTTGTTCCTGAATTTCTTTGGATCTTGGCATGATGTCTAGCTTTTGATGTGCTTTTGGTCTACTTCTCTGTGTCAGGTAGCTCCTATTTAAGTGATTTCTTGACTGAAACAGGTGTGGCAGTAATCAGGCCTCGGGGTGACTACAGACATTGAACTCAGGTGTGATAAACCACAGTTACTGTAAGTTATTTTTTAACATGGGGGGCAATCACTTTTTCACACAGGGCCATGTAGATTTGGAGTTTTTTTTCTCCCCTAATAACGTAAACCTTCATTTAAAAACTGCATTTTGTGTTCAATTATGTTATCTTTGACTAATAGTTAACGGTTTTTGATGAGCAGAAACATTTAAGTGTGACAAACATGCAAAAGCATAACAAATCAGGAAGGGGGCAAATAGTTTTTCACAGTACTGTACAGTATATACATACTGTATATCATGCATCATGGCTGACCCAGTGCTCTGACCCCAATTATGCTGGGATATGCAAAGAAGGAATTTCACTGTTCTGTAATGTATATGTGACAAATAAAGGCTTAACTAATATACTGTAGGTTATGTAACCTTATAAAAGTAAAAAAAAAAAAAGAAAAAAATATATATTTTTTATAAATATATAAAACAACAAACCATATGTTTTATCCATTAAAATTATGTATAATGTTGTGAAACATCTGTAACATACAACTGTATAGCAAACATAAACAGCTGTTCACTCACCCGCCTCAACCTGATGCAAGAAAACAAGAAACTGCTAATTTTCTCTGTATTGGAGACTCTCCCGTGAAGGAAAACCTGAAGTTACAACTCTACCTCTAATGGTTACAAGGTTCTGACACTGAACAAAATGCTAAATAAGTCTCCTCACAGAACACTTCATTCAATATAAAAAAAATAATAAATAATTAAAAAGATTATTATAAAGCTACACCTACAACTTCCCAGACTTTCTCCTAAATTAATTGTGTCTAATTCCCACACATCTCTCTGACAGGCCACTGTCCAAACAAGTCAACAACTACCAACTAGGGAGTGCAGACTTTTACATGCTTTTCTGAGTACATGACGCCAGCCGACCGAATCTTTTTGAACTGCTTCTCACTAAAGGTTGAGTGCATCCATGACCCTGTGAACACAGTTGCCGAGTCCACTTTTAAGCTTATTTTTTGTTGTTGTTGCTTTAAGATTTAAGATTGACATTTTATATATATATATATATATATATATATATATATATATATATATATATATATATATAGAGTACTTTAGTCCCAAAGAGAAATTGTATGTTGTAAGTTGTAAATGTTTGTAGTCGCCGGTTGCCATTTTAGGGGGAATTTGTTTTTTTGTTTGTTTGTTTTTTCTTTTTTTACTTATTTGGGCCTTCTCCAATTTCATTGGCATCTCTTCTACTGTCTAAAAATCAGGGACAAAGTAGGGGAATATGGAAAAATCTAATATAATAAAGCAAGACTGCATTCAAGAACTGCATTCAAACAGGGGTTGCTCAGTGGTTAAGGCATTGGACTACAGTTCGGAAATTCCCAGGTTCAAAGTTTTCACTGTTGGGCCCTTCAGCAAGGCCCTTAACCCTCAACTGCTCAGATGTATAATGAGATAAAAATATAAGTCACTCTGGATAAGGGCATCTGCCAAATGCCGTAATGTAATACAGTAATCTGATTCAAAGGCACTATGGTAGTATAAGTGTGAAATATGTGCACACCATGCAGATATTCTTCAGCATGCTAGAACAGATAAACATAACAGAATGCAGCACCATTCTCGTCTCTTGTCATTCTCGACTTACAGTGTTTCAGAGCAGAACAAGACAAGACAGAACTAAAGTTAGCAACCTACATAGCCTGTGACACATCCCTCAATTCTGTTGACCAACTCAGCAAATGAATTGTATCTACTTTTGAAAAAGATATAAAAATGCTACCAGGCCAAATACACAGCACTAATCAACCATGCTATTGCTCCATGTATGTTTAAAAATACATACATAAGACTTGTGGGCGAGACAACAGATGCTGTTGCTTCCACTCTGTTGTGGAATTGCATTGGAATAGGAACAGGTGGTTGCAGCGTCAAGGTGGAAACGAGAAATAAAAAAAACTGTGAGCTGCTCAACTGTGTCATTTCATATAGCTGTGTGTAACCAAGGTAGACGAGCAGGGGCGTCGCACCCGTGGGGGATGTGGGTGTTTTAACACCCACACTTTTCCCGGTGAGAGGGTTCAACACACACACTTTTCATACAGTTTTCCCGCAGTTTTGAACAAACGCCTTCACATTCGCTCCTCCGTTTCTCTGGCCGCTCTGTGTCTACACTCGCTTCACCTCTCCTCTCTCCTCTCCCCTCCCTCTCAAACATGACACCGGCTGTTGATTGGCTGTTCTGCCTGTCAGTCTTGCCTCTCATGGTGTGTTAGATTTATCGGTCAGCTCGTGCAGAGGAGGCGGGAACTTATGGTTGTTATGATTATTTACATCTCCGTTTTCCAGGTACTTTGAATGTTTATGCTTTTGAGGTTTTTAAATAAGATTGAGATATGTTTGGGAAGATGTTCTGTTTATGTTTTGTTGACATGTCGAATGTTTTCTGTATTATATTTCGTTTTTTAGACTAATGGCAGTTGCTAATTGGGATAGTGTTCAGTAGCTAACTTGGCTAAAGTCGGTTATGTGTGTGGCGATGCATAAAGTAACTGTGATGAAGAAGTGGGAAATTGATGAGGAGGGACACATTGACAATGTTAAGCAATGTATTTATGGGTTTATTGATTTTGATATTCTGAGCATTGTTTGTTCATTAGCTGACTCGCCTGTTTTGTTTGTATCTGTTGAGGAGAAAAAAGCGAGAAATAAAGAATATTATTTTAATGTGTATATTATTTTAATGTTTAAAAACAGTAAATTGTTAAATTATTTATACTATTATTTATATTATTATACTTTTGTTTATATTATTATTATTTAGAAAAAGCTTTTTGTGAGGACTTTTTTTTTGTTTTGTTTTATCTGCAAGTAAGCAAAATGCAGCAGTCACAGTCCTGTCAGACCCATGCCAATGTTAAGGCACCTGGAACAAGTTCTATTAACTGGAAAAATACATGTTGCTGTCCAACAGTACCCAGAAATCAACCCAGACATCCTCAAAGTTCAGCTTACATTGTTCAGAATGAAGTACAGCTTCCAGTGTAGTACTGAATTTGTTGCAGCTCTTCGAGGAATGACCCCAGAGCTCCGTGATCTCTTTGACCAAGTCGAAACAGTTGCCCGACTCCTCCTAGTTGTGCCTGTGTCATCAGCAAAGTCAAAAAGGAGTTTCAGCAGCCTCCGGAGGCTGAAAACATGGCTACGCAGCACGATGACCCAAACTCGCCTCAACAGTGTTGCTGTGTGCCATGTACATAAAGACAAGCTGGACAGGGTAAACTGCAAAAAGGTTGCTGAGCAGTTTGTCTCTTGTAAGGAGAGCAGAAAGAGCACTTTGGTTCTTTTAAATGAGCGATATAGTTGGTCTCATATTATTTGGTCAGTTGTTGTTGGTTGCATTTATATACAGTGGTGTGAAAAACTATTTGCCCCCTTCTTATTCTTTTGCATGTTTGTCACACTTAAATGTTTCTGCTCATCAAAAACCGTTAAAACTATTAAAACTATTAGTCAAAGATAATATAATTGAACACAAAATGCAGTTTTTAAATGAAGGTTTACATTATTAAGGGAGAAAAAAAAACTCCAAATCTACATGGCCCTGTGTGAAAAAGTGATTGCCCCCCTTGTTAAAAAATAACTTAACTTAAAATGTTGTTTGTATATTTGGAGTAACAAAATAATTTCTCCCTGAGATTATTAAAGCATTTCTGATTCTAAATCTTTAGCAAGTCTAGCAAGTATGTTCTGAGTGTGATTTTAGTATCACTCTAGTAACACTATCACTCATTTAAATTTAAAGCTTTTTATATCTTGTATGTTAATACCCTTTGTGCCCTTCTGTCATTGTATTCATCATTTTTATTGTTAACAAACAAACTACATTCATCCCCCACACTTTTGAAAAGCTTGCTACGCCCCTGTAGACGAGACCACATTCCCATGCAACTTTGAAACTTAGCTTCTCATTCTCACATGTGGTTTTCACATACAGTAGTTATGCTGATATTCAGTACAACAGCACTCCCTTTTATGTGATATTGCTTAATTGTACGTGAGTGTTACATTTGTTAACCATGTTGGTAGCAGCGTGGTCTCAGCCATGGCTCACTCTCGCCACCTGCTGGTGGAAGTGGTGTGGATAGCTGACAGGTATGATATTACATTGTTACAGTTAATAGTTTTAAATTGCTAATACTAATACTGGTCACTAACTAATTTCTTAGACAGTGTTTTACGTGCAGTTATTTACTTAATTTTTTATTCATTCCTCATTTGCGTTGACGAGTTGTTTTTTGTTTAAGGCACATAAAGTAAAATTACAAAGCATTTTTTAAATTATTATTATTATTTAGCATGTGATGCATGCTAAATTCATAAACTGAAACTGGAGTTTCTTTTATATTTGATACATTTTCTTCTTTTGAGCTTTTCATGTTGCCAAATTCATAATTTTGGGCTTATTTTCATGGATTTGTTATTTCAAGATCTGGCAACACTACCCAGGAATGGAACTAGTGAATGTTCATAGGGCAAAGGTGCTTCTGTTGCATCAATTAAAACCAAAATATGTTTAATTAAAACATTATAATGAGTGAATTAATATAAACATGTGATTTGCCAAAGTTTACATACAATAATCTACTATAACGGACCACATGATAAATTATTAGAGTGGCTTTATGAATGGCATTTATCACGTTGAGAACAGGTGGCATAGTGGTTAGCACTGCGGCCTTATACCTCCAGGGTCAAGGGTTTGAGTCCTGGTGGGTTTCCTCTAGGTGCTCCGATCTCCTCCCACAGTCCAAAAACATGCAGGTTAAGCTAAATGGCATTCCCAAATTGCCTGTAGTGTGTGAATGAGTGGCAATGTGAATGTGCATGATAAAAAAAATCTCTATACGGACATTAGAGGTGCACAGTACTCCCTTGTAACAGATGTTCTGTAAACAACTATTGATGCATCTGTAAAACAACTATTTTAGCATGTCATTGATAAACGTTGTATCTACCACAGATTAGGCTAATTGGCATTCCCAAATTTCCTGTAGTGTGTGTACACATGTATACCCTGTTATGGACAGGCACACTCTCCAGGGTGTACCCCTTATTGTGCCTGAAGTCTCATGGGATAGGTTCCGGGTTTCCCATTAACCTGGACCATTCTGTGGAGATGTTGCCATGCAGGCAGAAGTCAACGTTTAGTCTATGGTCTAGAATATGAAAATGCAGCACATACTATTATTTCTTGTGGAAAATTTGTACATTTTTGACTGTTCCCAAAATAAAATTGCTGCCTTTTAATTAGTTAACATTAGGCATGAACACAGATATATTCACTGTGCTTCTGGCAACCAGAACCACTCTAGCAGGACTACACCTACAGTATGCTTGTAGCTTGTAACTACTGTCCAAGGTGCTGTTTGAGAAAATAAATCATCATCTTCTGACCAGTCACATTCCAGAATTCAACACAACTGTTTTGTGTAAAGGCTTATAATGTGTTAGGAGTACTCGTTTGCAATCTGACTCACTAAGTTACTGCTGGTCGATAGCAAATTTCCCATGAACAATGAGGGTGATGCTGAAATACAACCTGGATGAGATGTCAGTCCATTGAAAGCAACATGCATACATACATTCACATGCATACATACATTCACACACTTATTCATACCTAGGAACAATTTATTGTAGTCAGTCTACATACTGGGAGAATGGGAATCTGGAGAAAAGCAATGGGAGAACGTACAAAAAAAGGAACCCGAGTTCATGAGCCCTGAAGAAGCAGCAATGCTACCCAAAGTGCCGCCATGCCATCGCTGCTCTATTACAGTCAACATGCAATTTTCTCTTCCATTTACACAGTTCAGGATAAACAGAACTGCACTCCAACAGAAACAGATTTCTGTGGTTTATTCCATTTAGATCTGTGGTGACTAAAAACATGTGATCCTGACTGAAGTGAACCTTAACATTTAAACTGAGCTACGTTAACCAGAGCTCTCCTGAGCTCTTCCTACCAACCATTAATCATCTCTCTACTATATGTACTCCTGGCAGGAGAGAAAGCAGCCTCCTGGACCCCCAGACCCAAACGGCAGCACATGCACACACAAACAAACATTCAAAGATTTCTTGGAAATTCTCATTTAGTAAGGATCTACCTTTGGCTTAACATCTCAGCATTCTTGGAAAAGACTGTATTCTGATCTCTGTCTCTCTCTCTCTCCCTGTGTGTTTGTCTGTGTGTGTGAGAGAGAGTGCTCCATGGTCCTCTTGGCAGATGAGTCCATCTGTTGAGCTCAGCAAAATGTCGTGCAACTCTTTTCTCACACACAGAGACAAGTTTTCCACTCACACCAGCCTTTACTGGAGCCATAGTGTTGTTCTTTTTTGGCATCTCTTTGAGGTGATAGAGAACTACTGTATAGAAAGCTATAAGAGCTGTTTGCATCAGTTTCTATTCCATTAATGCAAATCTGACTCCGAGCCCCAGAACGTAGATTCATGTTGCAACCTGTGTGAAATCTATCGTACATACAGTACTAACAATTTTACCTTAACTCCACTCATATAGAAACACCTAAAGCCCCTGTCATACACACCACACTTACTGTACAAGTCTGCAAGTCAGTGAATTAGTTTTTTGTGCATCAAAGAGCACACACACACACACACACACACACACACACACACACACACACACATACTGTATACTATGGCTAATATTTGCACGTTACATTTTCCACAAAATCCCAGAGGAGCATTAAACATCATTAATGGCTCTTGAGTCATATAGCATTTGATTTACTTTTATATGCATCATGCATGTGTACTTATTTCCCCCAGCAAAATCACATGGATTTTTTTGTTTTTGCAATCATATCTGTCTGCACTTTAGGATTTTGCTCATGCATGTTCTTATGCAGAGTTTTAGACTAACCCATTTTAGAGCACCACTTGAAAGATGATGAATCTTGTTTAAAAGGTGCCAGTAATTGTAGTACATTTAGCTTTTAAAATAATATACAAAAAATATTTGCCTTAAAATTGAAATAACTTAAGATTTGTTTCTTGATTTTGGTTTGATCTAAATCAGATTTTGGAGAGAAAATTATTGCGGTTGCATTACATATTTAACAGTTAAAGCAAATCATGTTCATTTTGCAAGTTTCATTATTTACCTACAGTATATCCAGAAAAGCATCATTCTGATGCCTAAAACTAACAAACAAGTAAGACTGAAAATTCAAAGTTTGTTTACTCTGCCGTTACATGGAGAATACTGTATATAGTGAAAGCTTTACATTTCCATGAACAGTGTAAAAAATTCTATAGAGTGCCTGGAGTTTCCAAGTCTCCACACATGAGGAAAATTAAAAGCCATGGGTGGATCAACAGTTTTGGGGTCCTTGGATTGATCACTATGGTCCCAAAGAGTGGTGTCAGCGATCTCCAAATCTTAACCCACTTGATTTCTATCTGTGGGGGCACATGGAGACCATGGAGTACCAGAACAAGATACAGCACAAATATTATTCACAGTTCAATTATACACACAACTTTATATCTGTTAATACAAGCTCATAATGAGTGGGAAAGACAAAAGAAATCGCATTCATGTACAGTAGATGACACTTTGTGAAAAAAAAGTGTCAGTTTCCCTATGTATGGTGTGTATAGTGGCACCAAACAAGTATGTCCAGGTTCATCCCAAAGCGTTGGACCACAGGTCACTAAAAAGCCCACATAAGGGAATGTAGTGGCGGTTGAGACGGTTAAGGTTCTGGGTTACTGCTCGGGGGTTCAAGCTGTCACTGTTGAGGCCTTGAGCATGACTGCCTTTACAGTATTTGGCAGACTTATCCAGGGAGACTTACATTATTATCTCAAAGCAGTTGAGGATTAAAGCAGGATGTTATCATCATTTTGTGCCTGACTTCTCTGTGGCATCACCCCTCTCCAATCTGCTCAGAAAGACACAACTGGAGAAAGTACAGTGGACCACAGAGAAAGAAGAGACTTTCCAGCAAAACCCACCTCACCATCTCCCAGTACCCCAACTCTGACCATCCCTTCCCGGCGCACACCAATCTGTCAGAAACCAGAGCTCACTCAAGGGCCCAATGGTGGTAACTTGATGGTTATGGGATTTGAACCAGGGACCATCCAAACTGCCTGAACCACTGAGCTACCCTTGACCCACGTGTATGGGGTGTTGCTCCAGGGGTACCCTGGCTGACCCGGTTCTCCAATTAAAGTTTCCTAACTAGGGTCAGATTTGTGTGAGAGAGAAAAATATCACCCTGTTGTAAATATATGTAACAAATAATGAAATATTATTATTTCTTATTATCTTAATGCCTTGGCTCTGTGTTACATCCACCTCCAATCTATCCAAACATAGCCAAATGATCTGCATTATTAATGTTTTCATTTAATGCGTGCACAAGTGGTCAAAGCCAAGTAGAGTCTCAGTGAAGTACAGACATCAGAGCCTTGGATGAATGGATACAGTGTTTCTCTCTGATTCACACTATTAGCTCGCGGCGTAACGCGCAGGAAAAAAGCGTCCACGTAAACACACACTCAACCTCAGACCCCGCACCAGGTAAACCTCGAGGATTACAAACCTTTCTCGTATCCGCACTCACACAACAGCGTGGGCTTTAGTTCCCAGAGTGGCCGCAATCAAGGAGGAAAAGCGAGTGAAAACTTGGACGCTGCAGAAACAAACCTGTTAACGGGACACGAGGGCGGGAACGTCACATCTCTTACCGTCATACGCGAGGCAGCAGGCGACCTGAAGTCCCACGAGAACACACACTCTCAGCCAGCTGGTCATGTTTAAAATGTGCATGAGTTGCTTGAGACGCGGTCGCATTCCTTCTCCTCCTCTTCCTCCCTGCAGAGCGCCGCCTCCTCCGCGAAACACGAGCTCTCCGTCCGTCCTGTACCGCTGTGCAGAAAGTCTAAACCCTCAGGTCACTTTGTGCACAAAACCCCTGAACGGTGATCCGGGAACCCCAGTGGGATCCCATGTGTAGCCAAAGTCCCATTAGTGGCTTTTTTTTTTTTTTTTTTTTTTACAATTGTGGGAAACGTTATCAGTGCCAAACTTCTAAAAAGTCTAAGATTGAATGAAATATCTTTGAGCCTGAACCATCAGTGTTTCATATTTTCTATATTTCTGTTTTCTATCTAGCTTTACTATTCATGTTACACCTGCATAGATACACGCTTTATCCTGTATACACGGTTAAAGTGCCTATTCCAGGAGACCTATGGACACAAGGTACTGTATAGAACACACTGGACATGGTGCCAATCCATCACAAAGCACATACACAGTGGGGGGGAGGGGTTTGGCACATGGGATTAACATGCAAACTCCATGCACACAGACCCGAAGTGGGCATCGCACCCTGGAGGTGCAAGACGACAGTACTAACCACTAAGGCAAAGACATGCTGATTAGGTTCATTTGTGTTTCCAAATTGCCCGTAGTGTATGTGCACCCTGTGATGGACTTGCACCTTGTCCAGGGTGTGCCCTAAGTCTCCTGGGATATGTGACAGGCTCCCTGTGACCCTGTACACAGGATGAAGGTATAAAACATGAATGAATCTTCCCTTTCATTCTACTGTATACCCCAGCAGGTTTTGCTTTAAAAGCTGCTAAAGGAACATCAACAAAGTATTACTAATATACTTTATTGATAGCTAGACCTTTCTCATTCAAAATGGTAAGAAATGTTGGTGCATTAATCTATGGGTGTCTATTTACCTCTTTTCTGACCATGTAGTTTACCTTTAATTCACATTAACATTAAAGCTTTAAAGGTGCACCAAAGCATCTCAAAATTCATTACTGCATTACACTAGTCTACAGTACAGATTCCGCTGAAAAAGACTTATAAATGGTACAAGACATGTCTCCTTGATGGTACCACATTAACAAAAAGCAAAGTGTATATAGTGTTTTTTAATTATTTAGTTATTTTTTAATAACAACATTTACATTTAAAGAATTTGATGCCTGTCAAGTTATTATTTAGTGATGGATATAAACCTAAATGATTAATCAGAATAGGTCAACTCTAAGGGGTTTTAATATGATTTTAAATGTGCAGCAAGTTCGGTAAAGCATGAGTGGCTTCCCTGAATAAATATAATTATACATATATTTACATAATGTGCCCAATATTTGACTCATTTTCTAAAATAAACTATACATGGTTCACTGGGTATTAAAAAAAAAATTACAAACCCCTGCTCTGTGCAATATAAGTTTATTTAATTAAGAATCTTAACTATACTTTTTCTACATATAACATCATGTAATAATAATAATAATAATACATTTTAATAATATATATATAATTTTATACATACACTCACATTCTCACACTTATCATGATTATTGATAAATGCATGTTTAAGTTTGTAATGAGTAGAACTGTGTCAAAATAAAGTTAACCTAAATTTGTTTTATCATAAAAACAAATGCCCTATCATTTTTGCTCTACTTTATATTTAATAACAGTAATCAGAAAAACAGCTGTTGGTGGTAATAAAAGTGATAAATATTGTGTGAGTGTAAGCCACCTGAACAGTAACACAGGAAATTCCTGTCTTGCATAATGTACAGACAGAAAATCTGAACATTTTTTAAAATGTATGATTTATCACAGTATCTAATAATCTTGGTCCTGGAGTTACCCTCTGTGTGCAGAGGATCTGCAAGCTGAAACACATTGTTGATGAGCGAGATCCACAAGCTCCCCAGACTAGACAAATGAATACTGGAAAAAGACATTTTTATTGAACTGAACTGTTTATATATTTTTTTCGCAGTATGGAAATGAAGAACTTGGAGGGAATGTGGAACAAGATCTACATATTAGTAGTATGGCAAAATCTGCACCAGCATAAAATGCGTTCACCAGACATGAATTTTCCAGTAGTTTTTATGCAATAGGTCTAAATACTATGGTATAATGTTTCCCCGGAACTAAGGGCTTCTTCCTGTTGGACTCCCTTGTTTCTTCTCACAAATAGTTGTAGTTTATGTTCATGCATTTTCTTATTATTTTAATATTAGTGATTATTCACCTAATTAATTGTTCCTCAGTTCAGTATTTAGTTTTTTTTCAGTTCATGTTTTTTTCCCTTTACACATTGCATTCCTTTCTTCATCCCTGCAAACCCAAAGTTTACCCCTGCAGTGCCATTCTATAAGAAATGTACTGTAATATTCTGTGCAGTGCAGCCCACACACTTAATTTCCATGATAATATACATTCTCTTACACCTTCATTCTCCTTTATGTTTTTTATCCTTAGCCTAAATGTACTGTAGATCTTTTTACTGAAGAAAGGAACGAACAAGTATTTCTCACCTGTCCTTGGAAACTTAAATAGACCGAAGATGAAAAAAGTTAGGGGGTATATGAGAGAACTTATAGTTTTCTGTAAATTGAGTCTTGATAAGAAATTTATTTATATAAGATGTGGTTCCTTTCAAAAGTATCCTTTTGCATTTATCCTATTCTGACTGATTTGAGCCATTTCTATTTCTAAAAAGTTGTAAGCTTGCCTGGGTTAATTCGTTTGGAAAAATGGGGAAAATAAATTTTCTGTAATAGAATATTTTTGAACTATAGAAAATCAGATTTAGATTCTTGATTTAGATTATTTTAAAACATGTAAATTAATTTATTTTATTATTATTTTTTTAATTTATGTATGTATTTTGGCATCGGTTGATTGATGGTAGGTTCTACTCATTGCTCATACAATGAATACAATTAAAATAAATGTTTTCTACTACTGAATAAATACAGTCATAAATAAATAAAAATACACAAAAATAAATGTTGCTGAACCAATTTCAAAACTAACATTCAAATCTTATTTAAGTTTATCATAGCCTGTCATTTCTTGAAAACCTTATAAAAATTGAAAGCTCATATACACCTATGTGAGACTAATAGTGTTCTTTGTAGGCATCAACAATAACATTGAAACCCCCTTTGTGATATTAGATAATTCCCTCTTGCGGCAAAACATCTCTGACACGTTGAGGCATAGACACCCCCAAGACCTCTGAAGATGGGCGTAAGATGACGCGCACAAGGCACAGCATGCTTCTCACACAATTGTGATGGGTTGAACATACTCATGTCTAATCAGGTCTTGCCAATGTTTTCTCAGGAGTGGTGAAGACTACCTTGTTACAGAACTAATAACTAGAACTAATGGACTCTGATATTCACTGATATTTCTCAGCAGAACCTGATAGCTAATATACCTACTATGACATGATGTTTCTCACATGACTGCCACTGTGGTACTGCACAGAAAGTGCAGTTCAGTACCACTGTTGTGAACTGCCATGAAGCACGTGGGATGTGGCATTGATCATTGATTACTGCTTATGTGCACTAGATGGAATGTAATTAGAGTCACCAACATACTGCTGGCCAAATGCAACCTGATTGTTGCTGCTGATACCCTGCTACCCAACCATTGGTGAGATGTGCAGTACTCCTTGGTCAAACTCACAAGGGACAATCATGTAGAGGCCTACATTTGCACCTTCACATGAGTTACCATTCATTAAATGCTGGCCAAAGGTGGACTGGGCCCACTCTATGACACCTTTTTCTCACTAATGAGGCCCAGTTGGCATACAACACCCTCCAGCCAAAGCACATACTTGACTAACCTGAGCTGATGGAGAAATCCTTGTGCATTGTAACTTTTCAATCATGAATGCAGCAGAATTCCACAAGTAGGCCTACTGGGCTATGACTACCCGAGACGCCAGATGGACACCTTGGTGTACTGTACACAATGAGGAGAAGCCAACAGGCAAATTGGCTAACTGTGTCCTATGTACTGTAGGTAACAGAGCTGGTATTCTTAGACAAATTCCTGAGTTCCCTCAGTTCCTGAGCTTCAGCAATCGACTGAGAATAGAGAAGGGAGTTTGTTCCCATGACATAAGAATGTTTGTAGCATGACATAAGAATGGCTTCCCAGCAGCCATCCCAATGAACCTACGTAAATGGGGATCTTAGTTCCACCCTCCTTTACAACTGAGATTGAACATACTCCTACTCTGTCAGCTCTTTCCAATGTTTCCTTAGAACCACTCATATATCTCACCTACCTTCTTGACCAATATTACTCACTTCACCGATGTTTTAAGGTTATGGCTGATGGGTGTAAGTTGTTATTGGACTTTGGCTGCTTCCATCAAGGAGATGGAAGACCACAGCAGACCATACGAGCCATGTACAACTTGGCACAGGTTTTACGCCAGATGCCCTTCCTGATACCACCCTCACGTTTTATCCTGGCTTGAGACCGGCAAATCATCTAGTCGCTTGGGTTTCTGCGTTGGGTGGAACCTTCCACATGGCAGGTGTGTAATCTACCACTGAGCAACCTGGTGATTGGTGTGAGTATTTATCTAAATTATTGCAATACTTGTTCATTGTAATTATCGTAATAAGTGTTTGCAGTATATTTGATATATATCTGCTCCAACCATGGACAGGCATCCGAATGGATAGGATCGTCAGTTCACCATTTCACTAACAGGAGATAAAACGTTAGAAGGATGATTTAATTTTGGAAGTGAACATACACACACACACACACACACACACACACACACACACACACACACACACACACACACACACACACCTACCTTTGATTTTTTTATATTTTTGCAGGATCATGCGTAGCTTTGAGTTTTGTTGTTTGAGCTGCTTTGTTTCAGACAGAAGCTTGGATCTCTTAGTCAGCTCAGTACTGAGAAAGATCAATACACATACATAGAGCTATTAAAAAGAATATAAAACTGATATGATTATCTCAAAATAAAAATAAAAACATAT
Source organism: Channallabes apus (assembly GCA_030522415.1). Classification (NCBI taxonomy): domain Eukaryota; kingdom Metazoa; phylum Chordata; class Actinopteri; order Siluriformes; family Clariidae; genus Channallabes; species Channallabes apus. The sequence goes on from CM060109.1 coordinate 21,828,502, forward strand.
TTTTTTGCTATGATGTAAAGACACACATGCTTATACTCACTAGTACTTTTTGAGACCTGCCTCCAGCACACTCCAGACTTTGAGTTTGGACTCAGGGATGACGTTAGCTATGTTCTCCCAGTACGTTTTGACCTCGGAGTCAGTCATCTTCTCTAGCCCTGAAGCACTGCCTCTATGTCTGTGTCTTTCTCTGTAATAAAAGTAATTAAAGAAGTAATTAAAGTTTCAAACTGCTCTTACTGTAGTACACGTTTAGCAGTTTTAAATACAGGACAATTCATGCCTGTACCTACAGTATACAGTGAATCAGGTTAGGTTACAAAACCCTATTTTGTTAATTCAATTCAATTCAGTTTTATTTGTATAGCGCTTTTAACAATTTACATTGTCTCAAAACAGCTTTACACAATCAAAAGAACTATTTAAGTTTGTGTGGAATGTGAATGTGTATGAATCAAAATCAAAATACTTGATTAATGTCTCTGCCGCACGCGTGCACACACACACACACACACACCTTGCTCTGCAGTACTGGGCATGGAAGGCTCTTAGAGCTCTCAGTAGATCATTTGAGTGAATAAGATTGGATTCATTCTCTGCCATGTTTTTCACTGACATACTCTAAGAAACCAAGAAAAACCAAGTTAGCCATAAACTTATATGGAGATATTAGGTGGGTGAAAAGTAACTAGGCATTAAAAATCGGAAATAAAGTCAATATTTTTTAAAGCAAAGTTATTTAAACAAATTGTACATGTACTTTATTACATAGGAAAATAAAAGCAAATCTTTCCGGTGGCGTCAACACTGTCAGTCTTCTGAAGGGAGTTGTTTGGGATATTCCTGAGAATCTCCTGAATCTCTGCCTCCAAATCCTCCAGTATGCAAGGCTTTGTCCTGTACAGATGTGGACGTCTTGGAAGCCATTTATGAGGTCCATGTCGTTTCAGCCAATGTCCTGGAAAATGCTTGAGGACACACTGGTGGACTTGGAGGCACAGATTCAGGAGGTTCTCAGCAATATCACTTCCTATCGACTTCATACAGAAGACTGTCCGTTCCATTCCAGGCCGTTTGATGAAATTGTTTAACGCTACCGATGCCTACATTGAAATGTAAAAATTTGCTTTCATTTTCCTATGTGATCATTTATATTTTCAATTTGTTTCAATGAATTTGTATGAGAAATATGGAGTTTATTACTAATTATTAATGCCTAGTTACTTTTCACCCACCCTGTAGTTGTAATTATACAGCTGAAATTAAATGAAAGAGGAAACAGAATTCTGTTAGAACCAAATGGAACACAAAGTTCCTGCTAACTCCACCTTCTCTGTTTGTGGCTGTTTATATTTCAAGAAGAAGTTGGTCATTTCAATTACATCCTCTTCATTCTCAATCCCCAACACCTGCAAATAATCACACAAGATAAAAAAAATACATTAATAAATCAGTATTACTATCAGGAATTAGATTTTTTTTTTTATTATTATTATTATTATTATTATTATTATAGCAAGTAAAATCAGCTGATATGCTCAGAAGTTAACGAAAAAATATTACTCACAGAACAGATGGAATCGAGCTTCAAAAAATCCTGCTCATTCTTCTCCATGGAAGAAATTAACTCAAGACATTTTCTCTCTAAAAGAAAGCCCTAAAACATAACCATATTTTTTTTAAATGTTCGCATATTAGGACATTAAGTTTATTATAAACCCATTGACCTCACACTTTAACTAACCACAGTATAATCACAGTATACTCATTTGGAGTGTAACACTATGACATTGTCTGTATCAGTTTAATGCTCCAAATAGCAATATCATTATCTGGATTTGTATTTGAATTATCTCTGGATACTCACTGATCCACACACACATAAACAGACATACCTACCATCTCATCACATAGAAGCTCCATCAGCCTCTTCACAGCTTTACAATTCATTCTGCCCGTGGGGGTCCCCAGACATCCAGATTCCCCCAGTGTATGTTGTGTCTCATCCACCTCTCCCAGAACTTGTCGGGTTACAAACCATGCTGTATCCTCGGGCTGCTGGGGGTTAGATTTATCTGTGAAGGGCAGTGGTGGTGGACTCCATGTCAGGCCCAGCACCTGTTCATGAATAACCCGATCCAAGTCCACAGCCCTGCCCACCAAAGCTTTGGCCTCATCTTCATTCATCAGCCAAATCTCCTCATAACGCTTGGCATCAATTTCTGCAAAATGCCTTCACATGGACACATTACAATCAATATTGTTAATAATCTACTGTGTGAGAACTAGAGATGAAACTGGAATTAGTGTTGATCGGGTGTGCTGTGTGTGTGCTGTGCTGCTGTGTGTATATGGGTATTACTGATACCTTATCCTTTTCTGAATATCTTTGCACTGTTGTATGAGGCGCCTGTACTTATTGGTCAATGACTGGATCTCCTCCTGGGACTGCTTTTCCTGAATGGCACATTTTTTCTTCAGATTGTTGCGTGTATCCTGGAGTCTGTAACAAAGTGACCCCAATATCAATACACAGTGCTAAAATACAGTACATGTTATTTTTTGGCAACATCTGTAAAATTCTTCAGAAAAAAACTGTCAATCAGAAGGTAGATCCCCACTGAGTTGCCTTATTGTGGGCAGATTTGAAAACATAGTTAAAATTATTATTAACATACAACAGTGAGTAAAAAAAATGGTCACAATTTTAAAAAATTGGGACTATAGGGACTGAAAGCTTTAAAACCTCAAAACAAAGTTTTTGCAGAGTGTCAACAGTTTTGGCAGAAGTGTGTGGATGTGCATTGTCACTTAAGATCACATTGCCCTTGGATAACAGTCTCCAACATTTAGGCTTCAATAAGGTCCTTCAATAAGCATCTTACTGTAACATGCACTGTTGATTGATTTTTCATGATAATGTTTCAAAACTGGCCCTTGAGAATTCCAGAAAACTGAAAGCATAAATTTTCCTGCTGATGGCTGACATGAACCTTTTTTTGGTCAGCAATTGTCCTGTAGTGATGAATCCTTCCCATCCCTTCCCCCCTGAGAAACTGGTACAGATGACAACAATAATGGCATTTGGCAGACACCTTTAACAGAGTTATGTACATTTTTAAATTATTATATATTTTATGGTTAAGGGCCAAGTAGCACAACAGCAGCAATGTGGTGGTAGGGTTTGAACCTCTGACCTTCTGATCAGTAGGCCAATGCATTAACCACTGAGCTATCCACTACCCATGCACCCTGATAGTCATAGCACTTGAAGCCAGTCATTGCATTGTATCGAGCTGCAGCTTATGCAGTGTTATATGTCACCTGTCCTGCTTGAATAAAGGTCCTATTTTGCAGGAATGAGCTAACTTTAATGTAATTCCAAACTTACATGTGTATGCTTTTTAGTATGCTTAGGTATGAGCAACAGGTCAGAGATATTGTGTTAGTATTTATGGGAGTTTATTTCAGTTAGATTTATGACATGGCTCAGGACAAAATATTTATTTTAACAGTACCTAGTGATCTTCCTTATCTGTTGAGCCTTAATGACGGCACACTCCTCCTCAAATTTCTTTACTTTCTGTAGATCATACTCAAGTTTCTCTTGATTACTCTGGTAGATAGCCTTCCTTTCCTCCAGGTCTTGCTGCAGGTGCTGTTAATGAAAACATACACACCAAAAATATATTTATATATGGGGATCATTCTTGATGTTATACTGTTTCTTATTTTTCTTAAAGAAACCTGTTTTTGAAGATATTTGTTTTGTTTTTGCATAATAAATTCAATCTCACTCATTCATTGGCTGAACCACTTTATCATGTATCGCGGTCGCAGGGGCCTGGAGCTGATCCCAGTAGACTTAGAGCACGAGGCAGGGTGCACCCTGGATCCATCGCAGAGCACACACACATATGTACACACACACACACACGCACACACTCTCACTCACACACTACTGGCAATTTGGGAACGCTAACCATGCTAACCAGTGGTTAGCACTGTCGCCTTGCCCATGTATGCTCGATTCCCGTCTCTGTGCATGGAGTTTGCATGTTCTCCCCGTGCTTGGTGGGTTTCCTCCGGGTACTCCGGTTTCCTCCCACAGTCCAAAGATATGCAGATTAGGCTAATTGGTGTTCCCAAATTGCCCGTAGTGTGTGAATGAGTATGTGAGTGTGTATATGTGTGTGCCCTGCGATGGACTAGCACCCTGTCCAGGGCGTACCCTGACCTTGAATACAGGATAAAGCGGTACAGAAGATGAGTGAGAGAAGATGAGTAACCATGCTAACCACTACGCCACTGTGCCGCCTAAGATAAATTCAGTTAAACTTGAATTATGGGTAAAGGTGTTTTTAGGGCTTTGAGCAAAACAGGGTTTTTATAAAATGGCAACAAACATTGTGTTATCAGTGTTAGAAAGTTTACTTGTAGATCAGTCTCTAGTGTGATTTTGAGCTGGTTGTACTCCTCTGAGTTTTCTGCTCTCAAGCGATCCAGCAGGGCCTCATGCTCTTCTACCATGTCCATCCTCCGCATCAAGAACTTCAGCTGCACACAAACAAACACAGGCCAATGATTTAGAGCTCACAGACACACACACACACACACACAAAGTTCAGTCTCTTTGCCTAACGCTCACATCTTTTTTTCTGCCAAGGTTTATCCAGCTACTGTATTAGACCATGCCATTTTTCAGACTAGCACGCTCACAATAAAGAGGGATAGAGATCATCCGGTGTTCCTTCGGCCTTGAAGGATGGAAAGCACATTGTTTTTTTCCCTTTTGTCCACAAATAAATTTAGTAGAATAGCTTACATTTTTTCTCGATTGCTTAAACACATTTGCCCACTCTGACATCACAATTTCAAAACAGTTAACACACAGGATAAAATTGACGGTCAATGGCCAAAATGACTCATTTTGTTAGCAAAATGCTCTAACACTCACAAAACATTAAAAACATGCAACATAAGCAAATATTTCCATCAAATACCACAACTTGTGGTCAAATTAATTTATTCTTTCAATCAATCATTACATGATGGATAACAAAATACAGGCATCAATATGCAATATAATACTTTACAAGTTCAAATGGATACTGGAAAAAAAAATACCAAAGGAAACTTATGGGTGAAAATACCATTTAAAAAAAATAAAAATATATATATATATATATTTTAACTTTCACATTTAGTCCATTCGTTCTTGCCGATTATGCCACAGGATCTCATCAACATCGCATTGAATGTTTTCCCTTGCAATGCACCGAGGGAAATACCTCCTTGTATCCATCCCTGGCAGTCCTCTGCACCTACAGTACTGCCAGGCAACCAGCATTCATTGCCTCCAGGAGGCATTGAACTTGTTATTACAGTAACAAGATATTACAGTATCTTGTTATGTCATTTAAGTGAATTTGTTTATTCCGTTTATGTAGGCATAAAAGCAACTACACAGCTGTGTAGTTTGTTTCAACATGAAAATCACACAATGAAGATTGTTCTCTTGTAGCTAAATTTCGTCTAAAGCACCTGTAAACTTTTTTAATGATTAATGAGCTTTTAAGTACTGATGGGAAGTTTGGATAATTTTAGTGACTTGGTCCTTTGATGAATCTCGTTCATCAAAATGAACTACTCTTTTTTTTGAGTCATTCTTTATAAAAATAAAATATTACATTTTTAATAAACAGACTGTCATGCACACTCAGCCGCGACCGGCACTAGGACCCGGAAGTAAGACGGTCGCGAACCTGAAAGCATAAAGGTAAACAAGATGGCGCCGCACATCGCTCTGTCATTGAGTTATGCCCAGATCCTTTCGGAATCGTTCCCGTATCTGTGAGTACTCACTTTCTTGGCTATCTTTTCAGACTGAGTGTGTGTTTATAGGACTAGGGTTAGATTGTGTCTTTCCTTTGCTCATTGAGTGTGAGAGTCCTTATAACAAAGCGCGTGATTATCCTGCCCGCTCGTGTTTATCCGCGTTTGGGTTTACCATTCACGCTACAGGGCTAACTGCTAAAGCTATCTGCTCATCCCGGTTTGTTCGTGACAGATAGCACGATCATCATTCTAGTCATCCCGGTTAGTTCGTGACAGAATGACAGAGCCACGAGCAGTAAACCCAGCGGATTACGCCCGCCTCCGCGATGTGGTTGACCAGCATGCTTTGCTCATCAATACGCTAACCGCGGAGCTCGGTTCTCTGCGCCGCAGTGTCCAAGACATCGCGGCCTTGCGCCGCGAGGTCGCGGAGCTTAGGCAGGAGAACGCGAGCCTCCGGGAGGCGGTTGGTGGGCTGGCTAGCTGCCCGCCCGCCGCGGCGGTCGCGGCGCCGCACCCCCCCCCCCCTTCTGACGTTTTTTTAGCTCTTCCAGATAAATGGGATGGCACGGATGGGAAATGCAGTGTGTTTTTAACATCGCTGGAACTGGTGTTTGAGTTCAATCCCACCAAGTACTCCACCGACCGGCTGCGCATTGCACTCTTCGTCTCGTTGCTATCAGGGCAGGCAGCAGAGTGGGCCACGGCAGTCCTGCGCGCAGATACAGACACCGCGCACTCCTACAATGAATTCACCCACCAGCTCAAGTTAACCTTTGAACATCCTGCGGGCGAGGTGGAGACCGACACAAAGCTCTACCACCTGCGGCAGGGAGGACTGTCCGTGAGTAAATACACCGCCGAGTTCCGGACACTCGCCATCCAGACCTCCTGGGGAGACGCAGCCCTCCGGACGTCCTACTTCGAGGGGCTGGCTAATCGAATCAAAGACGAGCTAGCCGGACGAGAGCTCCCAGCCACACTGGAGGGGCTAATCCAGCTAGCCCTCCGGATCGACCAGCGCCTCCTATCCCGTCCGAGGCCAGCACCTCGAACCCTGCCGCCACCACCCACGTACGCCTACATTGCACCAAGACCACCAACCACCGTCACCACCGCTCTCCCTGGACGTGTCGGATCTCCACCCCCTGCCGTGGTTGACACCGGAGCCGGGGAACCCATGCAGCTAGGGCGCGCCTCCCTGACCGTGGCGGAACGCGAGAGACGTTACCGCGAGGGACTGTGCGCTTACTGCGGATCAGCCGCGCACCATCGAGCGACCTGCCCGTCCCGTCCGGGAAACGCCCAAACCCGGTGAGAGAGAGGAGAGACTCCCCGGGTATGATCCATCTCTCCGCGACCACCGACAACGCTGAGACTCGACTCACGGTCCAGGTAACCCTCCATCTTGGCCACAAACGGGTCAGAAGTGCCGCGTTCATCGATTCTGGTGCCGCGGGTAACTTCATTGACTCAACGTATGCCAGAGGATTGGGGGTAAAGATAGAGGCGTTATCCCAGCCAGTGAAAATCACCTCAGTCGACGGGCGGCCCCTCTCATCCAGCAGACTTCACCCATCACTCTCATCCTCGGCCAACATCAGGAGTCTATCCAATTTCACCTTACACCCATCTCCTCTCCACCCATCATCCTCGGCTACCCCTGGCTCTTACAGCACGACCCACTCATATCCTGGTCCCAGAACCGAATCCTTCAATGGGGGCTGACCTGCACCGACCTATGCCTACAGGCCCAGGCTGGGACGTGTTCCAGGGAGTCCGAGGCCCCCGACGTCGACATCCACGCCCTCCCACCACCATATCGAGACCTGGCTGAGGTGTTTTGCAAACGCCGGGCCAGCCATCTACCACCTCACCGACCTTACGACCTAGCCATCGAACTCCAGCCAGGCTCCAGCCGCCCCCGCGGCCACCTCTACTCCCTTTCTACCAGCGAGACCCAGGCTATGGAGGAGTATGTCGCCAGCGCCCTGCGAAATGGCACCATCAGACCCTCCTCCTCGCCGGCTGCCGCGGGGTTCTTCTTTGTAAAGAAAAAAGGGGGCGAACTTCGTCCGTGTGTCGACTATCGGGGGCTTAACAAGATTACCATCAGAAATCGTCATCCTTTGCCTCTTACCAACTCAGCCCTGGACGCCCTCTCTGGTGCCACCATGTTCACTAAGTTGGACCTCCGGAGCGCCTACAACTTGGTGCGCATCAGAGAGGGTGATGAGTGGAAGACGGCCTTCATCACCCCCACCGGACACTATGATAGCCTGGTCATTCCATTTGGTCTCTGCAACGCACCCTCGGCCTTCCAGTGTTTCATCAACGATGTTCTCCGGGACATGCTAGGCCGATGGGTGTTCGTCTACCTAGATGACATTTTAATATACTCACGCACCCCCGAGGAACACACAAAACATGTTCGGGCTGTCCTAAAGAGATTGCTCGCCCACCAGCTGTACTGTAAGTTGGAGAAGTGTGCTTTTCACGAGCACTCCACCACGTTCCTGGGTTTTGTTATCTCGCCCCAGGGTGTGGCCATGGACCCGCAGAAGCTGGAGGTTGTACGTCACTGGCCCCTACCCAGGACACTCAAACAGCTCCAACGCTTTCTCGGGTTTGCGAACTTTTATCGTCGCTTTATCCGGGACTACAGTACAGTTGCAGCACCACTCACTGCACTTACCAGGCTCTCACACCATTCCTTCCAACTCAACCCTACCGCCATCTCAGCTTTCCACCGACTCTGTCACGGGCGGCTCTACGTCCCCACTCAACTCCGGCCCGAAGTCCTCCAGTGGGGCCATTCTTCACCCGTCGCGGGACACCAGGGAACCCGGAGAACCCTCACCTTCGTGGGACGGGCCTTTTGGTGGCCTTCGATGAGGAGGGAGGCTACTGAGTTCGTCCGGGCGTGCCCAGTGTGCGCCAGGGCCAAAGACTCTAACCAACCAACTCCGGGGGAGCTCCAACCACTTCCAGTCCCTCGTCGGCCCTGGTCGCACATTGCCGTCGACTTCATCACGGGCCTGCCGATCTCCGAGGAAAAAGACGTCATCCTTACCATCGTGGACCGCTTCTCCAAGGCAGTGCACCTGGTGGACCTCACCGGACTCCCGTCAGCCAAAACCACAGCAGAGCTGATATTGGAACACGTAGTCCGATTGCATGGGTTCCCTAAGGACATCGTCTCGGACAGAGGTCCCCAGTTCACCGCCCAGTTCTGGAAGGCCTTCTGCCGTCTGATCGATTCGTCCTGCAGTTTGTCCTCTGGCTATCACCCCCAGACGAACGGTCAGACGGAGCGAACCAACCAACAGCTGGAGCGCTACCTAAGATGTTTCGTGTCGGATCGCCAGCGCTCCTGGGCCCGCTACCTCAAGTGGGCCGAATTATCACACAACCTTCACGTCTCCTCAGCCACCAACCTGAGTCCATTTGAGGTGTGCTATGGTTTCCAGCCTCCGATGTTCACTGACCAAGAACCGGAGGTTGATGTACCATCGGCCCAGCAGTTGGTTCGCCGGTGCCGGCGGCTATGGCACCAAGCCAATCTCGCCATCCGATGCACCAACGCCAACTATGTGGCCCAACACCGCCGTCGGCACCCTCCGGAACGATTGTACCACGTAGGTGACAAAGTGTGGCTATCATCCAAAAACCTCCACCTGCACACAGAGTCAAAAAAGTTATCACCAAGGTTCATCGGGCCATACCGCATAACTCTCAGGATCAACCCTGTCACCTACCGGCTCCAGCTGCCTGCGGCGCTCCGGATCCATCCTGTCTTCCATACCTCACAGCTGAAACCATTCACCACCTCACCCATGGTTCCACCCACCCCCCCTGCTCCTCCCCCCCGAATCATTGACGGCGGTCCCGCCTACACCGTGCGACGGATCCTCGACTCGCGCCCTCGGGGCAGGGGCACCCAGTATCTGGTCGACTGGGAGGGCTACGGCCCCGAGGAGCGGTCCTGGGTTCCGGCTCGCTTCATCCTCGACTCCGGGCTCATTAGGGACTACCGTCACCAGGTATCCTCCACCCCTGGACCGTCCGGAGTCGGTCCTGGACGGGGGGGTACTGTCATGCACACTCAGCCGCGACCGGCACTAGGACCCGGAAGTAAGACGGTCGCGAACCTGAAAGCATAAAGGTAAACAAGATGGCGCCGCACATCGCTCTGTCATTGAGTTATGCCCAGATCCTTTCGGAATCGTTCCCGTATCTGTGAGTACTCACTTTCTTGGCTATCTTTTCAGACTGAGTGTGTGTTTATAGGACTAGGGTTAGATTGTGTCTTTCCTTTGCTCATTGAGTGTGAGAGTCCTTATAACAAAGCGCGTGATTATCCTGCCCGCTCGTGTTTATCCGCGTTTGGGTTTACCATTCACGCTACAGGGCTAACTGCTAAAGCTATCTGCTCATCCCGGTTTGTTCGTGACAGATAGCACGATCATCATTCTAGTCATCCCGGTTAGTTCGTGACACAGACCCCCAGCACGTGTACATACACAAATTTTGGCTATAGTTCCAGTAATGAAAATATTACAGTGCAGATAAGGACATCCAGTGGTGTGAAAAACAATTTGTCCCCTTCCTGATTTCTTATTCTTTTGCATGTTTGTCACACTTAAATGTTTCTGCTCATCAAATACTGTTAACTATTAGTCAAAAATAACATAATTGAACACAAAATGCAGTTTTTAAATGAAGGTTTACGTTATTAAGGGAGAAAAAAACTCCAAATCTACATGGCCCTGTGTGAAAAAGCGATTGCCCCCCTTGTTAAAAAATAACTTAACTGTGGTTTATCACACCTGAGTTCAATTTCTTTAGTCACCCCCAGGCCTGATTACTGCCACACCTGTTTCAATCAAGAAATCACTTAAATAGGAGCTACCTGACACAGAGAAGTAGACCAAAAGCACCTCAAAAGCTAGACATCATGCCAAGATCCAAAGAAATTCAGGAACAAATGAGAACAAAAGTAATTGAGATCTATCAGTCTGGTAAAGGTTATAAAGCCATTTCTAAAGCTTTGGGACTCCAGCGAACCACAGTGAGAGCCATTATCCACAAATGGCAAAAACATGGAACAGTGGTGAACCTTCCCAGGAGTGGCCGGCCGACCAAAATTACCCCAAGAGCGCAGAGAAAACTCATCCGAGAGGCCACAAAAGACCCCAGGACAACATCTAAAGAACTGCAGGCCTCACTTGCCTCAATTAAGGTCAGTGTTCACGACTCCACCATAAGAAAGAGACTGGGCAAAAACGGCCTGCATGGCAGATTTTAAGCAAAAAGAACATTAAGGCTCATCTCAATTTTGCTAAAAAAACATCTCAATGATTGCCAAGACTTTTGGGAAAATACCTTGTGGACTGATGAGACAAAAGTTGAACTTTTTGGAATGTGCGTGTCCCGTTACATCTGGCGTAAAAGTAACACAGCATTTCAGAAAAAGAACATCATACCAACAGTAAAATATGGTGGTGGTAGTGTGATGGTCTGGGGTTGTTTTGCTGCTTTAGGACCTGGTTGGCTTGCTGTGATAGATGGAACCATGAATTCTACTGTCTACCAAAAAATACTGAAGGAGAATGTCCGGCCATCTGTTCGTCAACTCAAGCTGAAGCGATCTTGGGTGCTGCAGCAGGACAATGACCCAAAACACACCAGCAAATCCACCTCTGAATGGCTGAAGAAAAACAAAATGAAGACTTTGGAGTGGCCTAGTCAAAGTCCTGACCTGAATCCTATTGAGATGTTGTGGCATGACCTTAAAAAGGCGGTTCATGCTAGAAAAAGCTCAAATAAAGCTGAATTACAACAATTCTGCAAAGATGAGTGGGCCAAAATTCCTCCAGAGCGCTGTAAAAGACTCGTTGCAAGTTATCGCAAACGCTTGATTGCAGTTATTGCTGCTAAGGGTGGCCCAACCAGTTATTAGGTTCAGGGGGCAATTACTTTTTCACACAGGGCCATGTAGGTTTGGATTTTTTTTCTCCCTAAATAATAAAATCCCTCATTTAAAAACTGCATTTTGTGTTTACTTGTGTTATCTTTGACTAATAGTTAAATGTGTTTGATGATCAGAAACATTTTGTGTGACAAACATGCAAAAGAATAAGAAATCAGGAGGGGGGCAAATAGTTTTTCACACCACTGTATTCTGCTTTGTGATAATGTCAATTGTTAAAAGCAGAATATGCTTCATGAGCAGCCCGCCTCTCGTATCTTCTGGTCCGAATCGTTTGTTCTATTGTCACGTGACTCCCATAGATGCTATGCAGTGCAATATTTGAGTAGTTCTTCTCATGAGTCTTCTAGTCCGAGTCGTTTGTTCTTTTGAATCTAGTGCAGTACATAGCATCTATGGGAGTTATGTGACAAAAGAATGAAGAATTCGGACTAGAAGACTGAAAGGTAACTACTCATTTCTGTTTCCTGTACATAACCTACGGAGGTTTTGCAATGCTTTGGACATGCGCGGCCAGTAAAAAATCACTCTCTGAGAGTACTCTTTCTTCTGAGTCACGTTAAAGACTCGTTCAAAAAGAATGAATCGTTCATGAATGGGCCATTAATACTGTTAAGGTTCACAAGCAACAATTTTAAGTGGATGTATTTTGAATATTTCTGACACTTGAATGTAAATTCCAGTAAAGTTAGAGTTGTTTTGGTTTAAGCAGCTGATTGCAGTTAAATAGTGGCAATTGTCCCACTAGGTTTGAATGTATTTTCTCTCAGAAGTGTGAATGTACGTTGCTTATAAGTTATGAGCAAGTTTAAGAAAAAATAATTTGCTTATCACTGATTGTTCCCTTGACCTTAAATACAAATCAAATTTTGACCTTTGAATATTAATTGTGAGAACCCCTGCTGAAGCCAGGAGCCTGGCGGGGGACACCCTGGATAGGGGGTCAATGCATTGCAAGCCACACACACTCTGGACAGTTTTAGAACGACAATTAGACTACTCTGCATATCTTTGGACTGTGGGAGGAAACCAGAGTACCCAGACAAAACCAAGCATGGGGAGAAAACAAAAACTCCATACACAGACCCGAGGTAGTTATCAAACTCTGGCTGGGGGTACGAGGCCACAGTGCTAACCACTAGGTCACTGGCACCCACCTAAAATCCAACATGTTAAACCCAAGTTAAACATGTAAAATATGTTAAGGTTTGTTGTACCTCTTTGTCATTTTGTTCTTTCCTCTGCTGTTCCCATTTGTTTGTGCTGGCTGAGAGCAAATCCTTCTGCTCATCATGGAATGAGCACTGAAACCCAAACAAGAAGCAAAGTACAGTAAGCACAAAATGCTTTTTCTAATCATTTGCATGTGCAATGAAAATTATGAAGAAATAGAAATCATAGCCAAAATCTATGTTTGCAAAGCTTGTAGAGACTTAAAGACTTAAAGGTTTAGCTGCTTCTACATAGTACTGAATAAATAGTGGGAATACATATTGTGTTTAAATATGAGATATCTAGAATTTTTTTCTGCTTAAGATTACTGCTTATGTTTATAATGAAATGTGTATGATGATGCCTAAAAAGTATATCATTCATTTCAAATTAAACCTATAAAATAATAAAGTGTAAAAAAAAAAAAAAAAAAACATTTTCTAGACCCACTGTAGTGTGCCAAGTGTATAACAAGCATCTACAGACCCAATGATATACATTTTCATAGAATTATAAACCCTGTAAGTTTAGCACATACTGTAATATACTGTATGATCCATTCATCCATCTAGAAACCTCTGTAGTCCACCTACAGTAGGAACCATGGAAGCCAATGGTGAATTTATTCCAATTTCGTACAACCATGGTAGGATTTGCGAACACCAATTAGCCTAATCTGCATGTCTTTATGCATGTCTGTGGGAGAAAACCCAGCAAGCAGAGGGAGAACATGCAACCTTCATACACACAGACAACGCAGGATTTGAACCCAGAACCTGGAGGTGAAAGGCGACAGTGCTAACCACTAAGTCACCGTAGCATAGCATAGCAAAAACATAGCATCCGGGCACTACCATACCTCAACTGCTTCCAACTCTTTTCTATAATGTTTCTTCAGACTTGAGATCTGTTCCTGCATCCTTTCAATCAAGAGATCCACTTCTTCTGCCTCCTTTTTGCGCTCTTTCACAAAACGATCATCTCTTCCTTTTAGTTCCTGCACACAAATGTAGACATCTGTTGTGTGTGTACTGTTTGCGTGTGCGTATATGTGCGTCAGAGAGAGTGAGTGAGAGAGAGAGAGTGAGTGAGTGAGAGAGAGAGAGTGAGAGAGTGAGTGTGTACGCACTTGTAGCAGTTCATTAAGGAGCCTGTTCTTGTCTTCAATGATTTGCCAACAGAGCTGTTGCTGTTTTCTCAGATCATCTCTCAGCTCCTGGTGGATCACCTTCGTCTCGGCCTCAGACCACTTGCTCATGATCTCATTGAACTTCTCTGTACTGGATTTAGCCTCATTTTCTAGCTTCTCCACTCTGGCCAGGATCATCGAGTGCATGTTTGGGAACAATGGAGAAATAATAAGTAGACAATTTCTGTTGCTTTCCAATCTGTCCCAGTTTGGGCCCAAAGCACATGCTGGAACTGAAGCTCTAGATCCTGCGGCATTGATACCTTCTGCAACCCCATGCAAGCTATAATTTTGTTAAATTATTTTTACTCCTTAGATTTTTTTGAAAAAATGTTATATTGACAAACAGCAAGGACCGTTACCTTATATGTAACTTTTGTAAGTGTTTTCTAACTATTAGCTTAAAATACTGAAAGAGTCATAGTCTGTATTTTTTTCTTCCCATTTATCAATAATTACACCCTAAACTGTATAACTCATACTGTAATGATTGATATGGTGGAGTAACGGGAAAATTTATTAAACATTTGTGGAGGAACTTTTTTCTAGGTTCTTAACAGCAAGACGAGATGTAAAAATCAACTTTAAAAAACTCTCTGAATCACATTTGCTTTATGTTTGTGCATGTGAGTGTCTGTGTTCGCACCTTAGTTTGTTTGCTGCTCTTAGTTCTACTCTCCTCTTCATCTGCCTGGCATCACATTTAACCAAAACATCTGTGACCAGCTCTGTGCCATCTGCTTTTAATTTATCCAGTTGCTGCAATAAGGACAGATGACCAATGCAAATTTAATACATGAAATGCAGTCAGGAGCGGCTTATTAACTCAGAATGGACTGTAGCAATACATCTTTGTAATTAAACACAGTTCACTTACTCTATTACTTTGTTCCATCTGTCTCCAACTTGGACGATCTTCCTCTTTAATTTCCATCTGGGAGTCATCTCCATTCGTTTGTCTTCAGTTTTCATTAAAGAAATATACAATAGAAAATTATCAAACAGTGGTGCCAGCTAATCTCTAGAAGAACTACTGAAACAGTAAGTTTGTGCGGGGTCCTTAAATATGATTGAAATTGCATTTCCAAATCTGCATTTAGTATTGGCTTCTTATCATAACCATAACTATCTATGAAGTCCAGCAGTAATATAGACCCTACAATCAGCATGATGAAGTGCTTTCCTAATATATTACTGGTTACAACATGAACTAATTTTTAGAAAAACAGAAGTTAGTATTTGAGGAATTACGTACATTAAGGAACATAGTAATAAAATATAAATAAGTTATAAATGTAGGAAACATATAAAATAAGCCAAGCCCTCTCAGGGGCCAAGCACTGCCTTCAAAAATCCAAAATGTAGTCTGCTTGCCACAATAGAGACAATAAACTATAATTTATTTTGTAAACCACAGGAGGGCACACTTGTACAGTAGTTCAGGGACTTGTACTGGACACATATTTCTAGTAACCTTGATTGGAATGAAGACAGAGAGATGAGCAATATCTTTGACAACCTTGTTATTAATCTTATTATTATTATTATTATTATTATTATTATTATTATGTCCTTCATCAATTTGTTTTTTTACATAAATAATTTGCTTGGATTGTGGTGCATTGATTAATAATTATTAATTATTACAGATTAATTTGTTATCGATGCTATTGATGCTTAACTTTGGTTAAGAAAAATGTAACATTTGTAAACCTACCATTAACACCTATTTCTCATTTCCTGCTCATCACAAGATCCCAGTTTAGCATTGACCCCTAGGAATTTCTCAACTGTTTTTAAAGAGATTTTTAATATTTATTCATTTATGATGTAACATTAAAAGTATATATATATTACCATTCAAAAGTTTTAGATCACTTTCTAACTCCATGATGGTTCCTAATTTTTATTTTTTTCTACATTGTAAAGGAATGCTGAAGGCGTCCAAAAAATGCATTAATCTGCTTTGAACATTTGATGATGAGATGAGATGTTTCTGCTACTTCTGCTCTGTAAAGACTTCATAACGCCTCTAATCTGAGGTGCTGTTAATTGGTCATTTTTTAGGCTGATAACTCTAAATGAACTTCTGGTCTGTAGCAGAGGTAGGTTTTGGTCTCGCCCTCCTGGGATGGCCTTCATGAGAACCAGTTTCATTATGGTGCTTGACGGATTTTTCAAATGCACTTGACAATACTGTTCTTGCAAGATCTATTACAGAAAGGCTGACCTGTGTCTTAAAATAACAACTAACTGTTGTTTTTCTTGTTGTTACGTAATTACCTAATTCCATATGTGTTATTTTATAGTTTTGAAATCCCCAGTATTGTTGTAGAATGTAGAAAATAAATCACTAAACAAAAACAGACATTTGCAAGTGTTCTAAAACTTTAGAACGGTAGTGTATATATATATATATATATATATATATATATATATTGTTCATGAACGCACATACCACAAATGTATTTATAAGCTATTATGTGTATATGCTATACTACATCTCACTTTATAGTTTATGTATCACACTGAAATTTCATATTATTTTAGTTTTACTAGGTTGATTGTACTTGTCTAACTGTTTGTTTGTTTTTTGCTGAGTTCCATTATACTTAATGCTGATCAATTATTAATACCTAAATATGCACCATTTGGTGTTTTTTCCCCCAGTATTTCTGTCAAAGTTCTGTCTTGGAGTGTAGGAAAGGGACATAGACAGAATTTTTTTCCTAAATGTAAAAAAGAAATGTATGATTTATATACAATTATATGAAATTATTGAAATCTTTTTAGAAATACGTATAAAAGCTATAATGCTTTTTATGAATAAAAAACACAGCCCACCGTTTACTTATTTCTTTACAGCCAATGTCCCCCTGCCATAGGTTAACATCTTTCTTATGCTCACGTATTATGTATTATAATGAACCTTAGTCACGTGACAAGCTATCGTTCCTATTGATGAAAAATGGGTAAATAATATATAAATAATATATCTATGGCGTAGGGGTTTGTCATGTAATACAGTTTTGTAAACTAAATAAATTGTAGTAGAATATTGTAATAATCGTTTTAACATCTTTAAATATTAACTAAGATTTAGAAAATTTTCATTAAATGAATTTTGTTATCAAAATAAACGACATAAAATATACAAGTTGTATATGAAAACGATGTCATAATCATACTAAAATTCTAATAAAAACAAATAAGATAAAATACTGTTAAAGAAACATATTTATTTAGTCAGTGGTTTAGTTCAGACAGATCAGATCAAAATAAATGCGTCAAAAATGCATTTTATGTGCCAATATTTCATAATGTTGACGAGGGCTGACTAAGGCGCATTATAATAGGAATATAATATTTGATCATTAAAAAAGATGTAAAATTATGCTGCACTATTTTCGATAGCGATTATGATGGGGCAATCAGTGGCACGGTGGTCAGTTTGGTGCATAAACACCTGATCCAATTCGATGTCCGCGTAGCCGTATCACAGAACCGGGTCGAGCCTACCGATGGGGTGTTTAGGGACTCTGATGTCTAAGAACTCACCTCCGGTGTTTGAACAGCACTGGACCACCGGTCTGCCCGCTATTCTCCATATTACCTCGTGAATTAAAAAATGCGCTCTGTTTAGTAAGTATTCTTAAATGTTAACGTTTTCTACCTTAATTTCGGTTTAATGCCATATACATAGTGCATGTTTATGACGTCATCGTTGTTGGTTCAATCGTCAGTCACCTGATTTTTTGGTCAGTGACATCACCCAGGCGTCAAGGTTGTGTGTGTGTGTGTGTGTGTGTGAACAATTCAATTAAGTTAAATTCAATTGAACTTAATTGAATTGTTCAACCAACAATGAATGTAAATGAAATATATATATATATATATATATATATATATATATATATATATATATATATATATATATATATATATATATATATATCATTAATTTCCATAATAATCTTTTTGATTATTTATCCTTAGTACTTCTACACTGTAAAAAATAAATAGTACATTTTACATAAAAAAAAAAAAAAATGGCAGCTGTGGTTGCCAGAATTCTACCGTAAAAAATACGGTAGCACAGTTATTGCACTGCGAAAAAAATACGGTAAAAAAAATGTCAGCGGTGGTTGTCAGAAGTTTACCGTAAAAATTTTAACAGGTTTTAATTGTTTTTTTACGATTTATAACTGTCTAATTAACATGTTTATGTTGTTATAAAAACAGTTTATTCGCGCCAAATTCCAGGGTTTACATTGTAACAAATACGGATCATAACCATGTTTTTTACAGCTCATTACTGTTTAATTTAAAGATTTATGTTGTAATAATAATGGTTTATTTCCATCTTTTTTACAGCTCAGTACTCACACCCATACAACTTTATCCTATATATTGGGGTGACTAGTACCTGGAGGAAACCCACCAAGCATGGAGAGAACATACAAACTCCATGTTCACAGAGATGGGAATCGAGCCTGGCCAGGAATTGAACCCAGACCCTGGTGGTGGAAGGCGACAGTGCTAACCACTACACTACCATGCTTGCTACACAATTGCTGTTGTTGTTGTTGGACTATTTGTTTTATTATGAATAACCACAGTGAATTCATTCAGCAATTCTGTGAAAGCAACATTTTATCACACTAGCTGGGAGCTAAAAGAGATAGAAGTTACATTGCTAAGCATTCGAATTTTACTGTTAAGAAACAATTAAGAGTACTTTTATACTAATTGATGAATACAAACCTAAATCAAATCATCAAAACCCATAAAAATTTATTCAAGACTCGGACATCAGCATGGTCCTATGTATTTTTTAATAAAGACAGCAAAACAATATTTAAATATACAAATGTCAGGGTGGACATTTTTTTGGGCAGACAATCTAAGTATGGCGGTGTCGGCGGGCAAAGTGGCGCGTGCTAGCGACTGTCCTCGCCACAGTGATCAAAGGGTGGAATACCATTCACAAATTTGAAGTCCTTGGTTAATGTAAATTAGACGGCTATAAACCGTAGAAAAAACTATTAATATCCGTAAAATATACAGTATAATGAGTGCAATCCCGTACAAACAATAGTGTTGCTACCGTATTTTTTACAGTAAATTTCTGGCAACCACAGCTGCCAGTTTTTTACCGTAAAATTTACGGTTTATTTATAAACCGTAGAAAAAAATATTAAAATCCGTAAAATATAAAGTATAATGAGTGCAGTCCCGTACAACCAATTTTAACCAATAACGTTGCTCCCGTATTTTTTATGGTAAATTTCTGGCAACCACAGCTGCCAGTTTTTTACCATAAAATTTTAAAGTTTATTTTTTACAGAGCAGATATTTTTCAGATTTTTAAACTCTATCAACAAAGGTTTAGTAAAATATAAATGCTCCATGATATTAGTAACAAATACATTCTCTGAGAGTTTCCTTTTTATAAATACAGTATATCATAAATTTTACTGCAATAAACCATATTTTCATATGTTTTTAACTGTTGAATTTAAGGTCTTACTCTGTAAAACTAATTACAGTTTTTCACTGTAAATTCTACGGTTATCCCAAGTTTTGTGAAATATGGTTTTATTCTGTAACATTTATACGGTATTTTACTGTTAGAATTTTTACAGTTTTACAGTGTTGGGGTGATAACGGATAGCAGGCATTGATCAGCAGTCATACTGAGTGTTAGGAGGCTCAGTATAACACGATGGGTAACTCACTCATCATCTATGCCATTTTGTCCTGTAGATACAGTAGGGACGCAGGGGGCCTGGAGCCTATCCCAGGAGACTTACTGTAGGGACGAGGCACCAATACCTTGCAGAGCACACGCATACACACACTAACATGCTCATTCACACACTACAGGCAATTTGGGAGCACCAATGAACCTAATCTGTGGGGGGATTGGAGTACCCTCAGGAAACCCACCAAGCAGGCAGAACATGCAAAATCCATGGACCTAAGGCGGGGATTGAACCCAGACTGTGAAGGTGCAAGGGGACAGTTCTAAACTATACCGCCATGTCACTTTTAATGAGGAAGGTAAATTGCTTACGTATTAGGATTTTTTTTAAAATTCTCTGACACACACAGTACACCACTTCTCACCGGCATGTCTCAGTTTGCAGCTTAACAATGTTATGTCAGTGGTTTATCAGTACATTTTACTTATAATAGCAGAAGCTATATTTTAACTTAAGGTGTTTGTACCCTGCCTTGTGCCCTAAGCCTCCTGGGATAGGCTCCAGGTCCCTGCCACCCTGAATACAGGATAAAGCGGTATAGAAGATGAGTGAGTGTTTGTCTGAAATGCTGACAAAGATGGTAATGAGTACTCTAAGTCCTTTGGAATTCAGTTTGACCTCTACAGAGGAGCTGGGAAAAACTATATCGGCTCTAACACGTTTGCACATGTAGATTCTGAGTTTTATTATTTTTTCTGGACTCAAAATAGTTAATGAGACTCGTGGGTTTGAGTGGGCGTGGTTTTGGAGACGAGTGCTTTTTGGGCGTGTCTTGTATGAAGCAGTCGCGTGCGTCCCGCCTTCGCTGATGTAAGCGCACGCGGGGATTGAGTTCGTGCAGCAAAGTTTGTATTGTATTCTCTGCGGTGCGAAAACATACACATTCCAAACGGCATGTCTGCTCTTAGGAACACCTTCATGCACGGGCTTAAAACTGTCCAGTTTAAACAAACAAGGAATTTTAGGTAAGTGTACAATGTATGATAACTCAGTCTATAAACTCATAGTGTTTAGAACATTTAGTTGTATATATACCTGTGTATATATATATATATATATATATATATATATATATATATAGTTATTGCCACAGATATTGCCATATATACATAAATGAAAGCAATTTAAACAGTAAAGATCTACTGTATGTGGCTATGGTGTTGTGTGACACCAGGGTGGGGCAGACCTGCTTAGGGGCTGTGCATTTAGAGGGACGCAGTTTTCTGACGCTGAAAGACTTCAACCCAGATGAGATCAAGCACATCCTGAGGGTTTCTGCTGACCTGAAGCATCGAATCAAACATGATGGACAGGTAAGATAATTTTAAAACTGAGTGCAAGAAACTCCAAACTTGCTTTTCATTTATTATGGTGTATACTTGTTCTTCCTTGCACAGAAATTTTTTAAATGTGATAAAGGTAATGTCCGTGTTGTTTTTTTGTGTGATTTTAAATTGGTTTATTGTTTTACAATTTCTATTTTTAGTATCTTCCTCTCCTTCAAGGCAAATCTATTGGCATGATATTCGAGAAGAGAAGCACCAGGACCCGCATGTCCACTGAGACAGGTGCAAATGAGAGCGTGTGTGTGTGTTTCAGGCATAAGCAACAAGCATGGAGCATACTAAATGGTGAATGAAAGTAAGCAAATCCCCAAAATGCCAAATAGACATTTACTGTGTGTGTGTTTGTGTGTCCAGGGTTTGCCCTATTGGGTGGACATCCATGTTTCCTTACCCCTCAGGATATACACCTGGGTGTAAATGAGAGCGCAAAAGACACCGCCAGGTTAAACACAGTATAACGCATATAGTGGTTATATTGGTGACATGCACATACACATACCTCGGCAATAAATTGATCCATAATTCCGTTCTTAAACACAACGCAGTGAAAATCTGTTGTGTGTGTATTGCAGAGTGCTCTCGAGCCTGACTGATATTGTGTTAGCGCGAGTGTACAGTCACTCTACTTTGGAGCAGCTGGATAAGGAAGCCTCAGTACCAATCATCAATGGCCTCTCTGATCTTTACCATCCCATACAGATACTAGCTGATCTGCTCACGTTGCAGGTACACACATTTGCATTGAGGCATTTGTCAGACATTTATATTCAGACCGACTTACAAAAATGCACAGGCAGATTCCACCGAACACACATTTTCTGACACTGTTGTTCTCCATATCCCTTGTGCTGTCTTCTCTTTTAGGAGCATTATGGCTCTTTGAAGGGCCTAACTCTGTCTTGGATAGGTGATGGTAACAATGTCCTTCACTCCTTCATGGTGTCTTTGGCCAAATTGGGTGTCAATCTGAGAATAGCCACACCAGAGGTTTGTTCCTAACTTGATTTCTGAGTGTTTTTAACTATACAAATGAATGTCTATGTGCACTTACCTTTGCAGCAAAAAACTATTGATGCAGTTATCTACTCTATGCTCTCTTCTTCCTAGGGCTATGAGCCAGATTCTAATGTCACTCAGGATGCACTGTGTCTTTCCAAGCAGGTATAATGCTATATACTGTAGCTGTTAATAGCTAATAGTATTGGCACTGAATTTCACATTTTTAAAATCCTAATAAAATCCTAAAAAAATAATAATAAAAAAACAGTACAACTCCCATGCACAAAAGGAAACCATACTTTTCTGTTAAGGTTTAATTAAAAGATCTTATTCGAAACTGGGTGGTGTGTCAGTATGGTATTGGTGGGAATCACGCTCTGGGTATGCAACAGCAATCCCAAAAAGTTGACACAGCATGGAAAACGGCCATTAACCCAAACAGGAGTCATCTGTAAAGTCTTGCTCACCTTTTGTTATATTAAAAACTCTACAACAACTTATTATTTGATGATTTACCATATTAATTTAATAGTTTGTGAAAAAAAATACACATTAATTTCATATCTGGGGGCTGCAACGTCCTCCAAAAAAAGTTGGGAAAATTGACCTGTGGTGTATACCAATGTACGTACAACATCACCATTTTTGTTAATAACACTTTTTAAGCATTTGGGCATTGAAGACACCAATTGGTCAAGTTTAGCTATCCAAGGTTTCCCCCATTATGCAGGCCTTCGCCTGCGGAATTTTGCAGGATCTTTGTTGCCATATTTTGCACTGCATCATGCACCACACGTTTTCAGTTGGAGCAGCCAGAATTTGGTTTGGTATTGTCCTGCTGGAAAATACAATGATATCTCTGAAAAAGGTGGTGTTGATGGCAGCAGATGTTGGTCCCAAATAAACATCTTTTTCTGCATTAATGATGCCCAGACAGAGTATGCAATTTACCCATGTCAAGCTCACTGGCACAACCCCATACTGTGACTGATGCTATCTTTTGGCCCTAATGCTGATAAGAGCTTGGATGGTCCTTTTTTCTTTCACTCAGAGAACATGATGGCTGTTGTTTCCAGAAACTTTTTTAAATGTTGACTCTTCGGACCACAAAACACGTTTCCAGTGTGCCACTGTCTGTCTGTGTTTCTGATCCCATATCATGATATCCATACTGTCACCTGACGGTTTTTAAGACAATGGTGTTTGAGATTTGACGAGTTTCCTGGAATTTCTTGTTGATATTGTGTACTGACATTGAATGATAAAAGTCATGGATAATTTGTTGGTGTATCATTTGCAAATCTTTTGCCTAAACCTTGCTCTATAAAAGCTACACCTTTCTTTGAAACTCATGTTGGACCTGTCCCAACTTTTTTGGAGGATCTTGTAGCCACCAGATCTGAAATGAGTGTGTACTGTATTTTCAGCAAACATTTACATTCACAGGGTAAATCATCAAATGTGTTGTTGTAGTGTTATAGATTGTAATATAGGACAAGGTGAAGAAACTCCTTTTTGTTTTTATTGCCAATTTCTATACTATACCAACTTTTTTGTGATTGGGGTTGTAGATTGTTCATCCACAGACAATGAAGTTGTGAATAAAATGTAGAATATGTTTGTGCACACTCTGTAGTTTGGGACAGAATTGCACTTGTTTTCAGAGCCAATGGAGGCAGCTAAGGGCAGCAATGTGCTGGTGACTGACACATGGATTAGCATGGGACAGGAAGAGGAAAAGAAGAAAAGACTAAAGGATTTCCATGGTTACCAGATCACCATGCAGGTAAATTAGTCTTTCTCAGCTCTGTCGTAAATTATTCAACAGTTAGTTCTGACTGAGTAATCTGATTGGATGAGAGCCATTCCATGAGTGATAATGAATAGTAACAGCACTGAGATATTTAATAATATGTATTACTCTAGGTCACACGTGTTCTAACAATTGTTATTTGCAGTAACAGTTGGTTGCAGCATGTGTAAAAGTAAAACTGACATTCAAAACCAGTCACAGAAGCACTTTCAGCAAGAAATCATATCTGATAATGTCATTTTAATCAACACTTTGTCTACTTTTTCAACTGCTAATACGTCCAAATTCTAAATTGTCTTTAAATCATCCTTTTTTAAACTTTCATAGTGAGCTAGAAAGCTAACTAGCTTCTAACGCAAGGGGAAATACCAAATACTTCTGTAACCCCTATCCAAGGGTACTACTTGGTGTGTGGACCAAGTGATTGTACACATTAGCTCTCCATTTAGTTTATTTGGGATTTAACCCCAGAGCACAGAAGTTAACCGACCTGATATTCTAAAGTGGAATAATTGGAAATCTAAAAAGAAACCACCTCCATGGTTTATTTTTTTCACCTTTTCACTATGTAGTATCAGTAAGAATTTTAAACTAATTACACCCCTGTTAATTATACTACCTGTCAGGTGGTAACGGCTTGCAGTAGTGGGCCGACACAAAGTTGACCTAGCTGAACTGACCTAGATGCACTTGGAGAATGGAGCACCCATCACACACATCAGAAGCTCCGCCAATGCTCGTCAGTCGTGCTGCTCTGAGACTGATGTCGGTGATACATGTTTGTGCTGTCTGGGATGTTATTCTAACTGCTTTCTATTATTCTATATTTGTGCAGGTTAACAACCATGTGTGATTTTGTTTTAAACCTCCTCAATTTATGCCATGGTTATGTATGTGATGTGCATAAGTACTGTATAGGTATACATGTGTGCAACCTTATAATTATACACCAGTGTTAAAATGACAAAGTAACTAAGTACAGTTTCAAAGTTTACCCTGAAGCTCCCAACACTCTTGAACAGGGTAAATCTGGACTCATCAGATCACATGAACTTGAACTTGCTCCATAGTCCATTCTTTGTGCTCCCTAACAAATTTAAGCCTTTTTTCACGATCAACCTCACTGATAATTGGTTTTCTTAAGGCTACACTGCTGTTTAGTCCCAATCACTTTAGGTTATGCATGTGGAAATGCTCTTACTTTCACTATTAAGCATGTCTGAGTTCAATTCAATTCAATTCAATTTTATTTATATAGCGCTTTTAACAATGGTCATTGTCTCAAAGCAGCTTCACAAAAATGAAAAACATTTAGTTAGAAAAGAAAATATTTGGAGGTGTGTATGTGTGAGAAAAATGTGTTTAGGTAATAATGAGATGAATGAAAGTTGAATGAAATGTGTCTGATGAGCAAGCCAAGGGTGACGGCGACAGTGGCAAGGAAAAACTCCCTGAAATGGCAATAGGAAGTAACCTTGAGAGGAACCAGACTCAACAGGGAACCCATCCTCATTTGGGTGATAACAGATAGAAATGATAACATCATGTGTGTTGTGAAGGTTCAATATGACAGAAAATCATTTAAATTAACATGAAGACCCGTTCAGCATAGGGATGAGCCAGTGGACAGATGAGGTGCAGAGGGCAGATGGGGTCTGGATCACTGGAAGCACAGGAGTAGCACGTGTAGCTCCAAACCATCATGAAGCAGAATCCAGCTGGAGCTGGTCCTTCTCTGGATGCCTCAGGAACCTCACAGGGTCGGCCTTTGTCTACTTAAGCTGGCACAATCTCCCGATGCCTCGGGATGGGTAGAAGGATACAGAACAGATGGGGAGAATTAACGTAGTTGCCATTCAGTATAGGCGTACTAGAGTATGAGGTTATGGGATGAGTTACGTGTATGCCAGATTAAAAAGATGCGTCTTGAGTCTACTTTTGAACTGGGAAACCGTGTCTGCTCCCCGAACACAGTCTGGAAGGCTATTCCAAAGCTTTGGAGCTAAATATGAAAACGCCCTACCCCTTTTTGTAGATTTTGAAATTCTGGGAACTATCAGAAGTCCGGAGTTTTGTGATCTTAAAGCGCGTGGTGGATTGTAGCCTATTAGAAGACTGGTTAGGTATGTGGGAGTTAAACCATTTAGGCTTTGTATGTAAGTAACACTATTTTGTAATTTATTCTAGACTGAACAGGTAGCCAGTGCAGGGATGATAATATTGGGGTTATATGATTATATTTTCTGGATTCTAGTGAGAACCCTGGCAGCTGCATTTTGGACTAACTGAAGCTTGTTTATTGAGGATGCAGGACAACCACCTAGTAATGCATTACAATAGTCCAGTCTGGAGGTCATGAATGCATGAACTACTGTAGCTTTTCTGCATCAGATACAGATAAGATGCTCCTAAGTTTGGCAATATTTCTAAGATGGAAAAAGTTCTACTGTTTAATGATTTCATTTCAGTAAAGTGATCAATTAAGTGATCTCACATCACGCACATACCGGATGTTCTTCTGACCTCAAAGATGATAGTTCCCACTATCTTTCTAGGTTTTAATAATGCATTTACAGTTCTTAACCTAATTTTAGTTCAGTAGTTTTACCAATCTCTTTGGTTGTTTTCTTTTCTTGGTGCAGGCCAATAATTTAGCTCATGCCATGACCACAGGATATATCTCCTGTCATGACTGCTTATGAAATAAGAAGCGACTTAACTTAATGAAGTAACTTAAATAAAGTACTTAAATAAAGTCATATTTTGCCCATTTTAAGAAAATCAATATGTGGTGGTCAATGTATATGAGACCCAATGCATTCTTTCTTTTAGGTTATGGTTCCCTCCTAGCTCAAAACTAATTAACTAATTGATTTTATCTTGCAATCTGATTGGCTCTTAGACTGGAAGTGTAGCTGCACCAGACTGGACTTTCATGCATTGTCTCCCACGAAAGTCAGAAGAGGTGGACGATGAGGTTTTCTACTCGCCACGATCACTGGTGTTTCCTGAGGCGGAAAACCGCAAATGGACTATTATGGTAATATAGCTGTGGAGTGGTATTTATGTCTTATGCTTTTTTGGTGTGCGAGTATGTGTGAATTTATTCACAAATGCATATAAATATGTTTAATACATGAATGTGTATTTTTTGCCTTTCTCTGTAGGGGTTGATTGTGTGTATCCTGACTGACTACAGTCCTCAGATCTCCAAACTGAAGCTGTAATGTTTCAGAACTGAACTTGAGAGCTTGCAACACAGGGGTTCTTCAACATTTCAGGATTTCTGCAAATTAATTTATTAATTCATTACTCTTCAGGATCATGGTCAGAGCTGGAGACTATCCCAGAAATACTGAGCACAAAGCATTAATAAGACAGCAGACCAGTCCACTGTACATAACCCAGTCTTCAACGCATCTTGGGGGAGAGCTGAGAGTAAAAATCTGCAGAAAAAGATAACAATTAAAAACATCAGAATCATTCAGAAAATTTAACAGATTAGTGTATGTTGCATTCTGGTCAAAATGTAATTTTTGTTCAAATCTAAAAATAAAATAAAAACTTATTACAAAAGCTTGTGTGTGGCAGAATAAACCTGTTATGCTGGTTTATTAATTATTTAGCCAACAGAGGGCACAATCAGCATGTATAAAAAATATGCTACTTTATTGTGTGTGCATGTTGTGTTAAGATGGCCTGTAGAAATTATCTGTTAATTTATTTTCAATTTAGTGTTTAAGACTAAAAGCATTCCTAATAATGGAAATATGTTTAAATTCTTATACTGTATTTGAGCCATTAATATTTACAGTGGGGGAAATAAGTATTTGATCCCCTGCAGATTTTCTAAGTTTCTAAGTCCGCTTACAAAGAAATGAAGGCTTTATAATTTTTTATCATAGGTTTATAGTACAGGATTGAGACAGAATATCAAGCAAAAATCAACAACAAAAAAAAAAGCACACAATACAAATGTTATAAATCGATTTGCATTTCAGTGAGGGAAAGCATGGGGATATTTGATCCCCAAGCAACCAACAATACTGGCTCCCACAGATTGGTTATGTGCTCATATGGTACGCATATTAATTTAAGAAGGAGCTCCTAACAACAATGTGTTATGTGTATAAAAGCCACCTGACCACAGAAAATCTTCCATTCAAATCTCATCAATATCGACAAGACCAGACAGGTGTCACTCTTGGGACAAGAGTGTAGACCTGCACAAGGCTGGAATGGGCTACAAGACCATGAGCTAGAAGCTTGGTGAAAAGGAGACAGCTGTTGGAGTGATTATTTGCAAATGGAAGAAATACAAAGTAACCATCAATCGCTCTCAGTCTGGAGCTCCATGTAAGATTTCACCTCATGGGGTAAGTATAACCATGAGAAAAATGAGGGATCAGTGCAGGACTTCAAGGGTGGAGCTTGTGAATGATCTCAAGGCAGTTGGGACCACAGTCACCAAACAAAACATTGGTAACATGATATGCCACCAAGGATTGAAATCAGTGCACTAAGATCCCCCTACTCAAGAATGCACATGTATAGGCCCATCTGATGTTTGCCAATGAACAGAAGGATTGGGATAAAGTGAGACCAAAATTGAGCTCTTTGGCATCAACTTGACACTCTGTTTTTGGAGGGAAAAAATTATGACTATGACCCCAAGAACACCATCCCTACAGTCAAGCACGGAGGTGGAAACAACATGCTTTAGGGCTGGTTTCATGCTAAAGGCACAGACTGACTGCTGCATTGAGGGGTTAATGGGCGGGCCATGTATTGTAACACTTGGGTCTTCCAGCATGACAATGACCCAAAACATACTGCCAAGGCAACACAGGAGTGGCTCAAGAAGAATCACATTAAGGTCATAGAGTGGCCTAGCCAGTCTTCAGACCACAATCCTATAGAAAATTTATGGAGAGAGCCGAAACTTTGAGTTGCCAACGGCAGGCAAGAAATCTTAAACTGTAAGAGAAAATCTGTAAAGAATAGTGGATCAAAATGCGTCCTGAGATGTGTGCAAACCTGGTAACCAACAAGAAAAGTCTTACCTCTGTGCTTGCAAACAAGTGTTTCTCCAGCACGTACCAAGTCATGTTTCACTTGAGGATCAAATACTTATTTCCCCCATTGAAATGCAAATCAATGTATAACATTTGTATTGTTATATGCGCTTTTTCTTTGGATTTTTGCTTGATACTCTGTCTCTATTCTGTACCGTAAACTTATGATAAAAATTATAAAACCTTCTGTGTAAGTGGGCAAACTTAGAAAATCTGCAGGGGATCAAATACTTATTTCCCCCACTGTATTTGTTAATAATTAATTATTGGTGCATTGCACCTACAGTACATTATTATTCCAGATACTTACAGCACAGCTGGTTTTCTCCCTTCTTATGATAACTGTAATATAATCAGGACTGGCTCTATCAATCAAGGCCCCATGGTTCCTAAACATGAACTGGTTTATGTACTGGATTTGAACTGGTGTCCTCTTCACCACAATAACTCCCATAATTGTTCCCATTTTTCCATTAATCCTCCTCATATGGCACTGGCGTGGCATGGCGGGAAAACCAGAATACCGCTTGAGTACCTACAGTACTCTATGGCGGCAGAGTAAACAGGTGATCGGATGTCTGCTTACTTTTTTTCCTGCATTGTTATTAGAAGGTTTTTCATTGAACACTAACTACTGTATTGCATGCTGTTTCAAGATTTGCCTCCGTCATCATCTCAGTGTCAAAAGGTTTAGCATTGTTGGACACATATTTGGCATAGCAAGGAACACTGGGAAGGTACTTTGTTATGGAATGTCAGTCAGTTGGTTATTTAATGTAAACTACATGATTTGACTACAAGGGTATGCCAGAATCTTCTGGCCACTAATACTTGTGATGCAAGCTTATCCCCAAGGCATCTGATTTTCTCAATCTTTTGCTGAAGTGATCCCTAACATAGTCTTTGAAAAGACTAATGTCAGTTTATACCCTAGCAGACTCTTCAGGAAGGGTGGTCACAACAGTTCCTATACAGTATATGGGTCTGTGAAGCAAATACTGTACATCTATGAAATAAAATAAGTGGTCAGAGTCAAATATTTCAGAGTTGTATTGTAACAAACACACAAAATCTCGTATCTGTAAGCTGTCGTGGCCGTAGATTTTGGAATCCAACTCAGACAAAAGACAGAATTACACACAAATCTTTTTTTTTTACGCACGATTATTTTTGACAGTGTTTTTATTCCATAACATCAGACTAAAGGGACAGGGAATTTATTCTTTCCTTTTAGGAGCACACAAGCAAGTTAGAGAAGCATCTGTGTGATTATTTGATGGGGCACTGCTACAAGTCTTGGGTTCATATTAAGCAGATATGTCCTGAATGGGCTGGTGCATGTTGAGGGCATATAATCTTCCAAAAATAAGGTAGTATGCTGTCTTTCAGGTGATAGTGTGGCTTTGCATTCCTCTTGAGACCTGTTGTGAAGTTAGAATACCAGTACTTGGAAGAAAAACATGACAAAGCATCTGTGAAAATATGCATTGCACAGATTTATTTATATATACCAGGCTTGCATTGTATGAATAATACATGAAAGCCTTAACATGCAAAACAGGAAAGCGTTTAGAAGCCAGTTCATTTATATCACTGTACAATCAAATGGAAACCACTAACCTTCTGAATTGGGAAAATATAAAATTTCATTGTGCTGTTGACAAAGTAGAGGGAAATTACGGCACATTTCTTAAGACAGAACAGAAATGTAGAAATCTAAATGATGAGCCACAGAAATTATAACAGTCATCAGATCAATTCAGCATGTCATCAGTGCATCACCATTTGCTGATTAGGCAGCATGCATATGAGCATGTTTCACTTAGGGAATATAAGAGTGAAGGGTTTCAGAATGGTCACCCACACACACTGTGGTGCTCAGACTCACAGTAAACTTCTTATCCTATAGGACATCACAGTTAATCAGGACATTCTCAGATCCACTGAGAATGCTAGCCACCCTAACACTCAGGTGTGATGGTGTCACAGTACGTCAGATTTCGGCCACAACATAGCTCCTCCGTAAGTAATCAGAGTCACTCCGGTTCTAGCTCCTCTTGTTTTTTCCTCTTGTTTTTTCCTCTTGTTCGCCTCTTGTTTTTTGCCGCCTCAGTCACAGCGCGAGCTCACCTGTTGCCGATTTAGATTAATCAAATCCGCTTATTTAAGACGCTGCAAGACACCCACCCGCTGCCAGATTACTGCGCCGTTCATGCCAATATTCCCGTGTTTGTTTTGTCTTTTGCTCATCGTGTTATTGACCCTATTTTGTTATCGACCTCGTCCTTGCCTAGCGATTTGGAACTACTGCACGTTTGGATTACCGGCTTTTTGACTTCCACGTTGTACACTGACCACGAGACTGCCTAGCGTTTTGGAATTACTGCACGTTTGGATTACCGGCTTTTGACTTCCGCGTTGCACACTGACCAAGAGACTGCCTAGCGATTTGGATTTCCTGCATGTGTGGAGCTATTGCACGTCTGGGTCACAGGCGTCACTTCCAGAACCATCTGAAGCTCCTCCGCGCGTTCACAGAGACTGTAAGTGCACAGTACCTTTTTGTTTTCTGCTCTTGGATCCTTCCTTTGACTTCTGCTGCTACACTCAGGACCGTGACAGTATAATCTGGCCAGTTATGGATCCAGCAGAAATTACCTGCTTGAGATCTGCACTGGAAAGCCAGGGAGCTCTCCTCGGCGCACATCAGCAAGACATTCAGCAGGTCGCTAATAATCTCAGAACCGTAACTGACTCCCTTGACTCCCTAACGGCTCAGATTCAGCAGATGCAAGCTTCACAGACCCCAATTCCGCTCGCTCCTGCTCCTGTTGCTACACTCCCCTCACCTCATGAGCCACGTCTCCCCGCTCCACCCACTTATGATGGCGACCCTAATACCTGCCGCTCCTTTTCTCCTTTTTATCTCAATGCTCGCTTGTCCTTGAACAAGCCTCATCCTTTCCTACCGAACGATCTAGGGTTGCATATATAATAACTCTCCTTTCTGGAAAGGTGAGAGAATGGGGGACAGCAGTATGGGACGCACAAGATGCCTGCTGCGCCAACTTCAGGACATTCACTAATGAAATGAAGAAGGTATTTGATCGCTCTTCTTCTGGACACCAGGCAGCAGGTCAGATTCTAAATCTCCACCAGGGATCTCGCTCCATTTTTGATTACACTATTGAGTTTCGCACCCTGGCAGCCTCATGCAACTGGGATGACCAAGCCTTGTTTGACGCTTTTCTTCATGGACTTTCGGACCTAATAAAGGATGAGCTATCTGCACAGGAGTTACCCTCCAGCCTTCAGGACCTCATTGACCTTGCTGGACGCATCGATGCTCGCAAACGCCACAGACAACGAGAGCGAGGCCTGGACACAAGGTCATTCCAACCACCAACCCTTCCTTGTCCTTCCGAACCTCTTGCTGAACCCATGTTGGTGGACCGTACTCGAATTACTCCAAAGGAACACCAACAACGACGGGATGAAGGGGCATGCTTCTACTGCGGTCAGTCCGGTCATCTACTGCGGACCTGTCCATTAAAAGGCAAGGCCCCTCGTTGATGCTGGGAGCAAAGGGGGGCCCAAACCTTGTGAGTTTCCCAGATCACCGTTCTTGTTTTTCGGTGTCACTAATTTATGAGAAGAAGCCTCATGCCACCCATGCCCTTGTAGACTCCGGCACTGACCAAAATCTGATCTGTCCAAGCCCTGGATGGAAGCAACCTAGCCCCAATCACGCACCAAACCGCTCCAGTCATTCTTCAGTTCTCTGGGAACCATCTCTTTCTTTATTGTCAAAGATTCTCATGCCCCAATCGTCTTGGGCCTCCCCTGGCTAGCCCTACATGGAGCACATCCTGTCTGTCGTCTTGTCTCCATGCTGCTCCTGTTAAGACCCCGACCTCCCCCTCTGAGGAAGAGTTCCCCAACCTGTCTAATGTCCCCACCGAATACCATGACCTCAAGCTAGTTTTTAGCAAGTCACGCGCCACCACCGCACCGACCATATGACTGCGCAATCGATCTTGTTCCTGGCTCAACCCCACTCAAGGGACGACTTTACTCTCTCTCTCACCCTGAGAGAGAAGCCATGGATCATTATATCTCTGAGTCCCTCTCTGCTGGAATAATCCGTCCTTCCTCCTCGCCTGCAGGTGCCGGTTTCTTCTTCGTGGAGAAGAAGGACAAGCGTTTCTGGCAGCCATGTCAAAGCCCACTATAATGCCTGGGCTTACTTGAACTGAAGCCTCAAGGCCTATGCAGATTAGGGGCCTATCTTGAGCCAAGTAAAAATCACATTGTTTTGTTTTTTGTCAAATTTTCTGTCCATCACTTGATTTTCATGTTTGCAGCTGCTGATTTAGCAACCTATCAGAATGTAGAGTATTAGGCAGGTTCCGGGCTAAAACCCTAAGTTGCCACTATTGGGCTCTTGAGCAAAGCCCTTAATCCTAAAATGCTCAGATGTCTAATGAGATAAAATCTAAGTTGCTCTGGATAAGGTTGTTTGCTAATTGCTGTAAATGGAATAGTTTTGGCATGTGACATATTCAAATGCAAGTGACAGGTGGCTAGCTAGGCCAAAATGTTGGTCAAAAAGAAGTTTGAGAGTGGTGCTTATAAAAAAAAGATTACAGATTTTACAATAATATATTTTGTTTAAATACCACCCTACCACAGCTATTGGTACCTGGATTTGATTTATGACAGAACAGCTTCAGTGTATGACTTGATATACACATTCGTTCATTTTCCACTAATCATATGTAGGGTTGCATGGCGCTTGGAGCCTATCACAGGAACTCAGAGAGCAAGTCAGGGAACAACTTGGATGTGGTGCCAACCAATCGCAGGGCACACAAGCTCAAACAGTCACCCACCCACCCATACTCTCAGGGGCAATTTGGAAACAGCAATCAAACTACACTGTATGCTTCTGGACTGTGAAAGGAAAGATGAGTACCTGGAGAAAATCCACATGCAAAATCCACACAAACATACCAGAGACAAGATTTTAATCCTCAAACCTAGAGTTTCATGTCAAGAGTGCTACAGATTTGATTATTGGATAAACACAGTTGCCGAAATTAGAACCCTGTTTGAAAACTGTCTGCATAGTATTTTGCTTCCAAACTTTACACACAAACACCAAAGAAATAGATATCTTTCCACCACCAACTGCACAATGCTGTGCTAAGATTTCCACTTTACTACTAATTGTCACGAACTAACCTGAGTAGACCAGAAGACGTAGCTTTAGCAGTTAGCCCTGTGTAGCATGGATGGTAAACCCAAACGCTGAATAACACGAGTAGACAGGGTAACCACACGATTATTTTAAGGACTCTCTCGAATGGGGAGTAAGGGATAAGCACAATTTAACCCGCGTCCTATAAACACATACTCATCCTGAAAGCAGACCCAAGAATTGAATACTCACGAATCGGCGAATGTCTCCGAGGCGACATGAGTGAACTCAATGACTGAGCGATGTGCTGCGCCATCTTGTCTCCTTTTATGCTTCCTGGTTCACGACCGCATTACTTCCGGGTCCTACTGCCGGTTGCGAACCGAGTGTGCATGACACTAATGATATACAGTATGTTAGGTATAAAATATATTCCCAGATATCACACTGCTGAATGGCCAACGCTGGGCCAATGCCAGTGCATACATTTGGCCAATTCTGGCATCAGTGGTTAGCTGAATATCATTTTGTTGATTGGTCCAATGTTGGCTCATTGTTTGGGCCAAAGATAGGTTAGACCAACATTGGTACAATGTTGGTTCAGTAGATAATGGCAAGGTAGGCCAATGTTCGTTGGTTCAGTAGATAAAGTTGGAAATTGGAAATTAAATTAGACTCTTTTCATCACCATCCATCCATCCATTTTCTTCCGCTTATCCGAGGTCGGGTCGCGGGGGCAGCAGCTTCAGCAGGGATGCCCAGACTTCCCTCTCCCTGGCCACTTCTTCCAGCTCTTCCGGGGGGATCCCAAGAGACATAGTCCCTCCAGCGTGTCCTGGGTCTTCCCCGGGGTCTCTTTCCGGTGGGGCATGTCCGGAACACCTCACAAGGGAGGCGTCCAGGGGGCATCCTGAATAGATGCCCAAGCCACCTCATCTGGCTCCTCTCGATGTGGAGCAGCGGCTCTACTCTGAGCCCCTCTCAGTTGACTGAGCTTCTCACCCTATCTCTAAGGGAGAAGAGACACCCTGTGGAGGAAACTGATTTTGGCCACTTGTATTCGCGATCTCGTTCTTTCGGTCACTATCCACAGCTCATGATCATAGGTCGACTGGTAAATTGAGAGCTTTGCCTTTTGGCTCAGCTCCTTCTTCACCACGACGGACCGATACAGAGCCCGCATCACTGCAGACGCTGCTCCGATCCGCCTGTCGATCTCCCATTCCATTTTACCCTCACTCGTGAAGACCCCGAGATACTTAAACTCCTCCACTTGGGGCAGGTTCTCACTCCCAACCCTGAGTGGGCACTCCACCCTTTTCCGGCTGAGGACCATGGCCTCAGATTTGGAGGTGCTGATTCTCATCCCAGCCGCTTCACACTCGGCTGCGAACCGATCCAGTGAGAGCTGTAGGTCACAGGATGATGAGGCCAACAGAACAACATCATCTGCAAAAAGCAGTGACCCAATCCTGAGCCCACCAAACTGTACCCCCTCAACGCCCTGGCTGCGCCTAGAAATCCTGTCCATAAAAATTATAAACAGGATCGGTGACAAAGGGCAGCCCTGTCGGAGTCCTACTCTCACCGGAAACAGGTCCGACTTACGACCGGCAATGCGGACCAAGCTCCGACACCGGTTGTACAGGGACCGGACAGCCCTTAACAGGGAATCCGATATCCCATACTCCCGGAGTACCCCCCACAGGACTCCCCGAGGAACACGGTCGAATGCCTTCTCCAAGTCCACAAAGCACATGTAGACTGGTTGGGCAAACTCCCATGCCCCCTCCAGGACCCTGCTAAGGGTGGAGAGCTGGTCCACTGTTCCGCGACCTGGACGAAAACCACACTGCTCCTCCTGAATCCGAGGTTCGACTATCCAACGGACCCTCCTTTCCAGGACCCCTGAATAGACTTTCCCGGGGAGGCTGAGGAATGTGATCCCTCTGTAGTTGGAACACACTCTCCGGTTCTTGAAGAGGGGGACCACCACCCCGGTTTGCCAGTCCAGAGGCACTGTCCCAGATGTCCATGCAATGTTGCAGAGACGTGTCAACCATGACAGCCCTACAACATCCAGAGCCTTGAGGAACTCCGGGCGGATCTCATCCACCCCCGGGGCCCCGCCACCACGGAGCTTTTTGACTACCTCGGCAACCTCGGCCCCAGAGATGAAAGAGTCCACCTCTATGGCCCCAGACTCTGCTTCCTCATTGGAAGGCATGTTGGTGGAATTAAGGAGGTCTTCGAAGTATTCCCTCCAAGTCGAGATCAGCAGCGCACCATCCCCACTATACACTGTGTTGACCGTGCACTGCTTTCCCCTCCTGAGATGCCGGATGGTGGGCCAGAATCTCTTCGAAGCCGTCTGGAAGTCATTCTCCATGGTCTCCCCAAACTCCTCCCATGCCCGGGTTTTTGCCTCAGCAACCACCGAAGCTGCATTCCGCTTGGCCTGCCGGTACCTATCAGCTGCCTCCAGAGTGCCACCAGCCGAAAAGGCCCTGTAAGACTCCTTCTTCAGCTTGATGGCATCCCTCACCGCCGGTGTCCACCAACGGGTTCTTGGGTTGCCACCGCGACAGGCACCGACCACCTTACGGCCACAGCTCCGGTCGGCTGCCTCGACAATGGAGCCGCGGAACATAGTCCATTCGGACTCAATGTCCCCCACCTCCCCCAGGACGTGGTTGAAGCTTTGCCGGAGGTGGGAGTTGAAGCTCATCCTGACAGGGGACTCTGCCAGATGTTCCCAGCATACCCTCACAATACGTTTGGGTCTTCCAGGCCTGACCGGCATCCTACCCCGCCAACGAACCCAACTCACCACCAGGTGGTGATCAGTTGACAGCTCCGCTTCTCTCTTCACCCGAGTGTCCGAGACATGTGGCCGCAAGTCCAACGACACGACCACAAAGTCGATCATTGAACTGTGGCCTAGAGTGTCCTGGTGCCATGTGCACATATGGACACCCTTATGCCTGAACATGGTGTTCGTTACGGACAATCCGTCCATAACAAAGTCCAATAACAAAACACCGCTCTGGTTCAGATCGGGGGGGGCGTTCATCCCAATCACTCCCTTCCAGGTCTCACTGTCATTGCCCACGTGAGCATTGAAGTCCTCCAACAGAACGATGGAGTCCCCAGGAGGGACGTTCTCTAGCGCCCCCTCCAGAGACGCCAAAAAGGGTGGGTACTCCAAACTGCTGTTCGGCGCATAAGCGCAAACAACAGTAAAGATCCATCCCCCCACCCGAAGGCGGAGGGAGGCCACCCTCTCGTTCACTGCGGTGAACCCCAATGTACAGGCCCCGAGCCAGGGAGCAATAAGTATGCCCACACCTGCTCGTCGCCTCTCACCGGTGGCAACTCCAGAGTAGAAGAAAGGAGACTGGTTCAAGAGACTAAGCTGTGCGTCGAGGTGAGTCCAACTATATCTAGCCGGAACTTCTCAACCTCACGCACTAGCTCAGGCTCCTTCCCCGCCAGAGAGGTGACATTCCACGTCCCTAGAGCCAGGTTCTGCAGCCGAGGATCAGACCGCCAAGGCCCCTGTCTTCGGCCACCGCCCAGCTCACACTGCACCCGATCTCTTTGGCCCCTCCTACAGGTGGTGAGCCCATGGGAAGGGGAACCCACGTTGCCTCTTCGGGCTGTGCCCGGCCGGGCCCCATGGGTGCAGGCCCGACCACCAGGCGCTCGCCATCGGGCCCCACCACCAGGCCTGACTTCCAGAGGGAGGCCCCGGTGACCCACGTCCGGGCGAGGGAAAACGTTTTACAAGGGTTTTATTCATCATAAGAGGTCTTCTGAACCACTCTTTGTCTGTTCCCTCACCTAGGACCAGATTGCCATGGGTGACCCTGCAACATAGCTCCCAGGATTATTGGGACATGCAAACCCCTCCACCACGATAAGGTGGTGGTTCAAGGAGGGGTCTTTTCAGCACTGCCAATAAAATAACCCAGCACTTTAATATTTAATCCAGTTAGAGTGTCATATTAACCCACTGGTTGGGTCAAATGAACAACCCAAAAGTCTGGGTTAAATGATTAAACCCAGCACTTGAGTCAAAACAACCCAGCGTGTGTTCTGTCCAATAGTGACTCAGCTGCTTGGTTAAGGTTGGAATGTTTTTTAACCCAACAGTTTTTAGAGTGTATCCCAGGAGACTTAGGGACGAGGCACCAATCCATTGCAAAGCACACGCATACTCAAACAGACTCATTCACGCACTACAGGCAGTTTGGGAGCACCAATTAGCCTAATCTGCATTACTTTGGGCTGTAGGGGGGAAAACCAGACTACCCTGAGTAAACCCACCAAACAGGCAGAACATGTAAATTCCATGCACACAAACCAGAGGCGGGAATTTAACCCAGACCTTGAAGGTGCTCCCAGACCCTGGACAGTCCTAAACTATGCCACCATGCCACGTTTAATGAGTAAGGGAAATACATGCGTATTAGGATCTTTTTGTTTTTTAAGTGATAATCCATTCTCTCTCTCTCCCACACACACACAGCTTCTCACTGGTATGTCTCAACTTGCAGCTTAACAATGTTAGGTTAGTTGTTTATCAGTCCATTTTACTTATAATACGCAGAAACAAGCCCTGCTATATTTTAACTAAACACTATTGCAACACTAAACACACACTGTGACTAGAGAAAGAGCGTAATGAGTATTCTAAGTAGTACACAGGCACTACAAAGTCCTTTGGAATTCAGTTTGAGACCAGAAGCTCTACAAAGGTGCTGGGAAAACTATAGGACCAGCTCTAACACGTTTGCACATGTAGATTCTGATTTACCTGCTGCACAAAGCTGAAGCAATATAATATAAATTTAATTTCCAATTTTTTAAACTTGCCATTATCTACTGAACCAATTTTGGGCCAACCTATCTTTGGCCTCACCAATAGGCCAACAGTGGGCCAACGGACAAAATGACGTTGAGCCAACCACTGATGTCAACATGCCCAAAAATATGCGCCAAATGTCGGATCACTGACAAAAGGTTACCAAAATTTTGATGACGTTAGGTCAACAAAGCTGTGCTATCTGGGCTACTGGATGTCTTTTGCATTTTTCTTTGTAGCATGTTGTAAATGGGTACAAATTAATTGGGGAAACAATATCTTTATGCAAAATCTCAAGAGGACAAAATAAAAGTATATAGCACCCTCAGGACTGTCTATCCTGTCTCCAATGTCCCTCTGCCCGCCAGCACCTCATCAACGTCACAAGGGATGGTTTCTCTGGCCTGAAAGTATCTTATTGAGTGTATAAGTATAAGGCCCTGGTATGAAACTACATCAATGTCACCACATGGCTCTTCCATCAGCTAGATAAGAGTGTCTCATTGGTAGGGTTGACGAGCAAGATGGAAGGTGGACAACCTTAAACCATGGGTGATTCATGAACCAACCTTGGGCCAGAGCAACCCAGTGGAAGCTCACATTCTCCTGCACCTTCCCCTGGTCAAGGAGTCTAAGAATATGAGCTGTGTTATAGATGCTATCCTGAGTAAATGCAGCGCACAATATAATGTTTCCACTATGCCCAGGCACATGAACAGTGGCACACTGCCTGATGATGTTCCTTTCACAAAATTTGTTCTTGGTCAAATCGCAGCCTGAATAATATACATAAATATACACATCCGGGTTTGCAACAGCATCATCTTTCTTTCAAATGGCACTTTATTCAACTGTTATGCTAGATTGATACTGCTTTAGTAGATGAGCCAGTAAGGACAAACTCACTTGAGTATGTTGACAAATGTAGTGTAGGAACAGGACACTAAGAACAGAACACTAGAACAAAAACAACTTGCAAATATTACAAATACTGAGGTGTTAGGTGATGTTTAAACCCCCAGGGTTAACTCCTGAGCTCCTGTTGGACCCTTGAGCAAAACTCAGTGTAACTTTGTATAAAACCATTTTACAAATTAATAAATGCAAATATATTATACAAATTGTTAGGGAAATTTAGGTTCTCTAATTGGAACGTTATATTGGCTGGTGTAATAAGCTTAAATACAAGGCAAATCTAAGTTATAACTAATTTACCTGGAACCTTTTGGACCATAGTCCAATGCCTTAACCACTGAACTAACCCTGACAGGCTTCAAATGTCTAATCCTCAAAAAATTATTAAGTACAGGATGGTCGTTGGAGGTGCCAGTGGGTGTGTCCTGATTAAAGTACATCCTCATAAAAGCAGATATAGCATGTGTAGGGCGATGAAGAGCTTAGTGGTGGTTCACTTTATACCGCACAAAATTATTTTCTAGCATTATGATTGCTTTAAGGAACACATTTATCCACCAGCGTACAATTGTTCAGTATAAACAGATAAGAAATTTTGGGTAAGTGTTCATAAAAATTTCAAGACTGATTTTATTTTAGATATACACTAACTGGTAAATTAGCTCTCGCTCTATCAAGGGTAACACAACTTTACTAACATCATGGAGCAAACTGTATTTCATTTTTATGACGCTAGGGTGAAGAAGACATGTTTAGAACCTATGAGCCTGAAGGGACGCAGTTTTTTAACATTGAAAGACTTTAACCCAGACGAGATCAAGCACATTCTGTGGGTGTCTGCTGACCTCAAGCATCGATTCAAGCAGGATGGACAGGTACCACAACTTAATTTAACCTCATTTAGTATTTCAAGTCTAATTGTATCTGTTATTGATTTCCTTTAGATTCAAAAGTAGAGTCCAGGGACAACCAGGGTCCAGGGTCTTTGAAACAGCAATTATGTTACAGTGGGTTTTGGAAATTCTGACAATTAAAAATTCAAAAACAAGTAGACTATAAATTAAAACAACTAGAATGTAATGAAAGCTTTAATAAAATTCAAATTCAGAAATATATTCTGTATATATTTTTTTGAGCACATTGGTCAATGGAAACAATAATTTCTATAAAAATGGTGGTTTTTATGGAGCTGAGTTACAAGCCCCACACCAAACCAAACTATGTATAGGGTTAAGGGCCTTGCTTACGGGCCCAACTGTGGAACCCTCTAATCAGCAACCAAGAGCCTCAAATACCTGACTCACCACTGCCCCCGCATTGACTATGTTCCTACAATAAATCCAGATTTCTTTTTTAACTAGTAATAAAGTCTGCCAAATATTTGATAACCTAAACACTGAGGGTGAGATTAACAAGCATTCTGCATCGAAAATGTTAGATTTTTTTTTACTAATTAAATACATTTTGTTCGTAATTTCAGCTTCCTGCCCTTCTTAAAGACAAATCTATTGCCATGATTTTTGAGAAGAGAAGCACTAGGACCCGGGTTTCTACAGAAACAGGTGTGTTTGTGTGTGTGTGTGTGTGTGTGTGTGTGTTTTACTCATCTGTGCATCGTACATCCTCATCATTAGTACCTCATTATAAGGACCTATACCCCAGTACGATGATACCTCTGATAACTGGCTGCTTTTTCATAAAGAGATGAGAGAATAGCAGTCCTTTGCATGTAACATGCTGAATCTTTTGAGCAGTAAAGCCTGCATTAAATATAAGAGCAAATGGCCCTGATTCATAGATATTTATTTTGTAACAATCTACATTTATTTCTTGTACTGTATTACTGAGCAGTACAAGACAAGAAAAAGACACAAAGATAAGTGTTGTTATTATTATTACTATTATGATTTTATACTTTTTGCATCATTGCATCATTTATTATAAAATGACCACATTGACACTTCCCTCTTTTTATGTTTGCACATGTGTATGTTTGTCCAGGGTGTGCTCTGTTGGGTGGTCATCCATGCTTCCTCACTTCTACGGATATTCACCTGGGTGTAAATGAGACCACAAAAGACACAGCCAGGTTTGAACAAAAAAATCAATTTAATTTAATTTAAGTACATCAATGCAAAGACGTTTCTAGTGTCTGTTGTGGCCCTAGACAAAACATTTGCGGCTCCAACCAGCATTCATTGCCAATACAGTATCTTATAAATAAAAAATAGGTTTGTTAGCCCTTCAGGGCCCCCTACTGGCCTGGGACCCTAAGAAGTTGACAAGCAATACCTCTACATTAATGACTAGTAGCTCAGAATTAAATAAGCAGCAATATAAAATACATAAGCAATTTGTTCATCTTTAATTTTTTTACACAATCCAGTAAATGCATGCATGTGTATTGCAGAGTGCTCTCGAGCCTGACTGATATTGTGTTAGCGCGAGTGTACAGTCACTCTACTTTGGAGCAGCTGGATAAGGAAGCCTCAGTGCCAATCATCAATGGCCTCTCTGATCTTTACCATCCCATACAGATATTAGCTGATCTGCTCACGTTGCAGGCACACACACACACACACACACACACACACACACACACACACACACACACACACACACACACACACACATTTTCTGACACTGATGTTCTACTTGTCCTCTGTGTGTCTTCTCATATAGGAGCATTATGGATCTTTAAAGGGCCTGACACTGTCTTGGATAGGTGATGGCACCAATGTCCTCCACTCCTTCATGATGTCATTGGCCAAATTCGGTGTCAATCTGAGAATAGCCACACCAAAGGTTAGCCATGAACTGACAAACTGAACCAGTGAACAATTGAAGAAGCTTTCTGGAAATTTAATATCCACTTTTTCAGTCATGGACAGATTTCAATAACCCTACATGTCTTTTAGAAACTTTGTCTTTCATCCTCAAAATACTGGTTCATAAAAATGCTATGGACTGCAGTTTACTGAACCAATCCCAGCAGTATAGCATAATTAAAGCTACTGTAATCTAATCAACACTCTCTCCTACCTAGGGTTATGAGCCAGGTGCTACTATCACTCAGGAGGCATTCCGTCTTTCTAAACAGGTATGACGAGATAACTCTGATATACAGATTGCAGAAGGTAGCTTGAATTCTTGTTAGTCCTTATGTCTACAAAAAACAAAAACACTTCATCCACATTTCCATTTCATCCCATGTAACCCCCACAGCGAGCAAGAATGCCCTGGATATCTTCTTGAACACGTGTTCCAAAAGCTTTTATTGCAAATATTGTATCATATTCCACTTTATGACTTGATATTCCATGTTGATAGTTTTTTAGTATGCATGAGGAGGCTTTCCAGAATTCAATGTTAAACACAGTGCATGGCCCTTTATTTAGAGTAACTAGCACTCTTGGAAATTATGCTGAGGACCTTTATTTATTTCATTATTACATTATTTTAATCTGGTATTAATTAATATAAATTAGAAATATTTTATTTTAAAGAGTATTTTTTATGTAAGTTATATTGCTGAAAAAATTGTGTGTGTGTGTGTGTGTGTGTGTGTGTGTGTGTGTGTGTGTGTGTGTTACACGGTCTGTAGTTTGGGACAGATTTGCAGTTGTTCTCAGAGCCAATGGAAGCAGCTGAAGGCAGTAATGTGCTGGTGACAGACACGTGGATTGGCATGGGCCACGAGAATGAGAGGAATAAGAGGTTGAAAGATTTCCATGGCTACCAGGTCACCATGAAGGTAGATGAGTCACATCGAGCACTGTTTTGTAACACAAGAGGCCACATAACTGAATGTAAGCAAAAGAGATCATGAGTTTGAATCCATCCTGGGCATGCCATAAGCATAGCTGGAATTTCATTAAAGGATATTCAACCCTGATGTCTGGTGGAAATTAGAGCCAGTTTAATCTTGGTTGTTTTTTTGCAAATGCACTTGACCATACTGTACTTGCAAGAACTATTCCAGAACAGCTGACCTTCTTGTCCTAAAATAACAACTGACTGTTGTTGTTACTGAATTACCCAATGTTATATGTGTTATGTCATTATATTGAAAATTTTAGTATTATTGCAGAATGTAAAAAATTAATTCTTAAAATAAAAAACTGAGTTAGAAGGTGTGTCCAAACTTTTGACGACACTGTAAAAAAAAAGGTAAATTAGTACACATCAAGTAATGTTCTGTGATCTTGTGTAAACAACAGTATGAGAAACCCCCATCCAGGTAATGACTTGACAGCACTCCTCCCTATCACCCCTCTGCACCTGCCAGCCTAGTTACTGGTCAGTCAAAATGGTTTCTATGAAACTGAAATACCCCAAAAAAATACTTCTCCCAGAGCCTTAAATTAAACCTGTACTGTTTGAAGTACAGTAG
Organism: Channallabes apus; assembly: GCA_030522415.1. Lineage (NCBI taxonomy): Eukaryota > Metazoa > Chordata > Actinopteri > Siluriformes > Clariidae > Channallabes > Channallabes apus. Next base: position 21,873,106 of record CM060109.1, read on the forward strand.
GCTGTTCATAACTGTTTTATATGACAGTTGTTACAGTTGTTGCATTAAATATTTTAATATCCCATAGTCATAGTCCTGTGTCTGTAATGAGACGTCATATAAACAAATGAAATGTTTTTTTATTTGCCTCCAATTTTTTTTCTTGGTTAACAGACTCATTCTGTTCTGTGATCTGGTTGGCTGTTAGACAGGAAGTGTAGCTGCTCCAGACTGGACCTTTATGCACAGTCTTCCACGAAAATCAGAGGAAGTGGATGATGAGCTTTTCTACTCACCACGCACACTTTCGTTCAAAGAGGCTGAAAACCGCAAATGGACCATCATGGTACCTTGAACGTGTGTGTGTGTGTGTGTGTGTGTGTGTGTGTGCGCGCAAATGTGTGCAAATGTGTGCATTAATGTGTTATTATTTCTCTCTAGGGGTTGATGGTGTGCATCTTGACTGACTACAGTCCTCAGATCCCTGAACTGAAACTGTAAAACCTGAGTATATAACAATGCCCATGCTAACTAATTTACTCTCTTGCCAATAGAGGGCACAATTATCCTAAAAAGTAGAGCATGGGCTTATGAGCCAAATCTTATTACTTTTACACTATATTACATCATTTACACTTGTTTTTCTTTTCAATTCAATCTGAATTTCCTGTCAGTTCTGTGTATTGTAAACATGAAGTTTATTGTGCACATTTTGATGCTTGCCTTTGTTGGCATTTACATGGAAACCTACAAGTATTCAGGTCTTACAGTATGTAAAAATTTATTAAGTTTTACTGAATTATTCCCAGTTCTACTGATTTTCTCAGAATTATTTTTCTGGCCATAAAAGTACATTGTCACTTTACGTAAAACTACAGAATGGGCAGAGAGACACTGCTAAGCATTTTGCAAGCACTCCAGTTCAGCTCCATCATTGGATTCTAGCGAAAAGCTAATATGTTCATGAAATATAATAAATATATTTTTAAATTAAGTTCTTAAAAATTATTACAATATTTTTTGCAGAATATAAAGAGCTATAAGCCAATATATTTTGGTTATCAATAAATTATCCAACTGCTGCTGTTTACTCTTTTTTTACTAGTCAGTTGTTCACCATAGTTCAAGTTATTGTGAATGAATCAAGCTTTGCTTGTGTATTAGTCAATAAATATTTCGGAGTACATTGTGAGACATATATATTCTCTGGATCCTAGAGTAATAGCTGTATAAACTGCACATTAGCTAATAGTTTTACTACGGCAAGGCTCTTGGAGTAATTTAATTACTTAAAGCTACAAATAAATGAAGAAAATTGGCAGACACAATTTGAGTGCAATATTAACACCATCTTTTGAAAAAGTGTGAAAATTGACTGGGGTTTCACTTAGGGAGTATTCCTGTTTTGTTTGATTTCCAGACAGGCTTTGGAGCCATTGTGACCCTAAAATAGATAAAATGAAAATTAATAAATGAACTAAAATAAATGCTACTGTTTGATTAAATGCGTGTGTTTGGTTGATTCATAATCCCTGTCAGTTTTTTAGGACCCACTTGAGACTTATTTGTTCACCTTTATGTTTAATGTAGTATCACAGTAACTGTAGAGTAATAGAGACATATAAATATTAATTTTTGCCTTGTTCCCTAAGTTTCCTGGGATAGCCTCAAGGCGCCCAGCAACACTGAATAGAGGATTAAGCGGAATAGACGATGAGTGAGTTAGTGAGTGAGTGAGTGAGTGAGTGAGTGGTCTCATTTGTTTGTTCAGAATAAGCAAAACACTAATTTTATTGTTTTATTTTATATTTAATTGATATGTCCTACATTTATAAATGCAATATGTTTATATTAATATATTTATGTAAGCAAATGACATTCAATAGAATTTGTTTTGTTTTAATTAATTTTACATAAATCTGCATGCTCTGATTCTGACCACTGTGCATGCACTTTGGAAATGGTGTGTGTGTGTGTGTGTGTGTGTGTGTTAGGGGGTCTCGATATTTATTTCGATCATGAAGCCCCATCTATGATTTATCCTTGACAAAATGTTTGTTGCTTGTTAGTTACACCGCTCTGTGTGAATGAAAGGCAGTGAGAGAAAAATGATGGGAAGGGAGTGGTACAGAACTACAGTAGGCATAAAGGAGTAACGTTGTAGAGCAGGTTTTTGCCCAAAACAGCATTCTCATAATACCAGAAACTTCTAACTGAAACACTCTTTCATTGTCTGATTTCTATTTGGACTGAAACCCATCTAACTATTGTCCTGAATATATCCCCATTAAAGGGATGTAAAATTCAAAGGAATGTATACATGTGTACATTTAGAGGGCTGTATACACACAATGATATGAAAGCATGTCAAAAGTTAAGTCAAGCAAGTCAAATTAAAATTTTAAAGCACCCTTAACACACTATGGTTGACCAAAGGGCTGTGCAATTCAAAAATCGCTGCAGACATAGAAACAAACTATAAAAACAGACAATAAAAATTAAATTAAATTAAATCCAAATAACAGATTAAACAACAATAAAAAGTCCACGCTTGTTGCTAAAATAAGCAAATAAAACAGTAAAAAAAATAATAAAAATAAACAGTGAATAAAATAAAAGTGCATGCTACCAAACGTATATATAAAAATCCAAAAGAACAGCTTAGCAACTTCTCAGAAATAATATTTGGAGTGTCTGATCATTTGAAATGATGTGGCATAAAGTTGTTTAGAGATGTATCTTTTTTGCAAACTTTAAATAATATGTACAGAATAAAATGTTTTATGCAACTCCTCACCATGCACTTACTGTATATCCAAACATAAGGCTTACAATAAGTCTTATTTTTACTTGGGCTAAGGCTTTCTAGTTTTGCAATTTACAAAGAATGGTATCATGTTCTGTTAAGTAATTTCGGGCTAGCCCTAAAAGAGAGCAGTTGGCATGAGGTTACGCGAGTTCAGTCATGCTCGTATTTGATTGGAAAGAAAAAACTAAGCCCCACCTTTTACTCAAGACCAAGGGCTGTGATAGGTTAGACTGGTCGTACCACAGTTCACTTCATTAATATTCATGAATTCTTCTGGTCTTTTCCTTTAGAATTGATACTGGATGTGATAATGCCTCCTCATCTCATGGAAATAATAAATGACTATATATTTAATTATAAAAATCACTAAAATAAATTACTTCCTTTTAATAGTATAGCAGAAAAACGACCGAGATAATGAATATTATAATAAAATAACTGTGCTTTTAAAGATAGCTAAAACCAGTGCATGCATAAATAAATCTGTGTATCTGAAGTTCTAATGCAGCAGGAATCCGGTTATTCTCTCAGTGTAACCCGGATTAACAGGTTTGTGTGGGAGGCCACACCCTCTGCTTTCCGCACGGAGATAAAAACCCATCCCATTCCCGGAGTGTCAGAAAAAAATAAGAAAGACGCTTAAAGAAGGACCAGCTGTTAATCGACCTACATATTTATTTATTTATTTATGTTACTTTTTTTTGCCCTATTCAAAGAGAACCAAAGATGATGCGTCTACCCGAGCTTCAGAGTCACAAGAACTCTCTGTTCACGGCGATGAACCGCTTCATCTGCGCCGTCAACAACATGGACGAAACGGTGATGGTGCCGAGTCTGCTGCGCGACGTGCCGCACGCGAGCGCTGCCGAGCCCGGGGAGTACCTGCGCGCCGCCGAGGCTGACATGTACACCCACTACACGCAGCTAAAAAGCATCCGCAACGAGATCGAGTGGGGAGCCGTGCTGCGGGCAGAGGAGCAGCAGAGAGCCGCCGAGAAGGCATCCGAGCCCGGGATGAGTGAGCAGGCTGAGCTGGAGCACCTGCTGCGTTTCCATCTGAAGGGCCTGTATGGGGTACTGACCAAACTCACCAGCCACGCCAACCAGCTGACCGACCGCTACAAGGAGGAAATCGGCATAGCTGGATGGGGACAGTGACACCTGGATGAATAGGGACAGTGACAGCTGGATTGCGCACGAACCAAGACTCAAAATATTCTTCGGCTATGAAAGTATTTCCTTTTGGTTGAGTTTACTGACCATACCTGATGCCGAATGTCAAGCCACCAACCTTTCTGCACAAGTCTTACCTCCTCACATCACCTTGTCCTATGAGCTACACTGTATACCGTATTGTATTACATGTACTGTACGTATTGTTATTATATGATGCAAAGAGTACATGAGCAGAAGACTAATCTAGTCTCATGATGCAATGTCTCTTTAACATCATCCTTTCTTTCAGAAAGTTTTAAAAGCTGAACATATTTATTTCTGTTGTTACTGATTTTTTTTTGTGTTGCTTGAGTTAGTTTCATTGAAATCAATATGATCTGAAACTACCTGTTAGTCAATGACCTGGAATGCTCTGACAAGTCATGAAGAGCTCCGTGAGATGTTTTGTTGTTGCTGTGCTACTATTGCCAGCACATTTGTCTAAACTCATTTGCTGTTACTTTTATATTGGAGATATTTTTTTCATAGGAAAATAAACATTATGATTAAATCATTATTCATGTTCGTATGTGTGATCTTTGATTGCAGTGTGTTTTTGTGTGCGTTAGCCAATGTGTTCTTAGTCAATGTTTAGTTTCTTCACTAAACACCTTTTAACAAGAAAACTTAATTACACTGATTACACACCTACTGATGACTTAGAAGTGTAACTGAAACAGTCTACAAGATAATGATACCAAGAACCAACTAGTGGAAGAAATAATTTGGAAATAATATTGAAGAAAAATGTTTAATCACACAGTATAAAAATATTTAGTACGTTACAGAAACTATGGATAGAAACGCATATTGCCTTAACTGTAAACATCTGCAGTAATTATACTTAATTACTACTACACCCATAGTAATTTACCATTTTAGAAGTTGTGTGCATTATATGCATTTCAGGACACCAAAACAACCTGTTCAGGTGCACACCTGTAAAATTATTTGGGTATCTATGAATATGAGGCTTAAAAAATAAATGCGATTATAAAGTGCCATTGGCAGCATGGGGCGTATTGTTTAGTGCTGTGGCCCCGCACCTCCAGGGTCGAGGGTTCGATTCCCACCTCTGGTCTGTGTGCTTGGTGTTTACATGTTTCCTTCAGGTACTCCAAAGATTAGGTTAACTGGTGGATTCGCACACTGTGTACCCCACCTCATGCCCAAAGTCTACTCGAATAGGCTCCAGACACCCGGAACCCTGGACACAAGATAAAGCAGCATTGAAGATGAATGAATAACAGGCCATCATGATGCAGGAACATTTTATAAACTGTTTCTTGTGAGATTAAAAGATTAACAAAATATTCATTCATTCATTCATTTTCTGTACCGCTTTATCCTTCTATTCAGGGTCGCGGCGGACCTGGAGCCTATCCCAGGAAACTTAGGGCACAAGGCGGGATACACCCTGGACAGGGTGCCAATCCATCGCAGGGCACACACACATACTCACATACACACACTCATTCACACACTACGGGCAATTTGGAATGTCAATTAACCTAACCTACATATCTTTGGACTGTGGGAGGAAACCGGAGTACCCGGAGGAAACCCACCAAGCACGGGGAGAACATGCAAACTCCATGCACACAGAGACGGGAATCGAGCCTGGCCGGGGAATCGAACCCGGACCCTGGCGGTGCAAGGCGACAGTGCTAACCACTACACCACCGTGCCGCCTTAACAAAATATATGAAGCATAAATACCAGTATATAAACATGTAGTACTCTAAATCATTGCTCAGTTTGTTCTGGAACAAAAAGAGCTTGTTTGTCTTGTCACATGAAACATCTGAGTAAGCAAGCTTTTACAATGTAAAAATTTTATGTATTTACTATTATATTGCATTGTATGGATTAACAGTAGTGTTGCCTTAGCCTGTAATTGTTTAATGTATTTTAGTTCTTACAAGTCTTAATTTAGAAAGTTTAAAACAGATTTATAGAGCTTTCATTTGTTATGTTAATGGATGAACAAGAATTAGGTATCAGGAATTACAAAGGGAACAATACTGTTAGTTTATATAGGTTGTTAAAGACCAGTGTTTGTTATCCTAGTGAGAGTTTTTATTTGTCCTTGGATGAAACTAATTATTGTTTAGTCTTTATGCATTCTTTAGAGATACATGAGACAGAGTGAGAGATAGAGATTCATCATCTATACCACTTTATGCTGTATAAAGTGAGGTCCTGGACCCTATCCCAGAAGACTTTGACATGAGATGGGGTACATTCTAGATAGGGTGCCAACCCATCGCAGGGCACACAATTTGGAAATGCAAATTAAACTAATCTGTATGTCTTTAGACACCAGAAACCAAGTGTCTAACTCAGACAGACCAAAGGTGAGAATCGAACCCAGACCTTGGAGGTGCAAGGCGACAGTGCTAACCACTACACTACTGTACAATGCTGCCAGAGTCAATCATTTTAATGTAAAAATAAAAAACAATAAATAAATAAATAAAATCCAAAATTAGCCATGTATACGCTTAAAATAATTAAAAAGTGGGCTACTTTATCACACCATTCTCCTTATTTAAAGAAAAATTTCAGGATCGAAACTTAATTCAGAAAGAATGGGTTTGTTATAAGTACGTGAATCTAGTTATGATTATACTGTATGGGAGATTTTTGTTACATTTTAACCAATAGTTTAAATAACGTACACTTAATTTAAAGTAAAAAGTATTAAATATTTTATCACGATAACTAAACCATTGAAGCGAAGATTCGCGTGCACTGACTGAGAAGTAAGCTTTAATGAAAGACACAGTGCTCTAAACCTCAAATGTAAAATTTAGTTTAGGAAAATCAGGAGGAATCGGGTTCCTGACCGCCTGAGAATGAAAGCGTTTCGTGCGGTTTGTCCCTCTCGGCACACCGTAGGACCTCAGCAGTGTGACTGGTCGCGAGCTCAGATGATGATGATGTGCCTGCACGAGAACATCAACACAAAGCTAATCAGCTAGCCTGTACAGTGAATAAGGATGTTAAATGTGGGAAATGGACCCTCGGTCGAGACAGACAATAACATCAGCTCCCGGTGTACCTTCTTCAGTTCAGACCCGAGTGACTATCGATGTGTGAGTACGTGAGATAGCTGAGCTGAGGGCCTGATGGGATGAGACGGATAAACCTTAGCCAGACATTCAGTACGCTAGCTACATCAGTATACTCCTGTTGGACTTGGCCAGTGTGTGTTCAGACCCAATGCAGCGAGCTCAGATATAAGACTGATATATTTCAAGTGTTTATTTCTTTTAATTTGGATGATTATGGCCTACAGCTAATGAAAATCTAACATTATCTTAAACTTTAAAAAAATCTAATATCTTAAACTTAAGCCGGTTAAAATTTTTTTAAATTAAATTAAAAGGTGGAAGTGATGTCACAGTGTTCCCCATCGTGGGCAAAAGCTCTCTCCCCCCCATGGAGTTTTACATACTGTTTTATGCTAAATTTAGATAGCTGAGGAAATTTAGATTTCTAATATTATGGCATATTTTAATACAAAATAACAGTGATGTATAAAATTATTGATATTGATTAATTTTTCCAGAGTAAAACTTCTAATGCTGCCAAATGTATCATGGCAGACATTAACCCTCAGAAATAATTGCAGTTTATGATTGTAATCAGTTTAAGTCCTTTAAGTAACTTGTAGTCAAAGTTATGTACTGGCATAGTGGTAAGCATTGTCGCCTCGCACCTCCAGGGTCTGGGTTCGATTCCCTCCTCTGGGTCTGTGTGCATGGAATTTGTGAAAAGACTTTTTGTAAAAATTAATATTTGTGTCTTTCTTAAAACTGTTGCCCACGACTGTATTTTGCCATGGACAAAAATACTTGGACAGTTTAGATGCGATTCAGAACAATTTAGAAACGATTACTGAGGAGATAAAGTCTCATTCAAGATAACAATGTTATCAGATGTGATTTCTTGCTGAAAGTTCTTCCATGATTGTTTTTGAACTTTGGTTTTTGGCAGGCAGTTGCTCTCTTCTCTGTATTACAAATACGTACCAAACTACTTTCACCCATGCTGCGACCGTCAATTAGTGTAGTTAACGGTTATTAGAGGACCTGTGACGTGGAGACGATTACCCACATTTCCGCAGCACAAGAGAGAGAAAAACCGTTGGCTCGGTTGTGATCACGAAACAAGAACCGCATGTGTGATACATGACACTCGGTACTCGTAAACCAAGTGTTCCATGGCATTGTTTTTTTTGTTTTTTTTTTACTTTTTCGTTTTCCAAGTCAATATTTTAGTAAAAGTCTTTGCTCGTCTTGTGGAACACCGCATTACTTGCAATCCAAGGTTCCACTGTAGAGCATAACAGCACAGGGATATTTAACTATATGTATCACTCCGTGTCACAGGGGTTCCAATCAGAAGTGTCGTGCCCATTGGACTTTAGATGACAATGCCATGGAACTGTCCCTCCTCAAAAACAATCATAACACCTCTAGTGCTCATAACTGGTGCTAATTGTCATTTGACGGCTTCGCACAAGTTATAGGCTTAATACTAGTTCCTCCAGATGCACAAGGATGTGCACTAATTAATAAAATTAAACAAATCATAATCTGTTCATAGTAATTTGTGTTTGTGGGACTGTTATATAAAAGCAATATCAGCACTCTGCCCTCAATCAAGTCCAGAACAATAGCATTCCTTTTCATAATATTGCTTAATTATTCTAAAGCTGAGTCATCAATATGTACAGAATAGTTGCCATGTACAGCTGCCGAAAGCCACTCCTCAGCAAGATGTGTCAATGAACTTGTCTTTCAACATTTTTACTGCATGGGTGGAGAGAGAGAGAGAACATTCCATTGTCTTTTTGGCAGAATTGTTTTATGATTATTTTTTTTGTAATGAACTGAATATTAATATAATTGAGACGATGAATGTGGAGCCTGTCTGAAGGTTTTGTGTGTATAATGGTATTGGGACAGAGCAGATACAAGATTGAATAGAACTAGACCTACATACTGTACCACCTCTCGACATGTATCTTTGGGTTATAGGCTATCAGAATCCGGTCAGAACCATCACTGCACAGTTCTGTTAGTATCAGATATCCGTGTCAGTCCTGATAAATTAAGAAATGTTCATTGTTCACATGTTCATCAGAGAAACAAGAGCAAAATTATAATTATTTTTGCCTATTGATCCGATCCAGACTTTTGGGCCACCTTATAGAAAGAGCACAAATATTCTAAAGTGTAATTACTCAGGAGGAACGCCCTCTCCCTTTTCTGTTTACTAAATATTTCATTTACACTGTAAGAATCTTTTTTTTAATTTTTAAATTTTTTAAAATAAAATAATCCATCAATTGCAGTATGATTCAATAAATGCATCTTGCAGTTCTATACTGTAGTCTGCCTGGGATTTTGAGAACATATTTACAACACTTTAGCAAACGACCTTAAATGAATCAAAACTTTTACTTTGGTGAGATTCTGTGGCGATTGTTTTTAACAGAATGTATGCTGTTCAGCTGTCCCTCTATAAATGAATCTGTGTTGACATGAAATGATTTGAAATGAATAAATGGCTGGTTTACTGGATGGAAATTAGTTTTAAAAAGTAGGCTTAAAAAGTTTTTGTCTTCACATGGGAACTCGCATCAAATGTTGACAGTTGTATTGTAATGTCATTTTTATTTATTTTGTAATTTTTCTTTCATTTTTTTCCTCTCAGGATGTGATTCTTATGGTGAAGCGAGCCACTGGGACGTTTTCTCTGATCGCATGGTACCTAGCGTGTTCAGTTCTTCTTATTTACTATATTTGTCTTGACAGCTGTGATTTTATTTGCTGTAAGTACTAATGTCATTTAATTTCTTCACAGTCTTTTTATGTTATTTGTGATATGGCTCCTGCGCCGATACAACTCCTTGGCTCAGGTAGTGTGCACATGTCGTTTCAACAGTACACTCCCTGACATCTAATGCTGTTAGTAAATCTCCCTTCACTGAGGGAGACTTCTTTAGGGCCTACGTCTTGCAGACATGAACTACGAGGGACATTCAGGTCAAAAGTTCATCACACAAGAAGAAGAAACTACCTTTATTTCCATATGTAATCCCCCGCTACACTAATGCACTTATTGAACTTGGATATGATTATGGTTGAAAGTTTTCCTAATATGCCGGAGCTGCGATGCTGTTACTACTTACGTCTCGTCACTGCTGAAATGCTATCCCACCAGGAACTCTGGTAGAGCTTTAATTAATTTAATTTTAGCATTAAAGGAGTTCCTGGGAGTCCAGCGTTTAAGACACAAAGCGGACATTCTGATCATGGCTCTGGCCTACTGAGAACTTTTTACCTTGATGGTATCTGTGAAAAGGAAACACAGTTGGAGTCAGTTGGATGTGGTAATTGATTTGGTCAGCCTAAAATCTTCCACGTTTCCCCTTGATGCAATCCTTTGTTTTGGTTGCAGTTTGTTGCGAGTCATTAACTTGCTGCATTAGTTCGATCCAAATCATGGCTCTTGTCATGTTGGTTAACAACAAATGCGGCCTCCACAGGTGAAACTAATGGTTCAGCTCATGGACATTCAGAACTCTTCATAAATCCATCAAGGTATACATGAGCAGCTAGAAACACCTATCAGTCCATATTTTTGGATTTATTAGCGTTGTAGTGTTTAGCACTTTGGCCTCACACTTCTAGATTTGGGGGTTCGATTTGCTGTGTGTGTGGAGTTTGCATGTTCTCCCTATAATTGGTGAGTTTCAGTCCAAAGACGTGTAGATTAGTCTAATTGGCGTTCCCAAAATTGCCTGTTGTGTGTTGTGTGCATATTCTTGCGCGTACGTGTGTGCCCTGTGATGGATCGGCACCTTTGGGACAAATAAAATATCTATCTATCAAAAAGTAACAAAAATGGTCTTCCTGTTCCAGTACTTTTGGAGGTTACTGTGCATAAAAACACATTTTAAATATACTATTTGTACAGAGGGTATAATTTGTTCAATCTAGTAAAGTAAATCATGGCAGTTTTATAAAAGTTTGTAATACTAAGTTGTTCTTGAATAAACATTTTGAGACATTGTCTGTCCTCTCCAGTCATCGTTCTGTCCTGTTCTGTTCTTTATCCTAGAAAATGATTGCCTGTTTAACAGTTGCAGCATTCTTTGACAGTGTTGCGTATGTCATGGTGAGTCACACGGATTAATTAATGGTTGTTCGTGTGTGAGAGCAAATATTTTTGAGATTTTTCGAATGTTTTGAATGTTTCTCCTCCTGTTATTGTTGCGTTAGTTACTGATGTACCTGTACGAAGTGTGTTAAAGCAATTAAAACGGACGTAATTGGAATGAAGTACACACCAAAATTATTGCAAACCAAAGAATTACAAGTAAATTTTAACACATTTCTTTGACTAAATCTAGTATACATGTTAACATGTTCTCTTTCTCCCTCAATTTATTATTATTATTTTGTTTTACATTTTATGTTAAACATTCCCTTTTTCTCCCTGTACAGGGAGAGTCCCACCCGGAAGGCTCTCTGTGTAATTTCCAAGCCTGGTGGTTGACATATTTCGGTGAGTTTGGGTATTTGGTCAGTATTTGTTGTAGACTTCTTTCACTCCTAAGAAGTCTATATATTGTGTACATGTGTTTGTTATGTACATGTGTTTAAGACTTGTCTGACTGCATTGCTGTGGGTGGGTGCGAATAGCGAGCTTGTTATGGTTGTGTGTTGCAGATTGGAATGCGCTGGTATGGGTATGCCTCATCACTCTGAATCTTTACCTGAACTTGGTCAGGGAGGTCAGAACCGAACATTTTGAGATGTAAGCCACATTTGCACAGGATTGCACATCTTTACACGCACATGCTTTTAGCTCTATATAGCAATGATTTATGCTGTCTTTCAGACCGTACCATATTGTAGCATGGGGAATCCCTCTTCTTATGTCCATTCTCCCCTTGGTGAAAGGTTACTATGGTCCAGCTGGAGCCTGGTGGTGAGTTACTAATGACCAAGGCAGTCATAGGTGTTTAAGCCCTCAAACAAACACCATGACCTTTAATTGGTCAACTAAATGTCTGCTTTGTATTTTCGCTGTTAATTCTGTATCCTATACTTGTTAATGTCCGAACTGGATTTCTATAAAGGCACTACATCTTTTTTCTTCTTTCTTTCTGTCTACAAAATAAATAAAAAAAATCCCAACATTTCATCTGTTTATCTATCCTTCCCTGATTTAGCTGGATCACTGATGACCATGTGGCGTGGAGATTTGGCATGTAAGTGACATAGTGACTATAGGTTCAGAATGTCCACGAGACATGCTTTCTGTGTTTGTGTGTTTTCGTGTGTCTCTTTGTCCCTTGAGGAAATATAATTTTGTGTCAGATTGCTGGGGATGCACGAGTTACATCACCCACTACTGGGTTGATGTGAGACTCGTAACTCAATCGGTTGCAATTTCAGGAATTCTATGTAACTCCTGTGCTTATCTTTCAGTTTTACCTTTTTCTTGGTGTAATGTTGTCCGACAGAAACCTGCCACATGCATTTATCACTGCATGCCAGATATGATCTCTGTGACAGGGCAAGTAAACACGCTTGGACACTCTTACCTAACATGGCATGAGTAAGCTCAGCTAGTTTTTCAAGTTTTCACAGGAAGAGGAACTTTGGTTGACATTTACAAACACCCAACTAGAGAACACTGGTTTTCCTTGACCAAAAGTGAAAGTTGATAAAAAAAAATAAAAAAAAAGGGTGTTATAATTAAAAAAGCCTCTTGGAAGGATTGGGTCTGTGGGTACTGAAGGGGCAGTGGTGGCTCAATCGGTTAAGGCTGTGGGTTTCTGGGTTACTGATCGGAAGGTTACCAGCAACGGCAAGTTGCCACTGTTGAGCCCTTGAGCAAGGCCCTTAACCCTATCTGCTCCAGGGGCGCTGTAAGCTGGCTGACCCTGCGCTCTGACCCCAGTTTCCTAATTGGGATATGCGAAGAAGAAATTTCGCTGTGCTGTAAAAAGTACATGTGACAATAATTGAATATTCTTCTTCTTCTTCTTCTTATAGAGGGTATTTGAGGATTGGTTAAATGGGGGCAGCTTGTTGTTCAACCACCAGTGATCACTGTGTGTTTTTTGCATATGCAGTGGTCTAAATAAGCTGGGGGTCAAAATTCAGAAGATTGTAGAAATGAGAAGTGTCTGGATGAATACCTGTGTAATATGTCAGAAGTAGTTGATTGGTCAAGATATTGCACTAAACCCATGACCTGATCTGTTGGGCCCATGAGCATGGCCCTTAACCCTCAGTCGTTTAGATGTGTAGTCAGATAAATATAAGTCGCTCTGGATAAGGGAGTCTGCCGAAAGCCGGAAATGATCTCCCTGATATTACATAGAATCTGCAAATTTCAAATATTCTCTGAAGGCAAACTGATCATGAAGTCGTGACAGACCATTATAGTGATTACGACATTGAGCTGATCCTGACCAAAAAGTTAATGTTTTGCAAAAAGGTAACTCAGGATTTCATTAGGATGACTTTTGTGTGTCATTTCTTTACAGCCAGGTTTGGACAGCTTTTTCCCTTAATAAATGAAATCATTTAAAAACTGCATTTTGTATTTACTCCGGTTATCTTTGTGTAATATTAAAGATTGTTTGATCACTTAAGTGTAATAAATGTACAAAAAAAAAATATTAGGAAGGGACAAACACTTTTTCACGGCACAGCATGCCATCCGTTTTTATCATGGAGCCCGGCTACTTTTGCTAGATTTCAATTTTGCACTGTGCCTTTGTCAGCCTTTGTGTGTGAATTTTTTTGTTGCTCTAAAGTTTATTTATTCTCTTCTTTATTTTCTGCAGATGGTACATCCCGCTCTTCACCCTCATCTTCCTCATGATGTGCTGTTACATACGAATCATTTGTGTGGCCAATAAGAGGGTGAGTTATAGTCAAAATCAAACACATTTCAAACACACCAAATGAAACAGACGTGAACCAGCAGCTGAGGTGAAGCTTGTATCATCTCGGTTGCTTCGTCGAGGCATTTCAAGGTGTTGCCGTGCTGTGAGATACAGCCCCACCACGGTTGTCAAACACTTTGTCACACTGATTGCTGAGGGCTGATCATCCAGAGGGTGGAATTCTAGTATGTTCTGCTTAACCCTGATCTCCAGATGAATGCCTACACACCCACGCATGACCTATTTTATATAATCTCATTGTAGAGGGTGTAACTTCAGCATCAACGACTAGACATTGTGTTGTTAATTTATGTTGTTGCATGTATGTAGCACCTTGGTCCTGGAGGAATGTTTCGTTTCACTGTGTACTGAACTGTACAGTATATGATTGGATTGACAATAAAAGCCTACTTGACTTGATACATTGGACGTTTGAAGTTACAGTAGAATCTCATATAAATGTATTTATTTTTTACTCATAGATGCAGTCCTGGTTTGGCACCTTTAACCCAGAGAGGGAGCGAAGAAAGGTGTGTCTGTGTTTTAAATCTAAAATAGTAACATGATTTTATTACTGCATAAAAAAAAAATAACATCATTGTTTATTTTTTTTGCATGGGTTATTGTGACTAACGACAGACAACTGGTGATGATTTCACTGCCACAAGTAACATTTGACATAAGATTTGCTGTTTTTTTTTTTAATTAGATACAATATTACAGAGTCAAACAATTGGCTTAAATTATTTATTGGAGCAATACTGTGGCTTGGGCGGTCTGATATTTCTAACTGCAAGAATACAAGATTAAATCATCTTATCCCGTCATATACAGCATGGGTTATATATGTCTGACTTTTTGACCGAAAAAAAAAAAAAAAAAAAAAGTACAGGGCATGTCCATATGGACCAATAATACGAGATTATGTTACATCACACGAGATGATAATCACAAAAGAGAAACTGCAAGTGCCACACATGCCTTGCTGTTTACTAGAATAAATGTTGAATGGTAAGTCTTTGCCTCCTTTTGCTTTTGTCTGCCTTTAGATGTCTCTAGTTGAGGAAATCCGACCTCTGAAATGGTATCCCTCAGTTTATCTGCTGGTCTCCATCTTCCCACTCTTAAATCGGTAAGCTTGCATAAACTCATGCATTGATAACTGATAATATGCTTGATATTGCATTATTAATGGTCGTGCTGCATATCTGTAGACTTCATAATGCTGTGTATCCCGAGGAGCCCGTGTTCTCCCTCACGCTCCTACATGTGCTCAGTGCTCCTCTGCATGGCCTGGCGAATGCATTTGTGTTTAGCAAAGACACCTGGAGTCAGCTCAGCAATACTGGATTCAAAGTAAGGAAAAAAACACACACACGTACACCAAATGTGCTGGCACACATTTATTCTTATTGTGTGTAATGTGTTCCAGCTGGCCCTTCAGTCTCGACTATGTGACAGCACCAGGATCGGCGAGTATCACCCAGCTAACGTGAGATATACAGTCGCGCTCGAGTCGGAGTCGGATGATGATGATAACAATGTCCTCTTCTACAGTCCTGACATGAGCTTGAAGGACAGAGGACCTTGATTGATTGTGTCCGTGTAATTGTGTATGATGGCAGAAAAGTTCTGTTAAAGAGTGTGCTGCGTTGACATTTCTCAGATTGCTGTGTTGAAAAAAAAATATCCAGAATAAATAATAGAAAAAAGTGCTTTTACAATCAGAAAGTCCCCCTTTTCAATCTAAGAATAACCTGAAATAGGAAGCAACCATTTTGTTAAAGCACTCCAATGTAAAATCTTCAGTATTGATGGCTTTAGTTGCTTGAGAGTTGCTTTGCTTTGAGAAGTGTTTTGTACAGAGTTTTTAAAAAAGTATTATCTTCAGCTTTACAGTTTGTGTACTTGGATGTCTGTTTTGATGTTGATTTGTCCATGCTTTATTATTATTTATGAAAATGTACAGAGTGCCTGCTATATTTTTGTACTGTTTTCAAATAATTTAAATAAAAAATATCAATACTTGCTGAAGTTTATATTGTAAAGTTTTTGTGCATTTTTCGGGATGATCCCACTTCACAATATCTTGAGGTGATTTGAGGTAATGAGAGTTGTGTTCATGTGCACAGGGTGGATTCTGAACTCCAGCGTTGTGGCGCGGATCCTGGGCTTGTCTTACGGCCTCTGAGGAGTCCTCTGTTTTGACTTGGCTTCCTCTATAAAAACAGGACATATACAGTACCTGTCAAAAGTTTGGACACAAGTTTGGATTTATTTTCTACATTCTACAACAATACTGGAGAGTTAAAAACTATGAAATAGCACATGGCATAAGGTAGGTAATTAACAACAACCACAGTCGTTATTTTAAGACACGAAGGTCAGCTGTTCTGGAATAGTACTTGGAACAGTATTGTCAAGTGCACTTGAAAAACCCGTCAAGAGGGCTTAAATATCTTGGGACGGTCTTCAGATTTGTATATATATATATATATATATATATATATATATATACACACACATTATACATACCATATATATACAGTGGTGTGAAAAACTATTTGCCCCCTTCCTGATTTCAATTCTTTTTTTTCTCATCAAAAACCGTTAACTATTAGTCAAAGATAACATAATTGAACACAAAATGCAGTTTTTAAATGAAGGTTTACGTTATTAAGGGAGAAAAAAACCTCCAAATCTCCATGGCCCTGTGTGAAAAAGTGATTGCCCCCCTTGTTAAAAAAGAACTTAACTGTGGTTTATCACACCTGAGCTCAATTTCTGTAGTCACCCCCAGGCCTGATTACTGCCACACCTGTTTCAATCAAGAAATCACTTAAAT
The DNA here is from genome assembly GCA_030522415.1 of Channallabes apus. NCBI lineage: Eukaryota > Metazoa > Chordata > Actinopteri > Siluriformes > Clariidae > Channallabes > Channallabes apus. Next base: position 21,889,939 of record CM060109.1, read on the forward strand.
AGGAGCTACATGACACAGAGAAGTAGACCAAAAGCACCTCAAAAGCTAGACATCATGCCAAGATCCAAAGAAATTCAGGAACAAATGAGAACAAAAGTAATTGAGATCTATCAGTCTGGTAAAGGTTATAAAGCCTTTTGTAAAGCTTTGGGACTCCAGCGAACCACAGTGAGAGCCATTATCCACAAATTGCAAAAACATGGAACAGTGGTGAACCTTCCCAGGAGTGGCCGGCCGACCAAAATTACCCCAAGAGCGCAGAGACAACTCATCCGAGAGGCCACAAAAGACCCCAGGACAACATCTAAAGAACTGAAGGCCTCACTTGCCTCAATTAAGGTCAGTGTTCACGACTCCACCATAAGAAAGAGACTGGGCAAAAACGGCCTGCATGGCAGATTTCCAAGGTGCAAACCACTTTTAAGCATAAAGAACATTAAGGCTCGTCTCAATTTTGCTAAAAAACATCTCAATGATTGCTAAGACTTTTGGGAAAATACCTTGTGGACCGACGAGACAAAAGTTGAACTTTTTGGAAGGTGCATGTCCCGTTACATCTGGCGTAAAAGTAACACAGCATTTCAGAAAAAGAACATCATACCAACAGTAAAATATGGTGGTGGTAGTGTGATGGTCTGGGGTTGTTTTGCTGCTTCAGGACCTGGAAGACTTGCTGTGATAGATGGAACCATGAATTCTACTGTCTACCAAAAAATACTGAAGGAGAATGTCCGGCCATCTGTTCGTCAACTCAAGCTGAAGCGATCTTGGGTGCTGCAGCAGGACAATGACCCAAAACACACCAGCAAATCCACCTCTGAATGGCTGAAGAAAAACAAAATGAAGACTTTGGAGTGGCCTAGTCAAAGTCCTGACCTGAATCCTATTGAGATGTTGTGGCATGACCTTAAAAAGGTGGTTCATGCTAGAAAACCCTCAAAGCTGAATTACAACAATTCTGCAAAGATGAGCGGGCCAAAATTCCTCCAGAGCGCTGTAAAAGACCTGTTGCAAGTTATCGCAAACGCTTGATTGCAGTTATTGCTGCTAAGGGTGGCCCAACCAGTTATTAGGTTCAGGGGGCAATTACTTTTTCACACAGGGCCATGTAGGTTTGGATTTTTTTTTTCTCCCTAAATAAACCCCTCATTTAAAAACTGCATTTTGTGTTTACTTGTTATCTTTGACTAATAGTTAAATGTGTTTGATGATCAGAAACATTTTGTGTGACAAACATGCAAAAGAATAAGAAATCAGGAGGGGGGCAAATAGTTTTTCACACCACTGTATATACAGTATATGACAGACTGTATAGTAAATACTGTATAGATATAGACAACAAGCTAGTCAGTAGTGTAGGGGTGATAAGAGAGCCACCCCTACACCTGTAGTTCTCATTCTCCCTCATCATCTTGGCCTCTTAAAGCTGATTTTCCAGACCAGCCTTCGCTTAAAAACGTCTAATGCATCCTTCTTTGATCTTCTCTTGAATTGTTCTGTGTCTTGAACTCTTTCTGCTCGACACATTTCCCTCTCAGTGCCACTTTCATCTAAGAGTTCTGTCTAAGAGGCGATCTCATCTAAGAGGATCACTGCCACCTATAGAGCTCTCTCTCTCCACAGTTTCTCGGTCCTGTAGAGTTGAATTTAATAAGTGAATCTGCGATCTAAAGGACTTTTAACATTGCTTTATACTCTCCCTAGTTCTTGAAGCGGTGCCTTCATATCTTACCTCTCCAGCATATATTTCTTGCATGAGAGCAGTGCATGCTTAACAGTCTCACTTTTATGGCTTCCTCACAGAGTCCTGTTCAGGTGTGTTCAGTCAAGCAGAATATGTAAGATGCCATCTTAGATGAGTGTGGTATGGGGAATGTCAATGGTATCTCCGTGAATACACAGCCCTGACCTGACCCAGTGATTTTCAAAGACATTGCATAGCTGCCATCTTGTGGACCAGTTCTGCATAAAATTTAAATGTTTATTATATAAAAATATATATTAACAAAACGACATATTTTTCACTGACAATCACAGTGTAACTTATTAGGTTATTTAATTTATGAAATCCTTTAGACCGCTGATTTAGAAAGTGAGGTAGTTTAAAGGAGGACTCTCCTGATTGGCTGGGTTGCATCTCTCCTCGCTGATTGGTTGCTTTGCAGGGTCGTGACGTAAATCACGCCCATAACAAGGGCGTCTGCAACTCGGAAGCGAGCGGAACCACAGAGTCAAAAACAAGCCGCACGGACACTTATCGTGTTTTTATATTGTTTATTATACATTTACTTTTCAGTGGTGAACAGTCGCACCAGTAAATTATCCGTAATGGTATGACTTCTGATAAAAGGTAGGCCTCTTTTTTCCCCCCTCTATATATTTTTTTTAATAGTAAATTTTTAATAAACATGTTAAATACTGACCAGTGGTTGGTTGGGTTTTTTTTTTTTTTTTTTTTTTTAAAGACCTGGATCTATTTCATAGTCAGACAGATACAGTAAATATATAGTAATGCTTTTAAATAGGATACGTAGTTATGTGTAGTTTATTAATAATTTATAATACAATAAACTAATAATAATAATAATAATAATACTCTGATTGGATCCTTGAAGTGGACACAATTTTAAGGAAACACAAATTGTCTGAGGGAATCTGCAGAACACAATAACCTATAATAATTAAAACAAACGCTGGTATTCCTGCACCCGTTATGTATCATCAATCGTACTGTATGTGATGTCATGTGTTTGTGTGATCTGTTCTGATAGCCGGTGCCTACGTGGTGCGGAAGATCCGTTCCGCTGTCGGAGGGGATGAGCAAAAAGACCAGCCCGTCCTCACACCATGTAGCCTGGCACAAGGTGTGTCCTCCTCCAGTCTCAAGTGGTTGTGCTCCTGCTGTTTATAGTAACCTGTGAGCGTGTCACGTGACCTGACAATGACGCAGGACAATTGGCTGTATAGAGTGTGCGAAGAGTCTACAACTGAATACTTTTCAGCGAAATGTAATTTTACTTGCAAAAGATCGTCTAAATGACGGAGTCGTCTCTCCCACTCATTATGGTCATAAGTTAACACGTCTTGAGGGCTTAGATCTGGAGATCTTAGAGGAAACTCCACAGCCCACAGCACTGTGATTAAACCAAGAACCCGGAAACTGTCAAGTAGTCATCCTTGAATGAAGAGGATTCTTGGACGCCGATTCGATTACAATTGTATTGCGATTCTATAAAAATCCAGATTCGATATTAAATTGTTACGCAATTTTATTACATTTGTAAACTTTTAAAAACGATTAATGATTAATTTAATAAATCTAAAAATAGCTTAAATACAAGAGTTTAACATTTATCTGACTAACACGTATCTGTCATCCGCTGTAATTATATCAAATCATTATTATGAAACAATAATAATTCAAACTTAGCAAATAATTAATACGGAATGAAAACGTGTAAATTATCACCTGTAAGATTATAAAGAAACGGCAATGTTTAACCTCATCAAACGCCTCAAGAGTCTCAAAACTCAACAGTGAGCGCGTGGGCTGAGTGGCTACGAGCACGAGGGTGCGTGTGTCTTCTCCACACCTGCACGCGGCGCTTCTAACGCACGCGATTTTTGACTAATTAGCGCTCGTGGCTTTTTGAGACCGGTGTAAGCCTGTGTAATGGGTGGGTTTGAGACAAATTCACTCAAGAGTTTGGAGGCAGAAAAAGGCCGATCGGTTTTTGATAACGTTACGCCATAAAAAGGTTTCTGTTGCGCCGCTCGGAATCTTCTAGGCTCGGTACAGAATCGTTTATATCTGAGGCTGATCACCTGTGATGGCCAGTCAAACTAAAAAGCAGCCAATTTTGGTGACCCGCCAATCGACCGGTTTATCTCTATTATAAACGTAAAGTCAGTGTGGCGGTACATGAATTGCCACACAAGTTATCCTGATTTATAATTGAATCGTACCCCTCTCCCTTTGCTAATATTCTAACAGACACGCCATATTATTTTTTGTGCATTTGTTGTATATGTTTATCATATCTGCATTATTATGTACAGAATCATTCAATAATTCCAAACATAACTAAAACTATATGGCAAAATAACATTACAGAAGAATATTTGTATGCCTTTAAAGAAAGAAACATATTTCATAACATACCAGTTTGTAATAGTGTAGAAAGTACTATAATAGATATTACGTGTTTTATTTAAAAATACAAGATTGGAGGGAAATCGATGACTACCATACAGTCTATATATCCAATATCATCCACTATTTTTATTTTACCATCAGAATTTATGTAGTTAAGGGGACAAGCCAGTAGGCATAGATTTGGGATATTTTTCAATCTAATTGTGATCTTTGCAGTGCAATTTTTCCCAATATTTTACTTTGGTCTAGAACAGTGAAACTCCCCTTTCTAATATGCTTGTGTGTCAGTCTGTGTATAACAGTTAGTATTGTGCTGTGTTAACTTTAACATTGTCTTACACACGTCTAGTATGAACAATAGCTGTCCAAGTTTTAAGAACTTGGTAACTGTGGTATTTACAGATTGTGTTTGTGTTTCAGCTAATAAGCACCAGAGTCAGAAGAGGTTAACAGCGGAGGAGATGCCAGAAGATGGCGTGGTGTGTGCGCTTCCCACTGACTCAAAAACAGTGCAGAAACATGGTTCTTGAGGTTAAAGGACACGCAGGTGCATAACTGGGTGCTAGATAGTTAATCATTTATTCTGTCATGATGGTACATACTCTAATTAAAGCCAAATATTTTTGGAAAGCCTGGAGGTTTTTCCGCTGTAATTGGGGGTTATTAATATACTGGCTGCTCACAGATCCTAATTGAAGTCTAAAATTGGTGCTAGGGTCTCTAGATAAAAGACTTAAACAAGATGTGAAGATTTCTCAATTATATCTCATTATTTTCAAGAAAATGCAAAATTAAAAATTTCACTTATTAACTACTCATTCAAATACAAACAAGATAACTAGATACAACCATATGAATTGTACTACACCTTTTATAGGGTGCTCAAATGTTTAGCAGTAAAGTGTGCCAGCCCAGTTTGCTCTGCGTGACTGATGGTTGTTGGTCAGTCTCTCTCTCTCTCTCTCTCTCTCTCTCTCTCTCTAAGCTGTAGTTTGTGAAGGTCTGTTCATCAACCTCTGACTCAGGGACTGTTCAGATCTGAAATTTTCCTACAGCTGTAACATTTATATTTAAGGTATCTTTTAAATAAACATTCCCTTTTGAATGTTTTGACATCACTACATTTTACAAAAAGCCTGTCACTTTTTCATACAATGTGTGATGAATAAAATTTCTTCAATTAGTTTTGTGCATTTGAAGTGTTCATTTCTATAATGAGCTAAATGTCAGGATAATTTTTTGCTGTTTAGCTTGTGGAAAGTGTAAGTAACCAATTCATCTAAAATAGTCTTTAGCCTTTTTTTTTTTTTTTTTTTTTTTTTTTGGCAGGTTTGCCTACACAATTCGAAAGTTGTGATGGTGTGATACCTGACTTTATCTGTTTTGTTTGGCAAGTTTCTGTTTATATACAGTGGCTTGCAAAAGTATTCAGTCCCCTTGAACTTTGTCACATTACAGCCACAAGCATGAATCAATTTTATTGGAATTCACGTGTACACCACTTTCCACTTTTGAGAAGTGGAACGAAAATCACATGATTCCAAACATTTTTTACAAATAAATATCTTCAAAGTGGGGTGTGCGTAATTATTCAGCCCCCTTTGGTCTGAGTGCAGTCAGTTATGTCTCTACCAGCTTTGCACATCTAGAGACTGAAATCCTTGCCCATACTTCTTTGCAAAACAGCTCCAGCTTAGTCAGATTAGATGGACAGCGTTTGTGACAGCAGTTTTCAGATCTTGCCACAGATTCTCGATTGGATTTAGATCTGGACTTTGACTGGGCCATTCTAACACATGGATATGTTTTGTTTTAAACCATTCCATTGTTGCCCTGGCTTTATGTTTAGGGTCGTTGTCTTGCTGGAAGGTGAACCTCCGCCCCAGTCTCAAGTCTTTTGCAGACTCCAAGAGGTTTTCTTCCAAGATTGCCCTGTATTTGGCTCCATCCATCTTCCCATCAACTCTGACCAGCTTCCCTGTCCCTGCTGAAGAGAAGCACCCCCAGAGCATGATGCTGCCACCACCATATTTGACAGTGGGGATGGTGTGTTCAGAGTGATGTGCAGTGTTAGTTTTCCGCCACATATAGCGTATTGCATTTTGGCCAAAAAGTTCCATTTTGGTCTCATCTGACCAGAACACCTTCTTCCACATGTTTGCTGTGCAAACGGGACTTCTTATGGTTTTCTGTTAACAGTGGCTTTCTTGCCACTTTTCCATAAAGGCCAACTTTGTGCAGTGCACGACTAATAGTTCTCTAATAGATCTAATAGATCTCTGCAGCTCGTCCAGAGTCACTCTTGGCTGCATTTCTGATCAGCGCTCTCCTTGTTTGGCCTGTGAGTTTAGGCCAAAGGGGGCTGAATAATTACGCACACCCCACTTTTCAGTTATATATTTGTAAAAAATGTTTGGAATCATGTATGATTTTCGTTCCACTTCTCACGTGTACCCCACTTTGTATTGGTCTTTCACGTGGAATTCCAATAAAATTGATTCATGTTTGTGGCTGTAATGTGACAAAATGTGGAAAAGTTCAAGGGGCCCGAATACTTTTGCAAGCCACTGTATTTTACATTTAAATTCATGGCATTTGGCCGACACCCTTATCCAGAGCAGCGTACAGTGTTTACAGTTTTACGTGTTTAAGGTCAGTCTTAAGTCTTTTTTGGATTGCCCAGCTGTTCAGGTAACTAGAGTACGTTCATTTCACCATGTACTGTACATCCCAGTACAGAACAGAATCTTAATGTAGGCCTTCCTTGTTCCCTGAGAGATGGTGAGACTCATAAATCACAAAAATCTCAATCAATTTAAAGTTGTATGAACATGGTACACTTGGTAAAAAGATTATTTATTTCATATTCATCTCAGTCACCTAAATCAATCTACATTATTTAGGCATAGTTGTGAAGTGTTTCATGCATCCATTTGTGCATCTATTATATATTTCCACATTTCCTCTCTCCAATTATTGTATTTTCCACCAAACCCCTCACTCACTTTCTGTAACTGCTGTATACTGAGCAGTGCTATAAGATTATCCTGAGCCCATTCCAGCATCACTTCTTGTGTGGGATACCAGCCCATAGCATAGCACCATACATACATTCACACACTTGTTCACACCTAGAAGCAATTTTCTTAAACAGTCAATTTACTGGCATGGTTTTTGAGGTAGGTGTTGAACTAGTGAACCAGGAGAACGTGGAGACAACACACAAGCTCAGGATGGTTCTCAGTTCCCTGAAGTTGTGAGGCGGTGAAACTATGGGTCCGGGGTTCGATTCCCTGGCCGGGCTCGATTCCCGTCTCTGTGTGCATGGAGTTTGCATGTTCTCCCCGTGCTTGGTGGGTTTCCTCCCACCGTCCAAAGATATGCAGTTTAGGCTAATTGGCGTTCCCAAATTGCCCGTAATGTGTGATTGGGTGTGTGAGTATGTGTATGTGTGTGCCCTGCGATGGATTGGCACCCTGTCCAGGGTGTACCCCGCCTAGTGCCCGAAGTCTCCCGGAATAGGCTCCAGGTCCCCCGCGACCCTGAACACAGGATTAAGCGGTATAGAAAATGAATGAATGAGGATACTGTCCAATGTTAGCAGATGTGGGAGCGCGAAGTAACTCTCATCCCTCCCCCCTGAGAGAGCTCGACAAATCAGCTCTCTCTATGCCTCCGGCTGTGAGAGGCAACAGCATCACCCGAGGTTCGAACCAGCAATCTGCGGATGATAGGGCGACCGCGTTACCACTGCGCCACTCGGAGACCCAGGAGATGTCTTAATACACATCAATTTACTCAAAACCTTAGGACCATCCTAATTACAACGGAGTATCAAAAAGTTTTGAGATGCACGCAACAGATCCGTTTGCTTTTGCCGTACGTCCTTCCTCAGACATCTTAATACCGGGAAGTAGAATTCGCTACTGACAGTCTGCCCCCTGTGGACGAATTCTCGATGCACGATGCATAAGCATGCACTTGGTTGAGCTGCAGACCTGCCTCATCTCCATTACCTTTTTTTCGGTCATGGAGATGATAGGCTCTTCCACTGTGAAGACTGTTGTTTCATCTCATGGTCATACCATACACCCAAGTTTCGTCACCGGTAATGAACCTCGACTTGAAGGACGGGTCATCCACGACATGCTGATGGAGTTTTTGGCAGATTTCGACGCAATATTCCTTCTGCCCCTGGGTCAGCAGCCTGGGGACTGTTCCATGTGACAGTGATGTTCTTCCGCTCTTGATGCATACAGGCCTCTTAAATCAACAAGAATGACAAATTGCAGCATCACTGTAAACTTCCCGAATCATGTCAAACGTCTCTGTGGCAGATTTGCACAGTTTCAGGCAGAATTGCACATTCAATTTTTTAAATAACTTGCTGCCCATGATGATATGACAGACGTGGTAACATGGTCACGTGTTCAGAATAGCACCAGTTTCACAGTTCCTGGTGTACACAGGAGAATGTCTTTTAGCACAATGACTTATGAAGGTCGGTGCTCAATGTGGCTGTGTATAACCTAGTGCTGCCATCAGTTGTCGTGTTTCAAAAGTAGCCTCTAATCGTTTTTGATACCATCTCGTATGTAAAAAAAAAGAAAAAGTAATGTTTTCTTTTATTAATTATGTTTAGTAACGAAATAATTTTTTTATGTAAATATATATATATAAATATGTTTTTAGGATAATTTTCTATTTGAATCTATGCTTATCAAATGCGTGTCATCACTCTGCAGGGACGAGACAGTAACTACATTTTATGTAAACAGCTGTACTTCCGGCGCGTTAACGGCAGAAAAAACGGCTTTTTAACTGACCGTTAGATGGCGGTTTAACAGCTTTTTTCTAGCCCCATTTCATTTCCCACTCATACTGTTAGTTTAAACCCCTCCTCGTTCTTACGGATTGGTTGTTACGTAATATTAAACAGTTTTCTTGTCCAATCAAAGGAATGAATTTGACTGTGAACCAACCGACACTTGGAAGGCGGGACTTCTCAGAATATTGGTGTGTTAAAAAACTAAGCTCTCAGGATAAAGCGGCAATACCACATCCGGGTTATAGGGGAAGTTTTTATTCAGGGAAGAAGATGTGCGCTCGCGGCGCCGTAGAAATGGCTGTGTTATCAGTGGGTTCATTTCAGTCTATGTGTTTTAGTATGTGTTTTTGTTTTTTGTTTTGTAATTCTCATTTGCATAGAGCAGTTTTACTGGCAAAGTGATTACAAAGCAAAGTAAATAAGTTAAATGTATATCACTGTATTTAATAGCCAGTTAGCCTTCAAGCTACATAACATGAACTTAGTGTGTGCTCTGTAGGTGTTTATTTGTTGTTGTTGTTTTGTTGTTTACTTTTCTGTATCGATTTCTTTGTACTGTTTGAGTTTGGTGCATAAAATCCTTTAAAATATAAATAAAGGTATTATTATTATTAATAATATTCATATTAATAATTTTAGTTATATTAATGATAATAATTGCAGTCCAGCCACACATGGGTTTTGTTTTAGATACATGCATACATTATTTAATATGCAGCGACAGATCCAAACCCAAATATATAAATTATGTGTCATTTATATACTTTATGCATGTTTGTAGTTGCATGTGCAGAACTAACACTTTATCCAAGTATACTATTAAGTGCATAAATGCATATCCCTGTGGTGTTGAACTGAAGAATTCCAATGTAACCTGTTCTGATCTTCTCTTTCTCTACAGCTTAATGAGTAATTACTTGATTTCCGTCAGCCACGATGCCCCATGAAAAAGGTTCTCGCTGTCCTGCTGTTGCTGTGGACCATAGGAAAGCTCTGACGATTGCACCACGGGGAAAGCTTGACAGCTATCAAGTGAGTACTTTCTCTAAAATGTTTTTATGTTGCTTTGGAAAGAGTGTTCAGAGTAACTCCAGAGCACCACGATAGAGAAGAAACAGAAAGAATAACAATGTAAAACAAGGTTTGTGTTGCTGCATATGCTTTGTTCAAATTACAAATGTTATACTTTACTTTATAACTGTGCAATGTTATAAAGTAAAGAAGAGCAGCTTTTACATTTTTCAAGTGAACATAAGATCACAACTCGGAGGTTCTTCTGAAACACCATACTGATCTGATGCCAAAAATCCTCTTTAAATGAATTTAATGCCCCTCTGCAAGCATTTGATTTGAAAAATCTAAATTACGAATCAGGGTGCTTTAAAACTGTTAATTCCCTGTTAATTCTTTGTCTTTTGTCAGGTATCCGATTACTAATACAGATTCAGATTTTCAGACGTAATAGTATTCATAATAATAGTAATACATAAGCAACAAAGTCATCTGCAATAGTGCAACACATACACAGGATTTTCATTCTTTAATTTAATTATCCGCATTCTGGCTGTAGAATTTGTTAATTAACTTTTAGAAAAGACATACATAATTTTTCTATATAATCTCCTGTGCTTTTTAATACACTTTGTCCGTTTGTCTACAGGCTTTCGTATTCTCTCATTTAAAAGATGTTTTACGCTGATCTGTGAGCCACAAACGCACAGTTGTCTCTACTTCACCAGAAATGAAACTTCGTCCTCATAGGGCTGCTTTCAGGGGACCAAAGAGATTAAAGTCCGATGGAGCAAGATCAGTACTATAGGAAGGATGCTTTAACACCTGAAAACAAAGTTTTGTCGACAGTGTGAGCCGAAGTGTGCAGATGTGCATTTTCATGCAAGATCACAGCGTTTTTTCGGGCAGCAGTCATCTGCATTTAATCTGAAGTTTAGGCTTCACTTCTTCAATAAGCATCTCACTGTAATGAGCACTGTTGTATTGAATCTTTTCCTGATAATGTTCCAATACTGGCCCTTAAGAAACCCAGCAAACTGTAAGCACCAATTTTCCAGCGGATGGTTGACTTTTAAACTTTTTCTTGGTCATTGTGGATGTTTCCTTTTCCTGCACTGCCGTTTACTCTCAGTCTTGTAGTGGTGAGTCCATGTGTTGTCACCTGTAATGATTCGCTTTAAGAAACTTTCACCTTCCTCAGAGTATCGAAGTCCAAGTTTTGTTTGCAGGTATCCGAACGCTTCTATTTATGCTCTTCCGTAAAGTGTTTCGGCACCAGGTACACCCTCAGACCACAAAAGAAAAAAGTAGATAGTAGCCTTGATTGGAGAGCACTGATGAGACAAATTTATAGTCAAATTTTATTTTATAATTTTTTTTTTTTTTTTTGTAATATTAGCAACAAGACATGGATCTCCATGAAGCACTATGCTACAGGGTAACACACAAGATAATAAGTAACACAATTCTAGAATGTTACAGATAACACGTTATGCAGTAAGAAGTCTTTATAGTAGTAGTGTATTAGTTGAAATTATATGATGAAGAATCTGATGGCCTGTTGGAACTTTTCCTGAATCTGACAGACTTAGCCTAGATACTCCATAGTCTTCTTCCAGATAGTAATCTGTAACTGTAGCGTCATTTAACATACTGTCACAACTATTAGCACTAGAAGTGGATTATAACTAAGTAGAAATGTTTGTTTTTATTAGATTGGAAATCCTTTGAAAATCCAGAAGAGAAGAGGTTTATTCGATGAATGTGCAGATGTGACAAAAAACACCCGAAAGAGACGCAAGGTGAGGGAAGTAAACAGGAGAGTTACATATGCTGCATAGAAAGCTAGTATACAGTATTTGTGGCTCTGCTGGAACTTTGTCACACATGGTGTATTTTGTCAGGAATGCTCTACTAATACTGTGTTGGATCTTCCTTTGAGCGCAAAAACAACCTCAATTCTTCATGGCTTGTTGGAAACATTCCTTTGGCATTCTAGCTCATGTCAGTTTGCAGATTTTTCTGGTCAACAGTGTGAGCAGAAGTGAGTCTGGTGCACTTTCACTTGCTACGAATCTTCCCCTCTACAACGTCCCACATTTTATTTTATTTGATGCATCAGATCTCACGAATGCAAATTGTTACCAATGAAAGAACGCACATGGTCAGCATCGATAACTAAATCTTCTGTGGCATTGGAGCGGTGATTGATTTGTATTATTAGGCTGCTCCAAGAAAACATCCTCCACAACATCAGCAAGGCCTTTCTATCCTCAAACCAGCCTATCTGACACCAGCAAGCATGCCACAGTAACATTTTGACCCCCATTTGATCGCTAATGTGAGCATAACCCAAATATTTTATGCTTCTGTTAGATCCACTGGACACAGCTGGCACCCAACGGAGCGTCACCCGAGTCAGTTCATCGCCAAAATGGAAGACAAGCTGATGAACGTGAGCGGAACGATTCAGCAATGTTGGACATTAAGAGGTACAGTAATCGACTCCTTTATACAATATGTTTAAAAATAGACTGCCCAGTTTGGTGCTCTTACAATTCACAGACAATTCTTCAGAGCGTCGTAGATGATTGTGGCAACCACATAAAAAAGTCAGAAGTGTGACTCAAGTTGCTAGTCCCTGTAAGTGTAGTTATGTTTCGATCAGTTCCAGGTTGTTGCACAAAAAAAAAAGTGTAGGAGAAAGCTGGAGTCGTCGTTTATTATCATTAGCTCACCTCCTGTCTCATACCACTTGTGCTAATTGGTTGAGCAAGATAAATATGCTGCTATTTTGGCTAAATAATTTTGTTAATAAAAATTTCTGAGTATGTTAAATGATTATTTATTTAAGCTATTTTCATGAAATGTATGGCTTCTGTTTGCAGATCCTCTGCTACAGCCAGTTATGTGCATTTATATAAGCAATAGTACCAGACTAAAGTTTGGATACAAGATTGGGTTTATTTTCTACATTCTAGAACAATATTGCATTTTTTTTCAAAACTATGAAATAACACATGACATTAGGTACTTACAGGGCTTAAAGTATTCCGGCACCGTGCCGGATTTCCGGCGTGCGGCCGTGAGGGAAAAAAATTATATTTTAGAGCCTGCGCATGCGGTTTAATATTTTAGAGCCAATATATTTCACCTACCAATCATATGAGAGGAACGCAGCTTTAACTAACGTTACAAGCCTATCAGAAGCAGAGAAGGGCGGGTCCTTGCAACACGGTATGATTGACACCCATACGTCAATGTCACGTTAGTGTTGTCTGAGAAAAAAAAATGGAGCGCAAGTTTATGAAGCCTGGGGATGATATCCTAGAAATAGATAAAGGACTCAAAAATAAATGGCGCTGGGCATGGATTGAAGAAAATAGAGATGGCGAGCCTTTTGGCAGTTGGTGCAAGAAACTGAGAGCCCGGGGCTTGTTTCTGCACGATTTGCTCGAGGAAGCTACTGTATGCCAGCAGCGGTAAGAAAGTGCTTGCTCGTCATGATTTAGACTCCGGTCAAGAGCCGCTGCCCGTGCACTCAAACTTACCACGACGTTGTCGGGAGCAACTGTTACAGCTGACACACCGTCGTCGATGACTGACCGTGTCTGCGATTTAAAAATACGTTTGTGCACATTTATAGCAGAACATGATTTGTCATTCAGAATTTCGCATCCACTAGTCACCCTGTGTAAAAAACTGTCAGAAGACAAAAAAGCGTTAACTAGCCTGTCGGTTTCAAATCAACATGCGAGTTACATGAATACTCATGGAATTGCATTACAGTTCAAAAAATGTTTGTCTGAGAAACTAAAAAAATGCATGTTCTCACTCAATGTTGATGAAGCAACAACCTTGAACATGGATAAAATACTCAATGTGCTTGTTCGCTTTTTTGATCATGAAACATCTGGCAAGCAGAAAAGTCAACATTGCAAATGCCCCAAACCTCATGCTGGAACTTAAAGATGTCATGACAAGAAAGAGTTTGCAGGACTTTGCTTACAACCCAGAAAAAATAAGTGATAATGGCCTTGATTTCACTTTTAATCTTCAGTTTAGCAGTTCAGTTCTTTAGCACTTCGAGCACTTGTTATTTAAGCACTTTAAGCACTTGCTATTGTTTAGCAGTTTTTTAAGCACTTTAAGCTCTTATTTTATTTTTGTTATTATTGTCAATATTTGAAGTAAGTCCTTCAAATAAAGTCCCCCCCCAAAAAAGTTCAGGCTCAGAATTTTTTTTAACTTTAACCCCTGTACTTAATTAACAACAACACCAACAACAGTCAGTTGTTATTTTAAGACATGAAGGTCAGCTGTTCTGGACTAGTGCTTGAAAGACCAGTATTGTCAAGTGCATTTGCAAAACCCATCAAGCACCATGATGACCTTCCCTGGAAAGCAAGACCAAAACCTGCCTCTGCTGCAGAAGAGAAGTTCATTTAGAGTTACCAGCCTCAACAATCACCAATTACAGTACTTCATATTAGACACGTTATGAAGTCTTTACAGAGCAAAAGTAGCAGACACATCTCAATATCAACTGTTCAAAAGATATCACATATTTTTGATGCCTTCAGCATTGTTTTACAAATGTAGAAAGAAATAAAAATCAGGATAGACCATGAAGTAAAAATGTGTTCAAACGTTTGACAGCTAGAATTTATCAGAAGGTAACTCCGAGAAAGTAGAGTTTTCACAAACTTTTGTTTAATTTTAATTCTATTTATGTTGGTCTGATTAAGGAAGTGATTACATGTTTAAAAAATAAACAGTTGATAAAAACAGGATGTTAAAGACACATTCAGATAACTATGTATTTGTTCAATACATAGTTAAAAATGGAAGAGTGGAGTGCCACGAGAGAGAGAGAGAGAGAGAGAGAGAGAACCATGTCCACTTCAAATTCATATGTCTTATTACAGCGATAAACTAATCACTAAAGCAATAAAGGTGCGAGAACCATCTGTGCAGATGTCAGACTCATCCGTAATGCTATATTTACCACTGTTTGTGCCAAGGCTTCACATTATATTTTAGACATCTAGAGGAAATCTTGTTAATATTTTTGGAATTCTTCACTTTTGAGGCCTCTGTTTTACATTGGATAGTGAATTTGTATATTTAAATGTAATTTCTTTTATTGTAGGCGACAGGTGAAAGTGATCTTGATGGATGTTCTCCGAACGGAAGCAGGGCAGAGGTACCTGAGAAGTTGTGGGAATGATAACAATGTACAAACACCACCATTGCCTAGAAGAAGACCCAAGAAGAGGCAGAGTAGCAGAGCACCCTCAACCGAGCACAGCACACCCAGGAGGAGAGCTAGTGCACCTCACAAGGACCAAACAGAGCTTTCATCCCTCCAACTTACCAACTCCAAATCTCCAGCCTCTAAAGCGTCTGACTCTGTGTGTGCTGACGAGGACAATATGCACCTTTCCAAAGAAGTCCAGGCTTCCACAACCAAAAGATGCAAACAACTCAACAGTTCATCAAAACAAGAAGAACCCACTGCATCCGATGTGAAAGAATCATGTTCAGTGAAAAAAGCTGACTCTTCCCCAATCACACACACAGTCTCACCTCATGTTCCAGATAATGAATTAGGTCCAGTTGAGGAAAGTGATTCTCCGAGGTCTATGAGTGTCAGTCCTTTTCATTCTGAAGAAACCGATTCAGAGCAGATCGGTGAAAGCTTAGTCACAGACACACGCACCCCGTTACAGGATGAGCAGCCAAGCAGCTTTGATAGAACAGGGTACCAGGACACAGAGAGTGAAGAACGTCCTACTCAGGTGAGGTTTCAGAATAATGTATAGTGATAAATGAAACACTTGCTTTAAATCAGACAACCTTAAATTTCCGAAACAAATTCCATGCCCACCAACATGGATTTAACTTAAGAATATGTACACATTAAGCACTTTATTAGAAAGAACCACCTGTATCACATTCTTATTTGTAAGATTTTCTGATCAGCTAGTCGTGTGTCAGGAGTACAAATGTGTACAACCAGATGGTTATGGAGTAGCTGCTTTGGTCGATGTTCACATCATCTATCAAAATGTGGGAAAAAGTGCCAGAGAATGTTTTGTTTGTTTGTTTTATATAACTGGCGATTGCCTGGGATTTATGAACATAAAAGTCTTTGGAGTTTATTCAGAATGGTGCAATAAAGATAAAACATCCAGCGATTTCGTTCTGCAGATGGAAACTGCTTGTTGATTAAGATCACCGACGACTAGCCAGATTTTTTTTTTCAAGCTAACAAAAAGACTCCAGTAACTCATATATCCACTTTGTACAGATGAGGTGAGCAGAAAAGTATAATAGCAGAAGACCATATTGAGTTCCACTTCAGTCAGCTAAGAACAGGAAGCGGAGGTTGTCGTGGACACAGACTCACCAAAACTAGACAAACATGCGATTAAAACATGTGGTCTAATAACATGTGGACATCTGCTGAGGCACATGTATGGTAGGGTCAGAATTTGGTGCCAACAATATAAACAGTCAGGACTGGTGGAGGTGGTATAATGATTGACAGTGATGCCTACGTCTGGCATGATAAAAGGCACTATTTCACAAAGCGAAGCATCTCAGGCACGGGGCACGCATCCAGCAGAACACTTTCTGATGTGATAAAAAGGGAGATTCACAGCATTAAAGGATTTGCTTTATGGCAGATATTCATTTTGGTATGTCATGATCTTAAGCACAATGTACGGTAGTGTAACATTAATCTGAATGTTTTCTGTATTGCTATATAAGGACTGCTTTGTTAATATGACCTGGCATAGCTAAAAGTAAATGTCCCATGTATTGTTGGATATCTAAATGTGTTCTGGTTCAATAGCAGAATACCATTATGAGTGAAGCACAAGACTGTGAAGAAGAAGGAGAGATTGCACAGGAGGAGGAGCCTCTACACCAGAGCGGAGAAGTGTTAGATGAAGGGGGTGGAGCCAGAGGCAGCGTCCTACGTTTGTCCACAGGGGCAGCTGAGAACCAGTTGCCTGATGGAGAAATCGCACACAAATCCAGTCAGATGGCAGGCTCTGCAGATAAACACATTCTTGACTCTGAGCTTGTGGAAGTCAGACAGGCCTGTAAACCACAAACGACTGAGCCGAGTGAGTGACATCCTCACAGCAGTCCTGGATCTTCATAAAAGACATAGATTTATGGTCCTAATTTTGATTTCTGTCAGATCATATGAAAAAAAAATGGCAGCCTCATACATACAGATCAATCAAGTTATTGTTTATTTATGAGGCTGCCATGTTTTTTTGTTTTTATACGATCTGAGATTAGTACAGATATCATTGCATTTTTGTTGCTCTGTTTAAATTTATTCTGTAGAAATCATGCATATGAGCATTAAGTTTTTGTTACGCTTTCTTCTTTCTTTCAGTTGTTCTTTCCAGTGAAGAGGAGGAGGAGGAGGAGGAGGAAGAGGAGGAGAAGGATAACGGGACATCGCATGTCCAAGCACTAGAGGGCGCCAAAGATCCACACAAGCCACATAAACATGTACAGGCCATGGAAAGAAAAAAGATTCCAGATACATTCATTCACCCTTCTGATTTGAACTGCCAGGTAGGTACAGTATTATGGTCATTAGCTGCATGACTGGGAGGATCATCTATATCTGTCTGTCATGAATTTACCAACTACAAGCTAATAATAAAAAAATATTTTAAAAAAATGTAAACGTTGTGATCTGAACAAGGTGTATGCATAGGATGATGCATTATTCTTTAGCTGTTTCAAAATTTTAAGAGTAAGTGGTGCTGTAGCACATTCAGCATGTCACACAACCACCATACCTTGTAGATGTGACTTTAGGATCCATGTGCCATGTTCCATTAAAGCCCATATGTGAGCTGTGTAGAGGTTCAGATTTGTTGTCATTCTGAAAGCAATGATCTTTGTCTTAACAACTGCTCACCTAAGCAGTGTCACTTAAAAACATAATGTTTAAAGAAAATAAAATCACATCAGCAAGTTTATTGTAAGGGGAAATATCTGTGAACCTGTGATTTACAGACTTTTCACACTCAAAAAATAATACATATAGAATACATAGAACAGCACTAATCACAAAAAAAGGAAAAAAGCAGAATAATTAGTTCAGAGTCAGTTTGTTAAGTTCCAGGATTTTTTTTTTCACACGTTTCTTAAAATATAGAAAACCACAGGAACTGTTCTGACAGTTAAACACACCAGTCGTCTCAGGAATTTTATGACGTATACACACAAACTCCTGTGCGTGTAAAATCCCTCTTATTACAGTATTTGTTCCAGTGCAGTGTGTAAACAGCATCTGTAAAATCCCACTGGGGAATAAGCTAGCTGCGCACTATCCGTCTGAGAGTGACTGATTGATATACCTCTAACTAATCAGTGACACAATCTCAAATATATCTCATGTTTATCTCACAAATCTTTCAGAAATAATCATTTGTTTAAAAAGTTATCAAATATATCCGTCATCTCCTCTGTGTATATCACACCACAGTTAAATGGTTCCATTTTTGCATTGAAGTTTCTCAACAGATTTAATTTTTAATCCAATATTCCTTGTCACTATTTAAAAAAAAAAAAAAAAAAAAAAGGGTTGCTAATTGCAGGTTTGATAGCAACTTGTACTGTATGTCTTGTCTAGAGTTCCAGCTTTGAGGCCTCTCCTTTAAGTGGTTACCCGGTGATGGAGCTTCAGTTCTCTGCCCTGTACATGGGCAGCCTCAGTGCCTTGAATAATGGGTTTATGAAGGTGAGACTAACAGCTATAAACTATTTATAAACATGCATATAAATTTTGACTCTGATCCAGTTGATGTCATGAATTTAGCTTTTATAAAATGATTTTGGATTTGTTTGCTAGATCTCTGTCTTGTTTTTTGCTGACTAAATCTGTTGAAGTTGATATATTTATGTTGCTCTTTCTCTTGTAGATCGCAAACGATAGGATCACCATTTCATTTAAAGGTATACAAGGTGTTTGAGAGATTATTTCAGCTGCCATTAGATTGTCCCTAATCTAATTTCATAACAGTTTGCTAAAACAGCTGTAGTAGAAGTTAGTTTATTTCATTAAATTCTTAAATTAGGACTTTAAATGTTACTTTTATTTGTGGAATTAATTTATAGCAAATGAACGTGTTTGAGAGCTAGTGCTGCACAATTCGTCACTGAAATCACTGTACAGATCTGTGCAACTATTTAATCACAGAAGACTGCAGTTTATTACGGGTTATAATATGAATATAATAATATTACCCTAATTTATGTAGAATTTGTCAGAAATTTAATTATTAGTTTTTACTACAATTTTGAGTCATTCTAAATGAGATCATTTGTCCAATTGTTTGTGGTTAGCCTAGAGGTTTTAAATTTATTAGTTTTAGTTTCAGTACAAAATGAATATGTAAAATAATAGTTACATATTAAAGTTTAAATCACAATTGCAATATGTGTCAAAATAATTGCATTTTTTTTTTATTGAACCATACAGGTCTCAGGAGAAGCTAGTACAACTTGCAGCGTAATAGATGTTTGCATTCAAGAACCGTTTTCTTCGCTTATTTATGTTTTATAGATTCTCTTGGTTCTGAGGTAAAAGTCTCCTTGACGACAGACCATGTGCGCAAGTACAGTGTATGGGATGGGCTATTGGTGCGGGACAGTCATTTAGTTAAAGAAAACGAAGCACCCCCTCTATCTGTCCTCTTTTTATGGCTGGCTGAAGTTCAAGCCCGGCGCCTATGCAGCGACTTGTCTGTACTTCAGCCAGGGACGCATGCAGGTGAGTCAGCCACACTGCTTTAAGATTTCTGAAATAGTTTGATTCTAACCAGTTGTTTCCGTAGGGAATTTAGATTAACCTGGATCTGTGTGTTTAATAAAACCTTTTTTTCCCCCTCCCTCTCTCCTGCGTTGTGCTTCAGCTGAGGGCAGTACGTGTGTTGTGTTGTGTGTGTCTGAAACCTTGAATGGCGTGCAGGGTGCGCTGCTCGCCTCTATAATGGACATCGTAGGTCTCAAACATGGAAATCCTGAGCTCATGTCCCCACTCACACAACTCGACAGTATGAAGAGTCTCCAGAACAGTCGAGACTCACACATTCTCCAACTGCTGCTTCCCAAAACGGAAACGCACGCTGCCTCGTGTGAATCCGGGTCTGCGACTGCACTATCGAGCACAACTCCAGCCTCAGCTAAGGTCTGTGACATACCTGGGCCTTTTGTTGTCTTGTCTATACAGTATAACACTATAATTAATATGTTATACGATTTCCTATTTAGACCCAGGACACAGATGCCCAGGCAGAGTCCAGTGTCTACACACTATGCCAAAGCAGGGGTCAGACTGCTTACAGCGTGTCCTTGGCACATAAACCTGAAGCGGACTGGATTCCTTATCGGCACTGTGGTCCTGCACGCAGGTACGCAGTCTAGAGCTGTAATCGAGAATAAAAGTTAGGCCCGACAGTGTCCGAGCACGACAAGTAAATTTTTTCATTGACAGCCTTTTAAAAGCCCGAACCCGTTTACAGCCCGACATTATTCAAATGTGCGCAAGCGCACAACTCTTTTGCCTTTGGTCAAGAATGAGTAATTTATACATGTTTTAACATAATTTATTTAGGACTAACGTATAGGCTACAGGCAACTTGGAAGTTGGAACAAAAAATTAAAACTTCCTCAGCATCCATTTTCGCATTTCTCTCGCGCTAATCAAAACGCATCACATGACCGCTCATTTACCGCGCAAGCCTGAGCCCGTGTAAAATTATATTAATTAAGCCCGGTTGGGTTCGAGCAAAGATCTTCAGCTCTAACGCAGTCTAGCCTTTAAGCTGTAACCTCTTTACTATAGTGAGTGTAGTATTCAAATTCAAATTCAAATTCAAATTTTATTAGTCACATACACAATCATACACAGTATAATATGCAGTGAAATGCTTTTTATACGACCGCCAGTGACCTTAAAAAAAAAGAAAATAAGAAAATAAAATCTTGTACGTAAAATAAATAATCAATAAAAAGGAAATACTAAAGAAATAATTTTAACTAGTAAAATTTGTAAAATTAACTGTGCATAAGGGCATAATAAAATATTGCAAAAATATAGAAATATGGTATTAAAGTGTCAGTGGTTGTGCAAATATGCATGAAAGGTGACATGTGCAATTGTCCAGATGTATGAGTATTTAGTGCAAGTGTGTATGAATGTGTCCATGATTGTCCAGTCAGTGTTGTGAGCTTAAAAGATGTTATTAGTCCTGTGTGGAGGTGTGATTGAGAGACCTTATCGCCTGCGGGAAGAAGCTCCTCCTCAGTCTCTCTGTGTTGGCCTTTAGGGAGCGGAATCTCTTCCCAGACCGCAACAAAGAGAACAGTCCATTACTTGGGTGACTGAGGTCCTTCATGATCTTCCTGGCCTTAGCCCAGCACCGCTTGCTGTAGATGGAGTGCAGGTCAGGGAGCTCAGTGCGGATGATGCGTTCGGCTGATCGCACCACCCTCTGTAGAGCTCGTCTGTCCTGCATGGTGCTGTTCCCGAACCAGGTCGTGATGTTTCCCGTCAGGATGCTCTCTATGGTGCAGGAGTAGAAGTTCCTGAGCACCTTGGAGGGCAGTCTAAAGTCTCTCAAGCGTCTGAGGTGGTAGAGACGCTGCCGGGCTTTTTTCACCACGGTGTTGATGTGACAGGACCATGATAGGTCCTGCGTGATGTGAACACCGAGGTATCTGAAGCTGTCCACTCTCTCCACTGGGCTCCTGTTGATGACCGGGGTCTGGTAGTTCCTCTCCTGCTTTGTACTAAAGTCCACTATCAGCTCCTTTGTCTTACTGACGTTCAGGAGGAGATTGTTCCTCTGGCACCAGTTCTCCAGATTTCCAATCTCCTCTAGGTAGTCCGACTCATCATTGTTGGTGATCAGTCCGACCACGACGGTGTCGTCAGCAAACTTGATGATGGAGGTGGAGTTGGTAGTGGCCACGCAGTCGTGGGTGTACAGAGAGTACAGCAGGGGGCTCAGAACACAACCCTGGGGGGCTCCAGTGCTGAGAGTGAGTGTAGCTGAGACATGTCCGCCCATCCTTACTGCCTGTGGTCTGCCAGTCAGAAAATTGGAGATCCACTGACATATAGATGAGCTCAGTCCCAGGTGCTCCAGCTTGGTGGTGAGTGTGGAAGGAATTATTGTGTTAAAAGCAGAGCTGTAGTCGATGAAGAGCATTTTAACATAATTCCCTTTCCTAGTGTCCAGGTGAGTGAGTGATGTGTGGAGGAGATGAGAGATTGCATCGTCTGTGGAGCGGTTCTGACGGTATGCAAACTGTAGTGGGTCCAGTGTGTCGGGTAGTGAAGAAATGATGAAGTCTCTGATAAGGCGTTCAAAGCACTTCATCACTACTGAGGTGAGAGCTACAGGGCGATAGTCATTGAGAGAAGCAGGATGTGGTTTCTTTGGAACAGGAACAATAATGGACTCTTTGAAGCATGTGGGGATCACCGACTGAGATAAAGAGATGTTGAATATCTCAGTGAACACAGGTGCTAGCTGGTCTGCGCAGGCTCTGAGGGAAGATGTAGTAGTTGTGAGTATATAGTGAACGAATGAAATCTTAGTGTTTTACTAAATAAGATCCTAATTATTTTTTTAAACACATTATACAAAGGAATGTTTGCTTAAATCTTATGCTGGCTGAAAATTAATTTATTTATTTACTTGTTGTTTGAATCTCAGGTTGATCCAGTTTCCTCCACCACCGTCTAAAGGAGCCATAACGGTGACCACTGAGGACCTGGAGTGCTTAGACAGTGGGGAGTTTCTTAATGACGTCATCATCGACTTCTACCTCAAGTAAAATGTTGCATTCACGTTAGGGATCAACAGGGACCACTATCATGATACCGATAGTTTAGAGCACCAAGTGTAGGATTATAGCGGAACAACACCATTTTACCACAGCAAATGGTAAAACGTATAAAAAAAATAAAAAAAAACTATTTTGGAGTCAGTCTGGTGCTCTAAACTTTTACACACAGACTGACAGAATAACAAACACCCTGTTTGGTAGGAGTGAAGTGTTTGTAAAGTTTGAGAATTTGTAAAAAATTTTATTGTAAAATATGATAAACAAATGATATCGAATTGCTATACGGAACTGAATCCCCCCCCCCCCAAGTTCTAATAATGATTCACATAATGATATGCACGCAAACACACAATTAATTCTAATGCACTTTATACTGTTTGTTTAAAAGCACAGGGAGACGCACAGTATGTGCTGCTTTAAAATATATGTGACCTATTTGAAGCACCTTGTGTTAATGTAGGCTTGCACATGTGATTTGTGTGTTTTGAAGGTATCTGTTGGTGCAGAAGGCACCCCGTGCTTCGGTGAGAAGATCTCATGTTTTTAGCAGCTTCTTTTACAAACAGCTTACACGGCGTGACAACGCTAACGAAGACAGCACCAGCACACCGTAAGTGGGCAGAGAGGAGGCTGGAAGGAAACGGAAAGAGTAGAAAAAGATAAAAGCCTGAAATTAAAGAGTGACACTAAAAAATAACTATCACCTGACTGGGTGCAGCTTGTAGAGGCTGCAGTTTATGGAGTCAAGTATATAGAAGTCATTGATAGATATTTCTGTGATTTTATATTAAAATGTAACTAGCAATAACTACCTTGTTAGTTTTGATATCTTTAGTGTTCCACTAACCACTAATGAGCCTTAATGATGTCAAGTTGCAGAAGCACTTCTCTTGTCTTGATTTTTGTTACTAACCCTACTGATAAGCCTAGCAGCCTCTCGTCCACCATAGCTAAATGTCATTTAGATAATTTACTACGCATGCTAATATCTGGTGCACCCTAACAGTAAGTGATAATGCTATAATAATGCTATACTGTTTGAGGAAATTCAGCCCTAGTTTATTTATTAATTTATTTAATCTCAAGATAAGTTTTGGGTCAATTTGTATTTGCATGAAAAGTTGTGTGCATTTGTGTGTATTAGAGCCCAGCTCAGGAGGCACCAGCGAGTCAGGACATGGACACGTCATGTGGACATATTCGATAAAGACTTCCTGTTTGTGCCGGTCAACCAAGAGTGAGTAGTAGCATGCATTATGCATCATGCATTATGGTAGGATATGCACAAATTCCCGTTTAGGCAAATATTGTTGCTAATGTTTTTATTATATTAGCATTAATCTACAAGGGTGAGTCAAAATCGTTTTTGTAGTCTGAGAGTGTATCTGGTGCTGACTTTATATATAATATATATCACACACACACACAGTGGGGGAAATAAGTATTTGATCC
Organism: Channallabes apus; assembly: GCA_030522415.1. Classification (NCBI taxonomy): domain Eukaryota; kingdom Metazoa; phylum Chordata; class Actinopteri; order Siluriformes; family Clariidae; genus Channallabes; species Channallabes apus. The sequence goes on from CM060109.1 coordinate 21,914,286, forward strand.
CCTACAGGTTTTCTAAGTTTGCCCACTTACAAAGAAATGAAGGGTCTATAATTTCTGTCATAGGTTTATAGTAAAGGATTGAGACAGAATATCAACCAAAAATCCAGAAAAAGCACATGATACAAATGTTATGAATTAAGTTGCATAAAGACTGAGGGCATTAAGTATTTGATCCCCTACCAACCAACAATAATTCTGCCTCTCACAGACTGGTTATGTGCTCTTGTGGTACACATATTAATTTAAGAAGGTGCTTCTAACAACAATGTGCAATGTGATATGTGTATAAAAGCCACCTGTCCACAAAATTGCTATCTTCCATTCAAACTTCACCACCATCTGCAAGACCAAAGAGCTGTCAAAGCAAGTCAGGAACAAGATTTTAGACCTGCACAAAGCTGTAATGGGCTACAAGACTATCAGCTAGAAGCTTGGTGAGAAGGAGACAACTGCTGGAGCGATTATTTACAAATGGAAGAAATACTAAGTAACCCTTAATGGCCCTACATGCAAGATTTCACCTCATGGAGTAAGAATAATCACGAGAAAAATGAGGGACCAGCCCAGGACTACACGGGAGGTGCTTGTGAATGTGCTCAAAACTGCCTTGAGATCAGTCACCAAACAAACCATTGGTAACACAGTACGCCTGCACGGATTGAAATCCCTAGCGCAGCAAGGCTTCCTCTTGTACAGACACACGTACAGACCCATCTGAGGTTTGCCAATGAACAGAGAAAGATTGGGATAAACTGCTGTGGTCAGATGAGACCAAAATTAAGCTCTTTGTCATCAACTCGACTTGCTGTTTTCAGAGGAAGAAAAATGCTGACTATGACACTAAGAACACCACAGTCCCTACAACCAAGCACGGAGGTGGAAACATTATGCTTTGGGGGTGTTTCTCTGCTAAAGGTACAGATTGACTTTGCTGCACAGAGGGGCCTATGGATGAGGCAATTTTGGATGAAAACCTCCTGAAGGATGTGGTTGGGTCTTCCAGCATGAAATGACCCCAAACATACTGCCAAGGCAACTAAGCAGTGGCTCAAGAATAAGCACATTAAGGTCATGGAGTGGTCTAGACAGGCTTCAGACCTTAATCCAATAGCAAATTCATGGAGAGAGCTGTAACTTCGAGTTGCCAAGCAACAGGCAAGAAACCTTAGAGAAAATGTGTAATGAATAGTGGATCAAAATGCATCCCAAGATGTGTGCAAATCTGGTAAAAAACTACAAGAAACGTCTTCCCACTGTGTTTTCCAGCAAGGGTTTCTCTACCAAGTACTAAGTCATGTTTTGCTTGGGGATCAAATACTTATTTCCCTCATTGAAATGCAACTTAATTCATAACATTTGTATCATGTGCTTTTTCTGGATTTTTGGTTATTCTGTCTCAATCCTTTACCATAAACCTATGATAAAAATTATAGACCCTTCATTTCTTTGTAAGCGGGCAAATTTAGAAAATTAAGTTAAACTAAAATTAATTCCACAGCCGAAATGTGAATAATTTTTGACTCGACCTCATCGTAAGTCAGTAAATCGTAAATTGTTGACTTTTGTTACATTTGATGTTGTAGAGCTCACTGGTACCTAGTAGTTGTGTGTTTCCCCGGTCTGGATGAGCCACAGTGCATGGAGAGAGGAGACCACGCCATGGTGAATGATGACACCGAAAACTCCAGTGATGCCACAGCTCAGAGTGACGCCCAGCATGGTGATGGGAACACAAATTCAGGTTCATGCCACCTGATTAATATTATTTATCATTACAAATATTTTGTTGCTTTTTTTTTTTATTGACTATTATTGCCTCTCTCATCATAGATGAGAACACTCAAAGGTGTATTTCTACTCCTGGTCCACCAGTAAGTGGCCTAAATGTTTTTAAAATTAAAGTATGGACTATTCATATACTGTATAGTGTATATACCTTTGTTGATCCATTGAACACGTTCCCTCTGTGTCTTTAGACGTGCACAGAGAGCACCTGTAAGCGAAAGACTATCTGCAAGAGGTATGTCTCCTGGTTTGTGTTCTTTTAATAATGTGTTCAGGTTTAATAAGTATTGCAAATATAAAGCAGTAGCAAATAAAAGAGAATACTTGGAAAAATATTCAGTTTTAAAGTAATAAAGCAAAAGGACATTCTGTTTTAGCAAAATAGGAACATACTGCGGTCAACAACTGAATGAAGATGCATAATCAAGTCAAAGTGATTTAAACGTATATGCACAACAAAGTGTTGTATTCATCTTAAATCACAGCACCTTGGACCTAATGCAATGTTTTATTTATTAGTGAATGAGACCTCTTGCTTTTTATTTATAATGGTACATCTATGTGTAATGTGCAAGAGTGCTTTTGTAGTGATGGCTTTGTCTAATATTCTGATTATGTAGATCATTTGCCTGAGAATTAGCTGCTACTATAGCAACAACAGCATATTAGTAAACGCATTAGTACTGTATGAACCTGACCAATCCGATTTGATTTGAGAATACAGCATTGCTGTGGTGTAACAGTTATTAAAACATGTAATAATCAAGTGAATCTGGATTTCCTTCAGACCCTGCATCCTTATCATGGACTCTCTGAAGCTGTCTGTTCATGAGCGTGTTTTCAAGCTCCTGCGCGAGTGAGTGTTTACTGTCCTTTGATTTCTTTGTTCACTTTGTACCTTCAGTCAGAAGCTTTGGGTAATGTGAAAATGTGATCCCTATGATTTTAGCCATGACATGATTGTTGTTGCAAGACGGACAAGTTTGAGTGTTCATTCACAATTCACAGTGAGTGGCAGTTTTGAGGAAATGCCTTGTTGATGAGAAAAGTCCATGGAAAATAGCCAGACTGGTTCAAGCTGACAGAAAGGCTCCAATAACTCATAATCTCTTTGAGCAGTTGTGACGAGCAGAAAAGTATCTCAGTATGCATAACCAGTCCAAGCTTGGGGCCAAGCTGTCAGCCATGCACCATCTCAGTCACTGGATCTGAATCCATTGGAACACTTTTGGGATGTAATAGGATTGCACATTCTGGGGCTAAAAGTGGTGTACCTGAAAAATCTTTAGAAATTGTGTGATGCAGTCATATCAACATGGACCAGAAACTTCAAGGAATATTTCCAACATCTTGTGGCATCCATGCCAAGAAGAGTTGAAGCTGTTTTGAGAGCAAAGGGAGGGAGGCAGTATTCAGTATTAGGCTATTGTTCCTAATAAAGTGCTAAGTGAGTGTGCTTGTTTTTTATTTTTTTATTTTTATTTTTTTAGAAGACCTCTAAGCTTAAGGGTTATGTGTGCCTCTATTCTCTAAATATAAGAAAAAAGATAAGATGTTTGTTTGAAACTAAAGTTATAGTAAAAAAAAAAAAAGCTGATCAAAAGTGGGGAACCAAAAAAGAATTGTGACATTCCAATTTAGTCTTTACAACTTTTAGGCAAGTTAGACCTTATTTAGTAGACCTTGATTAGTGCCTAAAAATTAGCATTTAGAACCGCTGTGTTAGAGAGTTATGTTTAAAATTAAAGAGCATGATATGCACAGTACCATTCGAAAGTTTGGACATATGTTTGGATTTAGTTTCTACATTCTAGAACAGTACTGGATTTTTTAAAACTATAAAATAACACATATGGCATTGGTTAATTTAGCAACAACAGCAGTCCCTTGTTATTTTAAGAAACGAAGGTCAGCTGTTTTAGAAAAGTTTTGTCAAGTGCATTTGTAAAACCCATCAAGCACCATGATGAAACTGGCTCTCATAAAGACCTTTCCAGGAATGTTAGAGCAAAACCTACCTGCTGCAGAAGAGAAGTTCATTTAGAGTTACCAGCCTCAAAAATCAGAAATTTACAGCACCATTATGAAGACTTTACTGAGCATAAGTAGCAGACACACCTCAATATCAATCTGTTCAAAGGAGATTATTGCGTATTTTGGATGCATTAATTGTTTAAGAAAGCAATATAGAAAGAAATAATCAGGAAAGACCATGGGATTAGAAAATGTTTTCAAACTTTTAACTGTATTTATGAGCAGTTTATGCACTTGTGTGTTTAGGTATCTGCAGGCAGAATGGGAGGTGAAAAGAGGTGGACATCGAAGTTTTAGTGCAGAGCGGATGCTGGGCTCCCACTGCAGAGTTCCCCTGCAAGACAACAGTAGTGACTGTGGTCTTTATTTACTACAATATGCAGAAAGCTTTTTACAGGTAAACTAATAGCAGAATTACATAGACATTGGTCAATCTGCTTTTCCCGGTTATTGAGTGGAAGGGAAATGACTGTAATGTTGGCTTGTGTATCTTTGCAGGATCCTGTAGTACATTTTGATCTTCCACTGAAGCTTGAGTGTTGGTTTCCACGACAGAAAGTGCGCGAAAAGCGTGAAGAGATTCGAGATCTAGTCTTGCACCTGTACCGATTTCAGCAAGGCTCTCTGGGAAACGACAGTGCAGACGATGGAAATGAAATAGGCAGTATAGTTCAGTAGCATGAAGCATTAAGAAAAATCTTAGTTTTACTTATTTTTATTTATCGCATATTATTTCATTGTTTTTAGGTCTTCTATGTGTTTTTATGCTTTTGTACGCTTTAATGCAAATTCTGTAATAAATTTTTCATCTTGCTGTCAAATATCGTGGTGTTTTACTTGCGTAAACACCTTTTAAACTATGTAGGACCCTAAATAGTACAGTTTGGGTGTGCTTAAGAGCTGGTCTGGAAATAGACAGAGTCTTAGCTAGATCTCATTAGTGTGTGATTGGAGTAAGGAGGGGGGTACTGGTGGGGTTGCAACTGGCCTTCTGATGGGTAGTCAATGAGGTGAAAATGTACAGTTAATACTAATCAGACAGATCTAACAGACCTAGGAAATACAGTGTCATTGTTGAGTGGAAGTGTAATTCATGTCCCATATACCTCATGATGTTTTAATGTATTTGTGTCTCCATATACATGCGTGATTATCTTTTGAATGAACTCTTGGTCAGTTTAGATTTAACCAAATGTTCTGATTTGTGAACGTGTGTGTAAATACTGTATATAAACCACATATTGGGATAGTGAAGATAATCTTTGTTGTAACACTAAAAACTTTTTGCCAATAATCCAATAATAATTTGCCATCTTTCTCCATCTTTCTTTGTCAGTTGCTCTTTAACTCTGGTCACTTAAGATAGTTCTTGAGTAGAGGATTAACAAACAAGATTAGAGAGTAAAAAAAGGTGCATAGTACCATCTGTCTACTTGCAGCAGGAGTTTTGGCACCACAGGCGTAACAGACAAAGCAGTATTATAGAAAATCTCTCAATTAGACTCGAGAATTGAAGTCTCAGATAGTGAGCTGCGGAGGGTCAGTGGAACCATAGGATTGCTGTCATAATAGCACAAACCTGTGCTTATGTCTTTTTTTTTTTTTTTTTTCCCCATAAGACGTGGAGAGGAGTCAAAATGTTGCAGCGTGCATGGATTTCCACTTTATATTTTATAGCTTATGTTTTTGCAATGGTTCAGTTGGGTATGAGTACTGGTATGTATCTGATCTAGTTCTCTCTTGTGCAAATAACCGTCTAGGGACAACTATGCATTGTTTTACAAACCAAAAAGTTAATCAGCATTCCTGGAAAGGAGTGTTCATTCTTTCTTCAAAAATGCAATAGTTTTAGGAGCAGTATTTGAAAGTATAAACTGGTACACATTTACTGAGGAATGAATTTCGCCAGACACATTGAATTATATTCCTGGACACTTACTGCCCACACAGTTTGTGGAAGTCTGTACTGAGGAAAAGAAAATACCATCACAAGTGATTTCATGAAGCTTGAACTAGCCAGAGCATTGGGATTGGATTTCATCTAAATTTATATTAAGAAAGTTGTGAGAAAATCTGTACACATTTGCTTGCAGGTTTTTAGAAATGAACCCAAGGAGTACAGTTGAGACACCTTCCTTAGTCATAGGTGTGAGCTTTTATATGTTTAATAGCTGTTTAATCAAGAACGTGCCTTGCACACAGGTAATACTTTACAGATGGAAATTAACTTCCAGATGGAATTCTTTTAAAAGTAATTATATATATTATCTTGATATCGCTGTCCAGATTCAAAAGAACTACAATTGTAGATAAAAGTATCGAGACAAAAGTAAAATTAAATGTTTTAAATAAAAAATAAAAAGCCAATCATGATAAGATTAATTTGTGATTTTATACACCAATTAATATGTAGTATAAAGTCCTTTTAATCTTCAAAACTCGCTCGGTCTGGCTATCTGTGGAATCAAAAAAAGACATCAGTACTCGGGTCTCACTTGCTTAATCCATGTCTGCTTGTAGATCATGTACAGATGTTTTATTTGACTTGCCATCTTCACTATTGTCCAACAGTTTTCTACTGTGTTCAGGTCTGGAGATGAATATCATTACTGTATCTCATAGCTAATTTTCACTAGTTTGTGTCTAGCACAGCTGTTCAACCAGTTATGCCCGAATTAATCAGTGAAATCACAGGGAGAACTATAATACATGGTATATACATCTTAATAGTCTTTTATTTAGACCTATTAAACTCTAATCTACATCTTTTTTTTAAATCCAACCTATACATGCACAGAAAAACTGTTTATTTATTTGTGCCAGAGATTTTTCTAGATGAACCTAACTGGGCCCACAAACTGAGAAAGCTGGAAAAATTCTCTCAGAGCTCTGATATTTCATGGCCAGAAACTCAGTCTCAATCCCATGGAGTTGCTGAAGCATTTGTGAAACGACGACTTCAGCCACGGCAGAAACGAAACCTTCTGTCCAGTGGAGTGCAGCTCTGTTCCCAGGAGACTATACAGCAAGCAACAGCTAGCCATCTCAAATATTACCATCTGAGAGGTGAGAATGCTGGTAGCTGTTTATAGCACTACCCTCTCATTCACTGTCTGTACTGCTGTAGTGAAGAGTCATTGTGTTTGCTGTTAATGATTATGAATGAAACAGTATTGCAGCATTATATTTTCAGTGTATTATCATTCGATTGAGTTGGTAAAAATGTCAGACAGAGAAACCAGTCACACACGTCTGTTTAAAAATAGGCTCATATTTGCATCAGACAGAGTGCGTTTTGGCCCCTGACAGTTCACGTGTCACTTCTTATGTAACTGTCTAAACTGTGGAAATAATGAGCTAATTATCCGATTGCCACTTATACCCCAGCTTGTTGGTGTTTTTAGAATCTGGCATAAGTATCTGTATTAGCATGAGGATATGCTCACCACGAAGACAGCACTGCACTTATTTAAGTCATCCCCTGAATAATGTTAATACAAATAAAAATAAAGTTGATCCAGGCAAATCAGAAAGAACCTGGCAACTGAGCTGATATCAGTTAATTCTCCTGGTCACTCACTCATCATCTTAATCCTGTATTCAGGGTCGCAAGAGGCCTAGAGCCTATCCCAGGAGACTTAGGGCACGAGGCAGGGTACACCCTGGACAGGGTCCCAATCCATCACAGGGGACACACACATACTGTACACACACTCACACGCTCATTCACACACTATGGGCAATTAGTCTAATCTGCATGTATTTGAACTATGGGAGGAAACCCACCAAGCACAGGGAGAACATGCAAGTTCCATGCACACAGAGGCGGGAATCGAACCTGGCCGGGATGAATGCATCTTCATTATGTACATTCTTCACTCTCATGATTGCATAACTTCAAGTTTTCCTTCCATTATCATAAATCTAAATAATGAAAAGAATTTTAGATAAACAATTATTAGCAATTGGACTAATGCATTCAGGCTAATATACAGAGTCAGCCAAAAAAATTATATACAGTACACCTCAGGAAAAGAAAAAATTAGTATGATGTATATAATGCTTATATAATATTAATAATAAATTGTTTTATATATATATATATATATATATATATATATATATATATATATATATATATATATATATATATATATATCAATATACAACATATATATAAATTAAATATTAAAATATTTATACAAGTTTTTTCTTTTCCTGAAGTGTGTATATAATTTTTCTTGGCTGACTCATTCATTCATTTATTCATTTCCTATACCACCTATCATGTACAATGTTGCGGGAGCCTGCCGCCTATCCCTGGAGACTTAGGGCACTTAGGGCACCCTGAACAGGGTGCCAATACTTCACAAGGAACACACACATTACACATGCACTACGACCAATTTGGGAATGCCAATTAAGCTAATCTACATGCCTTTGGGCTGTGGGAGGAAACCGGAGTACCCAGAGGAAACCCACTAAGCACGGTGAGAACATGCAAACTCCATGCATACAGACCTGTGGCTGGAATCAAACCCGTGTGTATATGAAGTAACCGGTGAAATATTTTATTGTCTTAATGCAAAATATGGTCATTATGCATGATGTCCAAATAGAGTTTGTTCAAATTAAATAGAGTAGTAACCATAAACACCAGATGTGTAGATTTATTAACAACAGTTAACAGTGTCCTGTCTGCTACTAGGAGTTACATCTCAGAGGAAGATCGACCTTATGTGTTGAAGCTGCTGTTTTTAGGTTACCATATTTACCCCCTAAACAAAGTAAGTGAACAATTGATACTCTAAGATTAACTGAATAATAAACTCAAAGTGAAACCTATTCAGGAGAATTTTCCAAAGCAAGAGTTTGTGTTTCAACATCAGAGTTCCTCTACTAAGTTCTTTACTTCTTTTCTAATCCTAACAAATAATTGTGACGAATGGCAGTATACTCATGACATGACATGTTTACTCCACTAGAGAGTTTCAAGCAGTTTAAAATTTTTCTTTTTACAGAAGGATCAAATATATTTTGATGTCCATAAATCTGAGCCAACAAGAATGTTGCACTGCTTTGTTAATAAACAACATGAAAAACCTTTTATGCACAAATAAAAAAAGACTTGTCTACCTTGTTTACAATTAACATTGTATGCACATGATTAAATGGCTTTAACCTCTTCTACCAGATTTTATTACACTGGTGTCTTGCCAGATGCTGCTTTCAGTTGTGTGGGGATAATGTAAGAGTATGGGCTGCTGTTGCAGTTGTTGTTGGAACCTTTATAATGTTTTGCATTGCTGCTAAATTTGTGAGCTCATATGAATGGTTACTTCACCAGTGTACCAGACACTGCAGTTCTGACTAATGGCAAAATTCTTCACACTCACCCACATACATGCAACATCCCAGTCGAACACACACAGGTCATCGCACTATAATTAGAGTGGACATCTGGATTTCTGCTTGGATGAATTACCTGAGTTTGTGTTTATATGCTTGTAAAAATGCTCACTTTTTATTTGGCTTGGCAAAACAGTAGAAAGCTGCTTTCCCCCACAAACACAACCCTGAGTAACAAGAACACAAAAAATAAGAAACTTACTGTATGTACAACCACTTATTGTACATTGCACTTGAGCCAGATGGTTTTTGTGTTTTGCTTCGGTAATGATAATTAAATTGGATCATTAGTAACGAGCTTTTGATTTGCACGCATTCAAAGTGGCTTAACTGCGTGACAGGGTTTGACTTCCATCTTGGGCATTTATGACACATTCACAAAGATGGTATAAATAATTTATAATTGATTGGAGGATAACTTAATAATGCATATTTTATGCATTAATTAGTGTAATCATCTATAGGTGTAGCAATGCTCCCTGTTTCATACAGTATGTTTCTCACTGCCCCTGATATTAACTTGTTTAAAATGCAAATAAACCACCAACACGTTTGTTAAACAATGAATCACAAAATCATAATAATGAACTGTTGCTTAGTAAAGACAAACTAGTGACTTGTAACATTTGAAAAAAAAAAAAAACATAATTAACATTCACTTCAATTAATGGTCATTTTTTTCATGTAAAGAATTTTGACCTACAAAGTGTTTGCCCCTTCCTGAGTTAATCCCCCCCCCCCCCACACACATTTAAATGATTCAGATCATCAAACCAATTTTAATATTAGGCAAAGAGTAAATCCAAAATGAAAATTGTTTTTAAATGATGATTTCATTTATTAAAAGAAAAAGCTGTCTAAAAGAGTAATTACCTCTAAATTTAATAACTTATTCTGCCACTCTTGGAGATTTTCACATCACTGTTGAGGATGTTTTGCCCATTCTTCTTTGCAAAATTGTCTATTATTATTGTTTATAATTCTGTTTATGGACAACTCAATTTGATTTAAGCCCAGACTTTGACTAGGCCACGTCAAAACCTTAACTTTGTTGTTTTTTAGCCATTCAGAGGTGGACCTGCTAGTGTGTTTTGGATGATTGTTCTGCTGCATAACCCAATTGTAATTGAGCTTGAGGTCAAAAACCGTTGGCCAGACATTCTCGTTTAGGATTTAGCACAGAATTCATGGTCGCATCATTTATGGCAATTTGTCCAGGTCCTGAAGTTACAAAGCAGCCCCAGGCCATCATACCACCACCACCACCTTGGACTGTTGACTGTTGGTATGATGTTCTTTGTAGGAAACTCATAAGGTTTTATGCCACATGTATGAGAACACAAACCCTCCAAAAAGTTAAACTTTTGTCTTATTAGTCCACAAAATATTTGTCCAAAAGTCTTGGAGCTAATCAGATGTTTTTTGGCAAATGTGATATGAGAATTTATTTGCCAGCAGTGGCTTTTGCTTTGGAACTCTCCCATGGATGCCATTTTTGCCCAATCTCTTTCTTATTGTTGAATCATGAACACTAACCTCAATTAATTTTCTCATCTGTTTTTGAATTACTTTAGATTAATTTTTTAGCATGGGCTGGTGGAGATTAATATTGTCTGGGATATTAGAGGTATTTACTATTTTCTGGGATAGCACTGCAACTTTGTAATGTACTGTACTATATATATATATATATATATATATATATATATATATATATATATATATATATATATATATATATATACAGTATGATGTGATTGAATCCACCATTTTCTCTCTTGGGTGCATTACTGGTATCTATAATAAGCTTGTTAGCCAAATTATGTATATAGTGGTAAAACAATTTGAATTAAATATATGATTCTAAAGTGCGGCCAGCAAAATAACAAAATATCTTTAATTAATATGCACATAATAATTATTCCTGCACAGCAAAATCGTACTATTCAATTATTACCTAGAATGTTGATATTACACTGTGGAGTGTTTAAATAGTTCCAGATGGACTCAGATGAACTCTGAAAGTGTTAAAGCAACACTGGAGATTTTTCTATTCTCAATAGTTTACGAAAATAACGCTTTATCTTTAGTACAGAGGCCTGTATTTTAACTTATAGTTAACAAAATTCAGGATTTGGATGTATTTCTGCTTAAAGAGCATGGCTTGCTTCTCTGAGGGCAGTTTGTGAGTATCTGTTACATCCTGATGTATTTAGCTTTAATCTGGCGCCTGATTACATGCTCTTGTAAGTACTACTTGTTTGTCTTTGAAGGAAACTGCTGGCCCCCTAGTTGTATTTTGTGTTTGTTGACATGTCTGCTTTGATTTTGTGCTCCATTTGCTTCGTGTTCTTTCGAGTCTTTAGTTTGTCATTTGTTGTTAATTGTTGTTTTTGTATATTTTTGTATCAGTCTGTCAGGAGGCAATATGGGAAGCTTTCAAGATTTTCTTGGACCGCCTACCTGTAGAGGAGGAATATCAGCAATGGATGAACCAGTGCCAGACCGGGACAATCTGTGCAACTGAGATTGGTGTTACAATCAGCCAATCAGAGGAACATCTTGCTCTGTCTCACACTGTACGTACAGTAGGATGGTATTTCTATGACACTTACTGTATGTGACTGTGTACATGTAGTAGTGATGAATCATGTAATACACAGCATATTGGGAGAGGTGTATAGGTAATTTTGTTTTGGGGTTTTGTTTCTTTCTGTGACTTGCTTCTTTCATCTGTCTCAGCAGAGGCTTGTTCAAACTGGACGGAAAAAGTAAGAAATGGTATAAACTACCCCACTTTCCAAACAAAGCACGGAATAAACACAGTTCCTTTTTCCATCCAATTTTGTGTAATATACTCAGAGTCAGTGATGGCCAAGTCATACTTATTCTCTGTCTCTCTTTCGTTTTCAGTGATACAACTAAGGCCCATGTGTACAGGTTTGTGTGGTTATAACCCCAAGCTCTCACCCCTGGCTTTACCTGCTTATCAAAACACAAATAAACCTCAGCTAAATTCAATATACTCCATAAATACGCCATATACGAGGGTGAGTCAAAACTTATCCGCACTTTGGCTGTAGAATTTATTTGAAAAGAAAATCTTTACATCATTTTTCGCCATACTGTAATCCCCTTGCTTTTCAATACACCTTGTCCATCTGTGAACAAGCTTTCATATTCCCTGGCAAAAGCGTAGCTGTGTGCCAAGAATGCATCAGAAGTGAATCATCATCCTCGTAGGGCTGCTGTCAGGCATCCAAACAGGTCAAAGCCTGCTGGAGCGAGATCAGAACTATAGGGAGGATGCTTTAACACCTCAAAACAAAGTCGACAATGTTGACGTGCATCGTCATGCCCTCTGGGTTTAGCTCTCCTTATTGAAGGCCTCAGCTCTTCAATAAGCATCTTCAATAAGTGTATTGAGCACTGTTGATTGTTGAACCTTTTTCTGATAATGTTTTAATACTGGCCCTTGAGAACTTAGGTCAGCAATTGAAGATATTTCCGTTCCATACTCTGCCATTCACTCTCAGGCTTGTAGTGATAAATCCATGTCTCGTCAGGAGTAATGCTTCTCTTCGTGCAAATCACAAGTGAGACATCCATTTTTGCTTACACCGCAGTTACAGTTGATCTGATGTTACACCTGCACAACAGTGACTGGGGAGACAGTACCCTTGAATCGAAATCTTTAGATAACCAGAGTGTGAATAATCTTTGACTCATCCTTCTATATACAGTACAAAATACTTGATATCCTTATCTTGACTTACTATAAATATTATATAATAACTTTAATTCATTTGGCATAATCAAGCATACACTATTGGCACACACTCATGTTCTGCTGTAATTGCTCATCCTTACAGAGCAATTCCAGTTGATTTCAATACACCCTATTAATGTAAGTTTTTGAATGCAGTGATTCTTGCATTTATTTCCAAAATTCCACCTGAAAAGGAGTTGGGTTATTTGGGTTATCATATGTTTTTAATATCTGTTACTCTCGTATATGATTTGTGTATGCACATAGATATCATCTCATCTGATACGGTATCTCATTTCTCAGGGCACAATGTGAGTCCTCCAAAAATAATGACATCAGCCCTTCAGGTCTGTCCTGCAAATTTGGTCTTGATAGAGAAGTAGAACTGCCAGAGGTGGAAAGAGTAATAAAATGTTGTACTTAAGTAAAAGTACTGTTACCCTTATACCCTTATAAAAATCTACTCAAGTAAAAGCAAAAAGTAGCTCATTAAAAATTTACTCAGAGTAAAAGTTACTGAGTTACTTTTTTTTTTTTTAAACAGCGCGGGTGTGATGGGGGATGGAACACCCTGGCATAATAAATCTGTTCCCTTTGTTGTGCTTGAAATCAACATGGTCGCTTAAATATGACCAATTTGTTGTCATTTCACTTTCAGCTCTGTCTGCATCACTGGCATCTGTTTTGTCCATCTCCGTTCTTGTTAGTTTAGGGTGTTTGTTCTCCACGCCCATCAATCAATCAGTGCTGTGGTTTCCTGGGTGCAATTTTTTTCCTTCCCCGTTGTATTATTTGTATTATTTTTCATTTTCATTCATTTATTTTTTACTCAGTAGTGAATATGATTTAAAATGTAGTGAAGTACAATACTTTAAACAAAACATACTTAAGTAAAAGTAAAGTTACAGATTTTAAAAACTACAAACCGGATTTCAAAAAAGTTGGGACACTAAACAAATTGTGAATAAAAACTGAATGCAATGATGTGGAGATGGCAAATGTCAATATTTTATTCAGAATAGAACATAAATCACGGAACAAAAGTTTAAACTAAGAAAATGTATAATTTTAAGGGAAAAATATGTTGAATCAAAATGTCATGGTGTCAACAAATCCCAAAAAAGTTGGGACAAGGCCATTTTCACCACTGTGTGGCATCTCCCCTTCTTCTTACTCTCTGATGAAAATGCTCTCTCCAACTGTTCAATCGTCTTGGGCCTTCTTTGTCGCACCTTCCTCTTTATGATGCGCCAATTGTTCTCTATAGGGGAAAGATCTGGACTGCAGACTGGCCATTTCAGTACCCGGATCCTTCTCCTACGCAGCCATGATGTTGTGATTGATGCAGAATGTGGTCTGGCATTATCTTGTTGAAAAATGCAGGGTCTTCCCTGAAACAGATGACGTCTGGATGGGAGCATATGTTGTCCTAGAACCTGAATATATTTTTCTGCATTGATGGTGCCTTTCCAGACATGCAAGCTGCCCATGCCACACGCACTCATGCAACCCCATACCATCAGAGATGCAGGCTTCTGAACTGAGCGTTGATAACAACTTGGGTTGTCCTTGTCCTCTTTGGTCCGGATGACATGGCGTCCCACATTTCCAACAAGAACTTCGAATTGTGACTCGTCTGACCACAGAACAGTCTTCCATTTTGCCACACTCCATTTTAAATGATCCCTGGCCCAATGAAAACGCCTGTGCTTGTGGATCTTTCTTAGAAATGGCTTCTTCTTTGCACTGTAGAGTTTCAGCTGGCGACGGCGGATGGCACGGTGGATTGTGTTCACTGACAATGGTTTCTGGAAGTATTCTTGAGCCCATTCTGTGATTTCCTTTACAGTAGCATTCCTGTTTGTGGTGCAGTGTCGTTTAAGGGCCCGGAGATCACGGGCATCCAGTATGGTTTTACGCCCTTGACCCTTACGCACAGAGATTGTTCCAGATTCTCTGAATCTTCGGATGATATTATGCACAGTTGATGATGATAACTGCTAAGTCTTTGCAATATTTTGCTGGGTAACACCTTTCTGATATTGCTCCACTATCTTTCTGCGCAACATTGTGGGAATTGGTGATCCTCTACCCATCTTGGCTTCTGAGAGACACTGCCACTCTGAGAAGCTCTTTTTATACCCAATCATGTTGCCAATTAACCTCATTACTGTTAATTGGTCTTCCAGCTCTTCGTTATGCTCAAATTTACTTTTTCCAGCCTCTTATTGCTACTTGTCCCAACTTTTTTGGGATTTGTTGACACCATGAAATTTGGAATCAACATATTTTTCCTTTAAAATTATACATTTTCTCAGATTAAACTTTTGATCTGTCATCTATGTTCTATTCTGAATAAAATATTGACATTTGCCATCTCCACATCATTGCATTCAGTTTTTATTCACAATTTGTTTAGTGTCCCAACTTTTTTGGAATCCGGTTTGTACTTTAAAATGTAGAAGTACACAATAAAACTACTCAATTACAGTAATGCGGGTAAATGTAATTAATTACTTTCCACCTCCGATTATCTGCATATGAAAATATCTATAGTGTACATGGATGTGAATGTGTACTGATAAACTCTCATTCACATGTTAGTCACATGTTAGTTCTTCGTTCGTTGTAGACAGTTCAGTGGATAAACTGACAACGGAGATCATTTCAGACATGACGCTGACAACCCTTGAAGAAATAGGCTTGGAATCATGGGAAGGTATAACAACTTCATCTGTCACCACAGATTTGGAAGAGCACAAGGAGGTCAGTTGTGGCATAGCGTGAATTTGCTACTGACTGGTTACAGCACATTTTAATTAAGCACAGAGTTTTTTGTTTATGTGGATTGGGTTCACTGTGTAAAATCAGGCTACTTTTTGCAGATTTTTGCACCTACAGAAAACTAATCAGCAGTCACTAAAAATCAATTGTTGTTTTTTGTGTACTGTGTGTTTTGGTTGCAGGTCAATAATGATATGGAGCCTACGGCTGTGACGATGCATCCAACAGTGGAGCGTAGAATGAGATTTACTGGGATGCTGAAAAGAGAGCGATGGAGAGTAGAGCTCTCAGACCCAACCAGCAACCAATATTACACACTTTCTCAGCATTTCAGTGAGAAGGTAACACCCACACTTACTCTCAAACATATTGACTTTTAACCCTGCACTTTAAATTTTATTATCTTACATATCCATTTATTAGTGTATATGGGGTGTTTCCAGGTTGCAGCTGCACTAGAGAAGCTGAATGAATTTAACAGCTTTTCTGTACTGGACTTCAGGTGTGTAAGTGTAGGTTTAGATCTCTCAATCTTTCTCTCTCGCTCTCATTTTTTTTGTTTATGTACCACAGTCTATGTTTGGTGTATGTACTACATTTACATGTACAGTACAGTATGTCCCGATCAGGCACACCAGTAACATGATTGCCAAGTGAACATTAATTATCACTTATTAATTATCACAGTAGACTGGTGACAGGATCATGGCCACCCAAGTCTCATCTATGGCTGTGGTGACCAAAGACATTCCTGTCCAGTCTAATTCCACAAAAAAGCTAATGTAGCACAAATTTCTGAAAAAAAGTCAGGCTACCGTAGAAAAAGCTGGCTACAGTAGAAAGGTATCAGAACACCCAGTGCATCACAGCCGGCATCACTTATACATAAACTAAATCAAAGCAAATACAAACGTAACTTAAAGAGCTCCAGAAACTAAATGCCAACTATAATCAAACTAAAACCAGAAGAAAACAAAACCCACATAACAGAACAGAAATTATATTACTTTAATGCTCGACCCAGTTTCCCAGAACAAACAGGTATTTATAGCAATGCTAATGAGCCTCCTCAGTTCAGGTGAGCATCCACGTCACCTGACTGAGGAGCCTTCTGGGAAACTGAGTCTAGGAACAAAACTACAAACTAAAAACACTGCCCTCTAGTGGGCAACCCTCACAGTACCATTCAAATTCCTCAGATTTCAATCCGATTGAGGATCCATGGAATGCTCCGGACAAATAAGTCCATGCAACCCACAGCACCCAAATTATCCACTGCTAACGTCACACCTTATCACAGCCCCAGAGGTCTTCTGGAGTCATGCCCCACAATAAACGATTGGCTGAATGCCAAGGCTCAATGCTTTGCGTTTTATTCTTATGGCTAACCAGTGTATATTTGCCCCAGTTAGGGTAATTAAATGAGTCAACTGAACACATTTTATACAATGTGTTTTTTTGTTTTCTTTTTCATTGTGAGGATAATATGTCTTTTATCATGCTTGTGTTTTTCTTCAGGCCTCACTCAGAGCTGTCTGGGTGAGTCCAAACTTTGATTAAGTTTCCTTTCTACAGTTTTTTTTTTTTTTTTAAATAGTTATAACTGAATTTTATGGCTCTGCGTGTCTAATTCTAGGCTGATGTGTTCTGCAGAAAAGGCCTTGAATGTGTGCAGCTGGAAAGGTCGAATTACAGCTAGATAGTTTTGCTTTTTATGGAAATTTAAATTGTTCTACAAATCAGTAATCCAAGTGAATTATTTGAAGTTAATGTACTGTAGTATATTACAAGGTACTGTGGTAGTAATGACATCATGACAGTGACTAACCTGGGTATATGACTAGTAGTGTGGATGTAATATTAGTGAAGTATGTTATGAATTGGGTGATAAATATCCACTTCTCCTCACAGTGAAGAGACTGTATTGGTTCACTACATAGTGTCCCTTCAGACAAGTGAACAGGAGCTCAGCAATGAAACCGTGGACTTCATTAACTGGCAGTTGAACATGGTGGAGGGAAACTTCAGTTATTCAGAACAACCTACTGATCTTTATACCTTCACTGACCTGCCTTCACGTGAATCCATCACTGAGGCCGTGCTTGGTACACATCATTAATAACTTTTAATTATTTGAATTGTTGAAATCCAAAGTAGTCTGAAGTGTATTTAATATTTGCAGAAGAAACACCTCAGGATGATATGCAACCTACAAAGAGACCACAACAACCTGGGATAAGTGTAGGTCAAGAAAATTACAGTAGTAATGTGTACTGATAAAGTTTAATAATAAGCAGTAAACACTTTCAGATATGTTTTTAAAGTGAAGTAATCTGTAAACTGTAGTTAAATTTAATGTTGTGTAATATCCATGAAACACCATCAACATTCTGATCGTTCCTTCACCATCCTATCTTTTGAAAAGGCAAAATGATAAAAAAAAAAAAAAAAAAAAAAAAAGAAAACAGCTTGTTACACCATCAAGTCTGTCCTGAAAACTTACTTTTTAAATAGATTTTTACTAAGCAATGCACTGAATACTCCTATTATGAATGTTAAATACATTCTTAAATAGCAACACTGTTTTTTTAATCCACTTGCTATTAGTCTTAGGGTTTGTGTCGCATCTTCCATGAAAATCCCTGTGAATTGCTTTTACTATGGAAGTAAAATCTTTATCATTGATATAAATGAACGGTTGACGGTTGAGTCATGCTATAATGTCATGGAAACATAATAGAAACACCTTTTGACAAATCAGATTTGAGAGTTAAGCAGCGCTCTGGTATAATCTATTTATAAAAATTTTTTTAGTATGAGATACAAACTACAACAAGAACACGTGATTTTCTTGAAGAGGAAGCAGAAGAAGGATCCAGTTTATATGAGGAAATTGTTGGAGTAATTGTTGGGACTACACACCCAGATCCCACTGAGCATGTCAGCACCTCAGAAGGTATGCACAGACCCATAAACCCAGATGAAGTTTCCTATAGAGTGGCAAGGCACTTGTGTAAATATTTATTGCTTCCTCTGTGTAGATACTAAGGTGAAGGAAGACTTGCGTCTATACAGTGCTGTGGAAACTCAACCTCTTCCTGGTGTGACTCCTACAGTGGCCTTCAAACAAGTTCCTGGTTTCACAGATGCTGTTTCTGGTGATGAGGCTTATCAAAAAGAGGACATTCTGGAAAATTATCTGTCTGAAGGTAGCAGGGAAAACACTGGAAAAACTGATGAAGATACGTCTGCTTTAACTGACAGACCTCTTTTATTGGATGACGAGTTTTCCATCTTTACCAGTAAAGCTGATCATACAGAGGAACGTCTGGCATCATTTGGTCCCATACCAGCCATAGAAACAAGAGAATCAGCAGAGGCAAAAGACCACCCACTTACAGAGACCACAATAAGAGAACAAATATCTTTAAAGGAGGAGGAGCTTGTGACTCATCCCCAAAAAGAGAGGGATGTAGAAGAAGAAACTGAGGTTTTTACACAAACAGAACTGAAGATTATGCAAGCAACTGAGGCCTCTAGAGAAATACAGACAGCTGTTACTCTTGCAGGCACACACGAATTTGAAGTTACAGCAGAAGAAGCAGAGAAAGTTGAAAGAGAAGATTTTAAAGTTTCTATAGTGATGGAAGAAGATAAGTATGGTCTTGCTGTAGAAACAGTTTCTCCAGCTATTCAGATTCCACAAGAGAAGGTCATCACAGAACCTAATCCTGTTCATCCCATACATCTGTCTCCTGATAAAGAGTTTGTTCCCACCATGTCCAGGGAAGTCATCATTTCTGAGAAAAAGTCTGTTTATATAACAGCTGGAAAGAAAGAGGGGAGTGAAATTAGCATCGCTATGCCTACCAGCCCTGGGCGTGCTCTGATAGTGTTCTTTAGTCTTCGAGTGACCAACATGATGTTCTCAGAAGATTTGTTTAATAAAAGTTCTCCAGAGTACAAAGCCCTGGAGCAGAGATTCCTTGAGTTGGTAAATCCTTCTATTTTATTGTCACTTATTTTACTACTACTATTTGTACAAGATCTTGAGTGAACCATGTCCATGAGTCACTAAGACTACAAAAAATTCTCAACATTGTGTTATAGATGATACTTGTGCTATAATCAATAGTGTTTGATTTGATTAATACCTGAATTTTTGCTCCACTAATTTCTACACACTAAAAATATTGTATATTATGTATTATTATATTTTTTTCCTGTAACAGATAGGGAAAAAAATGTCTATTTGATGATTTGATGATTGATAAAAAGTATTACACATTAGCTCTGTTTACAAGAAAATACTTTAATACTTATTAAATAATAAAGTACTACTAAGTAAATAATAGGTAATATCGGTGTGATATAGGCGTCAAAGTTCTCCGATAATCATTACGCACAGGTTGGCTGAATGATTTCGACATTTTTGGGGGTTGAGCTTGTTGGCCTGATCTCTCGTTGTGTTACAGTGATGGTCTTTTTTTCCCCCCTGATTTTCTCCCTAATTTAGTCGTGTCCAATTCCTCCCCGTCACTAGGGGGCTCCACATTAAGGCTACGACTGCCAATCAGTCGGGAGGGCCAAAGACTATCATGTGTTTCCTCCGAACCACGTGACACCAGCCAAACGCTTCTTTTAGAACCGCTCGCTCACGGCAGCGTAACACACTCGGACAGCGATATCCACTCTTTCCGCTTGCTCAAAGACGCCCCTGATTGGCTGTAGAGCCGTGATTAATGTGGAAGCACAATGTACCTCTCATCCCTCCCCTCTGAGAGAGAGCTCGGCCAATCAGCTCTTTCTAGTCCTCCGGCTGCAAGAGGTTACAGCATCACCTGGGAATCGAACTCGCGATCTCCAGATGATAGGCGAGCACTTTACCATTGCGCCACTCTTGAAGCATACGTGCTGCTCAGAACACCTCGACCGCCTCATTGCAGCATCACCATAAACTTGTTGAATCATGTCAAATATCTCTGTGACAGATTTGCGCAGTTTCACACAGAATTTCATGTTCGCTCTTTGTTCTAACTTGCTGTCTATGATGAAATAGCAGACGTACATTACTGTAGTAATGCATGTAGTCAGAATATTACCAGCTGCACAGCTCTCGATACAGCACACTGTCTTTTGGCACACTGACTTATGCAGGTCGGTGCTCCCTGTGACTGTAACATCCGTTTGTCGTGTTACAAAAATAGTCTCGAATCTTTGTGATTCCACCTTGTGTATAGTACATACTGTATAAACACAGTATATACTGATTCATACATTTTTTTGTGTGCTTTTCTTAGCTGGTTCCATACTTACAATCAAACCTCAGTGACTTTCAGAATTTGGAGATACTAAACTTTAGAAATGGCAGCATTGTGGTGAACAGCCGCATGAAGTTCATGAAACCAGTTCCTCAAGGTGTCACCACAGTTGTCTACCTGATCCTCGAGGACTTCTGTAACACAGCGTACCAGACCATGAATCTGGCCATAGACCAATACTCACTAGATGTGGAGTCAGGTAGGATCAGCACTCCAGCACAAAGAAAGAAAAACGGTTTGCGTGCAGACCACACTTTGAACAGAGTGCTATAGAGAGGGATTGTAGAATTGAACAAGTGTAACTGTATCTGAATGTACTGTAGATGTAGTGGACATGGAAAGGTCAACAAGAGGAGCAAAAAGAAGACATGGGATAGCATATAGGATGTTAGCTAGGAACAAAGTAAAACTTCGAGTGAAGTCTTTTTTTTTTTTTTTAACAACTACCTGTAGCACCAAGTTACTCTCCATCATACATAAGTCTGTGCAACCCAGTGTACACAGTAATATGATGGATGAGGCGTAACACACCTCTTACACCACAGCCAATTTTCCAACAATTAAATGAATCTAGTAATTAAAGATGAATTTGTTATACTTCATCCATTTATAGTTCAATTGAAAGTTGCGGAATATCTGTCAGACAAGTTAAAGCTTCACCATATTATTATAGCAGCTACAATCTGAGGTTGGTCTAGCAATAGCCTTTTTTCTCATTTGTGAAATTTAGATAAAAATGCAACTTTTAATTGTACTAAGAAACAACAAAGCACCTGTACCTACTTTTTCATGTCAGAAGAAATTCTAAAACTCTAAATAAAAGTTTCCTTAGTGAAAGCTTCACCGTAGTGATTAAACGTATTTCAAAACTCAGTTTCTGTAAAAGTTCGTTACATTCCACAACATTGTGGCATAAAAGAAATAATCACATAATTATTTTAATACAGTAGTACACATCGAGTCACAGTCTCAAACACATGCTCTTTGAAATTGTAATTAGTATTTTGAGTCATTGCATACCTCATACTGTATAGCCAGGACGCTCAAAACTCTCCTGTAAACTGTTCTTATGTACTGTATCTATGTAAATTTTCTGGTGCCCTGAATCTTCACGTGTTTCACTGCCATTTAAGAATATAAATGTTAAAACTGTAGTTAAACACATCATACTGTAAGTAGATTGTGTGTTGCATTATACTGTAGGTGATCAGGCAGACCCATGTAAATTCCAGGCATGTAATGAATTCGCGGAGTGTACAGTGAACCGCTGGTCCAGTGAGGCAGAGTGTGTGTGTAAGCCTGGGTACTTCAGCGTTGATGGCTTGCCCTGCCAGAGCATTTGTGAAATCCAGACAGAGTTTTGCCAAAACGATGGGAAGTGTGACATAGTTCCAGGTCGAGGAGCCATCTGCAGGTGTGTATCAGTGTGCTACTATATTGTGTCTGTTTATTGTATACATTTTGATTACTAAGATATGTTAGTGCACCTGTAGTGAACCTGTAGTGAAATGTATATGCATATTTCTGTTCAGAGTAGCAGTATTGTGTGTGTGTTTGTGTGGTGAAGGTGTCGTGTAGGGGAGAACTGGTGGTACCGAGGAGAGCAGTGTGAGGAGTATGTGTCAGAGCCGCTGGTTGTAGGGATTGCCATAGCGTCCGTGGCTAGCTTCCTGCTGGTGGCCTCCGGAGTCATCTTCTTCCTGGCTCGGGCTCTGAGAAAACAGGATGAAGATGACATGCAGGACACTGTGAGGTAGTCCAATGCAGCCAACATGCAACAGAATGCCCTTGGTACTTGTTTATATGTACCGTCAGGTGTAAAAGTTAGTAATCTCTCTTTACATTTTGTATAATGTAAGTGTTTTTATGTAGAAACATAATACACATCATCTGCAGGTAGATCGTAGTACTGTAGGTCTCAGTATTAAGCAAAACCTGAGATGAACATGAATAATTGTTAGCTGTATGACTTGTATGTATCAGTCTCTCACATTATATTGTCTTATTTGCCCATAGGAAATTATTCCAGAAGACTAAAGACAAGAGTTTTTTTTTCTAAACAAACTTTACTTGTTCAGTCTTCTTCTACTTGTGCTGTCATTAATTTAGAATATAATGTGCTCAATGAAGACTGTAGGGTCTGAGATGTTTTTTTTCTGTGTGTGTGTGTGTGTGTGTGTGTGTGTGTATGTGAAGTGAAATTTGGGTTGGGGCAAAACATACCGTAGGTGCAAACAGCAGGTATTCTATTTATTTTTTTTATGAGAAAAAATAAAGTTGAGTTCTTTTCTGAATTCACATAAAACTTGGGGACCCATCCTCATCTGGATGACATTTAGACAGTGTGATTGCAGTCCTCGAGATATCATAGCATTTGTAAAAATGTTTTGTCCACAGGGGCATTCTTCAACAGCACAGACTGTTCTCCAATTGATCCTTTTTTTTTTTTAAATGTCAGTGTTCAAATTTAATCCCTCTGAGAGCTGAATAAAGAAAAACATTAAATAATGCAGGAGTACGAAGAGGGTGTTCACATCCTGTGCTCCAGTCATTTTTTTCTTTTTTTTGGTTAAACTCAATGCTGTTACTCCTCAAAGCTTGATAATGAGTGCTTTCTCTGAAACCATCACATTAATGTTCAGCTGGTTTATAGATAGAAAAGCTAAACTACACTACACATTATACTGTACATCTATTCCTATACACACCAGAAGAAAACAAAAAATCTAAAGTTTTCAGCAAATCTAAAGTTTCACCAAACGCACACCATTTGCATGTTTGTGTCCTGACATGAATGCAGTCAACATTCACTTTTTTTTTTTTTTTTTTAAATCTGCTTTGGATAAAAGAGATGTTACATTATTCCTACTAGTTTACAATAGCATAATTTTGATTGGTCTAGAAAAAAACAGTTTTTAATTATGAATGCTTCGTTAAACAATAACACTGCTTTTACTTGTCTACTCATAGTGTGTGTTCTAGTTTGTGCATATGTGTCTTTGTGGACTGTTTAGTTGTTTACAAGGAGCAGATGCCCGCATCACGATAAAAGAATGTCATGGGAACATTTTTTAAATAAAAACCGAATCTGTTCTGTTTGAGATTTAAATTTAGGGTAAGGGTTGTACCAATAGTAATACAACATTAATACATCTTTGTGTGTGTGTGTGTGTGTGTGTGTGTGTGTGTGTGTGTGTGTGTGTGTGTGTGTGTGTGTCTGTACGCACACCAGAAAAGACAGTGTGGCTTCACTGGAATGGGCGACAAAGTATAATCCCATGTATGAGAGTGAAGTGACGACGGGTTACAGTTATTACTACCAGCGATATCCTGGGCCTCTGATCCACAGCAGCGCCAGTGCCGAGGCCTCCACAGACTTCAGCAGCGACGAGATCCAGCATATCTATGAGACCAGTCAACTCACTAAAGAGGTATGCTATCTACAGTATCTTCCTTCAGGTACAGTATGAAGGAAGTCTGTTTGTGTACTTTTATGATTTTGGTGTTTAATCTATAATGTTTCCTTTGGTCTGCAGGAGATTCAGGACCGGATTCGCATTATTGAGCTTTATGCTAAAGATCGTCAGTTTGTGAATGTTGTGAGACAGCATCAAGCGTGAGTGTGCCTCTGTATTGCTGTTACTCATCATTTCCTTTTTGTATACACTGTAAAAAATTTTCGTAATTCTAACAGTAAAATACCGTATAAATGCTACAGAATAAAACCGTATTTCACAAAACTTGGGATAACCGTAGAATTTACAGTGAAAAACTGTAATTAGTTTTACAGAGTAAGACCTTAAATTTAACAGTTAAAACATATGAAAATATGGTTTATTGCAGTAAAATTTATGATATACTGTATTTATAAAAAGGAAACTCTCAGAGAAGGTATTTGTTACTAATATCATGAAGCATCAGTTTATATTTTACTAAACCTTTGTTGATAGAGTTTAAAAATCTCTGCTCTGTAAAAAATAAACTTTAAAATTTTATGGTAAAAAACTGGCAGCTGTGGTTGGCAGAAATTTACCATAAAAAATATGGGAGCAACGTTATTGGTTGTACGGGACTGCACTCATTATACTGTATATTTTACGGATTTAAATATTTTTTTCTACGGTTTATAAATAAACCGTAAATTTTACGGTAAAAAAACTGGCAGCTGTGGTTGCCAGAAATTTACTGTAAAAAATACGGTAGCAACACTATTGTTTGTACGGGATTGCACTCATTATACTGTATATTTTATGGATATTAATAGTTTTTTCTACGGTTTATAGCCGTCTAATTTACATTAACCAAGGACTTCAAATTTGTGAATGGTATTCCACCCTTTGATCACTGTGGCGAGGACAGTCGCTAGCACGCGCCACTTTGCCCGCCGCCACCGCCATACTTAGATGGTCTGCCCAAAAAAATGTCCACCCTGACATTTGTATATTTGATTTTGAGAATTTAAATATTGTTTTGCTGTCTTTATTAAAAAATACATGGGACCATGCTGATGTCCGAGTCTTGAATAAATTTTTATGGGTTTTGATGATTTGATTTAGGTTTGTATTCATCAATTAGTATAAAAGTACTCTTAATAGTTTCTTAACAGTAAAATTCGAATGCTTAGCAATGTAACTTCTATTTCTTTTAGCTCAAGCATGGTAGTGTAGTGGTTAGCACTGTCGCCTTCCACCACCAGGGTCTGGGTTCGATTCCCGGCCAGGCTCGATTCCCATCTCTGTGTGCATGGAGTTTGTATGTTCTCCCTGGGTTTCCTCCAGGTACTAGTCACACCCCCCCCCAATATATAGGATAAAGTTGTATAGATGATGAGTGAGAGTGCGTGAGTACTGAGCTGTAAAAAAGATGGAAATAAACCGTTATTATTACAATATAAATCTTTAAATTAGACAGTTCTGAACTGTAAAAAAACATGGTTATGATCCGTATTTGTTACAATGTAAATCCTAGAATTTGACGGGAATAAACTGTTTCTATAACAATATAAACATGTTAATTAGACAGTTATAAACCGTAAAAAAAAAACATTTAAAATCTGTAAAAATCTTTACGGTAAACTTCTGACAACCAGAGCTGCCATTTTTTACCGGAAAAAAAAGTTTATTTTTTTTTTCGCAGTGCAATAACGGTGCTACCGTATTTTTTTACCGTAAAATGTACTATTTTTTTTACAGTGTATGGTACACTGGGTATAGAAAAGAATCACTTTTACCCCTTTTAAAATAATCTCATGTTGTTGCTTTACAGCCTGAAATGAATCCAGACACAGTTTTTGTTTTTAATTTAGCTGTATTTACTTGATGTATTAACATCATAGTGAATGAACACCAAAAAAACCCAGAATCACTGATTGGGAACTCAAATCAACTGACTTGTAAACACAATCATGTGAAGCTAATCACCTTCTCAATGTCACACAAAGCTTTGTGCACATCAATATTTGCCAACATGTCTTTGCAGACACCTCCAGGGTCTGGGTTCGATTCCCCGGCCAGGCTCGATTCCCGTCTCTGTGTGCATGGAGTTTGCATGTTCTCCCCGTGCTTGGTGGGTTTCCTCCGGGTACTCCGGTTTCTTCCCACAGTCCAAAGATATGCAGGTTAGGCTAATTGGTGTTCCCAAATTGACCGTAGTGTGTGAATGAGTGTGTGAATGTGCGTATGTGTGTGTGCCCTGCGATGGATTGGCACCCTGTCCAGGGTGTACCCCGCCTAGTGCCCGAAGTCTCCTGGGATAGGCTCCAGGTCCCCCGTGACCCTGAATAGAAGGATAAAGCGGTATAGAAGATGAATGAATGAATGAATGAATGTCTTTGCAGAACTGTTCAAGCTGAGTTAAAACTGATGGTGGCCGTTTGTGGACTACATTCTTCAAGTCATTCCGCAAATTTTTAATGGGGTTTGATTCTACTTTTGTTTTGATTTTTCCATTTTTCCCCCCTTGACATGTTGTTACTATCTTTCTCTTGAATGTTAAAAGTTGCGCTGAATAAATACAGCTGGATTAAAACAAAAACCATGTCTGTCTTCATTTCAGGCTGCAAAGCAACAAAATGTGATTATTTTAAGGGGGGGGGTTCTTTTCTATACCTACTTTATTTTGACTGTTTTTGTGTACTGTATGTCATAAGTGTGGCAGATAATCAGAGTGAGAGTTCATCAACATGAAAAGGACATACACCTACCATCCGGCAACACACGACAAGGTATCTGCACAACATATTAGTGAATCAGGAAAAGATCTTCACATTAGTTCTTTATTCACGATTTAAGCATTACCGTGTTGACAGCATTTGATAAACTCTGTTTATATTGTTTATTGCCATTTCAGAAACATCTGAAGAATCCTTGAAGAACAGGTTTCTAGTTTTCTCTCCTACCTACAGGTTATCACATGGTTATAAATATTTAGGATATGAGATGCTTGCTTCCTAATCAGTGCCTTATTGACTATGCTGTGATGAGGATTAATTACTGAACCAAATGTAACATAGAGTTCAGAAATTTGGCTCTGCACCAAAACAAACTCCATTTCCTTTCTGACACTTAAGCTTTTGGTGATCATCTGAGGTTTTAATAAGTTGTCATGATCTGTCCAGCAACCACCAGGAAATATCATGTGTACAGTAATATGACAATGAGTGAAGTAATTTCTTTATGTCTTTATGAGAATTGTTGTAAAGTTGAAAGATGCTGGTGTTTCTGGATGACCGAATTGCCGAACAGCATGTTTTATTGTCGTTTAAAGCCACTGCTAAATCTTAGGTGCTACATGTTTTCAATTCTCCCACATCCACTCTGACAAGGCCAAAAGAGATAAACCTTGAAAAATTACTACTCTTTAGGGTTATTTTTCAAAATCTTGGCCAGTGTTTTCTAAAGTCATTACAACCAAACTTTTCTTCTAAAGGATAAAAGAGATAAGGGAGACCAAATGAGGAATGCCAGAGAGGTTTATCTCTAAATTTATTCCCATTACCTCAAACCAGACTGATCTCCAGAACAACCCACAGAAACACACAGAAACACAGTGTAGCAGCTGATTAGTGCAGGACAACTCGAGCTCCTGTACCCTGTTAGCCCCCCTCCCCCAGTTCAATTGATTATAATGCATGATAAGTAACTACTAATACTGGTGGCTAATAATAATAATAATAATAAGAGGAATATTTCTGTTGTTATTTTATTAAAGTCACAGTATGCCAATTAACATGTTAAACAAATATATTTGCATACATGATCTTAACTATATTTATAAAACATAAAGTACTTTTCCAATGGTATTACATCATTTGTTAAAAAAAATTAACCAAAAGCATTCAGTTGTTGAATTAAGAAATGTAAATGTGCATCAAATTCAAGAAAACACTGACTGTAAAAGAATTAAAATCATATTTTAACTTCTGTGTTTATTGTTTAATACAAAACAAATTTTGACATTATAAGCAGTCTGGTGTCCAAACTGTTGGTCAGTCATAGAAATAACAAAGTGAAGTGAAAGCATGACAGGAGTGTATGTTTCCAACAATGAAGCTTTGCCCTAGAAATGTATTCATTCATTCATTTTCTATACTGCTTATCCTGTGGACAGGGTCGTGAAGAGGTTGGAGCCTATCCCAGGATAGTAAGGGCACGAGGCATGGTACACCCTGGACAGGTTGCCAATTCATTGCAGGGCACACACATACATACACTCACATGCTCATTTACAGACTACGGGCAATTTGGGAATGCCAATTAAGCCTCATCTGCATGTGTTTGGACTGTGGGAGGAAAATGGGCATGGACATGGGGAAAGCTCCACACACAGAGCCAAGGCGAGAATCGACCCCTCGACCCTGGAGGGCCACTATGCCGTCCTGCCCTAGAAAGTGAGCACAAAATTAGGAGAATGTACTTAATGCTCAAGTACAGAGCTGAACAAACCTAAATGTCATAGTTGTTTAATATAATTAAGAATAAGCCCACACAACAGTAAGGTAGAAAACCTTTAAAAAAGAGTTCCCAATGTTGATCTAGTGTAATGAAAAAGACCTGCTTTAATGACTAAGAAAGTTGGATGTTTGAACAGTGGAACAAAGTAATACAGTCTAATGAGTCATCTGTTGCTGTTCCTTCTGCATCTGGGTGTGTTTTTCTTTTGAGCTACAACTCAATGATTACAATGTTTCTTATTGACAAATTATGTAATGTCCCATAGAAACAGTTCCTAGCATGTTAAACAACAAGCCAAGAAGAGCTGAGGTCATTCTGAAGATGAAATACCGCTCAGAATGTTCCACCAAGTAGCTCTGCAGAGTTTCAATCTACTGTTCCTTAACTCCGGTAGATATAGATCAGTGGGTCTCCGCTCCGGTCCTGGTGGACCCCAGTCTCAAGTACTGTACAATTTATGCAATCTAATAGAACATTGACATTTGAGAATTGAGAATTTTTTTTAAGCATCTTGGAAAACCTGACACATTTTTTATTACTTGACCCAAAATGTTTAACTTCATGTGACTGTTTAGTTTATTTTTTTACATTATATTTAGTGCCAACAATCGATACATTTTTTTGTCCAGTTAATCAGAGTCATAGTCTGTGATTAATCACAATTAATAACAATGTTAAAATACTCAAATTTACTTGCAATGTTAGAATAAAAAAAAATGCATGACAAGCTGGTTAGAAAAAATGGATTATGCAGTTTTATAATATCTCAAACATTAACATTTAACATTTAAAAATATTGACGCATTTAATGGTAAATTAAAATGAGCCAATATTTTATTCAGTCCTGGCTCACAAGACACCACGGCACTTCTAGACCATGTTCACATATGGCTTCCTTTTTGCATGATAGAGCTTTAGTTGGCATCTGCAGATGGCATGGCGGATTGTGTTTACCGACAGTGGTTTCTGGAAGTGTTCCTGGGCCCATTTAGTAATGTCAGTGACACAATCATGCCGATGAGTGATGCAGCAAAGCTCTTCAGCCTTGTCCCTTACACGCAGAGATTTCTCCAGTTTCACTGAATCTTTTGATGATGTTATGCACTGTAGATGATGATATTTGCAATGCCTTTGCAATTTGATGTTGAGGAATGCTGTTTTTAAAGTATTCCACAATATTTTTATGCACTCTTACACAGATCGAAGAGGCTCTGCCCATCTTTACTTCTGAAAGCCTCTGCCTCTCTAAGACATCCCTTTTATAGCCAAACATCTTATAGACCTGATGCTAGATGTTCTCCCAGCTAAATCTTTTCAAAATCTCTTGCTTTTTCAGCCCTTTGTTGCCTCTGTCCCAACTTTTTTGAGAACTATTGCAGGTATCAAATTTGAAATGAGCTCATTTAGTGGATGACAGTGTAAAATTTCTCTGTTTATACAGTTGTTCTCTGTTCTATTGTAAATAAAATATTGGCTCATGTGCTTCGAAAGTCT
The DNA here is from genome assembly GCA_030522415.1 of Channallabes apus. Classification (NCBI taxonomy): domain Eukaryota; kingdom Metazoa; phylum Chordata; class Actinopteri; order Siluriformes; family Clariidae; genus Channallabes; species Channallabes apus. The sequence goes on from CM060109.1 coordinate 21,944,834, forward strand.
TTTAGTTTTCTTTTTTTTTTCAAATTTAAAAAACGTCCCAACTTTTCTGGGATTTGTGTTGTAAAATCCATGTTAAGCATGTCATTATCACACACAGCTGGGTAACCGCTCTGCGATTATGGGAAGTCATTGTGGTCAAACTTGTTCATATGATTAATTAATGACAAAAAATAGTAATGCGTTCAAAAATCTAGATTAATTACGTGTTAACATGTTAATATTGACTGCGCTAATTATGTTTATATTACATTTTTCAGAAATGTTTAAACCAAACAACAACAACAGAGACAGACTGTTCCAAGTACATGGTGTAGGGTAAGGAAATAATAACCATGTAGGAAGGAGGACCAGAACAAGTAATAAATATTGCTGCCAATGATATAGTCACAGAAGAGAAATTAAGAAGATTTGAAAGGGGGTGGGGGGCAATTGATAACTATATCTAACTAAGATGTACAACATATCATGTTAGACAGTTCAACTTCAACTTCAAATTTCCCACAGAGGTGCCTGCATCTGCCAGAACATTTTAGATTTGCCCCATAGACATAAGAGGGTTTTTCCAAAGGCAGTAGTTGCTGCATGTGCTAATCCTATCTTGACAGACGGTATCTGAGGAGATAACCATAAAATGGGAATTGGTTTATTTGCCAAAGAAATAAGGGACTTTAGGAAAAGTCAGTGTCAGGAGTAAAATCCAACAACATTTTAGAGTTAAATAAATATATGTGAGAGGAGCCAGGGAAAAAAACCTGGAGTCAATATTAAATATACCCCTGGAGTCTGTATTAAATGATGACAGCATAAATGTATCTTACAGTATATATCAATACTGTCATACTTTATGACACTTCCAAAATTATGCATCAGTGTCCCTATTTCTGATTAACATGAAACACTGTTAAGAAACTTTATGGCGTATTTTATAGAGGCTTGCTAGGGGTAAGACGTGTCCTATGCATGAATTTGAAGTTTTAGACCTTCAAAGAGCCAGATGTTGATTTTTGAAAAACATCGTCACACATGGAAAGCCATTAATCATCTGTGAACTGCTGGCCCAGGTCTCTTTCCCAGGGATTTCTTATAGGAGTGAAATAGCTCTTGGTTGTCAGAGGCGATTTTCAATTTTCAGTTCCACAATGGATTTTTCCCTGTCTCATTTCAGATTTTATGAGGCGGCTATAGTGGAGCAGTTAATGTAATAATAATAATAATAATAATAATAATAATAATTATTATTATTATTATTATTATTAAATAAATGTTAGATATTCAGATTAATTTTTTGAGCATAAATTGCTATGATTCAGGATCCATTTGAGGACCATTTAACTGATTTAATAACGCAAAAAATAAATAAATTAATAAACGTTTATGTTAAAATCAATATGCTTAAGTCTCTTGCACAATATTTTATTATTATTTAGAATTATTATTATTTAGAAACATTTTATAGTGAATACCTCTGGAGCTACAGTATAGTTTATCTTTAATAGAGTGATTGTTTCAGAGTCATTATTAAAGTCATAGTCAGGAAATTCTTTGGGACTCTGAAGTGAAAACAGATTACACAGCGCTATGGGGCACCTGCGTTTAATGAATTAATAATTGTGTTATGACTATAGGACTCAGGGCAATTAACAGCTGTTCTCTGACATTCAAGATTCTCTATGCATGTGACAAATAAAGAATCTTGAATCTTGAATCTTCACATGGTTGTCCTTTAACCATAAACAGATTGCGTAAAAGGTGAAAATTTAAAAGCAATTTTTTAAATTTGCTCTTGAAGAAGACTTACAAGAAGAAACAAGTCAGCATTAATATTGATAATACTGTAGGTGTAATTGTAAAGCAATCATCTGTATTTCTACTCCACTACATTTGCGCATGGCATTTCATTACCACAGTGGTGTGTAGCATTTGAAGCGGGAATTTCTCCACCTGTTGATTGATAAGTGACTAATTAATTGCATGACTTTCCTTCAAGACACGCCTAATAAGTGTTCTACAGGTGTTCTATGCTTAATCAGAGGCAGATCTCATTGCAAACAACGATGAAAACATCATGTTCAGAATTGAAAAGAATATATATATTTTATATTTTATATTCTTTTCAATATATATAGAATCTCTACTTTGGACCAGTACCAGCTTAGGGTATATAACAGTATAATTTGTTATTCTTAGCCTGTTACAGTATGTATGTGATTTGATGCAACCCTGCAAAACAAGTCAGTTCCAAAAGTGAATTACTGTGCAAAAAACAAACAAACAAAAAAACACACAGTCAGCTCTGTTAAACAGATTAAGAGCGGGTCCTGTGCTACATTTGGCCCGAATCCAGTGCTGTGAACATTTATTGAGTAGTGAGTGATGCATTCTTTCACTGTCACTTCCCTGGACTATAGTAACATGTTGCTAACTAGCTGCTTAACTTAATCTAGTTCAAAATTGCAGCACTCTTTGTCCTCACAAAAAGAAGCACGTTACCTTAGTTCTATTCAGTTTATTTTGGCTCCTTATTAAGTTCTGTGTGGGAGAATCCTGCTTTTGTTGTTTAAAGCTCATCTTTCAGCATATCGTTCTGATTTCCTGAAACAGTACAACAAATTTCCTGATACAGTGAAGTATGGAACAAGAAAACATTAAAACCACAATAGTCAAGTGGTAATTTTAAACTAAGGATTAAGACCAGAGGTGGAAAGTAACGAATTACATTTACTCACGTTACTGTAATTGAGTTCCTTTCTTGTGTATTTCTACTTTTTAAAGTAGTTTTAAAAATCTGTAATTTTACTTTTACTTAAGTACGTTTTGTTTGAAGTATTGTAATTCGCTACATTTTAAATCATATTCGCTAAGGAGTAAAAAATAAATGAATGAAAATGATAAAATAATAAAAATATTATGCTTTGTATAAATGCTTCGTTGCGCTCGCGTGTGTGTATCATGTCCTAGTCGCGCGCCGCTCCAGACTCCACTCCGGGTTTTCTGACATCAGCATCTTCCTGACCTTCCACACGGTCGCTTCCGCCTTGAGAGTGACGTCATCGACTAGCGTGAACATATATAAACCGGAGAGAGACGCGGGAAAGATGAAAGGTTGTGATTTTGGCGTTTTGATATTTGGTTGTGTATTCTGGTTTTGTCTTTTTGCCTCCAATTGACTTTGATTATTGCTTTGTCCCTTTGGTGTGGTTGGTCTTTGTATATATTTGTAGATAATTTCACTGTTTTTGGTTTAGGGAGTTCGGGAAGGTACCTGTATCTTTGTTTGTGTTTTTGTTTTGTTTTGCAGGTAATCTAGCTACTAATATAAATACCATTTTGTTTATTATTTTGGCCTGGATCCATCCTGAATCTGATCCTCCTCCTGGTGTGTGTGTGTGTGTGTGTGTGTGTGTGTGTATACAAACCTCATTATTTCATCAGTTAATGATTGGATCTAGTTCTTTCTGCCATATACCACCATTTCCATACAGTTATATATATTCTAAATAGAACCCTGAACCATTCTTTTGCTGTTTGGCCCTAGACTGGGACGCAACACCATATTTAAGTGACCACTTTGATTTTCAAGCACAAGAAAGACAACAGCTTTATTATGCAAAGGTGTTCCTTCAGTTAAAACAACTAGTTTGAGATTTATATCTGCTCATCTTTTTTGAACTACGCTAGAATGCCTCATCCCACCCCCGCTGTTAAAAAAATAAAAAAGTAACTCGGTAACTTTTACTCTGAGTAAATTTTTTAATGAGCTACTTTTTACTTTTACTTGAGTAGATTTTTATAAGGGTAACTTTACTTGTACTTAAGTAAAATTTCACTGAAGTAACAGTACTTGTACTTGAGTACAAAATTTTATTACTCTTTCCACCTCTGATTAAGACATACTGTTTGGTTCAATTTGAAATATTCATTAGTTCTTTGATCATTAGATCTAATGATTATCACTAAATAAAGTATATTACTTTTTAATGATTGCATTCCAGGCTAGAGAAATGCATTATCTGAGTTCAGTGGCAGCTGTGATATGATTCACTTCTTAATCTTTCTTTTCCTTTCACAACTTTGTATATATATATTAGTCATACTTTCTGTATATCATAAACAAACTTTACTTACACTTATTATACTAAATATTGTACACTAAAACTGCACATTTGGTTTTGAAACAAGTTTTGGATGGGCTGGTTCAGGACTGGCACTAAGGGTTCCCTGCAACCCCAGTGGCTGGGTCTCAAACCTGTGCCTTCTACAAGAAACCTACCACTGAGTCACTAATACTACATAGTAGATGTACATAGTTTAATAATAATAATAATTTTATTATAGGTTATTTCCTACCTAACCAGGACTTGCCACTATGCAATATGGTGGCCAGTACATTCCTCATGCTTCCCAATCCACTATCTCACAAGTTGAATTCTGGAATATACTCATGCCATCATACCATACCATACCAAAATACCATAGTGGGCACTATGCATGAAGGGGAGCACATACTGTAAAGCGATGTATGCATCATGTATAGTGGTCATCTTGGGTTGCTTCAGTTGGTCAGATCTAGACTCGTGTTCATTTTGTCAGCTAGTCTTAGTCCCAGTTAGTGTCCCTGTTAGTTTATAACATATTAAGTCAATCCTTAGTCAAGTTTTAGTCAACCCTTCAGTATTTAAGTCTAGTTTTAGTCAATGAAAACGTAACATTTTAGCAATAAGATTATTATTAATTAATCCTACAGTCAACCTAGTCTAGTTGTTGTTGTTAGTCTTTCGGCTGCTCCCAACAAGGAGTCGCCACAGCGGAATATCAAGTCCGCACTACAACTTGGCACAGGTTTTACGCCGGATGCCCTTCCTGACGCAACCCTCCCGTTTTATCCAGGCTTTGGACCGGCACTGCATCCAGTGGCTGGGGTTTGGGCACTGGCTAGGTATCGAACCCGGGCGTCAAAACTTAAAAAATAAAAAATTATGTTAACATTTAAAATTCATCTTTCCATCTGATGTTTTCAGCGAATTATATTTATTTTTAACCATCACAACAACTGCTGCATGCCCTGCATACTTTTTTTTAAAACTTCAAATCAATAGGCACAGTATGGACAATGCATTGTTTTGAAACATTTTTTTATTTATTTGAATTTACACACTTGGACTGCTGCAAGGCTAGCTCCTATGGGTCACAATCATTTGTATGTACAGTAGCCTATGTATTAGCATTAATGGGTTTGGCAACGGTTTAGCTATAAAATAAAATAAAAAAATTAACAATAACAGTAACAAAACATTATTACCACAAAAAGGCTGTAAAGCTACCTTGAGATTTTTATGGTATGCCTTGATGTTCCTCTTATGGTTTGTGGTATTTTTCCAGGAGCTTTTTTTCTCTGATTTAATATACAGAAAATGTGCCCAAATATCTTCTTTTCTCTTGCCCGAATAATATTGCTGTGATGACGAAGAATTAAAGAGGGTTGAGCTTGTAACATCCCATCACTATGTGTGAAAACTACTCCTGATACATATGCTGCGCAGTGCAACCTTCCAGAGCATACCTCCACCTCTCCAAATTTTCCTCCACCTATTCCCTGCTCTTGCTACAAAGCACAATGTCATCTGCAAACATCATAGTCCATGGAGACTCCTGTCTAACCTCATCTGTCATCCTGTCCATAACCAAAGCAAACAAAAAGGGGCTCAGAGCCGATCCTTGATGCAGACCCACCTCCACTTTGAACTTTTCTGTCACACCTACAGCACATCTTACCACAGTCTTACAACTCTCGTACATGTCCTGCACCACTCTAACATACTGCTCTGCCACTCCAGACTTCCTCATACAACACCACAGCTCCTCTCTCGGCACCCTGTCGTACGCCTTCTCTAAATCTACAAAGACACAATGCAACTCTTTATTACCTTCTCTGTACTTCTCCACCAGCATCCTCAAACCAAATATTGCATCTGATGTACTCTTTCTAGGCATGAAACCATATTGCTGCTCACAAATGCTCACCTCTGCTCTTAACCTAGCGTCCACTACTCTTTCCCACAGCTTCATTGTTTGGCTCATTAGTTTTATGCCTCTGTAATTGCCACAGCTCTGCACATCTCCCTTGTTCTTAAAAATCGGCACCAATACAACTTCTCCTCCATTCCTCTGGAATCCTCTCACTCTCCAAGATCTCATTAAACAAACTAGTCAGAAACTCTACTGCCACCTCTCCTAAACACTTCCATACCTCCACAGGTATTTCATCAGGACCAACAGCCTTTCCACTCTTCATCCTCTTCAACACCCTTCTCACCTCACTTTTATTGATATTTGCTACTTCCTGCTCCACAACAGTCACCTCTTCTACTCTTTGTTCTCTTTCGTTTTCCTCATTCATCAACTCCTCAAAGTACTCCTTCCATCTTCCCATTACCCTCCTGGCATCTGTCAGTACATTTCCATCTCTATCTTTAATCACTCTAACCTGCTGCACATCCTTCCCATCTCCATCTCTCTGCCTCGCCAACCTGTACAGATCCACCTCACCCTCCTTACTGTCCAGCCTAGCATACAAGTCCTCATATGCTCTTTGTTTGGCCTTTGCCACCTCTACCTTCACCTTACGCTGCATCTCCCTGTACTCCTGTCTACTCTCTTCAGTCCTCTCCGAGTCCCACTTCTTCTTAGCTAGCCTCTTTCCCTGTATACACTCCTGGACTTCCTCGTTCCACCACCAAGTCTCCTTGTCCACTTTTCCCTTACCTGATGATATACCGAGTACCCTCGTACCTGTCTCCCTGATCACATTGGCGCATTTGTTTACTCAATGCTGAACAAAATCCTAGAATGTGTGACTTCTTTCTTTCTCTCTTTCTTTCTTTTTGGTCAGGCAGTATTTATTGCACAAAAATCTGCCTAAGGTACCTGGGTATTTAAAACAACACTGGTCGCATGAATGCAAATGTTTCAGGAAGATATAGCCTGTTTTCTCTAATACATTATTTATTTAATACCTTTGAAAACATTCATGGACACAGGGAAAAGCCAAACTAAAGAACATCATACATTTCTACTGTCCAATTTTCCACACAAACCTCTAGGGGTCAGTACATGTATGTTAAAATTGTTATTATAATTTTTTGTTTAATATTTTGTTTGCACATTTATGTTCATGCCTGGTTTTGTTATGCAATGTATGCTTAATGTAAAATCGTAAAATGTTAATAATTTCAAGTTGTACTTTTGCTTTCATTTTGCAATGTAAGAGAGTGGCCATCTGGTCCTGAGCTTTACCATGAGCTTAGTGAGATTGCACAGACCTAACTTGCGTAAGGCAGCTTCAGAAGTCTGATGAAACCAAAGACCTTATAAGAAATAACCATAACAACAGTGAACAGAAGAGGAGTCTGATTATTTCTAATGAGAATAAGGGGTTTCCTGGAGTTTCTCTATGAGTAAGTGATAAATCTGCTTGCAATTAACTTGAGGGTCAGTTTGTGTGATGTAGCAGTACTCTGTTCTCAGCCAAAGGCTTCTCTTTAACATTTTTGGCATAGTTTTTGATTTACCGCAGCTTTTGGCAGCATTCATCACCATCCTATCCATCCTGGCACAAAATGCAGACAGCTGCATCTATTCCTCATATTCTATCCTTCTTGGATGTTGGATGGTCACACAGACACAAATTTATACTAATGATAATTTCAAATGAAAAGCCATTCAAAGCAGATGGAGCTGATGGAGTACTGCATCTATGCAGAGTTACAGTCGGTCGGATAGTGGTTTGATGAGCCCAGTTGTTTTATACTGAGTGAAACAAAATTTTGTATTCGACTTTCATAAAGTAGGATTGATCACATAAGCTTTATAGTTAGCACATGCATATGTGTATATCCTGTGAAATGAACATGTGCATTCAGTTCTCAGTGCGCTCATCTGAGCCAACCACAGCTGCAGCATGAACCTTCAGTTCCAACTCACTCTTGTAATTCTGTCCCTTTAGATCACAGGTCCCAACATTGGTCTCGGTCGTATCCTCTGTCCTGCACAATGAAGTGTTTTCCCTGCTCCCACCACTCCATCTTCCCACTCAGGAAGCACAGTTTTATTAGCTTGATTAGTTGAAACAGGAGAAGGAAAAGATCTAAATGTGCACACAAAAGTTTTTTTTTTTTCAAGTGTCAATGCAAATCAATACAAAGTTCTTCTGACAGATCACCTTAATCCTATCTTTTACACTTTATCCTAAGAACTTTTTCTATTGCTAAATAGTTTCATGGTGATGAAAAAGATGTAAATCATATGGCACAGATTTTACAGTCACCAAAAGTCAATCCAAGTGGATACCTGATCATTTGGTGGGGGATCTTTAGGCAGCATGCTAGCCAGTACTTTACACCATCATCCAAAGAAAATATTATGGAATGTTTTTTGCAAGAATTGTGCTCATCCATAAAGTATAGTTCTTGAGACATGCAGAAATTGCATTGCAACAATCAAGGTGCCTTGTGCTAGCTCAAAGCATATTTTAGATTCACTGTTGTAGAAAAAAAAAAGGAGATAAGGAAATTTTGTTTGCATTTTTTTTTATGTAATCAGGATGTTTTCTTAAGCAAAGTAGGAGACATTGTTATACCCTGGAGAGCCTCCAGTGATCAGTTGTTGTGTGCTGGAGAGGAGCTCAGGCAGCCTGTCTGCACTTCGTTTGATGCTGTGCTTGGAGCTGCACATCACTGCCAAACATCAAGTGCTCAAACATCTGCCTTAGAGACCAACGTGACAAACAAACAATGAGGGATGATAGATGGTTCGCTGACAAAAGAATGGAAGAAAACATCCCTGTTTCCCACACAGTCACAAAAAGATGTATGTCATCATGCTTGAAACTGTATCAGAGCTGGAAACAGCATAGAAATGTTGATACTGTACCGTAATTAGCAAACAAACATAAATGTGTTGCCTATAAAAAAAGATGTATGGTGAGGAGCTTCTGTACCACCCAGGGAATTAAGTTGGTTTCACATGATGGAGGTTTTAAGGCATAACAACCCACTGTTATTCTTTATTCTCTCTCATAATAATGATGTGAAACGTTTGTTATGACACAGACACAGTGTTGAAATGATGTGCAAAGGATTTAAGCTTTATGTGCTGATATTTTATTAATAAGGATTTTACAACTGCAGTTGTCACTTTACTGTAGCATCTGTTATGTGTTTATGTGGTAAACATTACTTAGAGGAGGAATGTGATGATCATACAGTAGATGAAAGTGCAACTATTACCCTTTTTGTTTCTGGTCCAAATATTACTTGGCAATGTGTCGATTGGGGCATGTGGTTCATAAGATTTACATTTTTAATAATTTAGCACGTGCCCTCATACAGACCGCATTACAGAAGAGCTTTTGAGTGTCTATCAAAAACACATCCTTGTGCTGGGAATGATGAAGTGTTTGGTAAAGAATTTGGTTGAAGACCAGTCATTAAGTTGTTTGGACAGCCAAAGGATATTCATTAGACCACCTCGATGCCAGAACAGGGAAGAGTTGATGCAGGTTATTCTTGTGCAATGAGAGTTGGTATGTACTGTACTTTTGAGCGGGACTGGATCCTCCAAAAATTTAAGAAACGTTTGGCAGGTGATTTGTATTAAATTGGCTCTGAGCACTTTTTGGCTTTGTACACAAGCATCAAAACAATATCTGATGTGGGCAGGTAAAGGAATCCACTGGAGGGAATGTATCAGCAGGCCAGAATGGGATAACATGGGGAGGCTGTAAAAAATATCTTGGTTGATATGGCTAGGGAAATAGGGAAATGGCCAGGGCTTTTAGATTTTTCTACCAAAGAACCCTTCATGAACAAGCCGGGTTGTGATGTGAGGCAAGAATCACGTATGTGTTCAAGAGGACCTCCAGACTGAGTTATGTGACCAATGAGATCCAGTGAAATTTGAGACTGGGAGATCATGAGCTCAATCCTGTTGAAATTTAGTTTCCACTGATGGGTTGCCATCCATGATGAGGTGGTTGTTTAACATGCTGAGACCTGTGCAGGAAAAAGAGTGTCTGAGTGAAATAAGGAGATGATGACTCAATTATCTTAGTGTTACAGTGGGATACTTTCTACTGTATGTGAACAGAAGCTGATAGTTGTTGTTTAGTCATCTATATAAATAAAAGAAAGGGTTTGTCTGTACATTGGTCAGAACTTGCTCTTTCAATGAAATCTTTAGGTTTCATATAATAGAGGACTCAAAACCCATCTCAGAAAAATCAGTCAGTCTGTCTGTCTGTCTGTATGTACAGTTGTTACAAAATCGGAGCATCGTATGTAACGTCGCCGCCGCATTACGGCATGTGCATTTGCTGTGCATTTGCTTGCTTTTACCACTGAGTGGCGCTATATAACTACAGACTGACGCATCATGCCTTACATTCTCTGTCTCATTAATGAGACGCGTCCCATTAAATAATACACGTAGTAGCCCATAACATCAAGTGAAACACTGTAGTTGATCGAATTCATAATCACAGTACTATAATTACAGTACAAATGTAGAATTCAAATTAAATCAAATCTTATTAAGATCAAATTTAAGCACAATAAATATTAACACAGTGAGCCTTTAGATTTTATCACGTGTAATTAGAAAATAAGTGTGTAGGGTTTTATTTAAATATAAATTTCTAAACCAATAAGATCAAATAACACCAAGTTATTATTATAACAGGCTTACTTCGTCACTTATCAAAGACGTACACTTGCTTTCAAAGAAGTCGAGTGGCTTATTAACGTCTCTGGTGTGCATTGTTTCTAAGTGGCCGCTTGGTGTAGCGGGTAGAACACTCGACTAGTGATCTACAAAGTGCCAGTTCGAATCCCGAGTGATGTTTTAAAATTGTTTTATTTTAAAACTAAATAAAATGTTTTAAGTGCGCTTAAGGTAGAGTCTTATAAAGGCTATGTAGACTTATATAGTTTTATTATATATTTTTGCACATTAATCTGAGTCCTCATCTGTTAGATCTGTTTAGTTTTTTTTTCCTGCCGGGACGAATGCGCGGTTCCATCCCTTTCCCGCCTATTCAGGGAGCCTACGGAGTGAGCGATTAACCATAGTCGAATCGATTGGTGTGCGTCCAACTCACGTTACTCGTTTGCTATTCATGCCGGCTGGTGATAATTAACGTTAATATGATCTCGGGCTTGCTCACGATGCTCAACATCTATAAAAATAGCAAAGTATTGTGTATAGAGTGATAAAAAAAAAAAAACTATCTAACGCATGTTAGAAAACATAATTTCCTGCATTTTTTTCTGCTTCAGGAGTCAGTCTGTTCTGAGACAGTGAGAGTAGAGGAAGTGGGCAGATTCAGGACCAGGGAGGGAGCCGGAGACAGCAGAACAAAGAGATGATATTGCCAGCACCAGCACAGGGAGCACAGTTTTTAGTTTAGATCTCATGTTTACATTTTATTGTATGTTGATGGCTTGACTGTAAACAACATAAACAATGCAATAAATTTATAAAAATATATATTTATTGTCCCCCCTGCTGTTAAATGAAATTTGCGTTATTTTACGTTAATGTTACGTTATTACATTATTAACGTCGACAGAATAAAGTAAAGTTTTATTTCTGGAATTGATGCACGGGCTTCATCTTAGGCTTTTTTTTCTTTCGGTTCTTTCGTTGCTCAGCGCCGGACTGTTGATGTCTCTTTCCAGGACCAGGCATATCGTTCAATTATTATAATTCTTTTGGCCAAATACTGTAGGCAGCCGTAACAGAGGTGAGGGCGCGCGCGTCATCACGTGTGCTTAGCCGACTCTGCGTTCACCGTAGACTTCAATATAGACGTTTATATTTTTGTTTATTTGTATATGTATGTTATTAATATTAATTTTTTAGAGATTGTGTGTGTGCGTGCACGGAGAGTTTGTGTTGATAAGTGTATGTCGATAAGTTGATAAGTGTATCAGAAAGCATTAAAATGTTCATTTGAATTAAAATGACACACACACGTCTGTATATACAGTATATCAATTACATATATATCAATTTCATTAGTTCGTTCATTCTATTTGAAGCTTCGGATGTTTGTTTTTTTCTTGGTTTGGTTAGATTAGTTCTGAACTCGCTTCCGTGAAACTATCGCTAAAACAATGTGTGTAAAACAAGAGTGTCATAGTCCATTGTTAGTTTTAATGATTTGGCTGAAACTAATTAGTACCCTAACACCATTGATCATGAGTCTCAGCTGAACCTAATTCTATACTTGTAACAGAAAATGTAGATGCAGATTCCAAATGTGTATTTATATAATAGATAGATAGATAGATGTGTGTGTGTGTGTGTGTGTGTGTGCTCTACGCAGGGGCAAGAGAGGGCAGCGCACCCTTAAATGTCTGCACATGTTAATATATTCCTAAAATGTATATATTACAAGTTGATAAACTGATCTGCGGTAGCGGAAAAATCCGCTGAAAATGACAGGCTGCAGCGCACACACACACACACATACACACGCGCGCGCACACACACACACACCTCCCTTGAGCCCTGCGTCTGTCGGATTTCAGCTGTCACGGGGTGGAAAGACTTTGAAGCAGTTTATATATGAATCTAAGCTTGAACTTATCAGCATTGTAAATATATAATACTTTTCAAATAAAATCGCTATTACTTTGACCCTGAAGTTTAGTTTAGCACACACAAAAAACAGAAAAGTCATTTCTGGTAAATCAACGGAATGTGTAGTTTATTTACAGTAATTCATTAAAAAATGAATATACATTGTACAGTACACGGTAAACACGGGAAAGATTACAAAATGAAAAAAAAAACAGTGTCTACTTTATAAACAGCTTAGTATGTGCGTCGAGATGCTGAAATCCCTTGCATGTTTTTGCTTCCAAGTGGAGAGATATTTGACCGATAGCCTAGAACAAAAGATCTATAGGTGTGATCACAACCCCCTCCGACCGACCGTGCCATCAATCACTGACCACCTCAGAAGTTCCCTCCAATGTATGGCTGCAATACTTGTTTTGCAAGTATTTTTAACACCATTCAAAGGCTTACAAGTTCCATTCAACATATAATGATGTCTCCACATGTTAATATATTCCTAAAATTTATATATTACAAGTTGATAAACTGATCTGCGGTAGCGGAAAAATCCGCTGAAAAAAGGACAGGCGCACACACACACAGACACACACACACAGACACACACAGACACACCTCCCTTGAGCCCTCGGTAAACATCCAAGCACTGAGGCACGCAAATCCCCTGACCACAATAAGGTGGCAATCCCAAACAGCAAACAAAAAAAATTATTATTCAGAGCACGATATACAACCGTAATGAATCCCGTAACCGGCTTATACAGCTGGCATGTGACCAACGTATTTAACCGTGATGAGTCCATAAAATCAGTAGCAGCTAATAATTACTAATTACTTTAGTTAATGCTGCTACTGATTTTATTCCAGTTTACCTGTTCAGGTTGATTGCGATTCTTTTTAAAATATTGTCTCAGTTTTATACGTATGTTGTTCGTCTTGATGTTTGTCTTCTTTTCACTTGGCAACACTCAAATGCAAATTATTCACCGTGAATCAGCTGTTCTCACCTATCCATTCAGAGAAACTGAATGAGCTGAAATGAGCCTTTGTTTCACGACCGCGACACCCCTCTCTCTCACGCACATACAGTACAGAGTAGACCAAATCATTACAGTACATACTTTATCCAACGAACATGAAAAATATCCACATAATGATGAGTTAAGAAGCATTGCTTAATTCTCGTTTAGACAGACTGTTTGTATCTGATTATTGGTATTATTAAAGAACAGCAGCACAAACAACAACACAAGGGCTTGTACAGCAAGACACATTTTTATTATTTTGCAAAGAGTTAAATTTGTAACATTAAAAGGCATCCGAATTTAAATATATAAATTACTAGAAACAAATTGAGCACACTATCAGAATAAAAAATATAACAAATCAAATGTAAACTTTTAGTAGTTTATGATGACCATAACAGCCTACTGCATTTCATTATTTATAATAACACAAAAACAATATTACAATATTTGTTATTTTAATATAAACTCGGTATCATTATCCTCCTTGTGTATGTGTAAAAAACATTTGATTTGTTATATTTTTTATTCTGATAGTGTGCTCAATTTGTTTCTAGTAATTTATATATTTAAATTCGGATGCCTTTTACTGTTACAAATTTAACTCTTTGCAAAATAATAAAAATGTGTCTTGCTGTACAAGCCCTTGTGTTGTTGTTTGTGCTGCTGTTCTTTAATAATACCAATAATCAGATACAAACAGTCTGTCTAAACGAGAATTAAGCAATGCTTCTTAACTCATCATTATGTGGATATTTTTCATGTTCGTTGGATAAAGTATGTACTGTAATGATTTGGTCTACTCTGTACTGTATGTGCGTGAGAGAGAGGGGTGTCGCGGTCGTGAAACAAAGGCTCATTTCAGCTCATTCAGTTTCTCTGAATGGATAGGTGAGAACAGCTGATTCACGGTGAATAATTTGCATTTGAGTGTTGCCAAGTGAAAAGAAGACAAACATCAAGACGAACATACGTATAAAACTGAGACAATATTTTAAAAAGAATCGCAATCAACCTGAACAGGTAAACTGGAATAAAATCAGTAGCAGCATTAACTAAAGTAATTAGTAATTATTAGCTGCTACTGATTTTATGGACTCCTCACGGTTAAATACGTTGGTCACATGCCAGCTGTATAAGCCGGTTACGGGACTCATTACGGTTGTATATCGTGCTCTGAATAATAATTTTTTTTGTTTGCTGTTTGTTTGCTGAGCAAAATTAAAATAGAACAATTTTTTTAAAAAAGCATCATCCAGGATTCGAACCGACACTTTGTAAATCCCTGACCGAGCGCTCTAGCCGCTACGCCAACCAGGCACTAAGAGACAACACACCTCCGTGATGTTAATAAGCCACTCGACTTCTTTGAAAGCAAGCGTTAAATGAGTAACGAAGTAAGCCTGTTATACAATTATACTATTTGCACGTGTATTTTATCTGTTTTAAACTTGGTGTCATTTGATCTTGTTTAGAAATGCCGCACTTCCGCGTTGTTGCGCGGGCATCGCAATCACACCGGGTAGTAAAAATCCCCTGTAAACCAACAAACCCCGAGTATTTTATAGCGCGGGGTGCAAACCGGAGAGCTTGCCAGCCAAGGATAAAAAAGATTAATTGGGCACACGCCGTGACAGGCTGAAAAAAAATTATTGTTATCAAAAATGTAACAGATGTAACACCGGACCTCATTACCCACAATGCATCTCCCGCACTGGACTACACTGCCGTAAACAGCTGTCGTAAATCAAAATGGCCACCACTTTTCATCAGTATAATGACACACACACACACACACACACGCAGCAGCAGCAGACCGAGCCGTCACTCCCCTAAATTTAAAGAATACAAACTGGTTGCGTGCGAGTTTGCTGTTTTTTCTATAGTATACTGAAGCAAAATCAAAATGCAACAATTTTTTTTTATTTTAATTTTGCTATAATTAAAATAAAAAAATTTAAAACATCATCCCTCGGGATTCGAACCGGCGCTTTATATAACACTGACCGTGGGCTCTAACCGCTACACCAAGCGGGCAGTTAAAGACAATGCACCCAAGTAACGTTAAATAAGCCAAGGTTAATAAAGCAAGCGCTGGATAAGTAACGAAGTAAGCCTGTTATAATAATAACTTGGTGTTATTTGATCTTATTGGTTTATAAATTTATATTTAAATAAATAGTAAACTTGGCCGATTTCGTTATAATTTTGTTTGATGAGTGGGGCTTGAAAATTCTCTTGAAAAATATGGTCATTTATTTCAGTTAATAAATCTACTATAATTTTTCTTTTTACTCATTATTGTACAGTACACATTAATAGCTCTGGTTCAGATTTGTCATGTTTGTTGTGGAAATTACCATCACTGTTGTATTTACTGCGATGAATGAAAATGTCACTTTGCGCCACCTGGCGGCCATTTTACGAATGACTTTGAAATGCAACTGATTTATTTTGGCCGCTGTTGCCTTTAAACGGCGGTATACGCGGCGAGATCGCCATTCCAATTTTGTAACCACTGTATGTATGTATGTATGTACGTATGTACGTATGTACGTATGTACGTCTGTCCGTCTGTCCGTCCGTCCGTCCAGATTTTGTCACAGCATCATGCAAAGCAGGCTGGACAAAGGAATAATGATACCCTTGGAGTACTTAAATATTTGGGTGAAGTCAAACTTGAATAAATGAAATCAAGATGCTGAGTAGAAATGAGAAAGTTATGAGCAGTTATGTGCCAGTTGGGTTAAGCACCTGAAATCTATTTCAGTCAGGCTGGTCTGGTCTGGCGCACCTAGTTGGGATGCACTACTATAAAAATAAAAGAAAGGTTTTGTCTGTACATTGATCAGAACTTGTTTTTTCAATGTTCTCTGTTTCATACTGTACATTAGAGGACTCAAAACCAGTCTCAGAAAATTTCTGTCTGTCTGTATGTATGTATGTATGTATGTATGTATGTACAGGTCCTTCTCAAAAAATTAGCATATTGTGATAAAGTTCATTATTTTCTGTAATGTACTGATAAACATTAGACTTTCATATATTTTAGATTCATTACACACAACTGAAGTAGTTCAAGCCTTTTATTGTTTTAATATTGATGATTGTGGCATACAGCATTTCAGCAGGTGTTACAAAAAAAATGTAGCTTGTGCTTTTGTCATTTCTTCAACCAATCGAAGGGGTTGTGATCAGTGTTTCTACTGTCGATGCATATCGCCTTTTAAACCAACGCACGAACGCGCAATAATACTAGACTACTCAATCCGGCCATACTAATCATCAACAACAGGTGTGCTGGAAGAACCAACTTAGCCAGGTCTTAATTAGCACAATGATCTCATCTTAGATGTATCAGTTCATCTCGTATGTGTCAAGCGACGTACGAAGAATGGACCCCTTGGGGGTGTTCTTCGTACGTCGCTAACTCAGTTAGCTGGATTTGATTGTTGTGGATTTGTCCTGATCTTGGATTGTTTCGTTCTTCGATGCTCATCTCGCATTTGCTGTCATAGCAACATGTCCGTAAGCTTGAACCTGCTCGGTAGCAGGTTTATATAATGTAAACAGGATTAAGGCTGCGCTCCTGCCGGGTTATGATTGGTTGAGGTATCTTGCATATATATATATATATATATATATATATATATATATATATATATATATATATATATATATATATAATCGCTATCAAATATTATATTAGAACATAAATTCATAGGTGTATTATTATCAAATGATATTACTATTATAATGAAGCCTAGGCACGAGACAGCCGTCAAGATCATTAAAGGGGACATACAGTCTCAATTTTGCATAGGTTAATATGATTCTTTAGGGTCCTAATGAAAAGTTTGTAATATACTTTAATTAAAAATTCTCAATTGTTGTGTAAAAAAAACATTACTTTTACCTGGTAAAAAGTAGCTCTGTTCTCAGCAACCTGTTTCAGTACATGCTCCTTTAAATGTTAATGACCTCTACTGAACCTCCCAGTTCTGTGGGGCGTGTCTTCACAATACAAGTGGGGTATAGCTTTGACAACAGTTAAAAATATTTAAAAAACAGTTAAAAATAATTTTACATGATGTTAGAATTATCTTATATATAAAGGAGTTATTTCTACTCTCTTGCTCTCTTCCTCATAGATCTGATATTAACGTGTTAAATCTTCCCTGCTGCTATCTTCCTGTCTCCTCTTGCATCTGTTCATTCACGCTCACCTTCCCATACTCTGTCTCTCTCTCTCCCTCTCCCTCTCTCTCTCCCCCTCTGTCTCCTTCCACCTATCTTCCTCTCCTTTGATTCAAATTAAAATTTTATTTGTCACATACACAGTCATACACAGTATGATATGCAGTGAAATGCTTATACGACAGCCAGTCACCTTAAAAAGAAAATAAAAGCTTATACGTAAGGAATAAATATCAATAAAAAGAAATACTAAAGAAAATAAATTTAACTAGTAAAATAGTTGTACAAATATACAATGTACAAATGAGGGCATAATAAAAATCTTACAAAATATAGGGGATATATATACATATATATATATATATATATATATATATATATATATATATATATATATATATATCTTTTTTTTAATTAATTTATTTTTTAAATTATAAATATATATATATTTCCCCTATATTTTGTAAGATTTTTATTATGCACTCATATTTATATATATATATATATAAATATGAGCTTTTCTGACATAAGGAGAGACTCAGTCAAACACACACACACACACACACAATGCTTCGCGTGTATGATGTCCTATTCCCGGCATCTATATGACTCAGACACACACACACACACACACACACACACGTTGTCTGTCAGAAAGGTCTCTGTTTATTAACAGTAAAAGATCGGTACAAATTCTTGTATAATGTTTATTTTGTAACACATTTATTTTTCAGGGGTTCGTCATGAATGTGCAAATAAATATTTATATATAATAAAAATAAATATTTTTATACTGAAAAATTGGACGAAACTAATTTTATTATAAAATAAACAATATAAAAGTATACATGTTTTTGAAAAAATATTAATATTTCAATTTTTCCATATACAACATATTTATTTTCATATTGCTTATTTTATTGTCTAATTTGTAAACGATATGCGCAAGGAATGCGCATATTATGTTCTAATATAATATTTGATAGCGATTATGTGTGTGTGGTGGTGGTGGGGGGGGGGGGGTCCATGGTTGGGGACCATTTCAGCGCATAACAGGTGTTACAAAAATTTTTTAGCTCGCTCTTTTGTCATTTCGTCAATCAATCAAAGTGGTTGTGATCAGTGTTTCTACTGTCGATGCATATCACCTTTTAAACCAACTCACGAGCGCGCAATAATCCTAGACAACTCAATCCAGCTATACTAATAATCAACAACAGGTGTGCTCGAAGAACCAACTTAGCCGGACGGTAATTAGCACGATGATCTCATCTTAGATGTGTCAGTTCATCTCGGATGTGTCAAGCGACGTACGAAGAACGGACCCCAGGAGCCTGGGTTCCTCATATATTTTAACGTGACCTGAGTTTTGCTGAAGCGGAGACACTGTGTAAATTGTCATGGAATTCAGATCACTTAAATGCATTGTGTTGGTTTATCACTCAGAAAGAGACAAACACACATAAATCTCCCTGGAGCAGTGATATTAAAGCATACTTAAGTGCAGCTGGACATCGGGTGTCTCTGGTGGGATTTTCAAACATCCCTGGATATTGTATGTGTAGGTACGGTCTGTATCTTGTAAATTAATATTGACTGCTCTGATGAGTGCTTTTGTTTTTGTAGATTCTTTCATTAGTTCATCTGCCACGTTGTCTTTCTCTCTCAGACACACACACACACACACACACACACACACACACATGCACACCCTGCCTGATGAGTGGAAGTTATTAAATAATTGGGAGCAAGATGGAATCCTTGAGCAGATGATAAACTAGGATCTGGAAAGAAGTGTGGCGGAAGAAAGAACACTGGAAAAAAAAATCTTTGCTTCATGCTGAACATAAGAATCCAGATGATAACAAAAATTACATCACAGCAGATTAAAATCAAATTGTCTATAGGACGCAGTCTGAGGATGTCCGTACTTTAGCCAGACTTATAGTCAGCTTTTGTATACATGTGCTAGTTGGTAATGAATTGTTTCATTTAAATTAGATTTTTTTAAAACAGCTTGAAATGTGCATTATTTAACATCTTAATAAGCTACGAAATTGGGAAAATATGGGCTCTTCAAAGTATAGTATAATAAACAGATCACAAATAAGCTAATAAATTGAATGTTTGGCAGAAAGAGCCAAATGATGTGATGGTGTAGTATGAAGAACAAAAGATCTTTTTACTGCTGTGGTCTGAAATAAGTGTAGAAACATTTCAAAATAGTTTTCACAAATGGATAATAGTTTTCACAAATGGATTGCAGTAAGCTTTATGTGCTAGACTTTTTTGTCTTGGCATTTCTTTACAAACAGTAGGTTCATTTCCCCCACCCCCACCCCCCGCTAGTTTCTGTCCTTATTCTTTAGCTCAGTCAGAAAACATTATTGACGGAGTTTCTTAAAAGCATTAATCATCATTGTTAAGTGGAATTGTGGGTATCGCACTGAACACTTGCTTTACCTGTTAAGATCATCTTAATGCTGCTTCTGGAAGTCTCTATAATTCCTGAAATTCCTTTAATATCTGAGCCTGTAAAATATTTTAAGTAACGGTTGTAACATAAACTATTATTAGTGGTGCTTGCGAAGCAAATTATCACTTGTATTATCTTGCAGGCTTTTTTCTTTCTATTTTTTATTCTTCTTTCATACAAACTTTTGCACGTAACTAGTTCTGTACCATTTGTCATAGACTCATGAAAGAGGTCTCAAATTGTGCGCCTTATTCTAGAACTGTTGGGGCGGGATTGGCCCAACAGGGTGCAATTTACCGCCCCAAATAATTCCATAGATTTAACATTGAGATCAAATTTGATGCATTCTAGCACAGAGAAAGAATTTTGTAGAATTTTTTGTATAATATCTACCTCATTTGAAGAGGTTTGCAAGCTGTGTCAGAACATAGCCCGCAAGAGGGTATAAGTTGTACTCCTGGGGCACAAGTAGTGCCCAAATTTGCCCCATTGACATATTATGATGAGGGTACTCCCCACTGAAACAGGAAGTGCTCACAGTTGCATTGCCTGCTATGGTAGACTGATCCTGTAGACTGTCATTATAAAAAGTCCAGAGTTTTTCCATGGCAAGCTACACTCATATTTTCTTCAGAAAATTTACCAGTTTAGTTTCAACTGTTACTCTGTATGAAAAAAAAATATATATACTGTATATATATATATATATATATATATATATATATATATATATATATATATATATTTTTTTTTTTTTTTTTAATTTTTTTTTTTACCTCAAATACAAAACATCTGTAAAATGCATTGAGAGAAAAAATATGGGTGAGAAAGGTGTGTTAAACTGCCAGTTTCCACCCGGGAAAAAAACAGCAAGTTAAACACTTCAATAGAACATTCCCCCAAATATGCACCTGGATATACACTGCATGGCCAAAAAAGTTACCATTTCAGAAAGGTCAAATTATTAGGCTGCATCAAGCAAGGAAGACTACTACTGTAAGAACACTTCAAAACATTGTCAAAACCTGAAAAGACAGTTCTGAACTGTCAAGTTTGTGGAAGAAATGTGATCTATCAAAAATCATAAATGGAAATCACTAAGTTTCATGGTATTCATGGTTTCATGGAGTCCAGATTGAGCCTATCCCAGTGCGATGTGAGTGTGAAGGTACAGTAAGAATGAAGCACATGAATCGTTGCACTCATCATGGATTGTGACTACCGACAAGCCTCTGGATGTAGTGTTATGATCTGGGGTTGCTTCACTAATTACCTGAATGTATTGAATGGCCAGGTTATCACCAGACACTTATGGAACAGGCATATTGCAGTACTCAAGAGTGGTTCTGAGAGAAATATTTCTCCACTAGCCAACAGATCAAATGGCATAAATGCTTAGTTTATTTCCTTCTTTGTCTAATTAAGCATTGTTGTTTTTTTTTTTTTTTTTTTTTAGTTTTTTGCTATTATTATTATTATTATTATTATTAACAACAATGATTACTGCTAATAATTATAATGCTTGTATGGGCATTAATAATTTTCTTTGTCAATCATTAGCCTGTATTATACAAATGAAAAAATATATGTGGCTGAAAGGTATATATGTAATATATATGTGGTTATAAGATTTTTAAATAATAAAAATAATAATCTGAAAAACAAATTCAAGTTAATAGATGCTGGTGCCTTTGTGATTATCAGTGTTGCCTCATAACTCCAGGGGTTGGGGTTTAAAACTTGCCTGTGGTCTGTGTGTGTGGGGTTTTAATGTTCTCCACATGCTTTATGGGTTTCTTTCTGTTTCTCCCAAAGGCATGCAATGTAAGATAATTGTTTTATTTATTTATTTATGTTTATTTTTTCTTTATTATTCATTTCTTTATTATTATTATTTTTTTTATTTTATTTTATTTATTTATTTTTTTTTTACAAATTTTCAATAATGTATGATGTGGTGTGAGTGAGTGTGCACTTGTGGAATGAAAATGGTTGGCACCTCATCCAGGGTGCCCCTGCCCTATGTCCTGGGATAGGCTCCAGCTCCCCTGCAACCTGTTACAAAATGCATTGCATGGAAAATGAAAAATAGTAAAATGCTGTTCCTTATAAATATAATTTTTGTACATTTATTAATTTGTCTATGAACATTTTTGTCCAGTCTGAGCCAAACAGATTCCTGAATTATTGGGTGTTAAATACAAACAATTGTGCATCATAGATTTCATGAACATGGAACCACAACTTCAGTCACACAATGCATTCACACTCGACCTTGAACAGAAGAGGTAAAAGGCTTCACGAATAATTCCACCACTGAGATAAGTAAAAACAATGAGTTCAAAAGTAAAGTAATAAACACATTTTTTTAGAGTGGCAGCACAGTAGCGTAGTGATTAGCACAGTGGCCTCACACCTCCAAAGTCGAGGGTTTGATTCCCCCTCTCGAGTTTGTGTGTGGGGGGTTTGCATGAGATATGAGGGTTAGGGTTAATTATGTATGAGATAATTGATTAACATTGGTTTCATATATGCCATTAATGACATCCAACTAATTTGCTAACATATGCACAGACCAATGACTATTCAGTGTGTTAAAATAATGAGTTAAAAGCAATTAATTAAATTATTAATTTTACCCCAATAATTTCTGATTACCACACAAAACTTTTTTGACATGAAGGATTTAAGCTTATATTTATGCTTATGTGTGAGGGTTGCCCACTAGAGGGCAATGTTTTGTGTTTGTAGTTTTTGTTGGTAGACTCAGTTTCCCAGAAAGCACCTCTTTCAGGTGAGCACCGTAGCTCGTTAGTAACATGATAAATAGCTGTTTGTTCTGGGAAACTGGGTCGAGCATTAATGTGAGTTCTGGGGGGTGTTCTTCGTACGTCGCTTGAAACATCCGGGATGAATTGACACATCTAAGATGAGATCATCGTGCTAATTAAGACCTGGCTAAGTCGGTTCTTCGAGCACACCGTAAAAAAATTCTTGCTACTCCAACTAAAAAATTTCTAGTGACCTGTTGCATCTAAAATTTTTAGTTGGCTCAATTTAAGTTGTATAAACTATTTTGTTTTTGCTGTGCTGATTACCTCTAAATGTACACACAAATTGAAATAAAACATTCTGTCAACTAAATGTTCTATGCTGAATAAACATGCCTAGTTAGGCCAACAAGCAGTCTCAAATTGAAATATAATGTTGTGTCAATTAAATGTTCCAAGTTGACTGAAAGGTATATTTTGAATTGGAAATTATGCTTGCATAATTATAAAATTAACATCTTAAAGTTTACTTGAGTAGGTTATTCACTGTGGCCACATTTCAAATAACATGACACATTCCTCTAAATTTTAATATTTTTTTTATGTAAACTTTAAACACCTGTTAAAGACTATCAACATTGATTAAGTGCAATCCAGCTACTCTTTCAACAAATAAACAAATGCTGCATTGTTATAACAAAATATGCAAATAACATTCCAAAATGCAAGAATGAAACTGTGCCCTTAACATTCATGTTACAAAGCTTACTAATATCACACTCAGTCAAAACAGTATACTGGATAAATAGACTTCTGCTTTGAGGAACAAAACATACTGATATTTCTCAGTAAAAACGTGCAGTGGCTTATTTGAAAATAAAATATTTTCTTTAACTCAGAAATGGTTTAAGATATAAAAAAAAAATGTTGTGAAATAATTTTGCCAAGCTCCAAGATTGTTTGCAGATGCAGTAAGCACTGTTTCCCAGATATTCTCCCTATAATACCTGAAATACAAAAAGAAAAATATATGAATAACTAATTAAGTAACCGTTTGTAGTTCAAAACCATTAAAAATCCTAGACAAAAAAATGTCCGTTTAGCCATTATAACCGTTTTCAGACACTATAAGGTTAATGAATGATGAAGGAGTGAGAACATTAAGCTCCCTCAGTGGCGCACTAATGCGCCGTCTTTTTCAAATAGCCTTTGAAATTATCAGTCATTAAAATGAATAAAATGTATGTAACGTAATTAAACTTTAGCGGTTTCATAGATTAACATTAATGTCAATGTACATACCATCTGAAAAAAAAAATGCGTTAGTAGCTGAAACGAGTGCATTGCCAGATAACTACTGTAATACTCCAAATTATATAAATAAACACTCGAAAATATAATGTTCTAAAGCTTGCTGCTGGATAATATATATGTTATAAAGCTAAAATTGCTAATTACTTTGCAGGACAGTTAGTTTCCATGAAGTACTCACCATTTCGGGAGGAAATAGCGGGAAGTTCGAAAATTCTGGAAGAACGCTTTTGCGCATGCGCAGAGGTCCCTCTTGTTCGTCCAACATAAAATTAAATGTTAAATGTTTCATGAACACAGTTTTACTCGTTGCCTTGATGAAACTTTCGTAGTTGAGTAATGAAATTTATACAATCATTGAGAAAACATATTTTTCTTTTTTGACACCAGCATTATATTAGCCCAACATATATTTCTTTGTTCCAACAACTATTTTCAGGATTTATTTTTTACAGTGTAGTATGGCCGGATTGAGTTGTCTAGGATTATTGCGCGTTCGTGTGTTGGTTTAAAAGGCGATATGCATCGACAGTAGAAACACTGATCACAAGCCCTTCGATTGGTTGACGAAATGACAAAAGCACAAGCTAAATTTTTTTTGTAACACCTGTTATGCGCTGAAATGCTTCCCTGCCATGGATCCCCACCACACACACACACATAATCGCTATCAAATATTATATTAGAACATAATATGTGCATATGGTTTACAAATTACATGATAAAGTAATATAAAATAAGAAATATGAAAATAAATATGTTGCATATGGAAAAATAGAAATATGAATATTTTTTTCAAAAACATGTATACTTTTATATTGTTTATTTTATAATAAAATTCATTTTGTCCAATTTTTCATTATAAAAAAAATATTTTATTATATATATAAATATTTATTTGCATATTCATGACGAACCCCTGAAAAATGTAAATGTGTTACAAAATAAACATTATACAAGAATTTGAATTAATGGTCTTGAGGGCTGTCTCGTGCCTAGAGTTTATTATAATAATAAAAAAACTATTAATTTATGTTCTAATATAATATTTGATAGCAATTATATATATATATATATATATATATATATATATATATATATATATATATATATATATATATATATATATATATATATATATGCATGCAAGATACTTTTCTTTCCCCACGTGAGTCAGTCCACGTCAGTCATGCACTTTAACCAATCAGATGTGACCTCACCATTTCAACCAATCATAACCCGGCAGGAGCGCAGCCTTAATCCTGTTTACATGAAATAAACCTGCTACCGAGCAGGTTCAAGCTTACGGACATGTTGCTATGACAGCAAATGCGAGATGAGCATCGAAGAATGAAACAATCCAAGATCAGGACAAATCCACAACAATCAAATCCAGCTAACTGAGTTAGCGACGTACGAAGAACACCCCCCTGTTAAAGGGGCCTTTGTTTTGTCTGGTTATGTTCTGTTTTAGTTTGTTTAATTATAGTTGACCTTTTGGTTTCTGGAGAGTTAAGTTAAGTTTATATTTGTCTTAATTTAGTATGTCTCTGTGTCTCCTAGCAGGATTAGCCTCTAGCAGGATTAGCCTTTTGTGTTTGCCCTCATGTTTGAGTAAGCTCCCTTGCATGTTTAGTTCTTAGTCTGTATAAATACTAGAGATGTTCCGATACCATTTTTTCCCTCCCGATACCGATTCCGATACTTGGGCTCAGGGTATCGGCCGATACCGAGTACCGATCCGATACCTGGGTGTGTATCTGTACTGTGTGTATGTGTGTGTATATATATACATATATAATATATACATATATATATATATATATATATATATATATAGTGTATGTATGTATGTATGTATATATATATATATATATATATATATATATATATATATATAAATATATATATATATATATATATATATATATATATATATATAATTTCTTTTTTAAGTAAAATACTACTAGCCCTGTGTAACGAGTTCGACCCTAAGTGCACGGGCGACACCATGAAACACGGACACGAGGCGAGGTCTTACAGGAAAAAGGGTCATTTATTTAGAAAAATGGGGAAGGAAAGGATTAAAGGCTCTCTGCGGTCTTTTCCCCTTCGGCGGCAGGGATGCGAAGGCGGGCTCGACGCGGAAGTGAAGGTGCCGCTCGTTCACGCGCTCCTCTCGTGGAGATCAAAGGCGCCTTTTTTAAGTCTCTGGGGCGCATCACATCGCCCCGCTCTTGTGCCACTGTCTCTCATAAAATCCACCGCGTCGCAAAGTCCAGCTTCCCAACAGTCAGACCCTGAGCTACACTTCCCACTGTGTTTTATAGCGGCGATAGCTCATGGGCCGTTGCCTGATTCTGCGGCCCTGCTGCTTCACATACCTAAAGGGGGGGGGAGGCCGCCTAACTAGTGAGCGAGGAGCAATATCAATTTGGGCGCACGCCCATCACAGGCGCACGCCATGACACTCTGTAAGTAAGCTAAGCTAGCAAAGCTAGCGGGCATAAATAGGTTATATTTAGGAAAATGGTATCAGATCGGTACGTGGACTCAAATACTCGCCGATTCCGATGCCAGATTTTTTTGTGGTATCGGCAGCATTTCCGATACCAGTATCGGAATCGGAACAACCCTAATAAATACTAACCAGTGCGCTACTAACCTTCTTAGATCTTAGTCTGTCTCCTCGTCTGTTTAGATCATAGACTGTTTAGCCACTAATCTTTTAGAGTTCTTGGTCTGTTTCATACCTAGTCTGCTGTGTACCTAGTCTGTTTGTCACTTGGGTCTCTGGCTACTAGCCTGTTTAGCAATTAATCTGTTTAGCCACTAGCTAGCTTAGCAGCTAATGTGCATAACAGCTAGTAGGCCTAGCCAAACCTGTCTTGTGTGTGTTTAGCCTAGGGCTGGGCAATATGGCTGAAAACTGTATCATGATATCAGTGTTTCATATCGATAATTATTGATATTTTTTATGACCCATTTAAAATAAGGACCAGGAGAAGAATATATTATATTTAAACATTTTTATTTTAAACTAAACCTTCATATGATCATAGTTCCATCAGTTATTAAGACAAATGTCAACAACTATGGAAAAATCAAATAATTAAAATGTAAACAAGTCTAAAGTCACAATGAACTCTTAACAATTATCTCTTAACATTTAAGGTGCAAAATTAAAAGAAAATGTAAGAAATGCTAAATAAAGTGTAAAACGCATTGCACTATTTTATATTATCAGTGGTGTCAAAAGTATTCACATTCATTACTTGAGTAGAAGTATAGATACTAGGGTTCAAAAATACTTCTTTAGAAGTTGAAATATCAAACCAAGCTTTGTACTTAAGTAAAAGTTTAAAAGTACTGGTTTCAGTATTTAGTGCAACTGAACATAATTATTTGAAGGTTGACTTTTTTTTGTATTAAAAACACTTCTTTTATTGGTCGGATGAAATGCAAATTTTTTGAGATAGGGATTTTGGGTTTTCATGAGCTGTACGCCACAATCATCAATATTAAAACAATAAAAGGCTTGAACTACTTCAGTTGTGTGTAATGAATCTAAAATATATGAAAGTCTAATGTTTATCAGTACATTACAGAAAATAATGAACTTTATCACAATATGCTAATTTTTTGAGAAGGACCTGTATAGTCCCTTGTGTTAGTCCTCTAGTCTGTTTAGTGTGTCTTGTCTCATCCGGTTTGTATCCCAGGTCTGTGGGTATTACTGGTTGTGTAATCCCTAGTCTGTGTATTACAGTAGTTGATTATTTGGTTTTGTTTATAGCTCGCTCCAAAGTAAAGCCAACTTCCTTTGTTCTTAGTCTTTTTTAGTAATAAACCAAACCTTCACCTCATCCCCTCTGTGTCTATGCCTTACCACACCTCAGCCCACAGTCCAACATCTAACAATTCAAGACAATAAATAGAGCCTAATATTTTTAGTCATGTAGCATGGGGGGTCTTATCGGTAGCAACCCCATGAATTTGAGTTATATTGCTTTCATAAAATAGTATAAACTACCAATACAATGTTTTTGAAGACACCAGACTTAGTTTTTTTATGTTTAATTATTCAGATTTAGTTTTTTCCGTCAAACGTTGCCACTGGAAAAAAAAAAACAGCACCCCCTCCCAAAAAGTACTTACATCATCACTGTGTAGCCTCTCCTCTTTCTGTATATTAGCACCTGATAACTTTGGTCTTCAGCGTCTTTAAAAGAAGAAATTTTAACAAGACTAATACCCAAAGGTCTTCATATAGTGATTTTACAAGGTTATATAGACAACGTAGAATGGAGAAAAAAAAAACATTTGGGTCTCAAGGTTAACCTGATTGAGCCATCTCTACCATTCAGTTGAGGTATGCTATCCTAAAAAAGTTGCTATATTCCACTGTGTCTTTAACATTATGCCTTTTAGTTGCTTTGTAAAATACAACAAAGTGCATGTAATCATGAAATATAATTGTATATTTTTTTGCTATATAAAATATTTTTTTATTTATTAATGTAATTATTATTAAAGGATTTTACTTTATTTACTTAGAAAAATATTTTTTAAAGCAGATCAAGAATACAGACTGGACCAGAGAAATTCAGCCAGAGACTGACTACCATCAAGTGTTCCACAAAGCGTTATAGGAGATCTCTTCTCCCAACGGCCATAAAATTATACAACTCTTCTCTGTAACATGTACACTATGCGGATATTCACTGTCATTAACAATAAGACAATATTACATACCTGTATTAATATTTTAATAATACAATATGTAATACAATATTACAGATACAGTAACAATACAATATTACATACCTGTATTAATTTGTGCAATATTTACCAGTGCTCTTGAGTCATACTGAACATTCTCAAGTGTTAAATCTGATACCTGTATAATTTGTGCAATATCTTTCCTTTTTCCCTCCAATGTGCAATATCTGTATTTTAAATTTTGTTTAGTGTGCAATAAGCAGTGGTGTCAAAAGTATTCACATTCATTACTTGAGTAGAAGTATAGATACTAGGGTTCAAAAATACTTCTTTAGAAGTTGAAGTATCAACCCAAGCTTTTTACTTAAGTAAAAGTTTAAAAGTACTGGTTTCAAAACTACTTAAAGTATAAAAGTAAAAGTACCGTGAGGGGGGAAAAAAGCATTAAGGTCTCGCTTTCTGATCATGCAACGGGGGGGGGGGGTGTCGTTGTACGCGTTCTGATCATGTGACGAGGGGGGGGGGCGTTGTGCGCGTTCTGATCATAAAAATAGAGTAACGAGGCTGTTTTTAAAAAGTAAGGAGTAGAAAGTACAGATAATTGCTTAAAAATGTAAGGAGTAGAAGTAAAAAGTCGGCTGAAAAATAATTACTCCAGTAAAGTATAGATACCCAAAATTTCTACTTAAGTAAGGTAACGAAGTATTTGTACTTCGTTACTTGACACCTCTGGCAATAAGGTACTTTTATTTATTATTATTTATTATTTCATCCCTATTTATAACTCTTTCCTTTTCTACTGGATAACAACTGTGAGCAAGTAACCAAGAATAATCAATTTCCTTCTGGGATTAATAAAGTTCTTTGAATTTGAATCTTGAAAAAAAAAATCCCTTGCTTCTCTTAGTGAGGATGTCAAAGGGTTAACTAGTGTTGACTTAGTTAGAATTAACGGGCCAACATTGCGCTAATAAAAATTATGTAACCAATTCACTTGCCTTTTTCTTCCTTTCCCTTACTCTGAGGTCATCCTATAATCAGTCATAACATAATGATCACCAAGTCCAGCAAGTACTATTTTACCATCAAAACGGCTCTGACCATCGAGGCATGGACTCCATTAGACCTGTGAAGATGTGCTGTGGTACAATACTGTATCTGTCATTAGCAGTTCCGTTAAATCCTGTAAGTTGTGAGATGGGGCTTCCACAGATTGGAATTGATTTTCAGGGGACAGGGGTAGCTCAGTAGTTAAGGCACTGGACTACGGTTCGGAAGATCCCAGGTTCAAACCCCACAACCACCAAGTTGCCATTGTTGGGCCCTTGAGCAAGGCCCTTAACCCTCAATTGCTCAGATGTATAATGAGATAAAAATGTAAGTCGCTCTGGATAAGAGCGTCTGCCAAATGCCTAAATGTAAAATGTAAATTTTCAGGCACACCCCACAGACACACGATTATCTGGAGAATTTGGAAGCTGAGTCAACACCTTAAACTTGTTGTGCTCCTCAAACCATGTTTAAATATTTTTTTCAGTGTTGCCGGGAACATTTCTGCTGAAAGACGTCACTGCCATCAGGGTACATCATTTCCAAGTAGGGGTGTATTTGGTCTGCAAAAAAATTTAGACAGGTGGTATGTGTCAAAGTAACATCCACATGGCTGGTCTATTATGATGTGAAAGAAAATGTGATTTACCTGACCAGGCCACCTTCTTCCACTGCGCATCCAGTTCTGATATATACCCATTGTAGGCACTTTTGCTTGTAGACAAAGGTCAGCATGGGCACACAGACCACTCTGTAGCTACACAGCACCATACTGTACATCACAAACTGTGATACACTGTGTTCCAACAACCTTCTGTTGGAACCAGCATTAACGTTTACAACAGTTTGATCTACTAGCACTTCTATTGGTTCAGACTAGCCTTAGCAACCCATGTGCATGTCGGTTGACTGGTTTTCCTTCCTTGGACCCCTTTTGGTAGACCCTGACCACTGCAGACCAGGAACATCCCGCAAGAGCTACAGTTTTGGATTTGCTCTGGCCCAGTCGGCTACACATCATAACTTTTTTGAAAGGCACTTATATACTTATACATGCCCATTTTTTTCTGCTTCCAACATATCAACATCAGGGACAAAATGTTCCCTTGCTGCCTAATACCACCCACCCACTATGTATTCCAGATGCCACTGTAATGAGATAATGTCATTCACTTCACCTGTCAGTGGTCATACAAAAAGCTTCACTAGATAATTGAAATATGTACAGTAAATAGTAAAAGATCAGGGTGGCATCCCGAACACATGGCTGAGTTGTTGAATTGTTGACTATGGATAGTCATCCTACTGTATGTCAGGGCCAGAACCAAAGCAGAAATATTCCTTTATGTCAAATTGTGAGAACAAATGCTGCTACAGTGAGAAACTCTGTAAAGAAAAGTTATTGTACTGTTGATTTCCCGTCATGTAAAATCTATTGAACATTTATTGTATGTTTGTATTTTAAAGATACAATGAATGTTCAATAGATTTTACAGCACTGTAAAAGGCTTTACAGGCTTGCAAAATGGGTTCCAAATGGGGTGTAAAAGAATTATAGCAGTCTGTGGGAAGAGTATAGAATGGACTGATAGAGAGAGAGGATGTGGGTGTGTCTGTGTTCCTCTGTGTGTATGAGAGAGAGAGAGAGAGAGAGAGAGAGAGAGAGAGAGAGAGAGAGAGAGAATCATATCACATATAACTTTGACAACATGTGTGACATCAGAGGTTACCTCCCCCAAGCTTGTCCACTAGAGATGGTCTGGTCACAAGAAAAACCTTTCAGAACCCAGCCATAATATGCACAGTCCTTTCCAAGACGCACATGTATATGCTTATTCGCAGGCACATGTGTGAACACTGAGTTAAAAGAGGGTGTAAGACGAGCCTTAGAGCTGAGCAGACGTTTAGTGCTGAGGAATCAGAGTGGACGACTGTGGACAGCCCTGAGCTTTAGTGACCCACTGAATGAAGGGAACAGCATGTCAGTCTTCCTGCTCATCCTCATCCTCAGCGAGGTCCTGCTCCCCAACCTCACCTGTGCATCCAGAGGTACAGTACACTGTGTTGTTTACTGTTAGCTACAACTGTTCTCAGCTATGGAAAACAGACTAGGATTTTAAATATGTTAAAAGAGCTGCAGGTTTATGATTTGGTGCTTTACCCAGGATCACAATATACTGTAAAACAACAAAAGTACATGTTGCTTGAAAGTACTATTAATTCTGGTAAATCGAATTTTGGATGCTAGAATGTGTTTAATTTTATAAACAACTCAACATAATTGTAACAATATTATTTATGGCTTTATGTAGATCAGAATCTAATGGCTCAGAATTTGTCAATGAACTTATGCACTCTTCTTTTATTTGCTTTGTTTGGCCCAGTTTTTGTCTCTTGTGCTTAACTGACTCCAGCATGCAGAGGAAACATGCATGCCATTAAATGAAATAAATTTGCCTCAGATTGTTTATGAAGCATGTTCAAAACAAAAGACTTATGAACATAACATTATGTTATTATTAGTGTCCATTTGGTTATTAGTTATGTTAGTGCAAAATGGAACTGATTTCTTTTGGACGTCCCTTCAGTTCTCACCAGTTATCAATAACTGAAATAGCTATTTATGGAGTGTTTCTTTGGAAGAGGTGCTGAAGTGTGAGGAGATGGCCATCAGCTTCAACCAAAACAGTCTGATCTAAAAACTAAGCTATGGTGTATTTTTCCATTGGTCCTGCTTTCTCCTCAGCTTTCTTTCCATTTGAAAAGTCTTGTATCCTGTGCAATTGTACATAATCCTGGTGCAATTTCTTTTGGAGTACACCATTACCTAATCATTGTTGGATCTTGACAACATGTATCCCGCCTTGTTGAAACTGACCTAAGCTTGACAGGCGAATTTCCAGCCGTAGATTAAGACTAGGCCTTGGCTAAATGGCACTGTTTCAGGAAATTGAGACTCTTCACTTGCAGGCCTCTTAAATACAAAAATAGACAAAAGGAAATAATTGCCACTATATCTTTAAGAAGATAGTTTTCCAATTGAGTATGATAATAAAAATCATGTGCTGGTGGGAGTGGTCTTTTCCAGGATGAGAACCACAGAGGAGAAAGTAATTCGGAACGATTTCTTAACTATTAAAATAAGTTAAAACATATGTTATTCCCCCTCACATACCCAGAATCTTAATCCAAATGATGACAACATGCAGAAATCATGGAGAACTTCCATTTCTTGTGTCACTGATTCTGATTTTCTGTCTGAAAGCTATCATTCCTGTAGAAGTCTCTTCAATCAAAGCCAAAATGAACCTGCAATAAGATGCAGATGGTGATGCGCTACAAGTCTACTTTCTCAACTAAGAACTTATTTAAATATAACAAATGTCGCAGAGCAAATTTGTTTCTACACTAAACATCCCAAAATGTCATTATAGAGGTGGAGGTGAACATGTAGCATGTCTAGGTATAACAGAAGGTCTTTGCTTGCAGTGATGTAGTGCTGAGCCAGAGGTGCTGTGCTGGGCCAGAAGAGAATCTACTTTAATATTTGTGATGCACTTGCACCTACACATTTGCCTAAGGCAAAAAGCACTCTAAGAATGAACCAGTACTTTTCGTGTGTTTATCTACTGTATTTGAGACCGTAGGTCTGTCTGCTTTTGCTATGCTTAGTCCAGCAATCTTGATCTCTAGTTGTCATGATGATTTAAATTTTTTTTAATCCATGTGGAATCTAAATATCATCCTACATTTTATCTAGCATTTAGTAAACAGGGTAAAAGAAATACCTAATAAAGTTATAATAAAGAATAAAGTTAACCTCTGGGGAAAGAAAGTATACTGTATATGTTAAAATGAGGCAAAAGATCAAGATCAAAACATACAGGTAAGGCTAATTATGTTTTCAAATAGAGTGAATATAGGCAGGGAATGTAATTGTACTGTAAATTATTACAGTAAATAATAGAGTATGTGAGTGTGTGCATGTTTGTGCCCTGTGATGGATTGGACCCCATCCAGATTGTATCCCGACTTGTACGCCAAGGCCCTGGGATTAACTCCAGGCCTCCCTGCTCCTATATTTACCCCTACTTCATCAATGTCTATAACCAAACATGTAAAGGAATTTTCTTCAAAAAGCTTAGACTTGGCTCATGGAAAAAGTCTTTTAGAGAAAACAGATGATAAAAGTTATATCAACAGTACCCCTTCAAATTTCATGCACAAGTCTTTACACAAAAGGATGTAGATGTCTAAAATTTTACTTTATAAATACAATTGCGATTTAGGCCCATGGTGCTTGGCCTTAAAAAAAAAATCAAAAATAAAATCTTGACTGTTGTGACTGTTCACACACAAACACTTTTCCACACACAGTCTTGACTTTTCATGTTTCATTACTCAGGCATCGCTCCAATGCACCTGACTAATGCCTTAGGAGATGCCCGGAGATGGGCCTGAGCTAGCTACAAACTAACCAAAAGCCAATTTGCATGCTTTGGAGCTGCCAAGAATTTCCTTCT
The DNA here is from genome assembly GCA_030522415.1 of Channallabes apus. Taxonomy (NCBI): domain Eukaryota; kingdom Metazoa; phylum Chordata; class Actinopteri; order Siluriformes; family Clariidae; genus Channallabes; species Channallabes apus. The sequence goes on from CM060109.1 coordinate 21,979,545, forward strand.
GTCTTACACACATCATTTCTTTCCTGCAGTAACGCGCACGTTCCACTAATCAAATAATAAAAGCTGACCACAAGGCTATACTTCAAATCCATTTCTAAGATGTTTGATTTTCATTTATTATTCTTGTCTTTACTAGTGACTGTTTTAGGTTCAAGAGTGGTGCTTTAAATGTCTGTGGCCCAGATTCACATGTCTGTCCTGTTAATGGTTGTTTTGGTGGTATTGCCCATGTAGTTGTTGGATAGAACTAAATCTGGCGTGAAACTGTGGAACTGTTGATCCACAGCCGTGTTGAAAATTCTAGCAAACTGTAAAGCATTAACATATCCCATTAAATTGGGAAAAAAAGTGTACTCTTGTGAGGACAACCAACCTGCAGGCGTATTATAATATTTTCTCTGTGGCAACAGCATAAAAACACATTGTTCTCTGATACTGTAAATGCCCTGCCAGAATCAAAGTCAATTAATGCTCTGTAGGTTTTGGCTATTAAAAGCCTTGATGTCATATTGAGGCTTATTCTTCCACTGAGGAGGCCAATGGCTTAGACAAAAATAATAGATTCTCTCTTTATTCCTGGTCTTTGTGTAATATTTGGTTTATATTCCATTCATAGTGCGCAGGCAAGCGACAAAGGTTCGGATCAGTGCTCTAGGAGACACCATCATGCTGAGGTTCCTGGAGCCACACAGAGAAACTAAACTGGAGGGATATATTCTGGGATACGGAAGCAGTTTGTTCTCCAAGCAGTTAATTAAACTCCCTGATGACGGGGAACCATATGAAACTGAAATTGGTAAAGCTTTCAGATACTCCATTTGACAGGCTCTCTCTAGCTGTCTTGCTCTCTCTGACTTTCTGTTTTGCTCTTTCAGACGCTGAACCAAAATATCTTGTTGCAGTTCAGCCAGTCAATGAAGAACAGGTGAAGAAACAGTGCACAGGTAAACAATAGCACTGTAACTTTATACCAAGCGCTAATAAAGACATAGTATTGTAATCATGCATAGCCTGCTGTGAAGCTACAGTATACTGTCCAAAAAGGGGTTTCAAAAGGGTTCAATTATCGGACTTTATCAAGCAAAGAAAACAACTAGGGAGATTTTAAATTAATGGAATTAGGTTAATAATCCTTCAATGCTTTATTAAAACCTGGAAGAGTGCTGAATCATCAGTTTCCAGGAAGAAATGTGGTTGAAAACGACATTGGGTCATGAATGGAGAGCCGTTAAGGCTTGGTGAAGTTGCATCGTAAAAATATCGACAGTTGAAATCACAGCTATATTTAATAGTGAAAGCAAAAGCATTTCCACACACGCAATGTGTTGGGAACTGACAGGATTGTGAAACAAATGTGTGCTCATAAGAAAACTACTTGGTCATGAGGCCGATTAGGATAAGAGTCTTTAATCTTTTTAGGGAGCATAAAGATTGGACAAGAACATGTGTTCTGATGAATCCAGATTGACCCTGTTTCAGAGCGATGGACGGATTGGGGCAGGAAGGGAAGCGCATGAAGCGATGCACCTACTGTATTATGACCTGGGGTTGCTTCAGTTGGTCAGGTCTCGGCTCAGCAACTTTATGTATCAATAAAATGAAGTCATCTGTTGACCTTAATGTACTGAACTGCCAGGATGTGAATTTAAAGCACTGAGCTGTTTGACACTATTGCTTTTATATGCATTCACATAAATGAAGGGAACGTGCTGATACATTTTAAATCTACAGGAAAGGAGTCTCTGGAAAAGCCTCTGCATCTGGTGATTGGCACTGTGTCCCCGACCTCAGTTATGCTGTCCTGGGCCACACTGCTAAACACCCTTTCCACTGAAACAAACCTGGATGACTGCACGGATGACGGGTGAGACTGCATGTTTATATTGTGCATGTCTGCTTTCTCTACGTTGGATAAGAACGTTAATACTCTGCCAGATGTTTGGTCATATTTTTAACAGAAGACATGGAGCAGTACCAGTATGTAGAAGAGCCAAAACTATCAGAGTCCCAGTCCTAATACTCACATAGCTGAAAGCCAGGAATATGGCGCACACACACACACACACACACACACACACACACACACACACACACACACACACACACACAATGTTGTGTGCTCTTTGGTCAAGCTGGTGGAAAGCTTTACGTCAGTCTGCTCTGTTTAACTCTTTATCCAATCCTTTTCCTGCCCAGTATAACCCACAGAGTCAGAAAACTGAGAGTCAGTAAAAGCAGAACTCAAGCAATTATAATTCTTGGGAAAATTAGATTTTGCACTGCATCCCAAACAAAATGTAAAATATAATTTGCCTTTTACTGTATATCCATGCATATCACTTTTGTAACAATAGAGGAACTAAACGACTTTGACTTCTGTAGTGATTACACAGTGCGCTACAGGGAGAAGGAGCCCAAAAAGATTTGGAACTATCAGACATGTCCCACCACTGATACAATCATTGATGACCTCAAACCAGATACACCATATGAATTTGGGGTCCGGGCAAAGTTGGAGAATATCAATGGAGCCTGGAGCCCTTCAGTAACCCACAACACAGCTGGTATGTCAGAACAACAAAGCATTAAACATTTTCCATGCAGATCACTTCATGAGGCTCAGATCCCTATACAGATTGGTACAAAGGTTCAATTCCCCATGAATTCTAATTTAACAAGAAAAATATGTTTGTTTTTTGTTTTGCTTTTTAAAATTTACAAAGCAGGAATCTATTGCAATGCCAGAATATGTATCTGATTATGTATTTGTTTAATGCTTCAGATATCAATTTATATGTCAGATATTGGTTTGAAACCCAAAGTGGTCATGGGTTAAGGATGGCGAGTAATATCAGCCTACATATCACACTACTTCATAATTAGTGGTGCTTGCGAAACCAACCAAGTAATATCTTGTATTATCTTTTTTTTATTACTTTTTTTTACTAGTTATTAATCCAGTACCATAGAACCATGAAAAAGGTATCAAATTGAGCGGCTTATCTGGAAATGTTTTGCTACTGTATGTCTTTTCTAAGGGGTGGGAGGTAAATTGCCACGCCCAAAAAATCCAATAGACTTAACATTAAGACCAACTTTGACGGATTTTAGCGTAGAGCAAGAATTTTGTAGAAATATGAAGCGTACCACATTTAAAGAGGCGTGCAAGCTGTGTCAGAACATACCCCACAATAGGGTATAATAGGGTATTGACATATAGTATTATTGTGAAGGTGCTCAAAGTTGCATTACCTGCTATGGTAACTTCCATAGGAACTTTGAAACTGAACCTAATTGTGGATCACATTGTCATAGATGGGGGTGGGCCCATTTTACTCAGCCAACCAATCAACCTATCAAGCTATGCCCTAGTAACCACCTTAGAGCACCTTAGCAACTGATTATGTAGACAGTCATTACAAAAGGCCCAGAGGCCAGAGTTTCGCCATGGCAAGCACCACTCACATTTTCTTCAAAAAATTTACATATTTTTTACTGAATGTAATTATATCGGGCAGTGGTGGCTCAATCGGTTAAGGCTGTGGGTTTCTGGGTTACTGATCGGAAGGTCGGGGGTTCGAACCCCAGCATCGGCAAGTTGCCACTGTTGAGCCCTTGAGCAAGGCCCTTAACCCTATCTGCTCCAGGGGCGCTGTAAGCTGGCTGACCCTGCGCTCTGACCCCAGTTTCCTAATTGGGATATGCGAAGAAGAAATTTCGCTGTGCTGTAAAAAGTACATGTGACAATAATTGAATATTCTTCTTCTATATTTTACCCAGAATTTCCAAAGTAGTGTTATGTAGCCCTTAAAGATCGGAGCATTGGAGCATCGGAGTATTTTTTTTCAGGATTGTGCAGCCTGGAGTGACAAATCTTTTTTTCAGCACAGCTAGGCAACATGATGAACTCTATTTTATTTTATTTTAAACATCTAAATGTACACATGACTGAATCGAAAAAAGGGGGTAATATAGGCAAAGATATAGAAATAGCACAGATACACATGGTTGTTTCTATGACCAATAATAATAATAATAATATGCTCATTTTGAGAGTTCTACATTTTTGCGGCATTACTCCCATATTCTTGTAGTGGTAAAATTTACACATTATAAAAATAATGATAATTTTCATTCTGCCTGACATATCTGGATCTGCATGTTCATGTTAATGCATGTAGGGTTTCTTTGTCCTGTTAGGACCTACAGTACCTGACTATTCATTTAAATCCACAATAAAGTAAAACCTTTCTACTTCAACACAATGTTTTTGTTGGGCTCCATAGGATCCCAGTGCTGGTTTCTAACAAGATACAACAACAACAGCAACAAATATAATATTGTACCTCTTATGAAATTATGTATTAGTTTGGATGTGCATGATATTAAATATAGATTAAATATGATAAATTATTATCAAATGTCTACATAGAATCTGATCCAACCAATTCATAGACCTTTATTAATAATAATTAATTAAATAATAATAAATTCCAGTAAACGACACCTTTTATGGTTATAAAAGATATAGAGAAACATGGCCACACCTGTATCAAAAAGAATATGTAAGAGAAACTGATTTTTTTTTTTACATATGGTAATGAATTAACACCTGTAAAAGCCAACAGACTATAATGACTTTAACTGCCACTGACTTCAAATAAGATGTAAATGAAAATCAACTAATAAAAAGGAAAAAAAAAAAATTTTTATTAAATAAATAACTTGCCCTTCTCTGTTCCATGCTGTTCTTTATTTTCATCAAAAGAAATGGACGCCCATAAAATGCTGGAGCCTGAGAATCTTTTTCAGCCTGAGGTAAGTCTGTTATGTATAATCATTTTTTTCTCTCTTTGGTTTTCTCTTTGCCTCCCTTCTCTGTCTTTCTTTGTAAGTCTAGACTTGTGTCTCCTACAGCCACCCAGCACCGAAGAGCCTCAAACGTTTTCCCCCTCAGTGCCTGGTAAGATCTGTTCTCCATTCATAAGAGCATTAAGAGAAACTTTGATATTTATGAAATGTCTGATTCACTGTGATACATTTCTTTCTACAGTTCTACACATTGTGACTGAAAGCAGACCAGCTCCCCCTCTCAGTACCCCAGAACCCTCTCCTACACAAAGGATAACTGATGGTAATTAAAAATGACTTGTTTCACCGCTTGATAAATAAGTTCTTTCAACGTTGGTTGTTCAAGCCCCAGCTCCACTGGCAAATTTCATGGCTGACCCTGTGTTCTGAGTAGAGGTGTCAAGTAATGAAGTACAAATACTTCGTTACCTTACTTAAGTAGAAATTTTGGGTATCTATACTTTACTGGAGTAATTATTTTTCAGCCGACTTTTTACAGTACTTTCTACTCCTTACATTTTAAAAAAATGGCCTCGTTACTCTATTTTTATGATCAGAACGCGCAACCCCCCCCCGGTCGCATGATAAGAATGCGCATAACGCCCGCCATCCCCCCCCCCTGTCGCATGATCAAAAAGCGAGACCTTAATGCTTTTGTCGCCCCTCACGGTACTTTTACTTTTATACTTTAAGAAGTGGCGCGGCTCGGTGGTGTAGTGGTTAGCACTGTCGCCTTGCACCTCCAGGGTCTGGGTTCGATTCCCCGGCCAGGCTCGATTCCCGTCTCTGTGTGCATGGAGTTTGCATGTTCTCCCCGTGCTTGGTGGGTTTCCTCCGGGTACTCCGGTTTCCTCCCGCAGTCCAAAGATATGCAGTTAGGCTAATTGGCGTTCCTAAATTGCCCGTAGTGTGTGATTGGGTGTGTGAGTGTGTGTATGTGTGCCCTGCGATGGATTGGCACCCTGTCCAGGGTGTACCCTGCCTAGTGCAAGTCTCCTGGGATAGGCTCCAGGTCCCCTGCGACCCTGAACACAGGATTAAGCGGTATGGAAAATGAATGAATGAACTTTAAGTAGTTTTAAAACCAGTACTTTTAAACTTTTACTTAAGTAAAAAGCTTGGGTTGATACTTCAACTTCTAAAGTAGTATTTTTGAACCGTAGTATCTATACTTCTACTCAAGTAATGAATGTGAATACTTTTGGCACCACTGGTTCTGAGCCAGGCTGACCCATGCAAAGAAAGAATTTTGTAGTTAGACTTAAACTAATGTTACAGTTGAGGGTTTTCAGAGAATGTTCCCACCCATTCACAATGATCTGTAAGGTTACAGTACCATATACAGTATACCAGGCACGTGCAGAGGGAGATAAGTGATGTCTTATTAGGGAATCTATTGTGAGCTCTACAGTAAAATTAAAGGTACTGCAGGAATATTTGACAAATAGTGATTACTCCCTACATGTGAAACAATCTCTCATACTTCTAATTTGTCTGGGCTGATAGATAGGGTGAATAGATGGAAGCACTTTCCTGTGAAAATATATGTGGCAATATGTGTCATGATTTGATGAGATCAAGGTAGAAATTTTGGGGCCTAATTTTAAAATATATTTGACACAAATACAAGACAGAACACCTATTGTGAAGCAAGGTGGTGGCAGCATCATACTATGTGGCCGCTTCTTTTACGCTGACACTGGGGCAGTAGTCACAATAGATAGAGGAAATCATGGATCCAAATGTCAATGTATTTTGACTAAACTCTGGCTTTAAGTAAAATAATGATCAAAAGCACAAGTCAGTAAAGGACTGGTTCCAGACAACAAAGATAAATGTTTTGGAACGACCCAGTCAGATAACAGATCTAAATCCTATCCAAAGCTGATGGGATAAATAATGACTGTGCACAGGAGATCCCCTAGTTTTTTTTTCTTGATACAGCTAGAGAATTTTTCTAAAGCAAGTAAAAGTAAAATAATTACTCATTCCCAAAAAGAGTGCTGTATTACAAGCCAAAATGTGCTGTAACAAACTTTTCATTAAGTTCATTACTTTTTCTTTGTAATATACTTTGTTTTTATACTCACCTGAATTTGCTAGTTGCCTCATATTAAAGGTGAAAAGGTCATAACTTGACATAATTGGTCTTGATTATATACAAATTTTTACATCACAAAAATCTACATGACATAAGGGGTGTTCAGATATTGTATGTTTAATCCAATACAATTCAGTTTTATTTGTATATCGCTTATAACAGTGGTCATTTGCAAAGCCAAAGTATGTCTTCTTACGTAAGCTTAACAAATATTAAAGTAACCATTCCAACAACCAGATATGCCAATGTTACCCAAATGTCAAACTAATCTAGCCTTCTCTAGGCAGCAGGGAACAGTTTTGTTTTCTGGAACACCTGAAAACAAATGTTGGGAAACAGGAAAGTTTCGGTGCCCTGATACATAAACCCTCTGTTCTCACATTCATGCACTCGTTAAAAGTTTGAATACATCTTCTAAATTCATGGCCCTGATTTTTATTTCTTTCCACATTATAAAACAAAGCTGAAGGCATCCAAAATATGCAATAATCTCATTTGAACAGTTGATATTGAGATGTGTCTGCTACTTATGCTCTGTAAAACCTTCATAATGACTCATCATGGTGCTTGATGGGTTTTGCAAACACACTTGTCAATACTGTTCTTGCAAAACACTTCCAGAATTGCTAACCTTTGTGTCGTAAACATAACAACTGACTGTTGCAATGCGTTATTTTTATATTAGCTTAAAAATCTCAAGTATTGTTCCAGAATGTAGAAAACAAGTCACTAAACAGAAAACATTAATTTATAAGGTACAGTACAGTATGTTAAATTTTTGACCCATACTGCACCTTCACCTTCACTGCAGCCATTCTGCATTCTTTCTCAGTAAACTTGCGGAATAATGTGAAGACTGTGTCATGGGGGACAAAATAGAAAGAATTTATATGGTGGCTTTATTTTCCAATATTTTAGTACTGATTGGGTGGTGTGCTCCAGCTTCCAATTCTTCACTCCTGATTTAGCAGTGCTTGCTGGGATGTTCATCCTTATAGATCAAATTTTACACCATATTCCTAAATTATGAATTTATAATACCTTACATCCTGCGCATTATACTTTATTTTCACTCCTTGTTTCTGACGGACAGAATCTTTAGTGACAGTTCAACTGAGATGGTTTTGGTTCAGAAAAATAATTGTTAAGACAATGTTTTTCATCTGGACCTTCCGAAAAATTGTGGGTTGAGGGGGATGTAAATATGAAAGCAGCATTGTTCAGAATTGCCAGAAAATCCCTTCTTTATCCAGGTCCAAGACTTATTTTTTATTTTTTATTTTTATCACAGATTCAAACAGCTTTTGATTTCTGATTGTAAACAGATGGAACAGGGAGACAAATTTCCCTTTTCCTGGTTTCTATTTTGTAGTTTCATAATTTTCACAGTATATGTACCATATGGTCTAGCCAAATGTCTGACTGGCATGGACACCATAACAGACTTCATGATTAATTTTAGATCAAATCCAACTGAACACATGCTTCAAGAGATTAGGCGAGTCAAATCTGTGCTTTTGGACAAAGAAGATGACATGGCCAATATCACATAAACTTGCTTATATTTAACTAAGAACCTTCACAAAGTGCAGAATCCTGAATATTAAATATTAAAGAAGTTTAATGAATAAAACATTTACTTTCTTTGTTTTAAATATATCAGACTTCTGAAACCATCTTTTTATTTCCATTACACATTATGATGTTACTATCACTGACCCCATTGAGTCAAATAAATTCAAACATACACTTTGTTCTCAATTCTCAGCAAAAGATAGAGATGTTTATAAACCACAGAAGCCTGAGAACCTCCAGAGGCCTGAGGTAAGTCTGTCATGTGCAATAAGCTATTTTCCACCTTCCTCTTTCTCTGGCCTTTTCTCTGTCTTTCTTTGTAACTCTAGACCTCTTTCTTCTACAGAAGCCCGTCACTGAAAGCCCTCAAACTTTCCCGCCGTCAGTGCCTGGTAAGATCTTTTCTCCATTTGTAACACATTAAAAGTAACGAATATTTATCAAATATCTAAAGCATTACAATATGCTCCACTCTACAGTTCTATCCAGCACGATTCAAAGCAGACCAGCTTCCCTCTTCAGACCCCGGGCACCCCCTCCTACACAGAGGATAATTCAAAGTAATAAAAATACTATTGTTTTTATTACTGATTTGCAGATGACCTGTGATTTTCTCATAGATCACCTGATTTAAAAGTAAAAAACAACCAGTTCAATGTGCAAGTAGACCATCAGCTAATACACTAATGGTCTACTCTTCTGATAAGTAACCCAATGATGGTACTTTCCAATGATAGATCAATGGGTGAAGGCTGGTAAATTGTCTCATACTAATGTCAGTGTCATTTGTGTCATTAGTAAGAATGTAAATGATGATCATTATTATTATTATTATTATTATTATTATTATTATTATTATTATTATTATTATATGTGGTTTTAATACAACATATTTATGGGTTCTTGCCATGCAGTACTGTTGGTTGTTGTTGGCACCCTGTGTCTTTTTTTGTACAAGCTTTGTTATACATGTTTATTTAAAAAAAAAAAAAACATTTCTGATTTCCAAACATAAGTGTTCCAGCAAAAAGAAAAAAGAAATCAAAAAGCTTCTGCATACATTAAAGAAGAAGCGGGTACAACAAATTCCTCGGGCGGACTGTGGCTGGTTCTGCAGAATATTCAGTAAAACTAAACAGCTAATTTCCTTATAAAACTGCACAAAATGTGCATGAGACTATACCAGAGTGGCAGAGTTAAGAGTGTATAAATACAGTCAGTGAATTTATTTTCATCTATTTAGTATATACTGTAGTTCAATTAATCTGGCTGTTTATACTTTTACCAATTTATACATTATTTCAGTAAAACATTATCAAAGTGTGATTATTGACCAGACAGTGAAAAGAAGAGTTCATGAGAAAAATAAAGTTGCTTAGCATTTGATCTGGCAGCACAGTGGCTTAGTGGTTAGTGCTATCACCTTGCCTCTTCAGGGTGTGGGTTCAGTTCCCATCTTGAGTATGAGTGCATGGAATTTGCATGTTCTTCTCATGCTTGGTGGATTTCCTCAGGGTACTCCGGTTTTCTTCCACAGAAAAGACTTGCAGATTAGGTGTTCCCAAGTTGCCCGTAGTGTGTGAATGAACATGTGAATGTGTCTATGTGTGTGTGCCCTGCAGTGGATTGGCACACCATCAAAGATTTACCCCACCTCGTGCCCTAAGTCTACTTGGATAGGTTCAAGAGCCCCTGCGACACTGTATACAGGAAAAAGTGGTATACACAATGAGTGGTTTAGCATTTGTATTTGATTTAATGTTAGATTCAGGGACAAGGATGCTCTGACTCTTAAAAATGAAACAAACGTTTACTCCTGTGGGAAGGACTGAACAGGAAATAACGGAGTTATTAAAAGTCATCTTTTTTTTCCATTCCCTTTTGAATTCTGCACACATACTGGCAATATCTAATGCTGAGCCAACAAAATGCAAAATAAATAGAAAAAAAACCTTAAAACTTGTCCTAGATAAAAAATTTGTAACATAAAGGTGCTGCTTTAGTGCATTCGTAGTGCATTGTGACTCAAACACATAATGCAGAAACTGCCTAAAGACACAACTTGTTCTCTTTTCTTACCCTTAGACACCGATGAACCCCTAAAGTCTGAGATCATTCTGGTGCCTGAGGTAAGACTATACCATGCAGAAATATATTTTTCCTCAGTCTATAGGGTCCTTCCTCTTGCCTTTTCAAATACAGACTTCTCTCTCCTACAGGAGCCAATCACTGAAGGTCCTCAAGCTTTTTCCCCATCAGTGCCTGGTAGGGTTTATCCTTTATAACCAAATATTATGGGAAACAATATTAATCAATACTGATTCACTGTGATATGCTTCACTCTCTAGATATGCACAGTGTGACTCAGAGCAAACCGGTGTCTGTCCTCAGACACACAGCACATTCTCCTACCCAGAAGATAATTCAAGGTAATGATTTCTTGAACATCTCTGAATTTACCATAGACTGCGTGATTTAAAAAGAATCTTTCCCATCTTATTGCTCTTTTATATTATAACATTTGTCTCATTTGTTCTGCACCTGTTATACAACCCCTGGCAAAAATTATGGAATCACCCCTCTCAGAAGATGTTCATTCAAATGTTTAATTGTGTAGAAAAAAAACAAGCACATACATGCCACAAAACTATTTTCACTCAACAATCCAAACTTCTGGCTGTATAAAACTGTCACGAACTAACCCGATGACGACCAGAAAGACGTAGCTTAGCAGTTAGCCCTGTAGCGTGAATGGTATACCCATACCCAGGATAATCACGTGATTTGCTCTAAGAACTCTCAAAGTGAATGAGTAAAGGAAAGACACAATCTAACCCTAGTTCTATAAATGCACACGCAGTCTGAAAGCGAACCCAAGAAAGTAAGTACTCACGTGAACGGGAACGATTCCGAAATAGCATGGGCATACTCAATGACAGAGCGATGTGCGGCGCCATCTTATTTCCTTTTATGCTTTCAGGTTCGCGACCGCCTTACTTCCGGGTCCTGGTGCCGGTCGCGGTGGAGTGCGCATGACAGTACCCCCCTGTCCAGGACCGACTCCGGACGGTCCAGGGGTGGAGGATACCGGGTGACGGTAGTCCCTAATGAGCCCGGGGTCGAGGATGAAGCGTGCTGGGACCCAGGACCGCTCCTCGGGGCCGTAGCCCTCCTAGTCGGCCAGATACTGGGTGCCCCTGCCCCGAGGGCGCGAGTCGAGGATCCGTCGCACGGTGTAAGCGGGACTGCCGTCAATGATACGGGGGGGAGGAGCAGGGGGGTGGGTGCAACCATGGGTGAGGTGATGAATGGTTTCAGTTGGGAGGTGTGGAAGACGGGGTGGATCCGGAGCGCCGCAGGCAGCTGGAGCCGGTAGGTGACAGGGTTGATCCTTAGCGTGACGTGGTATGGCCCAATGAATTTCGGTGACAGCTTTCGTGACTCTGTGTGTAAGTGAAGGTTCCTGGTGGATAGCCATACCTTGCCACCTACGTGGTACAACCGTCCCGGAGGGTGCCGATGGCGGTGTTGGATGACATAATTGGCATTGGCGCGTTGGATGGCAAGGTTGGCTTGGTGCCATAGCTGCCGGCACCGGCGAACCAACTGTTGGGCCGATGGTACGTCAACCTCCGGTTCTTGGTGGTCGAACATCGGAGGTTGGAAACCATGACACACCTCAAATGGGCTCAGGTTGGTGGCTGAGGACACATGGAGGTTGTGGGACAACTCAGCCCATTTGAGGTAGCGGGCCCAGGAGCGTTGGCGATCCGACACAAAACACCTCAGGTAACGCTCCAGCTGTTGGTTGGTTCGCTCCGTCTGACCATTCGTCTGGGGGTGGTAACCAGAAGACAGACTGCAGGTTGAATGGATCAGACGGCAGAAAGCCCTCCAGAAACGGGAGGTGAACTGGGGACCTCTGTCCAAGACGATGTCCTTTGGGAACCCATGCAATCGGACTACGTGTTCCAATATCAGCTCGGCGGTGTTTCTAGCTAACGGGAGTCCGGCGAGGGCCACAAGGTGCACTGCCTTGGAGAAGCGATCCACAATGGTGAGGATTACGTCCTTTCCCTCCGAGGCCGGCAGGCCTGTGATGAAGTCGACAGCAATGGGCCGACGAGGGACAGGAAGTGGTTGAAGTTCCCCCGGTGTCGGCTGATTGGTGTTCTTTGCCCTGGCGCACACTGGGCATGCCTGGACGAACTCCGTGATGTCCTTTCTCATCGAGGGCCACCAGAAAGCCCGTTTCACGAAGGTGAGGGTTCGTAGGGTTCCCTGGTGTCCCACAACGAGCGAAGAATGGCCCCACTGGAGGACTTCGGGCCTTAGCTTGGTTGGGACATAGAGTCGTCCGGGCGGCACGCCTGCCGGTGCGGGTTCTATGGTCAGTGCCTGGCGGACCCTCGTTTCCATGTCCCAGTGCAGGGGTGCGATGATTCGGGTGGGTGGCAGGACAGGCACGGGGTCCACCCGGGGCGTCTCTCGCTCGTACTGACGGGAGAGGGCGTCGACCTTGGTGTTCTTTGACCCCGGGCAGTACGACAGATGGAAGTCGTACTGTTCGAAGAACAGGGCCCACCGTGCCTGGCGTGGGTTGAGTTGTTTGAGGTTCCGGATGGTGAGCAGGTTCTGGTGATCCGTCAAGACGATGAACGGCTCACTGGCGCCCTGTGAATGTGAATGTGAATGTGCGGTGGTGAAGAGGTGGCAGAGTTTGTGGAAGGCGGAGATGGCGGTTGAGTTGAGTTGGAAAGGATGGGTTGAGGGCCTGGTCAGTGCGGTGAGTGGTGCTGCAACTGTACTGTAGCCTCGGATAAAGCGACGGTAAAAGTTCGCAAACCCGAGAAAGCGTTGGAGCTGCTTTAGTGTCCTGGGTAGGGGCCAGTGACGTACAACCTCCAGCTTCTGCGGGTCCATGGCCACACCCTGGGACGAGATGACAAAACCCAGGAACGTGGTGGAGTGCTCGTGAAAAGCACACTTTTCCAGCTTACAGTACAGCTGGTGGGCGAGAAATCTCTTGAGAACAGCCCTGACGTGTTTGGTGTGTTCTTCTGTGGTGTGTGAGTATATTAGGATGTCGTCTAAGTAGACGAACACCCATCAGCCTAGCATGTCCCTGAGAACATAATTAATAAATTGTTGGAAGGCCCAAGGTGAGTTACAGAGTCCGAACGGAATGACCAGGCTCTCATAATGTCCGGTGGTAGTGATGAAGTCCGTCTTCCACTCATCACCCTCTCTGATGCGCACCAAGTTGTAGGCGCTCCGGAGGTCCAACTTAGTGAACACGGTGGCACCAGAGAGGGCATCCAGGGCTGAGTTGGTAAGAGGCAGTGGGTGACGGTTTCTGATGGTGATTTTATTTAGCCCCCGATAGTCGACACACGGACGAAGTTCGCCCCCTTTCTTCTTCACGAAGAAGAACCCCGCGGCTGCCGGTGAGGAGGATGGCCGGATTGGGCCATGTCGCCTGACGCTGGTGACATATTCCTCCATCGCCTGGGTCTCGCTGTTAGAGACGGAGTAGAGATGGCCGCGGGGGGGGTTGGAACCCGGCTGGAGTTCGATGGCCAGGTTGTATGGGCGGTGAGGTGGTAGGTGGTTCGCCCGGCGTTTACAAAAGACCTCAGCCAGGTCCCGATAAGGTGGAGGAATGGCGTGAATGTCGACGTTGGGGGCCTCGGACTCCCTGGAACACGTCCCAGCCTGGGCCCGTAGGTATAATTCGGTGCAGGTCGGCCCCCACTGGAGGATCTGGCTTTGAGACCATGAGATGAGCGGGTCGTGCTGCAGAAGCCATGGGTAGCCGAGGATGATGGGTGGAGAAGAGATGGACGTGAGGTGGAACTGAATGGACTCTTGGTGCCGACCGAGGATGAGAATAATGGGTTGTGTCTGCTGGGTGATGGGGCTGGATGAGAGGGGCCGACCGTCGAGAGAGGTGATCTTCATTGGCTGGGATAACGTCTCGATTTTTACCCCCAACCCTTTGGCGTATGTTGAGTCAGTGAAGTTACCCACGGCACCGGAATCAATGAACGCGGCACTTCGGAGCCGTTTGTGGCCAAGGTGGAGGATTACCTGGACCGTGAGTCAAGAAGTGGTGGTGTTGGTGGTGAGAGGTGGATGGTGCCCGGTAAGTCTTTCCTGTCATTCACTGGGGTTGGGCGTTTCCCGGACGGGATGGACAGGTCGCTCGGTGGTGCGCCGCTGAGCCACAGTAGACGCACAATCCCTCGCCGTAACGCCTCTCACGTTCCACCACGGTCAGGGAGGCGCGCCCTAGTTGCATGGGTTCCCCGGCTCCGGTGTCAACCATGGCAGGGGGTGGAGATCCGACACGTCCGGTGAAGGCGGGGGTGACGGTGGGTGGTGGTCGTGGTACAGTGTAGGTATATGTAGGAGTTGGCGGCAGGGTTCGAGGTGCTGGCTTTGTATGGGAAAGGAGGCGCTGGTCAATGCGGAGGGCTAGCTGGATAAGCCCCTCCAATGTGGCTGGGAGCTCTCGTCCGGCTAGCTCATCCTTAATACGAGTAGCCAGTCCCTCGAAGAAGGATGTCCGGAGGGCTGCGTCTCCCCACGAGGTCTGGATGGTGAGGGTGCGGAAGTCCGCAGTGTACCGGCTCACGGACAATCCTCCCAGCCGCAGATGGTAGAGTTTCGTGTCGGTCTCCACCTCGCCCACAGGATGTTCAAACGTTAATTTGAGCTGACAGGTAAACTCGTTGTAGGAGTGAGCGGTGTCGGTGTCAGCGCGCAGGACTGCCGTGGCCCACTCTGCTACCTGCCCTGATAGCAACAAGATGAGTAATGCAATGCGCAGCCGGTCGGTGGAGTATTTGGTGGCATTAAACTCAAACACCAGTTCCAGCGATGTTAAAAACACACTGCATTTCCCATCCGTGCCATCCCATTTATCTGGGAGTGCTAGAAAAACATCAGAAGAGGGGGGGGGGGGGTTGGTGCGCGACCGCTAGCCATGACATCAACAGCCGCCCGGAGGCTCGCGTTCTCCCGCTTAAGCTCTGCAACCTCGCGGCGCAAGGCCGCGACGTCTTGGACACTCCGGCGCAGAGCTTCGAGCTCACTGGTTAACTTATTGATAAGCACAGCATGCTGGTCAACCACATCGCATAGGCGCACGTGATCCGCTGGGTTTACTGCTCTGGGCTCTGTCATTCTGTCACGAACTAACCCGATGACTACCAGAAAGACGTAGCTTAGCAGTTAGCCCTGTAGCGTGAATGGTAAACCCAAACGCGGATGGGCACGAGCGGGCAGGATAATCACGCGATTTGCTCTAAGAACTCTCAAAGTGAATGAGTAAAGGAAAGACACAATCTAACCCTAGTTCTATAAACGCACACTCAGTCTGAAAGCGAACCCAAGAAAGTGAGTACTCACGTGAACGGGAACGATTCCGAAATAGCATGGGCATACTCAATGACAGAGCGATGTGCGGCGCCATCTTATTTCCTTTTATGCTTTCAGGTTCGCGACCGCCTTACTTCCGGGTCCTGGTGCCAGTCGCGGCTGAGTGCGCATGACAAAAACACTTAAAAAAAAAACAAAGAAAGATAACTATAGTCAATGACAACTGTTTTGACAACTCAAACAGAGGAAAAAAATATGTAATCACACAAATCTGAGGAAAAAAATATGGAATCACCATGCACTTTGCATTTCTAAAACAAATACCTGTATCTGATTACAACTGCTAATTAGTCTACAGTTAAAAAAGAGTGCTTGCACACATTAGGGATGTGTTGAACAAAGATGATTGACGTAACTCATAGCTCCAACACGAGAGATGTCAGTTGAAACAAAGGAGAAAATTATCAAACTTCTTGAAGAAGGTAAATCTTCTTGGAATGTTGCAAAAGATGTTGGTTGTTCCCAGTCAGCTGTGTCTAAAATCTGGACCAAGTACAAATCAAATGGAAAGGTTGTTAAAGGGAAGCGTACTGGTAGACCAAGAAAGACATCAAAGCGCCAAGACAGAAAACTTAAAGCAATATGCCTTGAAAACAGAAAATGCACAACAAAACAAATGAGGAACAAATGGGCAGAAAGTGGAGTCCATGTCTGTGACCGGACAGTAAGAAATCGCCTAAAAGAAATGGGATTTACATACAGAAAAGCCAAAAGAAAACCATCATTAACATCTAAACAGAAAAAAACAAGGTTTCAGTGGGCTAAAGAAAGACAATCTTGGACTGCGGATGACTGGATGAGAGTTATATTCAGTGATGAATCACGAATCTGCATTGCGCAGGGTGATGATGCTGGAACTTTTGTTTGGTGCCGTTCCAATGAAATTTATAAAGACAACTGCCTGAAGAAAACATGCAAATTTCCACAATCATTATTGATATGGGGTTGTATGTCAGGTAAAGGTATGGGAGACATGACAGTCATTACATCTTCTATAAATGCACAAGTTTATGTTGAGATTTTGGACACTTTTCTTATTCCATCAATTGAAAGGATGTTTGGTTATGGTACTGTAGCATCATTTTTCAGGATGATAATGCATCGTGCCATAGGGCAAAATCTGTGAAAACATTCCTACAGGAAAGATATATAATGTCAATGGCATGGCCTGCAAATAGTCCGGACCTTAATCCAATTTAAAATCTGTGGTGGAAATTAAAGAAAATGGTCCACGACAAGGCTCCAACCTGCAAAGCTGATCTGGCAACTGCAATAAGACAAAGCTGGAGACAGACTGATGAAGTATACTGTTTGACATTAGTTAAATCCAGGCCTCAGAGAATTCAAGCTGTTATAAAAGCCAGAGGTGCTGCAACAAAGTACAAGTAGTGTTTTTATTTGGTGATTCCATATTTTTTTCCTCAGATTTGTGTGATTCCATATTTCTTTCCTCTGTTTGAGTTGTCAAAACAGTTGTCATTGACTATAGTTATCTTTCTTTGTTTTTTTTTAAGTGTTTTATACAGCCAGAAGTTTGGATTGTTGAGTGAAAATAGTTTTGTGGCATGTATGTGCTTGTTTTTTTTTTTCTACACAATTAAACATTTGAATGAACATCTTCTGAGAGGGGTGATTCCATAATTTTTGCCACGGGATGTACTTTCTATAGTTCTATTCTATACTATTTTTTATTCTACACACAGCAGTGGCACTGGTAGCGGGTCTTTATCAGTGTCTAACAGTGTGCATCAGTGTATCATGCAAGCACTGAAGACTGGCTATCTAAACATCTTAATACAACTGCTGGGTTGGGATTCTGGATCTCCCACCCAAGCTCACAGTGTTACAGATACAATTAAGATCACACAATGTGTGTCTTTATTCTTTCCATCATAAATACAATGCTTTAAAAATCCCAACAAAGCTGCTTTGCCTGATGCACAGATGGTCCTCAAGTTTCCTCTATTTATAGTCCTCACTTTTGCTAAAGATGTAAAATAGCAATCACCTTAGTTCCTGCAGCATAGAAAATATTCATTGAATGACAAGGTGCATACTTCTCAAGGTCTGTCACAAAATTATCTGACACAACTATGATCATTGTTTGGTTACCAAAACATTTCTCCTCCATGCACATCTCTGCTCTGAACACCATTTCCTCACAACTCTCAACCACTTAGGACACCTCCGGAGCTATTCCTGTATTTTAGTGGCAATTGGAGTGACTTCCTATTTTGAGAATGTTCATACTGTAAATAGCTCTTACTCCTACTCTTGGAACCAGTGGAACCAGAACTAAAAGTTTTTTGGATGCTTCGGTGTGATATCGGAGTGATGTCCTTTTCCAACACTTAAATGTCAGGGCCAGATCTAGTAAATATACTGTAGGCCCAGATCTATGTTTTTTCTTTTTCAGCAAACTTCTTGCTTCAATAAATGGCTAAATAATGCATAATTTAAAAAGTTTACTTCATAATCTCACATCTTATTGTTTCCTTTTTCACCTATACTGTAGATGTTCATGAACCAACACAGCCTGTGAGCCGTCCGAGGCATAAGGTAAGTCTGTTATATTCATAAGTTATTCTCCACCTCTCTCTATTTTTCTTTCCTTTGTCTTTTCTTTTGCCCGTCTTTTCTTCTTTTCTTTATGAGTCCAGACTTCTCTCTTCTCCAGACACCCAGCACTGAAAGGCCTCAATCTTTCTCCACATCAGTGGCTGGTAAGATATTTTCTCCATTTCCTAAAAATTATTAAAATAATTCAAGAGATTTTTTTCTACATGCTTTTGTCTATATGATTTCTAAAACATTATTTTGCTTCCTTTGATGTTTTATCAGTTTCTACATATCTAATCTGAGTTTTGTCTCTTGATAGAGCTCTGTGCTCTACTTAAATGAAATGATCAAGCTACAGTTTTAGATCATGTAACTGCATAGGAAATGTCTTTCTTTGTCACTATTTATAACCGTGATTTACTACTAATGCTTCAAAAATTATCAATATGTAAGAGTGGTTAACACCCTTACACTTAGTGACCATGTTATTAAGTATACAAACCTTGTACCTGTACAGTCAATGACTTTGTCATGTGTGACCATAATGTGAATGCATATTGTAGGTACAGTATACAAAGCTTTTGTGTGGCGAGAAACAATTCATCAGACCCTCTCCATGACTGGAAAGAAACCAACAAAAGGTAGCCAGATATTGTTAGGAAATTGGCCATTCTCAAGAAAACAGTGATAGTGAGCTACCAATGAGTTTGTTACAAGTGTAACAAGCATGACTATTGGGTTGAGCCCACAGAGGAATAGTGATCTACTGTGTATTATTGTGTCCATACATTCACATTCAAGATCACAGTGTCTATATCTACTGTAAGTGTTCCCGTGTATAAAATTTAATATACACCTGAAACTGATATATGAGTGATCCGCGATTATCAGGATTAATAGCCAATAAACATAGTTACAAGGTAGGTACACCTAATAAAGTGTCTACTGTGTATATTTTTACACTCCACAGTATACTGTACATCTAAAACTTACCAGGTTGGATCTTTTGTCTACCCTATCTTTGATCCAACAGTTTTTTTCCCCTCATTGTAATGAAACAGTGAGACAAATTTCCACTTTACTAGTGGAGTTTAAGTGTATAGTTTTGTAGTCAGTTTTACTCTGATATGTATAGTATAAATTGCATGAACACAAATATATAGACTATATATATTTTATATATACTATAAAAAAACTATTTTACATATTGCAGTTTGAATCCCTTGAATTACTGTACAAAAGGCAACTTCAGCTCCCTTTAGAAGTGTAAATTTGTCTCTGAACTACAAACTCAAATCTGATCTACACACACATACACATGAACAATGGCACTGGCACTTTCATATCTCTTCTTTGAACAGGAACAGGAAGCGATGCCATAAGAACATCACGTCCTTCAGAAGATTCATTGTTCTTGACCCAGACCCCTACCTCAGCTCACACACCAATGAGTAATTTTGAAACCAATGATATTTTTCAAACTCAATATTACACTGTGTCATCTCTTTCACTTACAACCCAACAACCACTTCACACCATAAAATCCAAATCACAGATCAACAAAACCAAAACTGTACCTAGCACAGTCACAGCTCAACACAATGTAACCCAAAAGCAAAAGACCCAACTCCACAAAACAATTTATCCACAAACTGAGTTAAGCACAACCAAATTCCAAACTAGTACATCTACATTCCAAATGACAAAGACTCAGTTTCAAGAACACACAGCTAAATACCCTCTTACAGCAGTCCATGCTAAGCCAACGTCACCCCAACCCTATACAATTCACTCTCGAACTAGTATAGAGGAGATCCAACACAGCACAACTAAAGGGCAATATAAAATGCTTGAACCCATCACAACTCAATCCCAACATCACCCATCCCAAACTCTGTCTATTATGATCCAATCCCAGCCCCATATAACTGACCCCAAGCCCACTGAAATGCAGAAAACACCTTCAAAGCCTACTATAACACAAACCCAGCCCCATACATCTCAACCCAAAGCAAAACAGACTCAACCACACGAAACCCAACCACAATCCACGGCAAGCCAAACATCACAACCCCAACCCACCACAACTCATGCACCCTTGCAACCTCGCACATTCCAAGCCCAACCTATTACAACACAATCTCAACTTCGCATGACTCAATCCCAAACCATTACAAAAATATACCAGCCAGGTACAACCCAAACTAAAATCAACACAACACAAGCTCAACCCCACACTACACAAACTGAACCCCACACTACACAAACTGAACCCCACACTACACAAACAGAACCCCACACTACACAAGCTCAACCTCACACAACACAAACTCAACCTCACACAACAAAGACTCAGTCCACCACTACACAAACTCAACCTCACACAACACAAACTCAACATCACACAAAAAAAACTCAGCCCACCACTACACAAACTCAACCCACCACAACGCAAACTCAGCCCATCACACCACAAACTCCGCACACCACTAAACAAACTCAACCCACCACTACACAAAATCAACCCACCACTACACAAACCCAACCCACCACAACACAAACCCAACCCACCACAACACAAACCCAACCTCACAGAACAAAAACTCAACCCACTACAACACAAACTCAACCTCACACAACAAAAACTCAACCCACCACTACACAAACTCAACCTCACACAACAAAAACTCAACCCACCACAACACAAACCCAACCCACCACAACACAAACCCAACCTCACAGAACAAAAACTCAACCCACCACAACACAAACTCAACCTCACACAACAAAAACTCAACCCACCACTACACAAACTCAACCCACCACTACACAAACTCAACCCACCACTACACAAACTCAAGTCTACACAACAAAAACTCTACCCACCACTACACAAACTCAACCCCACACAATCCAAACCCAACCTATCAAAACCTACACTAAATCAACCAAACAAACAGTACAGGCAATAAGCAATATATTACACACTACTGAATTTCATCAACGACCTGACCATCATCCAAAAAAACATTCCAATACCAAAACATGGCAAAATGATAAAACCGAGCTTACGCCTAAAAGTAAGCCAAAGCATCCTGTAGGAACACCTCCAGAAAAATCTCAGGGTGAAAAGAAGCCGGGCAACCAGAAGCTCCCCGACAGCAAAATGGGTAAAGTCTCCTGTTGCTTACTTATCACTTATGTTAATGCAACCACCCCCCCCCTCCCAAACAAAAAAAAATGTGATTGAGAACTCTAAACAAACAAGCATGGGGTTTGATAAATGTTGATATGTTAGTTCTAAGATTATAGAACATAAATAAATAAATATTATCAAAACATCGTATTCCCGTGAAAATACCAATAGAGTGAGACCAAAAAACTTTTATAGACCTTCAGCCAGGGATATAAACGAGACTCTGTTGCATGACTCCAAAAGACAGCATATTAGAGTTTTTCAAATTGCAGTATAAACCTCCTCCTTATGAGACAGCTTCTCCATGTCATACAGCTCCGAGCCAGCCACTGGATGGACATCTAACAAAGCCTGTTCTTGTCAATGGGGCAACGAATGGGAACAAGGGTAATGATATCAATGTGTGTTGAGGCTCCAGCATTATTGGTCCTAACCATTGTCTTTCACATGCCATGCAACTGTGACTTCACATCGCATAACAGCACATAAAAAAAAAAAAACTAAAATGAGACTGCTGCCAAGCATCACCTATGCCATCAAAGCCACCATGCCTACAATGCCAACACATCATTTGTGCTATAACTACTGTATTACACGCATTTAGTGTTCTTCATTTCCATCCTCAAACTCTGCACTATGCTGTCACATCATGCTTATTTCGCATTTCAAAGAATACTCAAGCCAAAATGTTTCATGTCATTAACAATCAGTGAAAGACAGGCAC
Source organism: Channallabes apus (assembly GCA_030522415.1). Classification (NCBI taxonomy): domain Eukaryota; kingdom Metazoa; phylum Chordata; class Actinopteri; order Siluriformes; family Clariidae; genus Channallabes; species Channallabes apus. The sequence continues at coordinate 22,001,994 of CM060109.1, forward strand.
CAGTTAGCATGTTCTTGTTAATTGGTACCTTTAGCCTTAATTTATTATAAGCAAGTTTTCTTTTTAACAGTATCACCTCAGCAGGAATTATCACATCTAATCTGTAATCACCACTGTACTCATTCAGGACTGCACCACCTGCATCAATGCTTCCATTGTCTGTCTTCACAGGACTCCTCATATTTTTACTTACAGAGTAAAAGCAGCTTGTTGTCTGTCTTCACTTCGCCAGCACCGTCTTCTTTCTCATGCAACTAGAACAACTGCACTTTTTCACCACCATGGCATTACTAATTATATTTATATCTATCTAGGCCAAGAAATGTCTTCAACTTCTGTGGAAACCACTTCAGCACCTACAGGAATCAAGCGTGTCTCTACAGTTTCTGTTCCAAATCCAATTAAGTTGCCTCCTACCCCCTCTAACACCACTGTCAAGAAGGCACAGGGTATTAAGGAGCGGGGAAACAAGGCAAAGGGTAACAAGACCCGGATTCCGAAGCCCTCTCAAAACTGTAAGTTCTGCTGTTTATTAAATCTTGTAATCAGATGTATCAAAACATGCATGTGTATGAGGCGCCGTATACTGTAGGACTTAAATCATCACTTGAATATACATATTCGAAACAGTCACACATACATGTATACTAATAAGTACTCAAAGAAATATATATGAAATGCATGCACATACACTTATGAGATGCGCACTAACACACACGAACTTTCCGTGCACACACAACTACAGTACAGTATAAATTGAGTTACAGTATGAGATGCGCACATACACATAGTACTGTACATGATACATGATTTTCAGTATAAACAGAAGTCATTTCAGTGTAAATGGACTTGCCGTTTAACAGAATATTGGTTCATCCATGGGCATGAAGCTGCAGGGCATGTGCCATACAGTAGGTAATAACAGCGGAACTAATTTTCAGAATACTGTCCAATTTCAAGAGCAGTGTTGTGCTTATTTGTGATATAAGACCACCAAATTTCTTCATAATGTCTTGTTATACTTAAAGTAGATAAACAACAAGGCCTGGTTTGGCAAGAATTGAGTCCAGGAACAAAAATGTGTAGAGGTGAAGTGAAGTAAATTTTCCAGTTTGATGTGGTTCGGGGCGGCACGGTGGCTTATTATTATTAGGCTAATTGGTGCTCCCAAAATTGGCCGTAATGTGTGAATAAGTGTGTATATGTGTGTGCCCACGAGCCTGTATACAGGATTAAGCAATTTAGACGATGAGTGATATACTGTACTTTGGTGAACTTCAGTTGCAAATGCGATCAATATTCAGTATCAATATTACTGTATGTAATATAATTTCTTGGAGTACCTTGTTTACTAATGCTTCAAAGATGGAATGGGCGTTAACCAGACCCTAAGGCATCACCGTATAGATATAGTGGCCCAAATCAGTGAGGAATGTCCTTATTTGTTTGTCCCCCTGATCAGATTATAAGACCTGCATTAGTAATTTTAGTAAGAATTGTTGGTCCAAATACCTTTTCTGTGACTAAAGCTACTAATAGGTACCAGTATAACTATGACTGGACTGAGGTTTCTGTACTCCATGCATAGACTTTCCCTTCCTGTCTTTTTTTCCCATAAAGAAGAACCCAGCAGCTGTTGGAGAGATAATGATGAATGATGCCCAACTTTTATCCTTGAGTCTCATGGATATACTTTACCATGGATCTTGTGTTCATAAGCAAACGGGAAATCTTTTAGACATCTTTAGACAGGTTAACTGTTTTTACAGCTTTGTTTGTTAAATCGACTCCGTAGAGAATGTGATATTTGCAGGCAAAGTCAAGGAAAGGTCAGAAATGGCGAACAAATCACCTCAAAAGGAAAAACAAAGCCTTTCCATTGTTTGCCATTATTTTCAATAAACTCTATTTACTAAAGTCAACATAATGAGGATTAATTATGTATCAGATTCAGATTGAAAGTAAATTTGTTTCCTTTGCAATCTGTCCTTCATATCACACGGTTCTGGTGAATACTGTAATATTAAAAAGCAGGCAGTTCTGCAATAAAGTTTAAGATGTTTTGATTGTACTTTTTATGATTCGGTTTGTTTATGCTGTTGTTAGGAAGTGTCTTTGACTTGACTTGTATGTTACTAACATATAAACTTTTCATCTTCCCACAGTATCCAATGGTGAGAAGCATAAGGGGAGGAAGTCGAGCAAGAAAAAAAAACCTGGTAAATTATATACCATTACAGTCTTATTAATAAATATCATGTGTTACAGACGCAAGGAAATTTTTGTCATAATAAATGTCACAGGGTGATACATGAATGTGGCATAATACATTTTGTAAAAGAGTAAAAGATGTACAGTACTTGAGTTATTTTATTTTATCATTTTATCTGATTTAATTTAACATCATATATTTTAATAAGTTTAATCAGTTTAATAAGTTTAATCTTCAGAAGTTCAGTGTAAATGTAAATGTTGTTAAATGTAATGTTGGAATTCTCACCTTTGGCTTCATATATAAATATATTATTGACAGGGCTTTTTTCTGTGCTGCCCCAATTCTCACAGTCAGCACCAACAAGCATGCTTGATGCCCCCCAATGAGACTTACACACTGTGCTTCTTACACAACTGACTTTCACGCTCATTCCAGGCCAAAGAAAATATTTATGCGTCATTCCAGTCAGTATTTCCAGTGTCGTAAAACAACGACAGATACTTCACAGCTGAAACATTAGCTCATTTTGCTATACTCTTCTCATTACAGAAAATAGACAGGTCCTGGGAATATAATTAGGATTCATTTAAGTATAGAATCAAAATTTCAACAATTCTAGAAAGCATGCATTTCAGCTGAACGTGTTTTATGAACTCTTTTTATCTCATCCACACCAAGTGTTTCATCGTTTGTTCAGATTTTTATTTTTTTTATCATTTTGACCTGCGGTTCTTTATTGCTATCCCGAGGTTCCTTTGAGTAACCACAGAGTTTGTTTTTCAGAATCAACCAAAAACAAGGAAAATCTAAACCAGGTGGACAAAGATGAGGGTAAAAGCTAAGCTATGTGTTTAGTTGCAATTCTAAACTTTTAAAGGTGACCATATAGCTTAAGATTCATTTGATGCAGTAAATAATGGCTTTGCGAAAGTTGACTCAAACAAATGTTTTTCTCCCTCTATAAAGCAATAAAAACACCAACTAATCTGAATTTGAAGAATGAACTACCCCTTCAGAAACCCTCACTTACTACTCCTCCCGCAGAAATCTATCAAAAGCCAACACCAACAAGCGCCTTTAATGGTAAGAAGCCAAAATAGCTCTGTAGTCTATGTAAATAAAATTGATGTAAATAAAATAATTTATTATAATTCATTAATTTAACCTGCACCATAAGTGAAATCAAAATGTTGAGTAAAAGCAATGTTATGAACAATTATGTGCCAGATAGAGTCGTTTTCAGACAAAATCTTTTTGGATTTCTCATCTGTAATTTACCCTGAAAAAATATTTTGTAAAATGTGCCTGAAAACAGGATAATGTCACAATCATACGTTTTGAGTACTGAGTTTTTCTGTGTCTTTTAATTTTTGGTGACAAGGTGACAACAGCTCAGTATTCAGTTCTGCTCCTGTTTCAGAAGTGGACATAATGGGGAAAAACCGCTTTGTAGGTAAGATAGTGTTTCACGTTTATTGCAGAAATTAAATAAAAGGTTTCCGAAGGTTATGCTAATTTTCATTCCAGCTATCTGCGACATTAGGCCAATAATCAGATTTCTTGATTATGTAATTTATCTCCATCTATTTTGTAACGATGCAAATTTTTTTTGGTTTAAAACTATTACCTCTGTCCTGATCTTAGTGGAATATTCAGGATATCCCAATTGTCTGGATCCAACCAAAAAAAGAAAAAGAAAAAAAATATAAAAGTATAAATTACAGCAAAGGCTCAACTTGACAGTCTCTGACTTTGTGGCACTTGTGTGTACACTGAATGTAAGAATGTTGAATTTTTTTTATTGAATGCAGAAATTATCTTCCTTTTTTTATTGCAATGTCTGTCTACTCAGATGAAAAGGAAAGTCAAATGGCCTTAGGTCTGGCTCTATAAAAAAAATTTAATCGTTATTTTTGAAGCCTTCTTGGGTCTAAAATAAAAAGTAAAATATCACACTGGGAAAAGTGGCAATATATGCAGACTTCTGGGTGACTGTGTACTGTATGTCCATATATGTCCATATAGACTGTATATACACTCACCTAAAGGATTATTAGGAACACCTGTTCAATTTCTCATTAATGCAATTATCTAATCATCCAATCACATGGCAGTTGCTTCAATGCATTTAGGGGTGTGGTCCTGGTCAAGACAATCTCCTGACTGAATGTCAGAATGTGAAAGAACGGTGATTTAAGCAATTTTGAGCGTGGCATGGTGGTTGGTGCCAGACGGGCCTGTCTGTGTATTTCACAATCTGCTCAGTTACTGGGATTTTCACACACAACCATTTCTAGGGTTTACAAAGAATGGTGTGAAAAGGTAAAAACATCCAGTATGTGGCAGTCCTGTGGGTGAAAATGCCTTGTTGATGCTAGAGGCCAGAGGAGAATGGGCCGACTGATTCAAGCTGATAGAAGAGCAACTTTGACTGAAATAAGCACTCGTTACAACCGAGGTATGCAGTAAAGCATTTGTGAAGCCACAACACGCACAACCTTGAGGTGGATAGGTTACAACAGCAGAAGACCCCACCAGGTACCACTCATCTCCACTACAAATAGGAAAAAGAGGCTACAATTTGCACGAGCTCACCAAAATTGGACAGATGAAGACTGGAAAAATGTTGCCTGGTCTGATGAGTCTCGATTTCTGTTGAGACGTTCAAATGGTAGAGTCAGAATTTGGCGTAAACAGAATGAGAACATGGATCCATCATGCCTTGTTACCACTGTGCAGGCTGGTGGTGTAATGGTGTGGGGGATGTTTTCTTGGCAAACTTTAGGCCCCTTAGTGTCAATTGGTCATCGTTTAAATGCCACGGGCTACTTGAGCATTGTTTCTGACCATGTCCATCCCTTTATGACCACCATGTACCCATCTTCTGATGGCTACTTCCAGCATCGTGTCACAAAGCTTGAATCATTTCAAATTGGTTTCTTGAACATGACAATGAGTTCACTGTACTAAAATGGCCCCCACAGTCACCAAATCTCAACCTAATAGAGCATCTTTGGGATGTGGTGGAATGGGAGCTTCTTGCCCTTCTTCCTACAAATCTCCATCAACTGCAAGATGCTATCCTATCAATATGGGCCAACATTTCTAAAGAATGCTTTCAGCACCTTGTTGAATCAATGCCACGGAGAATTAAGGCAGTTCTGAAGGCGAAAGGGGGTCAAACACCATATTAGTATGGTGTTCCTAATAATCCTTTAGGTGAGTGTACAGTATGTCTACGGCTGTAGTACCTGGATCTGATTTCTGATTCTCTGTGTCTGCAGCACCTCATGTAATCTATCAGATAAACAAGCCTCCAAAGCAACCATGTTCCGTGACTAACTCTCTCAGCTACTTCCCTGATGAGGAAAATGTGGTAGCCAACATCTCAGGCCCACCCAAGACCCCCCCGACCAACGTCACAGTGGTTACTGTGGAGGGATGTTCATCATTCGTCATAATTGACTGGGAGAAAGCAGATAATGAGACAACAGGTATCCAAACAATTTATTTATTGCAGGTTTTATTTGTTCTTGATACACTAACATTGTGAACATATTTTGAGAGTTTCATTGATTGTTTTTTACATTAAGATATATATGATAATATGATATTAATTACTGCACAGCTTCATTTTAAGAAACCCAAATGCAGAATAAATTATAAGCAATGTTAGAAAAGAAAAACATACATTGAATTTTGTATTACATGTGTTACCAGGTTTGTTTAAATGGTAAATAAATAAACATTATGTTTATTCATACCAGGAATGAAATGACGTAAAGTAGCATTTTAAATGATGATTGGAGCAGTAGTTGTAAATATACAAACCGGATTCCAAAAAAGTTGGGACACTAAACAAATTGTGAATAAAAACTGAATGCAATGATGTGGAGATGGCAAATGTCAGTATTTTATTCAGAATAGAACATAAATCACGGAACAAAAGTTTAAACTGAGAAAATGTATCATTTTAAGGGAAAAATATGGTGAATCAAAATGTCATGTTGTCAACAAATCCCAAAAAAGTTGGGACAAGGCCATTTTCACCACTGTGTGACATCTGGAGACCGAGGAGACCAGTTTCTCAAGTTTAGAAATAGGAATGCTCTCCCATTCTTGTCTAATACAGGCCTCTAACTGTTCAATCGTCTTGGGCCTTCTTTGTCGCACCTTCCTCTTTATGATGCGCCAAATGTTCTCTATAGGGGAAAGATCTGGACTGCAGACTGGCCATTTCCGTACCCGGATCCTTCTCCTACGCAGCCATGATGCTGTGATTGATGCAGAATGTGGTCTGGCATTATCTTGTTGAAAAATGCAGGGTCTTCCCTGAAAGAGATGACTAGATGTTGTTCTAGAACCTGAATATATTTTTCTGCATTGATGGTGCCTTTCCAGACATGCAAGCTGCCCATGCCACACGCACTCATGCAACCCCATACCATCAGAGATGCAGGCTTCTGAACTGAGCGTTGATAACAACTTGGGGTGTCCTTGTCCTCTTTGGTCTGGATGACATGGCGTCCCACATTTCCAACAAGAACTTCGAATCGTGACTCGTCTGACCACAGAACAGTCTTCCATTTTGCTACACTCCATTTTAAATGATCCCTGGCCCAATGAAAACGCCTGTGCTTGTGGATCTTGCTTAGAAATGGCTTCTTCTTTGCACTGTAGAGTTTCAGCTGGCAACGGCGGATGGCACGGTGGATTGTGTTCACTGACGATGGTTTCTGGAAGTATTCCTGAGCCCATTCTGTGATTTCCTTTACAGTAGCATTCCTGTTTGTGGTGCAGTGTCGTTTAAGGGCCCGGAGATCACGGGCATCCAGTATGGTTTTACGCCCTTGACCCTTACGCACAGAGATTGTTCCAGATTCTCTGAATCTTCGGATGATATTATGCACAGTTGATGATGATAACTGCAAAGTCTTTGGATTTTTTCGCTGGGTGACACCTTTCTGATATTGCTCCACTATCTTTCTGCGCAACATTGTGGGAATTGGTGATTCTCTACCCATCTTGGCTTCTGAGAGACACTGCCACTCTGAGAAGCTCTTTTTATACCCAATCATGTTGCCAATTAACCTAATTACTGTTAATTGGTCATCCAGCTCTTCGTTAGGCTCAAATGTACTTTTTCCAGCCTCTTATTGCTACTTGTCCCAACTTTTTTGGGATTTGTTGACACCGTGAAATTTGTAATCAACATATTTTTCCTTTAAAATTATACATTTTCTCGGATTAAACTTTTGATCTGTCATCTATGTTCTATTCTGAATAAAATATTGACATTTGCCATCTCCACATCATTGCATTCAGTTTTTATTCACAATTTGTTTAGTGTCCCAACTTTTTTGGAATCCGGTTTGTAGAAACATACATATTTATTTGGCAACTAGCCACCACACTCTGATTAATTTAATAATTAATTTCTATGGGGTTTTGTAGACTTAATTTTAGCTCATTAATTCATATGAGTTGAGTAATTTTATTTACATTTTATTGATACTGTACTATAAATTATATTGGTTTTGTGTGCCTTATTATTATTCTGTTACTATTTATTTACTTTTTTTTGCATAAAAAAATTATATATAATACACTGCCTCCCCCTCTTTGATTACAGCACACAATATGGTGGCCAGTTTCACAACTTGAGTGATCCTGTGCCTTCAGGGAGAAAAAAAAGTCCATAGATGTGATAACCTGGTCATTAAGGTCATCAGCTGACTTAATTTTATTGCCACATAACGATGCTGAGCCTAGACCTGACCAACTAAAAGCAACACTCCAGATCATAACACTGTCTCCAGAGGATTGTATGTACGATGGGTGCATCACTTCATGTGCTACCCTTCTTAACCTGATACCTGATTTTCTGATTAGTCTCACTAATAAGTGTTTTTTTTATGGCCAGACAGCTGCTTAAACGTAGCTATGGTTTTTACTGTTTATTTTTTCCCATGCAACTTCACCAGGTTTTTAAGTGGTCTCATGACTATTTTCCAAACACATTTCTTCCACAGAGTTGACGGTTCATTGTTATCCTTCCAGGTTTTGATAATGTGTTGAAGGGTTCTTAACCCAGTTCCAATCATTTCAAATCTTCTAAGTTATTTTCTTTGTTTGATGCAGCCCAATTTGACCCTCCTGAAATGGCGACTTATTTTGTCCAGACAGTGTACAGTATATGGTATAAATCCAGGCTTAATATAATTGAACCAAATTCATGGATTTATTTATTATAATTACATTCTAGCAAAACATATCGACAAATACAATAATTGTACCATTACACTACTACAGGGAAGAGGCTCAACACATATTACTAATTCTTAACATGTACTATTTGATTTACAGAATATGATGTAGTTTCATCTGAAAATAGTCCAAGTGGAAAAATTGTATCCGTTGTAACAACTAATCAGACGCATACAGCTGTGGAGAACCTGAAACCAGAGAGCAGGTAAATAATTAATATTATCTGTCTTTCGGCTACATAGATTCTTCATTTTTCTTATGCTTTTCATGTTTTTTTTTTTTTATAGTTACGAGTTCAAAGTAACACCTAAGAATGAACTTGGCTCTGGACCTTCCAGTGAATCTGTAACCTTCAACACTGAGTCGGGTATGGAGAGGAGCCTGGAGCCCTCACTACCACATTTATTATCCATACTTCCATTTAAGGTCCTATGGCCAAAAATTTGCTCTTCACATCGAACCACAAAACCGCACTAAGGTTTATGAAATTGCTACAAATCCTTCAAGGCAAAGTATTTGACTACAAGGTTGATTGCACCAGATGTGTTTCTATTCAACATGCCATAATCCACTGCAGTCCAGGTTAACGTTCTGTGTTTATTTTAACACCATTCAATACTGGATGTTCTGATTTAGTAACGACCAATCAGCTGCCAGCCAAGATTTCTGTTTAAGTCTTGTGACAAAACAAAAACCAAGCAACTAGGACACAAGATGGAAATTCAGAGAAAGGACGCATTTTTTCTGAGCTTGCGCCACATTTGAGTATTTATTATTGTGATCAGTTTGTACACTTATGGTTACACTTACGAAAATCATTTAAAGGTAAAGCAGAATCTAATCAAGGCACAAACCCTAGGGTTCCTAAGAATAGCTCTGAGTCTCGCAACTTTCTGAACACTACAAAGGAAATGTTTCTTCAGCAAGTTTTTGAGAGACTTAGATCTAAATAATTCTTCCTACACAGTAAATACACATTCAATACTCATTTCAGTTTAATTTAGAAGAGTAAAAAGCTAAGATTCGCGTAAAAACCATCAAGCTAGAATGTTGATATTAGCTTCCAATTCTGTTGATTTTTTTAGTTTGGTCAAAATGTGTCCAGTTTCCTTTGGACATGAAGAACTAAAGGTAATCTATAAACATCTATGTCCAAAACTCAACCTTGTTTAATCTCAGATAGATATTGTAGATTTGTACCTTTCAATCCCTGCTGTTGTAATAATGATGACTTTCCTGTGCTAATCCCAGGATTCTCACAAGAACTTCAAAACAAACTTATGACTTCTTTCATAAAAGTCCCAAACCCCATTCTTTTTTTTTCTTTTTTTTTTACATTTTACTTATAGGAAATGTGAATGGCCAAGCCATAACTGTCAATCACCTCATCCTAACCAAAAAGAATGAAGTGATTGACAGTTATGGCTTGGCTTGGAAATTACAGCCGGACATCACTACTGTACTGTAAATGCGCACACAGACCTGAAGCTGTTGTTAAGATTATAGTCCCGCAAACTTTATTTAACATTTAGAAAATGCCATGGGAGACAACACTAAGAAAATTCTACAGCAGTTTGAGTGTAGAATTAGTGGAAGTAAGTGTTAGCTTTAATCCCTTAATAAATGATCTTCACAACCAAACAACCATTATATAAGAGCTTAATACTCTACTCATATGGGTATCACCAGTCTGGGTGGGTGTCATCTTGATCATCTTGATCTTTCATCTTGATTTCTGTAAAGCTTTTTTTAAACAATGTCTATTGGCTAAAGTTCTACAGTATATAAATAGAATAAATAGAATACTCGCCTGACCCTCTGTTGATCTTTCCTGCTGTTATATTTTATTAGCTTTAATGCAAAAGGGTGTTTTTTTTAATGGCATACACAGCATTTGCCAGTTTTTATTAAATTAATAAATTATCCTTTCCCAAGCTGAAATGCATGTAATTAGCCCAGTTTTTTTGGCTCTTTTCATTTTGCTGCTTAGATCCAGAGAATCTGTCCTAATGCCAACAGTTAACAGAAAACACATGACTCCACTGATAAATTACGAGGCTGTGGTCTTTATGAAAAACAGACCATTGCTCACTGTACAGAGAGGAAGTCCAGTCTTAACATACATAAGGCATTTATGTATTCCACTGTCATCGTAACAGACCTGTGTCATTTCAAGTTGAAGTGTGAGTGAATGCAGGCAAATAGTTATGACCGCAAACATGCTTTTACTGTACTGGGTTATTGCAGCTCTAGTTATTAAACGTAGGAGAGTGATGATTTCCTGAAAGTATGTATTTGCACCTGTGAAAACTATTTTGATGAGAAAGGAAAAAAGGAATAAATGATGAAAAAGTACATTTGTCATGCACAAGTCATTTAAGAGTGGCAGCAGAAATGTATTTCTAACAGCCTTACAGCTTTTATCCGGACAGTGATGTAATACCCACGGTATGGTAAAAATATTAGATTATGTAATATATCTGGCATTAACATTCTCTTTTTTTTTTTTTCTTGCAGCGGACCCTCGAGTGAGTGAAATTCGAACTGGTAAATACCACCACCGGTCTTAACACTTATTCAGTGGCCTAAAGAAAGAGGGAAAATTTAGATTTTTTTTTCTTTACAACTGCTAACATACTTTAATCATACTTTAAACATACGGGGTTACTGTAGCATACCCAAGTACATAAATAAAAGCAGTTTTTAAAAGATAATTTCATTTAAAAGAGCAGTCCAAACCTACCTTATGTGGAAAAAAATGAATGCCCCTAAACCTTATAAAAGCAGCAACAGCAATCAAGTGTAAGTCTTTCAAATTGCTATGAAGGAATTTTGCCTCATTCTTCTTTTTCAGAATTCTTTTAATTCATCCACAATGGGAAGTTTTCAAGCATGAACGGCCTGTTTATGGTTATCTCATTCGGATTTAAGTCCGGACTTTGACTGGGTCTCTACAAAACCTTATTTTTTTAATTCATTAATTTGTTTTTTGAACCAATCTGAGATTGACGTGCTGATGTGATCATTGAGGTCACTACTGTAACTCTAACCTCAGGCTCAAGCACACTTGGATTATGCAGCAGGACGATGATCACATCAGAACTTTAACCTCAGATTGGCTCAAAAAATCTCCTTCAAGAGATCTCCAGGGCCCTTAGTATCTTAGTAAAGATAAAAATGATTCACGAAACATCATAAAAATTGTTAAGAGTAGAGAGGAGGACTTTTAAGAAGCTTAAGAGTTTCTATAGCACAGGACAAAATGGCCGAAAGTAGAAATATTCTCCAAACACTGAATGTAAAGCTAAAAGTAAACACTGCTTTCTGTTCAATTTGGTTTTCTTGTTGTTTTACTCCCTTCCATCTCTCTTGGATTGTTGACTACATACCATCCAAAAGTGCAACTTAAATAAACCATCCTGCAATCATGTCAATTGGTAAAAGCTGAGCCATTTTGCTCCCATCAATCTAAAATGAATTACAAGTAATAAAATCAGTATGGCAAAAGAATATAAGAATGTAAATATAGTAACTACTCAATGGAAATTGGTTGCTTCAAAAGTAGACACATTTTCAACATTTGGCTTATTTAATTAACTTTAAGATATTTAGCATATAACAGAAACTTTGCATAAAGAAGCCTGTAGTCATTATTATACAATTTCTTAATGTACAAACATTATAATTTCACTGTATATTCTATTATCATATATTCTATTTTCACAAAGAGACCATTTCAAGACCTTTACAGAGGTCAGAGGTTATTTTTTATCAACCAATCACAGTCCTTGAATTGCTGCATCATCCCTAGCAACGGGGTCAACCACACCCCCTCACTAAGATAAAGGGTTTAGTACTTTCCTTACTCCTAAATCACTTTTAGTCTAGGATTCCCAGCTAGGACTTTTTAGGTTAAGATAGGAGCTCTCTCAGAGAATTCTAAGAAGCTTTGTGAATACGGACCCTGGAGTAATTTTGGTAGGCCGGCCATCACCACTGTTCCAAGTGTTCTCCATTTGTGAATAATGGCTCTCACCATGGTTCATTGAAGTTTCAAAGCCATAAAAATGGCTTGGCGACCCTTTACAGATTGATACATGTCAATTACTGTGTTTCCCATCTGTTCTCGTATTGTGTTTGTTTTTTAGATCTGTTAGCCACTTCACTTTGGCAGAATCACTATTTAAGTGATCTTTTGATGCAACAGATCTGGCAGTAATCAGGTCTGGGTGTGGCAAGTGAAATTTAGCTCAGCCTTCAAAAATTACTGTTTATTCATGATTTAGGGGCAATTACTTTTTCAAATAGGGCCAAGTGGGTTTGTACAGTTTTTTCCCTTAATAAATGATATCATCATTCAAAAAACTGTATTCTGTATTTACTTGGGTCATATTTGTACAATATAATTTTTTTTGATGATCTGAATCATTTAGATGTAACAAATAAAATAATAATAATTCCACTGCACTGTACATAACTGCACTTACCAACTCATAATTATGATTAACTATTAGTAAGAGTTAGTCAATTAGACATAAGTCATATAAGATATAAGATTCCTCATTTCTATTTTTATTTTGAATGCAATGTGCTTCTGTTCATTACAATCTGAATTACCTGAATTCTGTGTTGGGTTCACACTCAAATTTCCTCTTTAAATAACTAACACTGGTGTTTTGAAACAGTGAGCAATATTTACTCTCTTCTTTGTTTCTTTTAAAAATTGCAATGATATCCTGTAATATGTTAATGAAATTAATATTTTGTGGCAAAATGTTATCACTTATACTGAATGCTCTAAATGATAAGCTCATTTATTTTTAGCAATGAAATTCTCTGTATTATCTCACTCTTACAGGTAAAAATGCCATCTGGTCATCATTCTCATTTAAAGCAGACTCCTATTCCGAGTGCAATGGAAACCAATTTGTGAAGCGTACATGGTATCGCAAGTTTGTGGGAATACAACTGTGCAACTCACTCAGATACAAGATCTACCTAAGTGACACACTAAAAGGTCAGAACCATGTTTACTGTCCTGGGCATTAGAGCAGAAGTTTGTCCGGCTATGAACAAAAACTTGCACTGATACTGAAAGAGCTCATTAGCTCTTTATGGCTGCAGTCCAAATGATTACATACTGTTACATACTGCACTTCAAGTTTAACTAACTACTGTACATTTTGTAAAGCTTCAAGTAAAACCAGGGGCAGCACAGTGGTGGAGTGGTTAGCACAGTCACCTTGCACCTCCAGGGTCTGGGTTCAATTCCCGTCTTGTGGTCTATATGCGTGGAGTTTGCATGTTCTCCTTGTTCTGGTGGGTTTTATCTCACAGTCCAAAAACATGCAGCTTAGGCTAATTGGTGTTCCCATATTGCCAGTAGCGTGTGCGTGCCCTGCAATAGATTGCCACTCTTATCCAGGGTGAACCCCGCCTTATCCCCTAAGTCTCCTGGGATAGGCTCTATGCCCCCCGCAACCCTGTATACAGGATAAAGAGGTATCAAGTGGACTATGTAATGTGGGTTTCTCCTTCACGCAGTCAGGATGATTCTCACAACTCTAAGACTTTTCTTTCATGACTTTCAGGTGCTTTTATAGTTTCTTGTCATTTCTTGTAAGCAGGAAGTCACTGCAACATGCTTTTGGCAGGTCTTTTCCATTATATCCATATCCCATTTATTGTTGAGGTTTTTATACTGCCTCTGCAATCCACTAGTGCTGAAACTGTTTTGTTGATGTAACTGTTTTTATGAACTCTAACAGATACAGCACAAGGTTCACCACCTTTTTTTTTTAGCAATAGAAGCAGCACTGTAAAGTCCCTAAATAAGTGAGTACCATTCTTTGCCAGAATGATGTCTGTGGCTGAGGTTACAATAGTGGTTATAATGCTTCATAGTTGCAAGCCATCAATCAATTTTTTTAAAGATCTGGACAGGGATGGTGTAGGTATTCAAATTAAAATTTTATTTGTCACATACACAGTCATACATAATACGATATGCAGTGAAATGCTTAACTGAGGTCTGGGTAACTGAGGTCTGGGTAACTGAGGTCTGTGGAGAACTTTGGACTTGTAAACTAGGATGGTGGTCTGTTCTTTACAAAGCAGGACCAACATAAGTGCTCTAGTTACAGGGAGTCCCATTCATCAGTCTTTTTGCCAGGGTTTCTTTAGAATATATAATTAAACCGAGGATTCAGGAAGAAGGTGGCACAGTGGTGTCGTGGTTAGCGATGTCGCCTTGCACCTCCAGGGTCCGGGTTCGATTCCCGGCTAGGCTTGATTCCTGTCTCTGTGTGCATGGAGTTTGCGTGTTCTCCCCGTGCTTGGTGGTTTTCCTCCGGTATCTTCCACAGTCCAAAGACATGTAGGTTAGGTTGATTGGTGTTCTCAAATTGCCCGTAGTGTGCGAATGAGTAAGTGTATGTGTGTGTGCCCTGCGATGGATAGGCACCCTGTCTCTGTGCCCTAAGCCTCCTGGGATAGGCTCCAGCTCCCTGCGACCCTGAATACAGGATAAAGCCGTATAGATGATGATGATTCAGGAAGAACAAATCCAGATCTGCTTTGGACTAGTTTTGACCGAGGAGTCCTGCAGAAATCTGGGTACTTGATGTAATTTGATCTTTATATACAGAGTTGTCTGCTTTCTTGGCATTAATTCAGGACACATAAGTGGGTATCAAGTATGGGCCAAGGGATAAACTGCCTGCTTGCACAAGATGTTCTCTTGCCACAATCTGAACAAGGCTTGTACTGTATTTTGCTGCTGTATGAAATGATGGATAAAAATCAGTACCAAAAAGTCCAAGGCCATGACTACCTATTGGAAAAGAACCATGGGATCTTACTCATGAGTGATGCCTATATTTTAATCATGTGGAGCTGCTACCGGCTAAGTTTAGATTAGCCGGTTGGGGTTATTTGGCCCACTTATGAGGATGCCCCAAGGATGGCTCCAAGAGTTCTATCTGGCACGACCCCTGAACCGGGGTCAGACCTAGGACCAATTGGAAAGTTTAAGTCTCACAGTTGTTTTGGGAGCATCTGGGAATTTCCCATGTGGAGCATGTGGAATATTTGTCCTGGGATAGAGAAGTCTGTGCTGACCTCTGCCTTCCACTGTGAAAGGAAAAGCAAAATAAATATGTCTGAATAGAATTATGTCTAAATAAAAATATTTTTTGACCCTGTTTGTTCTAGCATGATGGTATGTTGTTGACAGAGACTACTAAGCATATGCTGCAATAAATAAGGGCATCTAAAAAATTATGTAAATGTTTATGTGCAAAAATACATATGGTTTCTTTTACCTTTAGGGAAGTTTTATAACATTGGGGATGAGACTGGGTATGGAGAGGATCATTGTCAGTTTGTTGATTCCTACCTGGATGGACAGACTGGAGGCTCTCTATCACAATACCACTTACCACTCAAACAAGGTGCAGCCATTTGTACTGTCATACTCTTGACATACTTGACCCAGACTTGTCTGCAAGCTATTATTTTTTCAATGCTAGCTAGTTATACAAGTAATTTCTATTGAAATTCGCTGCACTTGCCTTTAACAAAAAACAAAACATTGCTATTTTTCTTCAGGTTATTTCCGCTCCATGCGCCAGGAGCCTGTGAAGTTTGGAAAGATTGGTGGTAGCACCCAGATCAACTATGTAGCCTGGTACGAGTGTGGAGTCCCCATTCCTGGGTCATGGTAGGACCCCCTGAAGCTCTCTGAGGATGTGCCTGAAAGTCCTGGTCCTGGAATGTATACTGTGTGAGAGATGACAATGTATAAATATGTACAGAATGGGGGGAATAAAAGCAAAAAGTTCTATTAAGTGTTATCTGCAGTATCTAATGGCACATATAATGCTTTATACTATTTATATGCAGAACAAATTTATCAGCCATTCACAGAAACAGCAGAGTTTATGAAAGTACGGGGTAGCAGGCTCCCTAAATGTTTAAAACGTGTATATTATTTGTGAGACTGGCAATTTCCCGGCCGTTGGCAAAATAGACAGCATAAGCTGAAAAAGGAAATTGGTCATATTGTGCAGCTGTTTAATAGACACACTAAAATATAAACCTCTGAGATGAAGATCTATGCGTTTGGTCTAACAGAAATGCATTTCACCAGCATGAAGTTCATAGTTTCAAGAAGATTTTGTGCAAGTTTTGCACAAACTACATGTAGATCATTTGGCTAATATATACTTTATGTGTATATGTGGGAAAAAATGAACCAAACCCTCATTCTTATTTTGTAGTTTCTTATTTTGTAGTTTGAGGTTAATTATTGCAGGGTGTTAAGGATGATGAATGTTGATTTTTCTGATCAGCTGTTGGAGATGTAACAAGACAAGTGATTGCAATGTTAATGCTATTTAAAATGTTTTTAATGCTACAAAATGTATTACTTTTAGTGCAGAATGTGTTGTTTTTGTTTATATGAAGGTGCACAAGAAATAAATGTTTTTCTCTATGTCTTTAAACCAGTTGCATTAATTACAAAAAGTAACTGCAAAAGGCTGGTATCCATTTACGATACCAGATTTATTTCACAGCATACACAAAGAAATTATGCCAAAAACGAGTAGAAGGTGTCCATCGCTATTTCACTCTCCAAAACACTGAAGAAAAAAAAAAAAAAACATTTGATTTTTAGTTTTAAAGTCTTTATTCACCTTCAGAAAACAAATGTTACAGTTTATACAGAATGACTTGGGCCACTGCTGAGGGCCAGAGTCAGTTATTAGTAAAAACCAGTAGAGAGGGAATGATGAAAAGGAGAGAATGAGGGGGGGCGGGGGAGAAAAGAGAATTAAACAATGTAATTTCCATCAGCTGTGATTATATCTAGTGTTTCAACAGAAAGCTGACGCATGATTTAACACACGATAACACCAACGAGTAGACAAGTGTTAAAATAAAACTCATACTCACGCCAAAACACAACAAAACACACATGCACATGTTGTTCTCACTCCAATAAGACTCTCACACACACACAGCACTCAACTCCTACACCGTTTGGTCTCATCTGTGCAACCACTCACAGCTTCAATTTCTCTCATTCATTCACACATCTTCACACACACACAACGTTACGGGTCGTCAGGGTCTGATCCGTTCTGCTCTAGTGCTACAGTTGGATTTTACCGGTAGCCGGGGCCAGGCTGGGTGTAGCCCTGGCCGTAAGTGGGACGGTTGCGGGCATAGGGATTGGAACCGCCTGGGGGAGGGGTCACACCTGGGGGCGGGGTATACCCAGGACGAGACTGATACCCTGGGGCCTGCTGAGAGGCGGGTGGCAGGCTGTAGTTGGCTGGCTGCTGGGAGGCCTGGGAGGTGTAGGGCTGAGCGGGAAACTGAGGTGGTGGGTACTGGCCTGCACCCTGGGGCAGGGGCTGGGGAGGTGGCGGGGCCTGTGCCTGGGCACTAAATCCAGGGGCGGAGCCAGGAGCAGCAGCCTGAGATGTAGGGGTGGGGTAATTCTGGAACTGTTGCTGAGGTGGAGGGGCTTGAGGTCCACCTGGCTGAGTAGTATAACCTGCTGAGGATGAGGAAAAACAGAAACAAATAAATATATGTAACCATAAACCTCACCACTGAAATTAATAAGCCACTTACAATGAATTACAACATGTAAAGAACTTTACCAGGATACTGCATGCCATACTGCTGCTGAGGACCGGCCGGCTGCTGAGGAGGATATCCACCTGGAGCTTGATACTGCTGATACATCTGACCTAGGAACCAGACAGACCAAAGAGTTTCACACACTGTTGCATCAGACTGATAGGAGTTTTAATGAAGCAGCAATGAACTTGATATGCCATTATTATTATTCTGCTTCCTACTCAAACCAAAATCAAAACAAAAACATGTGTGCAGCAGTGAGTGAGTGTGTCCTGTTGTGGTGACCAGATGGTCAGGACAGAGGAGTAAAAACAGTTACCTCTTTCCAACAAACATCCTGTTAGCAGGGTCAGACATGCATCGTAAACAACACACAATCATGTCCACACAAATCCCCCCACACACATGAAACTGACCAGAACAGAACAATTTTTTAAGATAAGTCATAGCGGCCCCATGGCCTGTTTGTGTGTGCAGCATTAAGTAACAAATGTGAAATGTGCGTGTGTGTGTGTGTGTGTGTTTGTGTTTTAGCTTTAAAATATGGCAGATTACTGGATTGATATTAATAAAATAGCGAACAGTACCAAAGGTCTAAGAATTATGACTCTGTGAAAGCATGAGTAACACAACAGTTTCCTTACTTGGACTAAACCGACATGGGAGCTCTGTGGAAACCAAACAGAACCAAATCCAACATGACAGAGGAAAACATGACGCTCCTCACCAGCTCTTATTCAGCTGACTCGGTTTTGTTTTTTTAAGTATTTTCTGAGCGCCTGCGACCCCCCCTCTTTACTGAGAAATGAATTAACTATAAAAGAATGTGAGTTTCAGTCTGATTCTATATGCACCGGGGATTTCCTAAAGCATGTCTGCAGTGTTTCTAACCTCATTTTCTTTCATTCTTCGCTCTGAAGACTAGACACAGACGTGCTTGTGTGTGGATAAACTGGTGCAGGTGTGACATTATGTTGCCAAACATCAGGATATCACTAACTGAAATATACAGAGTATTTATTCGGATTAAAAACTCAAACCTTCACAGACTTTCTCTTTCTGCCCTTTACTTCAAAAATTCCTTTAGGAGCATTTTCTGCACACAGGACTGAACTTTGATTTGTTATTACTGCAGGTTTCTATCTAAACATACACATTCCTTCCAAACCATGGATGAATTAGGTAATTTTATACATCACTTCTGTCTACATGAAACCTTTGTGGAAACAGGGCAGAGTTTGTTTATTGTCCTACTAATGTTTGTTTACATGCATTATTTGCTTAATTTCTGTTGGTCTATTTTCCCTTGCCACTGATCAGTGGTTCAGATGGAGCCGCTATTCTGAGGGTACTCACAAATAAAATTCAGTTTTTTGGGTCAGACTCAAAAGCATCATCAGAGTCCGTATTCTACACAAAGTTCCAAATTGGATGTAGGTGTCAAACATTAAATGTTTGGTTTTTAAATTAAACTCATGGATGGTGTTGTGTCTCAGGGCTCTTTGGGTCACTGAAATTAATCTCGTGTGATAATTAGTTTGCCAGATGAGCCCAATTAAAGGAAAAGTACTGAAGAAGGTTGTTCCACATTATTAAGCAGGCCACAGATTTCAAGCAGTATGGGAAAGAAAAAGGATCTCTGCTGCCGAAAAGCATCAAATAGTGCAATACCTTGGACAAGGTATGAAAACATTAGATATTTCACGAAAACTTAAGCGTGATCATCGTACTGTGAAGACATTCGTGGCTGATTCAGAGCACAGACAGGTTCGTGCAGATGAAGGCAGAATGAGGAAGGTTTCTGCCAGACAAATTAATAGGATTAAGAGAGCAGCTGCTGAAATGTCATTACAAAGCAGCAAACAGGTATTTGAAGCTGCTGGTGCCTCTGGAGTCCCGCAAACTTCAAGGTGTAATATCCATTAACGGCTTGCAGTTGTGCATAAACCTACTATTCAGCCACCCTTAATCAATGCTCACAAGCAGAAACGGTTGCAGTGGACCCAGACATACATGAAGACAAGTTTTTAAACAGTCTTGTTTACTGATGAGTGTCGTGCAACCCTGGATGGTCCAGATGGATAGTGGATGGTTGGTGGATGGCCATCATGTCCCAACAAGGCTGCGATGTCAACAAAGAGGTGCCGGAGTCATGTTTTGGGCCGGAATCATGGGGAGAGAGCTGGTAGGCCCCTGTAAGGTCCCTGAAGGTGTGGAAATGACCTCTGCAAAGTATATAAAGATTTTGACTTTCTTCCTTGGTACAAAAAGAAGAACCGTGTCTTTTGTAGCAAAATCTTCATGCATGACAATCTCAAACTGTGTCATTGGCTGCGATGGGCTTAAAAGATGAGAAACTCATGGTTTGGCCACCATCCTCCCCTGACCTCAACCCCATTGAGAACCTTTAGAGCATCCTCAAGCAAAAGATCTATGAGGGTGGGAGAGGCAGTTCACATCAAAACAGCAGCTCTGGGAAGCTATTCTGACATCCTGCAAAGAAATTCAAGCAGAAACTGTCCAAAAACTCCCAAGTTCAAAGGATGCAGGAATTGTGATGGTGATATCAAAGAAGAGGTTCTATGTTAAGATGTAACATGCCCTGTTAGGATGTTTTTGATTTAAATAGCTTTTGATTTCAGTAAATATGACCTCGTAATGCTAAAAAAAAAAAAAAAAAAAAAAAGGCCCATTTTCTGTTCTTTACAACCTATAAAATGTTTTAACTCTGTTGTGCATAATAATTTGGAACAGTGCGTATTTATTTATTTTTAATAAATATTATCATTAGGAGGTTTGTTCAAAATTTTTTTAATTATACCCTAATGGTTGATGACTTACCATCATCATTGACTGGCATTTGCATTGACTAATTATGAAAATCAGAGAAAGATACAATTTGCGTAATAATTTGGAACACGGTGTAATGTGTGCGTGTGTTTGTGTGTGTGGTGGTGGTGGTAGTATGGGGGGTGTATTTACCATCCATTGTGGTGGCAGGAGACTGCTGTACCCCTGCGTAAGGTGAGGCACCCTGAGGACCCCCAGCAGGAGGATGAGCTGCAGAGGAGGATGAGTTAATACTGTCAGGAGTACCAGAGCGCTCTTCCACTGCAGCTACTGCTGGGACTGGGACTGAAAGAGAGAGAGAGTCAGGAGTCACCAACTTGTAGGCTATGGTCCAGATTAGCAACTTTAAAAAGCAAATAAATATGCTTGGTTTTGCTCTAGTTGTCTAACTGTATAAACTACTGCAGCTTTAGCAGGTTTCTCTGGTGAGGCCTGTCAATCTCGGACGGTTTATGTAAATTATTTATTCAGCGGCTGCTCACTGGATCTGCGAGTGCTTGATACAAAGCTAGAGACATTTACTCAGAAATGAGAATTTGTTTTGCTCCATCCTCTCTCGTACAAGCTGCAAACTCATGACACGGCTTGTTAAAAACAAATCGGCACCGAAAGCTGAGAGGACACATAAGCATGCTTTTATTCTTCCTGAATCCGATTCAAAACATCTGCCTCTTCAGCTGAGTGTATGGCATGATTCAACATATGAAGCGCCACTGCAAAACAAAACAAGACGACGTCCAACTGCCTTGTTCAGTCATAAGCTAAGCATTAATAGTTAATTGCCAAAATATCTGTTGTGCAGTCATGTCGGTCACTTTTCTGTACTTATTTTCACATGGAATTTACAGTGTGCATGTAGAGTCCTAGAGCTGCACAATATTACAACTCAACATTAAATTGAGAATTGACTTCGCTGCATTATAAGATTAAAGATTTTACTTGCATCGAATGTAAAGTTAAGTGTTTTAATGCTACCCTAATAAAGATTTCGTCATTTGAAGCAGTCTTTTCTGTACCACAGAAGAGTTTATCACTTTTAGGTAGGTAGGTAGGTAGGTAGGTAGGTAGATAGATAGATAGATAGATAGATAAATGGGTGAGTAAAAAAATATCTATTAAAACGTTTGTTGGCTTGCACTGTCTTATCGATGCTTTTCATTCAAGACTCCCCAAATCACTGCTGTGCAGCTGTGAACGCATTTCATCAGTTCACTTGTAACTGCAGTGTGAGAAAAAACTTATCACTTGTGATTTGCACGAAAGAAGAGCAACATGCAGCAAACTAAATTTGGACTGATTCTCTTTTAGAAACATTCGCCTTCCTTAGAGTATCATTACTGGTGTCAAGACATGGACTCATCAGTACAAAACCTGAGAGCGGGAAAATTTATGTTTACAGTTGCCTAGGAGTCTCTCACAGGCCAGTACTGGAACATTATCAGGGAAAAAGTTTCAACAATTGACAGTGCTCGTTACAGTGAGATGCTTATTGAAGCCTAAGCTTATGATTGAATGCAGAGGACTGTTATATCCAAGAGCGCTGTGATCTAGAATGACAATGTACAGTGGTGTGAAAAATTATTTGCCCCCCTCCTGATTTCTTATTCTTTTGCCTGTTTGTCACACAAAATGTTTCTGATCATCAAACACATTTAACTATTAGTCAAAGATAACACAAGTAAACACAAAATGCAGTTTTTAAATGAGGGGTTTTATTATTTAGTGAGAAAAAAAATCCAAACCTACATGGCCCTGTGTGAAAAAGTAATTGCCCCCTGAACCTAATAACTGGTTGGGCCACCCTTAGCAGCAATAACTGCAATCAAGTGTTTGCGATAACTTGCAACGAGTCTTTTACAGCGCTCTGGAGGAATTTTCTCCCACTCATCTTTGCAGAATTGTTGTAATTCAGCTTTATTTGAGGGTTTTCTAGCATGAACCACCTTTTTAAGGTCATGCCACAACATCTCAATAGGATTCAGGTCAGGACTTTGACTAGGCCACTCCAAAGTCTTCATTTTGTTTTTCTTCAGCCATTCAGAGGTGGATTTGCTGGTGTGTTTTGGGTCATTGTCCTGCTGCAGCACCCAAGATCGCTTCAGCTTGAGTTGACGAACAGAAGGCCGGACATTCTCCTTCAGGATTTTTTGGTAGACAGTAGAATTCATGGTTCCATCTATCACAGCAAGCCTTCCAGGTCCTGAAGCAGCAAAACAACCCCAGACCATCACACTACCACCACCATATTTTACTGTTGGTATGATGTTCTTTTTCTGAAATGCTGTGTTACTTTTACGCCAGATGTAACGGGACACGCACCTTCCAAAAAGTTCAACTTTTGTCTCATCGGTCCACAAGGTATTTTCCCAAAAGTCTTGGCAATAATTGAGATGTTTTTTAGCAAAATTGAGACGAGCCTTAATGTTCTTTTTGCTTAAAAGTGGTTTGCGCCTTGGAAATCTGCCATGCAGGCCGTTTTTGCCCAGTCTCTTTCTTATGGTGGAGTCGTGAACACTGACCTTAATTGAGGCAGGTGAGGCCTGCAGTTCTTTAGATGCTGTCCTGGGGTCTTTTGTGGCCTCTCGGATGAGTCGTCTCTGCGCTCTTGGGGTAATTTTGGTCGGCCGGCCACTCCTGGGAAGGTTCACCACTGTTCCATGTTTTTGCCATTTGTGGATAACGGCTCTCACTGTGGTTCGCTGGAGTCCCAAAGCTTTAGAAATGGCTTTATAACCTTTACCAGACTGATAGATCTCAATTACTTTTGTTCTCATTTGTTCCTGAATTTCTTTGGATCTTGGCATGATGTCTAGCTTTTGAGGTGCTTTTGGTCTACTTCTCTGTGTCAGGTAGCTCCTATTTAAGTGATTTCTTGATTGAAACAGGTGTGGCAGTAATCAGGCCTGGGGGTGACTACAGAAATTGAACTCAGGTGTGATAAACCACAGTTAAGTTCTTTTTTAACAAGGGGGGCAATCACTTTTTCACACAGGGCCATGTAGATTTGGAGTTTTCCCCCCCCCCCTTAATAACGTAAATCTTCATTTAAAAACTGCATTTTGTGTTCAATTATGTTATCTTTGACTAATAGTTAACGGTTTTTGATGAGCAGAAACATTTAAGTGTGACAAACATGCAAAAGAATAAGAAATCAGGAAGGGGGCAAATAGTTTTTCACACCACTGTACGTCTGGACACACTGGCAACACTCTGCAAAAACTTAGCATCCTCCCTGTAGTCCTAAACTGGCTCCATCGGACTTTCATCTATTTGGTCCGCTAAAAGCAGCCCTACGAGGACGAAGATGATGAAGTGAAGACAGCGGTGCATTCTTGACTCACAACTCAGACTAAAGCATTTTAATAAGGGGCTATAAAAGCTTGTTGATGGATGGACAAGCTTTAGAAAAAGTTTTACTTTTCTAAAAGTAAATGTGTGTACCTGGAGCAGCCTCTTCAGACAGTCCAAATGCTGAGATGACGTTCTTGCTGACCTCTTCTTGGTTCTTCAGAGGGTCAAAGGCAGACATGCTAGCAGCACTAACCGGAGGAGCCTGCTTCGCTGCTGTGTCTACAGTTTCCACACATTCTGGACGACAAGCACAAGCGATTAATTTTAAGTATTAGTAACAGCTTTGATTATGGTTAGCATTTGACAAGAATGAAATAAAATAAGATGAAAATAAAGCATGTGCAGTATGAAACTTCAAAATAACACAGGGACAGCGAATGTAACTAGCTTCAAAACAATTCTTACACAAAGCATTATAGTATATACAGATTATACACTACCAGTCAAATGTTTGGACACACCTTCTAACTCCATGGTCGTTCCTGATTTTAAATTGTTTCTACAATGTATTGACCTTCATGTCTTAAAATAACAACTGACTACTGTTGTTACTTAAGTACTTGAGATGGTGGGGGGGAAAAATCAATAGTTATGAATTGCGATTTTTGTGTGTTGATTCATGTATCGTAGAAAATAAATTTTTTCAAACATATTACGTTTCTAAAGGAGATAAACAGGTCGATCAGCAAGTGACCAGAATTTGCTGGTTTTCAGTTTGGTTGACCGGTGATCGGCTGTTCAGCCTGAGCAGAAACACATAACACAGAAACACACATAGGCCACTAATCTGCCTTATTCTCCAAACTCTGAGCAATTTAGTCTCAAACCCACTGATTACTCACACATACAGGTCTCAAAACACGGCGAGCACAATTTAATAGAAAATTGTGTGACACACGCGCCCGCTCAATCCGCAAGCTCACTTTTGGGTTTTGAGACTTTGGAGGCGTTAAAGGCTCTAGAGG
Organism: Channallabes apus; assembly: GCA_030522415.1. Taxonomy (NCBI): domain Eukaryota; kingdom Metazoa; phylum Chordata; class Actinopteri; order Siluriformes; family Clariidae; genus Channallabes; species Channallabes apus. The sequence goes on from CM060109.1 coordinate 22,027,293, forward strand.
AGCTTAGGCATTGCCGTTTCTTTATAATTTTACAGTAAATTGTGTATGTTTACACACTGTGTTTACACATTTTCATCCTATGTGGTAGGAATGAATTATTTGCCAAATTTGAATTATTATTAGAAATAATGACACAGGATGACAGACACATACTGCTCAGTTAAATGTTAAATTGTTGTATTTTAAGTTATTTTGTATTGTATAAATGCTGTGCTTGGTGTTTAATTCAAGATTCAAAGAACTTTATTAATACCAGAAGGAAATTGCTTAAAGTTAAATTGTTTAAGTGAGAAAATGATTTTCATTATATTTAATTAACATTTAATTAATCATTTCACTTTTTTTAAATGTTTAAAACTGTAATAAAATTGGGTGAAAATGTGGAAAACAGGCCATTCATAAAATCGCAATACATATTGCATTTTAATCATATCGGCAACCAAGAATCGTGATAACATTGTATCGGGGATGACTGGTGATTCCCACTGGTGATTCAAATCTGTGCGTTTTATTTCATATTTTGGAAATCTCCAGTATTGTTCTAGAATGCAGAAAAATACATCTAAACTGTTGACTGGTAGTGAAGTAGTCAATGTACTGCTTTGTTGCTTTTTGTTATTCAGTGTCTATAATAACACACTGTAATAATTGCTATACCGGTCTCAGGGTTGCTGTTCTCCAGCGCATGCTCTGACGGTGGCTCCAGGCTGTCCAGCAGGCTGTTGATTCTGTTTCTCAGCTGGATCAGTTCCTTGCGCAGGTGCTTAACCTGAGATGACTCCAGTGGTCGTGGCTGCCCATTCACTGTGGAAAAGGCAGGCAATCATTTTTCTCAGTGGGAGAGATGCAAATAGGTGCAACACAATGAAAAGCAGAGGCGGCAAGTAACAAAGTACAGATACTCTGTAATTAAGTATTTTTATGTGCATCTATACTATTTTCAATAATGTGATACATTTTACTTCAACTCAATAGATTTTTTTCTTAATAAAAAAAAAACTTTTACTTCCTACATTTTAAATGGTTGGCTGTCAATTACAAAAAGTGCATTGTTTTTTTTTTTTATCTAAAATGTTTAGAAATGTAAGACTAAAAGCAATTTTGCTAGCTAGCTAATGTACTGAGCAAAAGAGTTAACTTTTACACATTTGGTTTGTGTTTCCCACCAATAAGATTTTTTTTAACAAGCCTATGAATCTCATGCAAGTCTTTTAACCTTACTGTATTCTGGAAGTGTGATGTTTGGCAAATATTTTAACTTGAGAATTGAGTTTGTGTACTTCTACCACCTCTGCTGAAAAGAGCAGACTACCCTGTTATTGCAACTGAGTGTTACAAGGCTGTCTGCTCGATCTGTTTCAGGCTCCACAATACACCCTCTCACAGCAGAATCAGCCCCAGTCTTTTACTTAAGTCACACGTCTGGGACACACACGTGCACGTGAGTTTGAAACGTCACAGACCGGCAATTGACCTCTACAAGCTTGACTTGGAAAATACACCACTCTCCATATCTTCCCTCCCCTCCCAATGTTCTCAGTCACCTCGTTTTATGACCCTTTGGCACAAAGAGGCAGGGCTGCAACCAAAACATTGGACAGGAAATCACATATCTGGCTGGAAAAAAATATATCTTTGCCCAAAAGATATGTCCTCACACATAAAAGTTAAAGTTACAGTTATGAAGCTAAATGCAACAAATGCATTTTATATACATATGTGATGAACCATCAGAGAACATCGGCAGATAAGCAGCTTTTTACTTTCAAGCTTTTTACTTTTGTGACATCGCTTCCAATGAAGCATGAACATTTAATTCCCAATTTGTACCTTTGTACAATGTGTCCTATGGCTCCCCCTGGTGGATATTAATTGACTGTCGTCAAGTGAGTGAACTCGAATGCTTTAAATGTTATCTTTACGGTGAAACATGAATTACTCATGCACAAGACTTTAACTGAAATTACAGGTTTAGGTTAATAAACCACTACTCAACTGCCTTAATTACGTACCACATGGGTTAAATGTAACTTTCCCTCGTTTTCCTTCTGAATACACTTGTCTGTCCTTATTCTATATTACCCATCATTTAGCAATACAGCTGCTCAGTACGATACGGCTATGTATTGTCGACTATTTATGGTTTTATTTCCTATTTTGAGCATTTTTTAACTGCTAAATTAACTGGTATGTGCTCGGTTTTCTTTACACTTGACCTCAAGATGACTGTAACTGATGATCACAAATGCACATAATATCGTGCGTGACCTTTAGTGCTAACTATATTATTGAATAAAATTACTGAAACGGTCACTTGTTATGGTTGGCCGTACTGAATAACAAAACACTCAGCAAGCACTTTATAAGCACTTTAAAAACCTACTCATGCAGCCTCAGGGAATGTTCATATCAACCATCAGCATGGGAGAGGGAAAACATTTTTTTTTTCAGTGATTCTGACCATGGCATGGGTAGTGGTGTAGCATTTCTATAACTGCTGATCTCCTGGGATTTTCACACACAACAGTCTCAGAATGAAGCAATAAAGATGAATATCAAGATACTACTGCTGGAGTATTGTTACTGCCTATGTGCATTCTCCTTTATGGTCATAATTTACATCCTGCTTCTACTGGCTACTTCCAGCAAGATAATACATACACCCTGTCAAAATTTCACCCTGTATAAATTCATTCCAAACTGGTTTTATGAACATGATAAGGAATTCAATGTTCTGTGTAGAACACCTTTGGGATGTGGTAGAACAGGAGATAAGTGACAGCGTAAAAGTGCACCTGGAAATGTGCAAGAATTATGTTTGATATAATCCAATCATGTTGGCATTGACCAGAATCCCGGGGGAATGTGTGTCCATGCCATGAGTTGAGAGCAAAGTAAAGCCCTACCTAGTATTAGTGCAGTGCATCTAATAACGTGTTCAGTGAGTGTTTATGGTTAGAGAAGAAAATATTTTTTTCTGATGTCACCAAGTCTCCAAATGTAGAATAAGACACCGCTTCCATGCCAGCAAAAAGCTCCTCCTCGCCCATCTATCCACAAATATATGTGCCTCGAAACGACTACTGAAACGCTCATTTAAACTGGGTTCTATAGTCAAAAATAGAGCTTTCTCAGCTGGGTTTGTAGTTCAAGGATTGTTACAAAGAAAATAAACGAAACCTCACTGATATGTACAGCGGTGGATCTGTGACGATGTCAGAATGTTTCTCTTGCGAAAGTCCAATGAACTTTTTTCTCCCCGGACATAAGGTCCATCATACACACCATCAGGGTATTCTGAAATACTGGGTCAAGGCTGGGTCTTTCAAGAGGATATTGATTCAGGATGTGTGTCCATATCCACACAAATACAGTTCAACGACCATAGGCTCAAATTTTAGACATGTTCATTATAGACACGACTAAAATGCCATTGAACAACTGTGGGGTGAAGTCGATTAGAGAGGACTACATACAGGGCCTCCATTTCTCTGTTCCCAAATGTCATAAAACAATATAGGGCAAGACTTTTTTTTTGACAAAAGGAGGGTTAGTAAATAATAAATACTAAATAGTAGACATGGTGAGTCTTCTTCTTTGTCTTTTGGCTATTCCCTTTCATGGGCCGCTTCATGTCTTCTCTCAGCGCATCCATAAATCTCCTCTTCGGTCTTCCTTTAGACCTCCTGCCTGGCAGTTCCAACCTCAGCATCCTTTTACCAATATGCTCACAATCTCTGAACATGTCCAACCCGCCTCAATCTGGCCTCTCTGACTTTATCTCCAAAACATCTAACATGGGTTGTCCCTCTGATGAACTCTTGAATCAAGACAATTCTTGATTCTATCTATCCAGTGCCACTGTCTCTAAGCCGTAGAGCATCGCTGGTCTCATCGCTGCCGAGTGTTGCAAGATTAGTCTCAAAACTGGAAGGTATTTGAGGTGGTAGAGTGAGAGTGATGAGACTTACGGCACCTCAATATTAATCAAAATCAGCACCTAGGTCTCGGGATTATAATGCATCATCCCTACTAAATGGTATTTTAAAATGCTAAATCACTTTATTAAAAAAATATTAAAGTTATTCATATTTTTAGTGTGATTTGCCTAATTACCCACAAAACAATATTATGGTTTTACTCACCTATACCAAAGAAGTCAATAATTCTGGAGCTGACTGCTAAACGTATGTGCTCTGTGTCAGCAGTGAGCCTGGGCATGCTGTCTGAACTCGTAGCCTTGTTTTTTTTTTTTCACAAGTCTGAGTGATTCCCATTTAATTACTTGCAATAATATTACATCTTTATCTTTACATCAATCATTAGAAAAGCAGATCATATAGCTATATTCCTAACCACAATTTTCAAGAGAAATGTTTGTGAATTTCCTGATGTATTCATTCATAAAAATTATTAAATAATTTCTATAGAAAAAAATAAATAAATGTAACAAATAAAGAAGAACAAATGAATAAATAAATAAATAGTCAGATACGACATTACTGCGGGGTCATTTAATCAGCACATCTGGAGAGGGATTATCTGCTTATGCATCACTGCCCTTAAATCTGAACACAACATGTGGTATTATAAACGGTACAGCAGTCGTCTGTATTGGAAATCTGACTAGAGTTCACTTGTATTCTTCACACTGGATTTTATTTTTAATAGCTTCAAGTCTGTGATGTTATTCAACCAGCATGAAATCGTTGGAAATTTGAACATTCTGGGAAATACATCATTACACAAACTCAAGGTCACAAAAAAACAAGGCTTAAAGGTATTAACTTACCGAACAGTGTGAGCTTTAATATTCTGCTGCACTGGATGGCGAAGGACAGATCGGAGCTGTCAAAGATGGTGATAAGGTCATCGTCTGCAACAAAAGGAAAAAAAAGTGTAAAGCAGGGGAGATAAACTTGTGATTCAGGGGGGAAAAAAATGCCAACCTATTCCTGGTGTAGATTGGTTTGGGAATGGCAAACCTGGCTCAGTGATGTCTACAATTTGGGCTCTGATGGGTACAAGCACATTATTTCACCAAACTACTACAATAACAACGTCTTATCTAGACGGACTCATTATTTGAAGAAAACTGTACTTTTTTTAAGATGTACAAAGCGGTTGTACCTGCTGTGAAGCATTTAAAAGCATCCTGGTGTGGTAGGAGCAAACTATATTGCTAATTTTGTTTAGAATTGTAACAAAAATTCCTAATGAATTGTGATATTTATATACAAATCAAGCCAGCACCTACATATAGTGATAACATGGTACTGGTGACTCCCATTGGTAGTAAACTTAACCACTCAGAACTAAAATCGACCCAGATGACTCAGCAACCTTCAGCTGCACAGGGTCTATTTCTGGTGCTCTGTTAAAACACTCGACCTGTTGAAATAAGTTACAAAGCTGTTCATTCATTCATTCATTTTCTATACCGCTTAATCCTGTGTTCAGGGTCGCGGGGGACCTGGAGCCTATCCCTGGACAGGGTCTACAAAGCTGTTCTCCACACAAATTTTATTTATCACTTTGTGACTAACACGTAACACTATAGGTTTGTATGTATAGGTTTACTCTGCAAACATTTAGGAGAGACATAGAGATGGCAGGGACATTGTAAAGAAAAAGTTAAACTAACAACAATGCTGTTCATTTTGGACAAACTGTGTTTTGTTCTGAGAAAAAGATTTAGACAAACATCACAAAAGATCAGTCCTGTTAGGGAACGATTACAAAGTTTTTATAAACTCCCCCAGATACAATTAATTGGATATTGCATTAATTAGTCTGCGTCCACCAATTCTGCATACAGAACACAATTTAGCTGCATACAGGACACTCTGTGAGCTGTTTAATTACTATTCTGTGTAATCTAGGCCAAGTATCATGTGCTTTCTGCAGCTGATTTTATTTCTGCTTTAAGCACGAACATCAGATTGGTGCTGCTGCCTAAATTTCCTGACAGAATTTATCATTAATTTACAAAAATCCTTGTTTATGCTGGTTAATCAATGCAACACCTTCGTCCTTGTATTTGATGGTGACTTCGTCGCTGCTCTGGAGCTGGCCGCGGAAAACGCGTTGCATCATGAGCAGGAGCTCATCGTAAGTGATGTCTTCATTGTGGATGGGGATGCGGCGGATGTCATCGCCCAGCTGAGCCTTGATGATCAGCTTCCCACTCAGGTCGAGCTGGCCATTCATACTGCTGAAACACACAAGATTACTGAAATTCAGCATACAAAATGACTGAATGTTTAACTGCTTGAGAAATCCCAATGCTTTTAACACGGGTGGCATTAAACTGCCAGAAACTGCTCACACCTTTAAGCTCAAACTTAAAACACTCAGTTGCATAAGTCACAACATGCCTGCTCTTCTTTTCTGTCGTGACTTTATAGCAAACCAAAATAATTGCAAAAATAAAGGGCAAAATTCTGTTAAACATGGTAAGTCTAAACCCTGCTTTAATCCAACATGTGGGTGTGTGCGAGAGAGAACAAAAGACATCTGTTTTTTCCCTCCCCAGGAAAGGGGCTAAAAGCTTAGCATAACAAAAACAGAAAAACAGCTGGTGGAAATGCACTCTGCCAGGCCAAAAAAAAAAAAAAAAAAAAAAAAAAAAACAACCCACCAATATTTCATTTGACCGCCTTTGGCTTTGATTACAGCAAACAATTTGGTGGCCAATGCGTGTGTGAAAATGATTCCTCGTGCTCCCAGAACCACAATTTCACAAGCTGGAATATGCATGTGTCATCAGGAAAGTAAAAATCCAAAGATGTGCTAAACTGGTCATTGAGTACATTCAGGTCATCAGCTGACTTCATTTTACTGAGTCTACACCTTAACCAGTGAAGCAACCTCAGATCATTCCACTGCTGCATGATGGATGCATCTCTTCATGCGCTTCCCTTCTGACTCTGACGCACATATCTCTCTGGAATAGAGTCAGTCTGAACTCATTAGATCATATGACCTTTTTTTCCATTGTTTCAAAGTCCAAATTGAAGCTTTTATTCTGATTATTCTCACTAATAAGTGGGTTACTTATGGTCGCACAGCTGTTTAGTCCCAATCCTGTGCGTTCGCGTCACACTGTGTGTGCATGCAAATGTTCTTACTTTCAATATTAAAAAGACATCAATAAGATCTGCAGTGATCTGCTGATCAGCCTTAGATACACAATTCTGCTCCTCATCCTCATGTCTTAAGTTGAAATCCCAGCTGAGTAAAAGGAGCAGATTATCTGTGCCTGTGAGGGGGACAGGAGGCATCAATCAAAACAATAGCAGTCGGGGCCTCCAAGTGGCGCAGTGGTAAATTGCTCACCCTATCATCCAGAGATTGCGAGGTCGCTTCCCGGGTGATGCTGTAACCTCTCGCAGCCGGAGGTCTAGAGAGAGCTGATTGGTCAAGCCCTCTCAGAGGGGAGGGATGAGAGGTATTTAGTGCTCACACATTGATCACGGCTCTACAGCCAATCAGGGGCGTCTGTGAGCTGATGCAAAGCGGGAGGAGCAGATAGCGCTGTCCTCCGAATGTTTTTAACAATTTGAGCTACAGTAGCTCTTCTATTAAATCAAGAATTTGCTCGCTCCCCAGGTGCATCAATAACCCTATCGCTGGTTCAGTGGTTTTCCTTCCTTAAAACATTTTGGCAGGCGCTGACCACAGAAGATCAGCAACATCCCACAAGAGCTGCTGCTTTATAGTTGCTCTGACCCAGTCTTTTAGAAATTATTGCAATCTGGCCCTTGTTAAAGTCGCTCAAATCTTTATGCTTGCCCATTTTTTCTTCTTTAAGAACATCAACTACAGAAGCAAAATGTTCACTTGCTGCATAATATATCCCACCACTTCCAGGTGTCTTTAAAGAGACAATGTAATTCCTGTCAGTAGTCATAATGTTATGGCTGATCGCTTAATATATACCATATCAAAAAAGAAGACATTTTAGTTATTAAGTAGTAGTATCTACATAGATTAGTAAAACAAGAACAATGATGAAGCAAATTTATGTTAAACAAGCAAAGTTACGTTATGATAAAACGACCTCATGACTGTAAGGTCTTTAAAGGGTTAATCCTGCACCTACTTCTCCTGTTCATCTTTGACAACCATGGCAAGCCGCCTGGTGACCCGAATTGAAAGGAATATGATATGTAGAAGAGGCTGGTGAAATAGTAGAAGGAAAACGAGGCCTTTAATTAGGACCCTAGTAATCCGAGGCGACACTGGCCCGTCTACAGAAGCACTACAGACTGAGAGTAATGCCACAGAGCAGTCTAAGGGTCAGAGCAGAAACAATGATTTGGCTTTCTCAGCACAGACTTTGGCCAGTTACACCTACTCATGTGTAAATCATAAGAAAAGAGTGTGTGAGTGAAGGTTTTAGTATTATAGTCATTTAGTCATTATTGTCATGAGAAGGCACATCTGATCACTGATGATGTCTTGTCCTCTCATCTTACTTCTCATGCACAATTATTCACAATGTCAACAGAGGCAGGTATTATCGAGTTAACAACAAGTCTGGCTGTAGGGGAAAAACTATTCGCAGTCCTGTCTTTTAGCCTATTGTCAAGTGGCACGCAAACTAAAACTTCATTTATAGATTTTTTTTTTTTTTAGAAGTCTTTCTGACAATGACATGGGCGAGGCTCGGCTTTACGCCTTGACGTTACTAGCCGATCAGCTAACGCTAGCTAAGTAGTAACGTTACAGCAGTGTAACATGACATTGTGGGGTTTTTTTCTAACCCGACAGTTAAATTACTCACTGTAAAATAACAGAAACTGTTCTTAATATACAAAATAATCCATTCCTGCAATTGTATAAGGACTCACTTCGGTTATATGAATAAACTATGTGCTCGGAAAGATATCGTAATAATCAGGCCATTTTTGCTGCGTTGCTGGCAGGACATTTTAACCCTGCCAAATAGTGAGCCACTCTTAGGAAGGCGTTAGGTTTCTCTCTACGCCCATATTCTGTTCGTTTCTCCCGGCTATCCAATCAACGTTGGGGTTTAAAATACACGCGCAGCGAATAGCCAATCACAATGCACAAGTGTTGGTTACAAAACTGGTGGAAAATAACACGTTAGCCGCTGTACCATGAACTTCCTGCAAGAAATGCACATCGCATCTCTGCCGGCGTCAAAGTACAGAGCAAAGGGTTTTAAATATAAAAGCATTATAATAAAGAAACCAAAAGAGTATACACTGCTCAGAAGCTTATAATATAATTCTATAATTAGTTAATTCTCCCACTTCCTACCAAGCTATATATATATATTTATTTTGTTTGCCCTATTTTTCAGGGGCTAAACCGATGCTAACACTCACTTAGCTAGTTAGGGTCAGCAGTATCAGTTGCCGTCGTTAACGCGTTACATACTAATATGGAATAATCTGGGACACGAACATACGACTGTCTATGAGTATAAATGCATTGCTGTACCTGGCGTTTAGGCTGTTGATCCCGCAGCGGTATACAGTGTTTTGGTAGGACCAGTCTCCAGTAAACTAGCTCCGTGCAGCGCTACACATCCGGAAGTGACTCGACCTGTACGTGGCAAACACACATTCGCGCATGCGCAGTGGGTTCAATCACATTGCTGATGAGTTTAGTGATTGGATTACAGAACATTCTCCGTGTTTTGAGTAAATAGTGGCCGTATCAAGGAGCACAAAGTAAGTATGATCTGTAAGCAGATCAAAGTGAACCAGACGTTGGGTCAAATGTTTTCAGAAACAATTCAATTCAATTTTATTTATATAGCGCTTTTAACAATGGTCATTGTCTCAATGCAGCTTCACAAAAATGAAAGAAATTTAATCACAAAAAAAAGATAATAATAATAATAATAATAATAAATAAATTAAATAAATAAATATAATAATAATTATTATTATTATAGAAAAGAAAATAATTGGAAGTGTGTATGTGTGAGAAAAATGTGCAGCTAATAATAATGAGATGAATGAATGAAATGTCTCTGATGAGCAAGCCAAGGGTGACGGCGACGGTGGCAAGGAAAAACTCCCTGAGATGGCATTAGGAAGAAACCTTGAGAGGAACCAGACTCAACAGGGAACCCATCCTCATTTGGGTGATAACAGATAGAAACAATCCAGGGTCCCTAATGTGAAAACGACATCTTTCTACATCTGAAATCTCTATACATTTCCACTATGTGATGTTCACATTTAATCATCTTGAGTAATTACTTCATCCTGGTAAGGGTTATGAGGGATCAAGAGTCAGTAGCACTCAGTAGTACCACGCAAGTTGGGAGAAATCACCCCAGATCGGACAATCTCTTACAAGTCACCATGCACGTGGTTATGGTGTGCATGGTGCCTTGGAACCTTGTTCCTTGGTGAGGTAGTATGAACTGCACCATCGTGCCCCCGCCCTTCCTCATCTATTTTTCAGTTTTTACCTGTTTTATTCCATGAGTGAAATATATATAAGACACAGTGTCTTACTGGGCATAAAGCACACAAAATATTCGCAGGATGTTTAAAATCCTCTTTCATGGCCAAAAGATTATGGTACAAGAGTGTAAGAGTAATGTTACCAGCATAATATTTCTTAAATTCATCTTTAAAAAAAAAAAAAAAAAACCTATACACGTATTATTATTATTCATCTTCTATAATGCTTATTCTTAGCCTATCCCAGGACACTTAGGGCATGAGTTGGAAATGAAAACTGGAAACCCACCAGGCACCCAACATACAAACTCCACACACACACAGCCCCGAGGTGGGAATCGAACCCTTGACCCTGGATGTGCTGCCCTATTGTCATTATTGTATTTCATGTGTTTTATATAGTATATGAAACACAATACCATTTTCAATCTAGAGCCACTTCAGGCCAGGTTCATGTTTAAAACCTGATTTTGACCTGTAAGGTAAAATGTATACTGAACTAAAATGAGAAAAGAAACCCACCAGGGTTACATACTTTCAAGAGAAAGTAATACATATAGAAAAGTTTAAGGTTCTCTTTGTTATACCTGGTTACCTCTGCAAAAATCATCAACATCTATCAACATTTATCCATTCTTGTGTTGTGCAAGATGTGCAAAAAAAAGTGTTTCAATGATTTAAAATGTAATCAACAGACATGAACCCCTTTTTATAAACTTTAATGAAATTTAAAGGGCCGGGTTCATTTCTGAATGCTACTGTTTCATACATATCTGGAAAATCTATTAGGTCGGGCCTCGTGAATTTTACAGATCACTTTCAACCCGGAACAAGTCTGAGGACATTTACTGATAGGCACACACAAGGTTACAAACTCTTTAATGCATTATCAAAACCTGGAGCTTGGTAAAATTGCATTAAAAAGTTCAACAGTAAAAACCATAACCATGTTTAATAGTGAAAGTAAAAGCATTTCCACATACTGTTATTATATTAATTAGAAAAAGGGCTTCAAATTGCTAAGAAGGATAATGATTGGACTTTGGGCAAGTGATAAAGGTCATATGGTCTAGTGAGTTCAGATTGCCTCTATTCCAGAGCGATGGGCGTGTCTGGGTAAGAAGGGAGAAGCATGAAGCGATGCAACCATCATGCATAGTGGCCACTGTACATCACTGCAATATAAGTCTGGATTTGTTTCAGAAGGTTAGGCCTAGGCTCAGACACATAATGTAAAATGAATTCAGCTGACATTAAGCATATGTGACCAGTGGCCAGGCAGTGTATATCTAGTGTGTACTTTACTGTATATACTGTATTACATAATTTCGACAGTGTCCACTGGTAAGAGTAGCTTCATGGATTAAAGAATCAGTGCTTTTTAGAGAATGGTCATCTGTGTGTAGTTCATATTGTACCAGGTGAAGGCCCATGCACACACAAGAGCTGGCATTATATACCCCTGGCCCTTTTCATATAAATTCATGTTTAGTCTAATTTAAAGCAATGAACTTTAATTATGTTAAAATGTTAAATGATAGCATGGGTACATGATAGTATCAATAGTTTAAAACAGAATAAATACAGCAAAACAATAATAAATACAATGTGAGAGCATCAAAAGATTAGGGATTTGCTGTTAAACTGTAAAATAAAACAATCTATGCCTATACATAAATTACAGTATACACCACACCTAAGCTGACTGACAGAGGTTATTAATTCAGTATAATCCTCATTTGTTGTGCGATGTCAATCTGTCTAAATATATTGCACGGCATAAAAAATAAACAGAGCTCATTGGTATCTAAGTCCACTTGATCTTAGATGTGCAATTATTCCTTTTTGATAATTCCATGCATGTCAAAACTGTGAGTAATGTGCAACAGTATGACTTGTAACCAGTTCTTCATCAACAGTCTGTTTATTTTTTCTTTTTTTCCTGTGTAGAGTCAAACCAGGCATCCAGTAGCTTCTTGCTATAGTAAATTTGCCCTGCGTGCACCTGAATGGCGATCACCATCAGCAGGTACATCACAGACACTGCTGAGAAGCCAAAAATAAATCTATAAGCCTTGCCATGTCGGTAAAGCTGCTGCGCCACTGGGAACATCTCCATGGCACCGAAAATTAGTGGAGCCACGGAAAACAGGCCTGCACTGATCATGGAGATCACCAGGTAGCTGATGTTGTTCCTGGGCATGGCCATGCCAGACAGCAGTGAAGGCAGCAAGCTGAGGAGGTATGGGTACTCCCACTGATAGGGCATGGCCACCACATCATGGGAGAACAACTTGAAGTGGGAGATTGTCACCTGGGATGCTATGAGTAACCATATTACTAGATGCACGATGGTCAGCTTCTTGATCTCAGACTTTAATGAAGCACTGCAACACAGATTAGTCAAGTTAGGTTCAGATCATGTTGGATCATCATTGTTAAATGCTAGGAAAAAAACACATACAGTAATTAATTTTCACTGTATTAAAAGATGTAATATCAGGAGACTTTCTGTACATTTCCCTCTTTCAAAATTTTTTTCCGAGATACTCAGTGATCACATAACACACTGTACTATCCATAACAAATTTTATGACCTGCTTAAAAAGAAAACATGGGAAAACAGTGGGTGTTTAACAGCTATGATAATACCTCATCTGATAATGAGGAGCCACTTTCTCTCTGTGCTTAAAGTCACTCCCGTCAGTCCCGGCAGCTCTTGGGCCAGCACGTGATGTCATGGCTAACTCCTGTATAAGAAAGTGATAAAATAATAACATACATGTCTGCAACGATGTACAATAGAGCGAAGATATACATGAGCAGTGCACATTACCTCACACAGGAAGTCAAACCTTGCAGAATAACAGAACACAATTATGAGAGTAAAAACTATTTCCAATTCAATTTTATTTTATTTATATAGCGCTTTTAATAATGGTCATTGTCTCAAAGCAGCTTCACAAAAATTAAAAGAAAATTTGAAAAGAAAATGTATGGAAGTGTGTATGTGTGAGAAAAATGTGTCTAGATAATAATTAGATTGTCCCTGATGAGCAAGCCAAGGGTGACGGCGTCAGTGGCAAGGAAAACTCCCTAAGATGGCAATAGAAATAAACCTAGTTTCTTGGTGTAGTTGCCATTCGGGATAGATGTACTGGAGTATGAGGTAAAAAAAATGTCTAAGCCCCGAACATTGTCTGGAAGGCTATTCCAAAGCTTTGGAGCTAAATATGAAACCCCCTATCCCCATATCCCCTTTTGTAGATTTTTAAATTCTGGGACTTACCAGTAGTCCAGAGTTTTGTGATCTTAAGGAACGTGGTGGATTGTAGCGTAACAGAAGACGGTATGTGGGAGCTAAACCATTTATAGCCTTGTATGTAAGTAACACTATTTTGTAATGAATTCTAAACTGAACAGGTAGCCAGTGCAGGGATGATAATATTGGGGTTATATGATCATATTTTCTTGATCTAGTGAGAACCCTTACGGCTGCATTTTGGACTAACTGTAGCTTGTTTATTGAGGAACCACCTAGTAATGCATTACAATAGTCCAGTCTGGAGGTCATGAATGCATGAACTAGCTTTTCTGCATCAGATACGGATAAAATGTTCCTACAATTTGCAATATTTCTTATGTGGAAAAAGGCTGTTTTTGTGATATTGGAAATATGATTTTTTTAACGGACCATTTACTATCTAATATTACAACCAGTTCTTTCACTGTCGTAACAGTACTGGTAGCAACGGTACATCCTTCTAAACGCAAGCTGAATTGTGAGAGCTGTTGTGTACTGTTTTTTTGGGCCAATAAGTAATATCTCTGTCTTATCTGCATTTAGAAAATAAAGTTATCGTTTATCCCATCTTTTATATCCTGGACACACTCAGTTAGGGTTAGTCTGCAGTATAACTGGGTATCATCAGCATAACAATGGAAACTAATCCCATGTCTTCTAATGATGTTACCTAAGGGAAGCATATATATTGAGCAAAGCAGAGGTCCTAAAACTGACCCTTGTGGGACCCCATATTTCACTGGCATTACACGAAACAGTGCTTCATTTAGATCTACAAAATGGTATAGATCAGACAGGTACAATCTAAACCATTTTAATGCCTGTCCCTGAATACCTATGTGATGTTGTAAGCGACCTATGAGAATATTATGATCTGAAGGAGCTGAAACATGCCGTCTGGAAAAGGTGCCCTTCAAACCAGAAACAACTTTGCTCATGAGGAGTGGGCCAAAATACCTGCCGAGAGGTGCAGAAGTCTCATTGACAGTTACAGGATTCGTTTGATTGCAGTGATTGCCTCAAAAGGTTGTGCAACAAACTATTAAGTTAGGAGTACCATCATTTTTGTCTAGGCCTGTTCCATGAGTTTATTTTTTTTTATAATGGAAAGCATGAAGCATGGTTGAAAAGCAATGTCTGACTTTCATTGGTTAACATTCATAGAATTTTTATTTATTATTACTTTTGTCAGATTAAAGTTATTTCTGTAACCATTGTGAGTTTTTCTTTCATTGACCAAAGGGTACCAACAATTTAGTCCACGTGTGTATTGGGGGGGATGATCTGTGATATCATCACTTTGAGGTAAAACCTCTATATTAGAGACATCTATACCATGGGATATAATTCAATCTAACATATGATTAAAAATGGTGAGTTGCTCCATTTATATTTTGTTTAACCCCAAAGGAATTTAGCAAATCCATAAATGCAAGTGCTAAAGCATCGTTAGCATCATCTACATGAATTTTAAGTCTCCTACTATCAACACTTTGTCGGAAATAATCAATAGATCTGACAGCAGATGTCCAAACTCTTTAAGAAAATCAACATATGGCCCTGGGGGTCTGGACACGGTGGCCAGGGTAAAATATAGCAAGTGTTTATTATGTATTTCACTCAGTGCAACATTAATGATAAGCACTTCAAATTAGTTAAAGCTGGGTCTTGTTTTCTGAGTAACAGTGAGTACATCACTGTAGATAGTTGCGACACCACCACCACGACCAGTTTGACGGGGCTTGTGCTTATAGAAATATCCTGTTGGAGTAGACTCATTCAGACCAAAATATTCATTTGGTCTAAGCCAGGTTTTTTCCTACAGTATATAAGCCCCTGCTACACTAATGCACATATCTCACAGTTTCACTAGTGTTTGGATACCATCTAGGTAGAGGTTTTCTTATGATCAGACTACTGTTTCAAGTCTGAAAAGATAGCCTCCCAGGAACTACTTTATTGGCCCATACAATGTGGAAATGGCTTGGAAAGAGGTCAGGACCATCCTGTGGATGTGGCAATAACTCCCAGCCAAGTGGTGTTTGTGAATGATTGTGTGTATAGTTTCCACAGACAGATGCATCTCTTCCGCAAGATGGCTACAAGTTATCTGATGATTTTCGAGCATCAAGTCACTGAATTCATCTAATCACTGAATGTTTATGGGAATGTTTGCAGTGGTGGTTGCTGTGCTTGAAGCCTTTTGTGCTGTCAATCAGTTTTATGGCTTCATGCACAAGTACATACAGTATGTGCTGTCATCATAAGTCCTGGTTTGACTTGAATGCACCTCATATAAAATGTATAATTTAAAATCACATAAAAAAAGTATATTAGAATATAGACGGTACTGTGGCTAATGGAGATGAGGCTATTGAATCTAAATTATAAAAGACAATAACCAGACATGCAAAATGTAAATAGACACCTAAAGGTTTATGATAAAAGGTATATGCCATTTTTTTTGCCATTGTTAGGACTATCACTTGTTTACTTCAAGCTGAACAAACCCCATCGTTAAGCATTCCTAGAAGTGAAAATCCCAAATAAATTTCTGATTTTGAAAGAAGCCGGTCAATCCGAGAGTGGATTGTCACTCAGACGCATGACTAGGAATCCTGAAATACTGCATTATAGTTCAGTTTAAAGAAAAAGGTAAAACATCAATGGAGACACGATGTGGTCAGCCTGGGCCTCCTGAAAAACATCTATCTGAGTGCTGTTCTGAGATCTGCTGAAAACAGCCCTCTCATTCTTAAGAGTTGTTGCTCTTAAAGCTGCAAAAGGAAATCCAACAAAGTAGTAATAATGTATTAATATCTAAACCTTGCTTACTTAACTGAAGTGTTAAATTATGGTGCATTCATTTTATTGGAAAACTCATTTATTCACTCACTCATCGTCTATAATGCTTTTTCCTGTGTATAGGGTCGTGGAGCCTATCCCAGAAGAATTAGTGCTTGAGGCGGGGTACACCCTGAATGGGGTGCCAATCCTTCACAGGGCGCGCGCACACACACACACACACTCATTCACACACTAGGGGGAAATTTGGGAATGCCATTTAGCATAATCAGCATGTCTTTGGACTGTGGGAGGAAACCAGAGTCCCCGGAGGAAGCCCACTAGGCACAGGAAGAACATGTAAACCTCAGACAAACAGATCCAGTGCTAACCATTACACCAACAAACTATTTACTTCTTGCATGTCTGTCTGTATTAGGATTTTTTAATCCATTTTTATGCATAAAACTGCACTGTGGTTTTTTAAGGCCTACACTGCTGTTAAATGGTCAGGCTGTGATTTTGAATGACACAGCAGAGCATGTTTTCATCGCTCACCTATACGTAGCCTTTATTATAATTATTAAAACAATGTTATTATTAGACACTGGTTAGCCTTTGTTCAGATCTTTGTTGCAGCCTGGCTCGAGACAGTACAGCTCGTGCGCGTTCCTGCTGATCACCTGCTTAGGTAATTTACACAGCTGCGCTCGCGCTCTCTCTCTCTCTCTCGGTTTCCTTGTTGTTTTATATATTTTAACGCGAGCTCACATAGATAAAAATCCCAAAACAAACAATACTTACTGTCGGTAGTTTGAAATGCTGGCGCAGACAAGAAAGAGGTTTTATTTAAGCACGAAAATAAAACCCGGCGAAATCTGACAAGGTGCTGAACAATAGCTTCACAGTCTGTGGCAGCGTACTGATCTGCGCATGCGCAGAAGGAGTTCCTCGCTCTCTCCGCCCCCAAGATGATGCGCCGCAACATCCACTCGTGCGCCATCATCAGCATCACCAACACCCTGCGATGGGCTTCGGAGTGATTCCTATGTGCAGGATTTGTTCTTTTAAACACTGAAAAATGCATTTTGTATCAACATATTTTCATTAAAGGTAGAATATCCACTTAATTAAAATACACCGATCAGCCGTAACATTATGACCACCTGCTTAATATTGAGTAGGTCCCCCTTTTGAAATTATAACAGTGATGCACAGTGTGTTCTTATGCCTCATATGTTCTGACACCTTTCTATCACAACCAGAATTATTAAGCTTTTCATCAATTTCATCTACATGCTAGCGCTTCCATTGCATCTGATTATAGGGGCCAGCCTTCACTCCCCAGCCTTCACTTCCACCAATATCCCTGTCGCCAGTTCACCGTTTTTCCTTCCTTCAAACACTTTTCATAGTCTTCCACAGCCGGGAGCCTTGAGAAAGCCGCTTGGCTCGAGCTCTGTCAGAGGGAAAGGATTGGAAGCACAATCTCATGTCAATCACAAATGTGGGACTGTGGATGGGAATTTTCATTCATTCATTCATTCATTCATTTTCTATACCGCTTAATCCTGTGTTCAGGGTCGCGGGGGACCTGGAGCCTATCCCAGGAGACTTCGGGCACTAGGCGGGGTACACCCTGGACAGGGTGCCAATCCATCGCAGGGCACACACACATACACACACTCACACACCCAATCACACACTACGGGCAATTTAGGAACGCCAATTAGCCTAACCTGCATATCTTTGGACTGTGGGAGGAAACCGGAGTACCCGGAGGAAACCCACCAAGCACAGGGAGAACATGCAAACTCCATGCACACAGAGACGGGAATCGAGCCTGGCCGGGGAATCGAACCCGGACCCTGGAGGTGCAAGGCGACAGTGCTAACCACTACACCACCGTGCCGCCCTTGGATGGGAATTTGTTATGACTAAATTAATGAGAAAATCAGGAAAAGTCCTAAAGAAAAATAATAGCTACTATGAGAAGAGCCATAGAAACTCCAAAACTGGTTCAGACCAACTGGGTTAGAGTAACTCCAAAACTGCAGCTCTTGTGATGTTTGCAGGCTGAACCAACCAAAAGTGATTCAAGGAAGAAAAACCAATGAACTGGCAACGGGGTCATGGGGGGTGAGAATCAGTGATGCACATGATAAAACATGTGATCCGATCCGATAGAAGAGCTACTGTAGCTCAATTTGAGGAAAAGGTTAATAATTCTGGTTGTGATAGAAAGGGGTCATGAACACACATGAACATCACTGTTATGGTGGCAAAAGCGGAGATATATATTCGACAATATTCGGCAGGTGGTCATAATGTTATGGCTGATGAGTGTATGTAAGTTGAACAAAAATAAAATAGTGGTAAATAATGGCAAAATTTTGAGAAAGACTTTCATAAAATTAGGATTGAGTACAGTCTCCTGGGATAGGCTAAAGGCCCTGAGTCACCATGAATACAGGCTGGAGTGGTATATATGACGATAGGAAGTACATTACAAGCTACAAAATAGATAGCATATATATAAACGAAATAATGGCAGAATGTTTATTTTGTTTTTTTATCCTGATCCTGAGCATGATCCTCTGTAGGATGTCAGTGGGGGGACAACCCATCACAGGTTGTTGTTGGTCTTTCGGCTGCGTCCATCAAAGGGTTGCAACAGCAGACCATCTGACCTGCACACAACTTTGGCAGAGTTTTTACATTGGATGCCCTTCCTGATGCAACCCTGCCATTTATTTTTGTGCTTGGGACTGCCACTACATCCAGTGGCTGGGGTTTGGGCACTGACTGGGAATTGATCCTGGGGCTTAAGCGTTGGTACAGTAAGTTTAAAAACCCACCACTGAGCCACCAATGCCCCATCACAGGCTGATAATTATAAAGTATAAAAGCAGTGGAAATACACTGGTGAAACACACAAACTCATACACTCAATCATACACTACATACAGTATCGTTTGGAAACACCAATCAGACAACACCACATCTTTTGACTGTATGGGGAAACCATGGGGACATTCCCAGAGGAAACCTCTTAGAACACAGTGAGATCATCCACACACACATGCACGCATGCACGCACACAGACTGCCTGTGATATGTGACCTTGGAAGTGTTTTGATTTTGAGGTTAAATTTGACATCTATTTTCTGGCCTGATAAGGAAAAGCTTAACATTGTCACTAAGCCTTTACAGTAGAAATGCCTGTTAGAAACTTAATTATTAGGATGTGAAGATGATCCCAAAAATATTTAGTTTTGAATAATGCTGTGGCTTGTTTTTTTTTTTATATGGTATAAATTTGTCATGACTAATGTATTACCATGTTTATGATGCAGTATGTATACACCGTACATAAAGACCTACTATGCTAACATACTTTAACTCTAACATAATCATAAAGTTATTTGAAAATCATACCAAACATTATGTCACTTTAAATTTAAATAATCTTAGCAAAGCAGAGGTACAAGACAACCTGGTGAATATAGGATGTTACCAAGGTCTTCTACTTTGTTTTAAATTTTTAGTGTACTGTAATCATATACTTTGAAAGAAAAAAATGTCTAAATCTAGAAAAATCGATCTTTCCCGTTTTTTTTTTCCAATTATTCTTATATATTTTGTTTACACGGTTTACTGTGTTCATGCAAGATGGGAATATGTTAATATTAAATAAGCAAAAGCAGTTTGTTGGTGTCTGTTGCTGTGCAAAGTTTTATCAACCCTCCTCTACCTCAACTCTTTAATGTAAAGGTACCATCATGGGAACGTCATATATTATTTGTACTACTATGATAATTGATAATGTGTGTGGCATTGATGTTTGGTAAGTGTATCAGGCCCAAAAATTACATGGCTTATCCATTTCTAATAGGCTACTATATTAGATACTATACTTGTTATTTTCTTGCTACTTGTTTACTTGTATATTTTTAATTCTCTAATTATGAGAAGCAGAGTGATATTTAAACATTCCAGAAACATTGAATATCCTGTATTTTCCATGTAGACCTATTTATTCAAGTCATAGACTATTTAGTTTTCACAGGCTAGTAGTACCCACCCTTAAAATGGCACGTTATAACGTTATAGTTTTTGTTTACTTCTGTATGTTTTACAATTACAAGCAAACTCTGAAAGCATGCCCATTACTGATTCTGTGATTAATTACCACATTATACTTTCCATGTGTTCATGATTTTATCATAATTTATATTCTGTACTTATGCATGTGTGCAATTGCAGATCTTTAATAAAAACACACTTTCTAATGGATAGAAATCCTTTATTTATAAAAAAAAAAAAAAAAATCACAAATTTATTAAAAAAAACAAACAACAACAACAACTTTGCTTTGGCTTCTTGTTGGTTTATCTTTTCTTTTTTTCTTTTTACTATTTATGCAAAGGGACAAAGTAAATATCTAAAAAGAATTATGCAAACTCTTTTAATCAAGCAGAGGAAAGTTCTTCCTAAGGGAAATGTATGGCATAAAAAAGAGAATGATGCAAAGGAGAAGAAAAGTAAGATGGATAGAAGCTGTTTTAATGTAATGTGCACTGAAATGTATGGACATGTTAAACATGAAAGATTTGAATAAGGGCTTAAATTCCCAAATTTAACTTAAATTTTTAATAATATCTATTCAGTGGTTTTCAAAACGAGTGAGCGATAAGGTACCTCTCAACAGTCAAATTATTCCAATTCACTTAATTTCACAAGCAGGTTGTGACAACCTATGCACAAATGTACATGTGCACACACACCACATATACACTTGCTCTCATTACAGTTATTCTTGTTATTCACTCAGAACTGGTGTAAAAAGATTATGTCTGTGCAAAAACATTACACTTAGATAAAAATATAAAGGAAAGGCATTAGTACGAAATGGTACATTTTTAAAATATGTTCACTATACAGTACATTTCAGTAAATATTTAAATATGTCAGAACAATTAATTTATAATTTTAATCTTTTTCTTAAAATAAGTTTGTCTTCTTATCTTTGGGCAGCTGCCATTTTGATCATCCTACATATGGCATATTGTCATAAAATAGGAAATAATCCTATGTGTCCCAAACACTCTAAAGCTCAATAACCAAATACAAATATATTAGCACCACATCCAGTTATAATATCTGAACTGAATGCAATTGGATGTTTCTAGAGTCATTGTAAAGGTAGTATAGTGTCTGCATATACAGTACACAACTCTAGACATATGCATGATCGTTGGCAAGAATGCACAGGAACAGTTTCATAAGGTCTTTTCCTGTAAATTTGATATTTAAACCATGTAAATGCTTTTAATTTTATGGCGCTCCTACTTTTCAATTGTATGTATTGTGCTTTCTTCTTCTTCATTGATCTACATGGGGTAGAGTAGGAAACCAGAGAAAGAAGAGTGGACATATTGCCCTGCATAGAGTCCAGATGCCTGGTCAGATGGTAATTGAATGTGAACAGTGTCTCCTGGCTGTAACGGAACTACAGCACTGCCAGATGCCTGGTCCAAGACACCCTTCTTGTACTCGTCGTATGTATACATCACAGGTTCTTCATTTTTGTATAAACTCACCCACACATTGGAACCCTTGCAATGAACATGATACGAGAAATAGTAGATACCAGGAAGGTCACAGGTGAACAAACCTGTCTGTGGGTTGTAGTTCTGTCGGCCATTATACAGTAACTTGTCAAATACTACTGGTGTACCAACAGGAGGGTAAGGTGTAGTCAGTTGCGCAGTAAATGCAGGCATCTCTAGACCACTGGACCCCATTATATCAGCTCCACCTTCATACTTTCCTTTCATATACCCACTAGTTTTCACTCCATCCAGGGCTGGCCCCATCTCTGGCAGAACACCCATGAGGTCAGGGTGTAAGGCAGGTGGTCCTGGGGGTCCTGGAGGTCCAGGAGGACCTGGTTGGCCTGCCTGGCCTGGTGAACCACTTGGGCCAGGTGCCCCTGGAGGGCCAAGAGGGCCTTTAGCACCAGGGATTCCCTCACCAGGAGAACCAGCCTGACCAGGAGGCCCAGCTTCTCCCTTATGCCCAGGCGGTCCAGGTGGTCCAATTGGTCCCCCTGGTCCTACTAACCCTGGAATGCCTTTAGGACCCTGAGGTCCTTCAGGGCCAGGTTTACCCCCTTCACCCTTATGACCAGGCATGCCAGGAGGGCCAGGTGTTCCAGGTAGACCCTTCTCTCCTCCTTCTCCTTTGGGACCAATAGATCCTGGGGGTCCCCGTGGCCCAGGCTGACCATCCTCACCTTCTTGACCTGGTTGGCCTGCAATTCCTGGTGGTCCTGGCTCTCCTACAGGCCCTGGTTCTCCCTTTGCTCCACCTTCACCTCCCTCTCCTTTAGGTCCTGGTGCACCAATACCGCCTGGCAGACCTACTGGTCCAGGGGGCCCAGGAGGACCACTGGGTCCTGAGGGTCCTACTGCACCTGGTGGACCTCCCAGTCCTTTGTCACCTTTTGGTCCTGGAGGACTAGGTGGGCCTCCCATTCCTTTGTCTCCCTTTGGCCCAGGGAATCCTGGTTTTCCAAATCCAGGTAATCCAGGCTTTCCTGGCAAACCTGGTGGCCCTTGTAGTCCTTTATGCCCTGGGGCACCTGGCTGTCCTGGCAATCCACCATCACCTGGTTTCCCAATGCCAGGTGGTCCTTGTGGTCCATGTTTACCCTCCAAGCCTGGTGGACCTTTTGGACCAGGTAGTCCATGGGGTCCAGGTTGTCCTTGTTTACCTGGTGGTCCTTGCAAACCAGGTGCTCCAGGCTTGCCCACCCCTGGCAATCCTTTATGCCCAGGAAGTCCTGAGGGCCCAGGTGGGCCTTTTGGACCTTGTTGCCCAGGCAGACCGATTCCTTTATCTCCTTTAGGTCCAGGCAACCCTGGCAGACCAGGTAGACCTTTGTGACCTGGTTCTCCTTTTGGTCCTGGCAGTCCTTGTGGTCCTTGTCCACCTGGCTTTCCAACTCCTGGTGAGCCTGGGGGTCCAGGGGGGCCAGAAGGTCCAGTCATGCCTGGTAGCCCCTCTCCTCCAGTAGGTCCCTGTTCACCTTGTTCTCCTGGTGGCCCCTTTTCACCAGGCTTTCCTGGCATGCCTGGGACACCTGATTTACCAACACCAGGCAACCCTGGAGGGCCAGGAGGACCTGGAATTCCTTTATGGCCTGGTATACCATTGCCTGGAGGACCAGGAGGCCCTGGTGGTCCTTGTGGTCCTTGAAGCCCTTGTGGGCCAAGTTCACCTGGAATACCCTGCTCACCTCTAGGGATGGTTTCACCTGTATGCAGGAATACATAACAATAATTGCACATGATGTAGTGATACAAAGAAATATTGTACCAGTGTGTAAATTGTGAATACATAGTGGAATGTTGGATGATAAAGTGATCACCTTTTTTGTCCTTGCCTTTGTTCATATGCATGGGAAATTGTGGCATTTCTTTCCTGTAATGTGGATACTGCATATGAGGCATCTCTTTTCCTATACCTTTGTGAGGTATATGAGGTACAGGCTGGTGCAATTGATTATGTGGTTTGTGGCCATAATATCCTCCTCCAAGAACAGATGGAAATAATACCAGTTGGGCTAAAATCACCAAGAAAGGAGCCATAGCCATGGCCTGTGGAAATCAATCAGTCAAACAATAAATCAATCAATCAATCCATCAATCAATTGTTTAGATTCTTTATTCTTTCTTTATTCCAAGATTCTTTATTCTTTATTTGTCACATGCATAGTTATACAAGTACAACACGCAGTGAAATGTAGCAAATTGTTTAGCAATTACTATTAATTGTTATTTGATTAGCTACATAATACATCACTCACTATCATCACAATAAAGCCATGTAAAGAATTTACTTCCAGAATGTTTATGGTTTGGAGTAATTTATGCATAAACACACGCAAAAGTATTTACAGTATGTAATACATTTCATACTGTAAGTATTGTATTTTCCCACCATGCCCAGTCAATAATTCTAATCAAGGTGTTGCCATATTCTTTCCATATTTAAATAATGCATATAATGATCTGAAAAGAGATATACTGTACTGTACAAAGTGTGTAATTTTTTTTTTATATAAACAAACCATGATTAAAACATTTCCATAATTTGCCTAAAACAAACTTCCATAGCTCCTTGCTCTTCATGATGCAGTTAATGATTACTTTTTTTAAAGTCACTATGTTGTCTTCCAGAAACAATGTTCTACCGAGAGCATATACATATTTCCATCATTTATTGGTTCTGTAAAGCTGCTTTGCAATAATGAAAATTGTTAAAAGAGCTATATAAATAAAGTTGAATTGAACATTTTTTTGTTTATGAACAATTTATATTATTTCCCCTCTGTTTCAATATTATGGGGTGGTTTGTGTAGGCTGTGGAATAAATAATTTAATAACCGTAAAAAAAAAAGTTGTTGCACTACTAAACTTTCAATGAGGATGAAAATTCATGCTACTTTAAATTATATAGTATACTGCACCAAATTAGCTTGCATTAGATTACAATGATGTTAGCTATATTACTGATATCATATCAGTAATATTAGACATATATAAACCCTTGTAGACAAAACGTTGTGTCCTAGATGTATACTGTATAAGCAAATAATTGAAGACTATTCAATTCAATTCAATTAAATTTTATTTATATAGCGCTTTTAACAATGGTCATTGTCTCAAAGCAGCTCCACAAAAATGAAAGAAATTTAACAAAAATAAAAAAAATAAAAAATAAATAAATAATAATTATTATAGAAAAGAAAATAATTGGAAGTGTGTATGTGTGAGAAAAATGTGTAGATAATAATAATAATGAGATGAATTAATGAAATTTCTCTGATGAGCAAGCCAAGGGTGACGGCGATGGTGGCAAGGAAAAACTCCCTGAGATGGCATTAGGAAGACTACTGATCATCAGGTCCATATGTTGGCTTACTCGAAACACACTCACATCAGGTGTCTTTACTTGTTTAAAAATCCAGTGAAAATCTTTACCAGAAAAATGGGGGACCAAGTTCCAGAAGAACATGTAAGTTTAGACTCAGGTGTTGGTCACAACCCTTATCTATCTCGTGTATGTAGATCATTGTGGTGGCACCATATTCTCAACCATCAAACAACTGTCTTCCTTATCAGTCGTAAATTAAAGCAGTCTCATATGAAAATTAATTAATTAGTTATCTGGATGCAGTCTAAAGCAAGTACTCTGGTGACTTAAATGGTTATGATTCTTGGTTAGCATTTTGGAAGGTCTGCACCACTATTAGGAGTCTTGAGCAAGGCCCTTAAGTCTATCTGTTTATGAATGTATTATGGCTGAGCCCAGCTCCTTAATGGATATATATATATATATATATATATATATATATATATATATATATATATATATATATATATATATATATATATATAGAACATGAAATAGTGATTGTCTACCATACTGTATATTTTCCCATTAGCTATTTGTTCACCATCTTGTGACAACTACTGTGCCAACTGGGGAAGGTGAAGGCTAGCACCACATTCCTCTGTGACATATGAAGCTGGCCTCTTCATTTTTAGAAATGTTACTCATGCCAGGTCAAAGGGTAGCTGAACACACTCTGCCAAAAGCACTAACTACCCTCTTCCACAATACAGTTCAAAGATAGACATGATTGGCTTGTGCTGTGTGGATTTACAGCAAACATGGCCACATTTTCTTTCTTGGATTACCAGGACAAATGTTTTGGATCCCACACTAGCTGTTTAATTAAGATACTAAAACCCTAAGTCTGAACAGAAAGACTTATCCTGTATTAAAGATATTCAGTGCATGAGCTGATGAACATGGAATGTTGTGTTTCTGTTCAGCCTTCAAGCTTTCATCTCAAAGTTCAGTCTCAAAATATACAAATTATTCGCAGGGCATTTTAGGGTATTTGTGTGCAGTGATAAACCCTGTCCCAGTTGTGTGTTATTTCCTTATTTCCTCTCATCCATGCCTCCTCGAGAATTGGAACAAGACTGTGAAATATGCAGCACTCTTTGAGTTGCACTTTAGGTTTGTGTGAGTGTGTGTGTGTGTGTGTGTGTGTGTGTGTGTGTGTGTGTGTGTGTGTGTGTGTGTGTGTGTGTGTGTGCGCACATATAGGACCGTGTGTTTAAATTGGTTTTACTACGCTGAGGCATTTGACAAATGTGTTACAATGAAAAGTATTCTACAGTTAAATGTCACTGTCACATCCTAAACACCATAAAGACCAGGTACAACAAGTAATATGGACTTAACTTCATTGGAAATTAATATTACAAGTATTATGAGCGGTGTAAAATAATACAGAGGTTCCAATTTGGGAGAACCTGGGAGCAGATTGTTCATTGTAACTGAATCAGTATGGTAGAAACGTTTGTGTGTGCGTATGCATTTCCTCTTAACTTCTGAGCAGCAGATTTAATTTGTAGTATAATGAACAAGGGCACTAAGAAAATCAGTAACAAATGATGTCTGCCATTCCTAAAAATCTACCAATTATTCCTCTGTCTGTCTAGAATACAACAGCACCTACAGTTCTCTCTTGTTCTCCTCATTATGTTCAAATCTAGTTTTTCTTTATATATTATTTTCAGATCTAGCTCAACCAGTTTTCATTTATAATGTTGCAAATGTACGTATTTTTGTACTTGCCTGGAACTATATCTTAACACTAAGTTTTACTAGGTTCACTTTCATGTAGGTCTGTCAGAGGATGCAAAAAAAAAAAAAAAAACATCAATGAATTAGAATTTCGAAGAAACAGCATGGAACTTTGACCTTTCTCGGGCACTTGATGATTTTCCCATAGACATGACATGGGGACTCCCAGTCTTTGGTTCTTTAAGCAGTAATGTCTGTAGTCAAGATACAGTTCTTGCAATATGTGAACTGATTTATACTGTTTCAAAAACATATGCATGCTTTTGAGTTTAAATTTATATTCAGGGATGAACTTCAGTGCTTCAGTGCTTATTTAAAGAATTTATTCCAAGTCTATTCTAAATCCAAATAGATTTGGACAACTTCTGAAGTTTCACCAACTATCTTTGTGTGACACACAAGTTTTAAAATGAGCAGAGAAAAGAGTTAAATTACATTCTGTCTCAGTGTTTTTATTTCTATAACCTATAATCACACTATACTGCAGATGTAGACAAGGATGTTTCAAGCTATGAGGAGCTTAAAGCCTGCAGACCACCAGGGGGCACTGTAAGAATGCAGGGGAATTTTAAAAATAAATAATTATGTATGAATGTATATATGTGTAATATTTTATACTAAGATATTTTGCAATAAGGGACAGTGAGCCTGTGGTTGCTTAGCAACCTGAGAGGTCTGACTGAGGTAGTGAATGTGAGGGCGTGATGCAGGATGTAACTTAGGGCCTCTAAAGGTTCAGTAAGAACAGCCCTGGATGTGGGATTAAGTAGGGTAGAGGGCACATGTCATAAATAACATTCAGGTGGGGGAAAAACTCCACCAACATTTCAATGCTAAAACAGAGATAGTTTGGGATTAGTCACTTACAGTGTAGTAATCATGTACACTTACAATCATATTCACACTGTATTCTATCTTGTTTGTATAAATAGAAATTTATGGACAATAGAGTCAGAATAATTTAGTTATAAGATAATATATAAAATAGTTCTACGTATACAGAGGTTCATCATGCCTATGAATTAGCATCTCTGCTAGCTTGTTAGTTAGGTCATGGAAATTATTTACAGATCAAGTACTATAAATATGTAAATTATGTAGTTATTCAGTGTCAAATATGTAATGTGCTTTTATGATTTTTAAAAAAAAAAATTTCGAAATCCAATTATTTGTGTGTGTGTAAGTGCATCCCTGAGGAGACAGGGCAGTGTGAGATGCCTAAATGTTTGCAGAATTTGAGTGATTTCTTTGAACACTTGATGCCACTTTATAGTAGGGGGCTTTGCCAGACATTTTTGAGGAAAAAAATAAACTAATCAACAAAACATTTATTTATGTTGAGTCTCTCAATCCATAATAAATATTTACTAGGATGATACCGTTATGCTAATAGGAGAACAATGGGCTTTAAGTATTAAATCCATTACTTATTTATTTATTTATTTTATAATAAAATATTATTTCATTAATTACAAAATTGTAATTGTAAAATAGTTTGTTTTCAAAAATATTCTTAAGATTACATATATTTTTTGTTAATTAATTAATAATTATATACACATTATATACACACATTATACTATATACTGTATGCACATTTCCTGTGCATGTACTAACAGTAAAAGACATGTAAAGAAATATACATATTGTGTGTAATTATGAAATAAACCTACTATATAGATTATGTCCAGCAATCATAGTGTGAACAGCACACACAGTTAAACATCCCTGAATCATTTAAATAACATTCTTACACAGATACTGTCATGCATGACCATTTCATGTCTGTGATATAATCTCAGTTATTTCTCCTGGATGTGCTGTTAATGTATGTGTTATGGGATTAGATTATAAATTCTTGACCTAAATAAAACATCCACAAACAACATCCTTTTTCTTTCTTTCTGTGGCCTATTTTCTTTCAGCTCAGACATGAGGTATTTGCTTATAGTATAAACACACAGATTTAATCAGGTGCCCCACTTTGCTCAGAGCACGTTCCAGTAGGCTGGGCAGTTTTTAGATTTATCTCATCAATGTCACAGAGTTTGGCGGTGCTGCTGATGGACAATTACAGGGAAAACGTGACCCTCTCTCTCTGACTTGAACTCACATGCCAGTCTTAAATACATACATACACACTCACTTCAATGACACATTTGCAATGCAAACCTGAAAGTGACAGTCAAATCCTCACAATTCTACAGAGAAAGTGTACAAATTGACAAACCCATAATAACATACCCAATGCAAATATGTTACTCATATAATTGGATAATAAACCAGGCACTGTGGAACACCTGGCCAACCCAGTGAGAAACCAAACCTGATGTTTTGTAATTTATTACAAATGCAAATGAACAATATGTTTGATTAGAGGTAATGTCATATTTGTGAAGTTTTTAGAAAAGCTTAAACTTTTGTTTTTTATATATAACTTATGTGGTATTGTGACATTTGTTGAATAATCACTGTGTGATCACACATGTATTGAAGCTTTCTGCACTTTTGGAAGGAGTCTCCAGTATCAGTGTAATAATGACCGCAGGTAAAACTGGAACTTTAAGTTTCCCATGGTACAGGGCTTTCAGGTTTCATGTTAACAATATGTTTTTTTTTTTAATTTGTCTTAAAATGTTTGAAAAAGAAACACAATTAACTTAATTCCTGTTTATGGATGATGTAACTAAATGATAACAGTTATAACTTGTTTTATAGATGCTCCACCATATTAAACATGATGTAAGTGGACGAAAAAGTCTTTAATTGATACTTAATCATAACCATTGCCCTATTGCTTTGATATAATAGGAATATAGCTGTTGTCTGATGTGGTGGTAAAAGCACATATTACAAATTAATGGAATGCAGGTTTTCTGACCCTGGTACTCATGCCAGTGTGTGGTTCCCAGTATAATATTCTTCCACTGTTGAACAACTGCTTGAACAATGGATCGTGTGTCACCCTGACCCTTATACTCAAAGTCTTCTTAAACATGGCCTCTGCCCCAGAAGAGATGGAGCTCTCATCTACCCTTTATTCACCCCCTCTATTGGAATCTGACACAGAACATCAGCCAATATACAAAGCTTGTAAAATTAACACCTCATGGCAGGTTAAAAGAAAACACACATCCACACAATAGGCTTACTAGGATACAGCTGGTCCCCGGAATAAAAAAACCCAATATTTACAATCTATCATGTATCATCCCTCTATTCTTCTTCTGGTCTCAGACACACTGTCCGTTTCTTTGCATTCCGTTTCTACTCACACACCCTCTTCTTGTCTACACAGATCAGTAGACTAACAAAGAGACATCTAAATCACCAGTGAAAGGCATGGCATTTTGTGACTACAGGACAAAAATGTCAAGAGAGTGGAGAAGGGGGAAAAAGAGGGGAGAGAGAGAGAAGAATAGAAATAGCTCAAAGATGGACTTAATCAATGCTTGGAAAGAATATTCCGTCTTTGCATTCTTAAAAGTCTGGGATTTATACTATTAACAGATGTTTCAGTAAGACTGAAAGTTTGTTTAATTCTGTTTTTGTATTCACTAATAACTCTATGGAACCAGCCATTACACTGGAAGCTCTGTTTTATTTTCTGCCTACATCAATTTCACTGTTTGATTAGGTCTTATTATGCATCTATGTCCTGGCCAGTAAACTAAAGATTCTGTCCAATGAGCTCAGCACACTAGGCATAGTGTTCCTAAAAAGCAAATGGAAACAAAACAGGTAAAGAGCAATTCTCCAGTTTTGAGGAGCGTAATTGTGGCCTAATTGAACCGGGACCAGCGTCATTACCTGATGATGGGTATGAATCAAGGTTTGATGAATAATGATTTAATAAATAACCCCATCAAATTATGCTGATTTTAAAAAAATTCCTTGATTTTTCTGATGCATGATGGATTTTTAATCCTCGGATTCAGATGTCACACAGTACTATATTCCTGAGTCAGGCCTGTTAAGCGTCCAGTAGCTGCAACAGAGCGCTCATTCTGTCCACTCATCCGCTTACTCAGCTTACAGCATTTTCACGGCACACTGATAATAAGAGTGAGAATCCCAGAAGGAACCTCTTAGCCTGTGCATGTTGCCTACTGTAGGTTCTAAAGCAAAACCTTGTAATGTTAAACCTGTATCATTATACTATATGTACATTGTATACTTGTAGTTTCCCACCTGTTTATACAATCTCCACCTGTATATACAATCATCATGTAGATGTACTGTACTTAGAAACAGTATATTCGTATTGTTTTAAACTAATTTTAGCTAATTATAGCACCTTAAATTATAAGCAACGTATCATTGTTGTTTTTATTTTTATTTTTTTAAAACATTACCCTTTTCTTATTGTGATTATTGACTTTTAATCTGGTCTTAATATTCTTACTTGCCTTGTTGTACATTTGTTGTATAATTGATGTACTGGCTACTCTATCTGTATCTATAGATATCTACTAGTTTGTGCATGCTTCTGTTTTTATGTTGAGTAGTGGATATTTTAATTTGATATATGCACTGTATCTATCATGTATGTATTTTGTATGTGATATATTAAACCGATATTGCAACAAAAAAATCATAAGCCAGATTTTTTTTTGTCTGATGCAATCCCAGGAGGACAGCTATTTGATCTCTGCTCTTTTAACAGCAATGATTAAATGTATATATAACGAGAAACTAATATTAAACCAGCACTCCCACAGTGCCAGTACTCCTCTTTTTTCAGCCCTAGCACAAGGAGTGTGTTCTTGTGTTGGAGAATAAATAACGTCTGTCCCAAGCTTATGGATATTTCCTAACCATCTCCTCTTGGCTAGAGATTCTAAACACACACGTGTTTGTCATTACCCAATGAAAATGTCTTTATATATTAGATGAGACACACTAGCATACTAGACATGCCCGGGAAGTGAATCTTGAGCCACTTCCGGAGACAGTATGAATGCTCCAAATGGGCTCATTATTACATTCACCTATGTGGTCAAATATATTGAATTTACTCTGATTGAATCTGATGAATGTTAAATGTTGCTTAATAGATGATATAAAATTAATAATCTTTAGAACTGAACTGTAGCCAGTGCACTTTATTTTTATGCACTTTTTAATTTTATTCGACAGATCGTTGTGTCTCTTAGGTGGATCGGTACTATGGACTGTCATGTTCTTGCTAATGCAACACAATCTGTCAACATTAATGTGTCTTTTTTAAATTGCATTATTTTTCTAACACCGTTAAATTGTATAATTAGCATGGATAGATAATATTCACATACATTCATTAAGCATTAAATATTCTCTTTAACATTAAAATAAGCATTTCATAAGACAATGCCTATGACATAAATGATTAGCGTTGAATCGGCTGGGTGTGAAAGAAAACAGTAAGGTTTTAAAAAAGTGCTAATTTTGCTAGGAACCACAGCCACATACAGTACATTAGCAATAAAGGTTTAGTGTGCAGTATTTTAATGACATATTATACATCTATATAGGAATTAAGGCTGGTGCACTTCCTGCAAAAATCCAATGCATCGATAATACCCGTTTTATCCCTTGTATTAACAAAATATTCAATCGTAATTTATTATTTACAAAATGAACTGATCATCTCATGCGCACACACACAATTCAATTATTATAACAACAATTGAGCTTCTAATTATAGAAGAATTTTCATGGAGAGAAAAAAAAAACAAGTGAGACAGTGTGGAAGATAATAGAACTTACCTTCACCTTTCAGTGTTCAGATGTATAAGGGATGATATTGTGGATCTGTGCAATCCTGCACACAAATTCCCACACTCCCCCCTCACCAGCTGAATAGATGGATGACTTGACTAAAACAAGCAGCACCCTACACACACTCACCTTATATCTCTAGTCAGAACAGGAGGGGAGGAGAAAAAGAGGGAGAGAATAGGGGGGGTGGAGGTGGAGAGAGATGGGTATGGGTATGTCACAGGCTTGTCTTATTCAGTCTAAATCTTAAACACTGTGGTTTGCTTGTCTTTCCAAAAATCGCTGTGTGGGTAGCATCACCGTCATTACTTCTCACAATGATGTCATGGCACTTTGAGTTTAATGGATCTTGGACTGGCCTTTTTTCCCCCCTTAATGAACACAAAATATCATCTGTTAGTTTTGGGATTTGGATTAAACTTGAATTATCATTTCTTTCTTTTTTTTTCCCGCATCAGGATCTGAGGGGTTGAATGGTTTGAATGAAGGATCCATTCATTCTTGATTCAAATCAAGATTCAAGCTGTATTTATAGTGTGTAAAATCTTTACTATTTAATATTATTTGCTAATTCTATCTACATAACCAGAGCACTATGAGATCAACCCACTGAAAAAACATGACCTCATAAAACTTCATTCTGAGCCGGTCGTAGGTTTAATCAAACCAAATAGATTAACCCTTGTGGTTTGGTCGATTAAAGAAATCAGTTAAACGTCTTGCTTAAATCCTTTCGACCCCCTATCCAAAGTGATCAGTGGGTTATCAGTATTTTACGTCTTTATTGCCAGGTCTAAAGAACCTGAGTGGTGCTGCAGATAAAATGTGTTTGACCTGGAACTCAGCAGACAGGTCAACAGTTAAAGCTAGAACCCCCTGCCGTGAAGACAGACCACAGCATTGTGTTGACGAGGCAATGCATCAGGTGAGCGGAGATTTCCATGCATTTTTGAACAGGAGGAAATTTGTGATGCTCGCTTATGTTCGGCACAGTTTGAGGGAGAAGATTAGTGTTTCTCGTTAAGTGCTGAGTAGGTGGAAGATTCTACTTCGATACATGCCAGTGTTGTATGAATGAACATTCAGAGACAGTGACAGACGGAGACAGGGTGGAGGCCCCTCTGAAAGAATGTGCCATTCTGGCTTTCCAGGTAGGAATTTCTGCTGCCCATTTCTCTAAATTTATTCATTGATTCAACCAATCATTTGTATCCAAGACACACATGCACCCTAGATATTAATGTCCATTCCAGTAGACAGAAGTCTCTCCGAAACCTGTTATGAGTACAAAGAAAGTTATTGAACTCCACTGCATTCGGTGCAAATAACTTTTTAAAAAAAATGTATATAATTGGATCTCATGAGTTTAAAAAAAAAAAAAAAAAAAAAAAAAAAGCATGATGGCCAAAACACTTCCCCACAGCAGGGATGATGTCCAGCAGGAGACAGGACCTTCCCCCAATAATGCACACAGACTTCCCATACCGCCTTGCACACATGCACATTCTCACACACTCGCACACACCAAACTCAATT
Organism: Channallabes apus; assembly: GCA_030522415.1. NCBI lineage: Eukaryota > Metazoa > Chordata > Actinopteri > Siluriformes > Clariidae > Channallabes > Channallabes apus. Next base: position 22,061,859 of record CM060109.1, read on the forward strand.
AGCCGTGAGTGCGTTTACCTACCAAACACACTTTCCTCGGCATCTGTTTCTTTGTTTGACCATAAGGTAGAGAAACGGAGGGTTTGTACAAGAAGGAGAGAAAGTTAAGGAAGGAATGAGAAAACGCCAAAAAGTCTTCATTTTCCAAATTTCCATTATCTGTGGGGAGGAAAAATGAAAGCACCTGGGTTCTGGGGGAAAAATGTCATGCACACAAACATTATAAGCATTCCAAATAAGAAGATGTACTTTTTTATACAACAGTGATGTTGAGTTCATAAATTGGTAATCTATTGAATTTAAGTGATTATTGAATTTAAGTGATGAACATTAAACATCACTAAAAATGCTTAAAAAGGTGTCATACATGAACAACTTGTAAATATCAGCGAATAAGAGGAATAAGACACTTTGGGACACTCTGTTATAGGAAAATCATCATTTTTGGTGTAGGAACAGAAACTCTGCTTCATGTTGCAGCACTCAGTTGCTGATTATTTTTGGATTTATTTTTATAACTACACCTTGTCTTTCATTCCTTACATAGAATTCTTTAAGGTTAACTTGTTAAGGTTCTTTAAGGAGAACTTGCATAATGAAGATTCTTAGCTTTTAAATAATTATTCTGTATGCATTACCCTTTAACCTCATTATAACCTTTAAGGGTTCTCGCAGACAGACAACCGGTTATCTAAGATCGTGTACTCTACATTCCATTCCACGGCCTTGCTTAGCAATTGCACATCAGATTAATGTACTTTATAACGCGGTATACGCAGGCATAGTGCTAAAGGAGGTGGGCGATGACCATACGTAAACATTTGACCAGTTTATGGTTGGTTATGTCCAACTGGCCAGGGTTAGTCTGGTTGCCGGGGGGTGCACGAGTTCAGGGACTGCATGTTCAATAGTGGCTATAAAGTTCTGCACAGGCCAATTTTCTCACAGCTGCAGGTCACCTCTCCTATACAGCAGCCTGGGAACACACTGAGCACACAATCTGCCAACCGTCCATCACCATGGGAACTTGTGCTGAGACAGCGAGTGACCTCCGTTAGACTGCAGACCCCACATTAGCTTCTTACTTCATTATACAGTACTTCAAATTTTTACCTTTACTCCTCTAATAAAGGATGGATTGCCACATGTGCACATGATCACACACTGGTCATTGAGACAAGACATTTATATAAAGCAATTTCTCAGACGTCTGCATGCTTTGTCTTCGTGTGTGTGTGTGTGTGTGTGTGTGTGTGTGTGTGTGTGTGTGTGTGGTCTGGTCTGGTCTGGGCCCCCCATGGTTTTAGCCTGTCCTGCTGAGCAGAGTCGACTGGCTACTTCACACATCACCAGTTAAATATACCCCATGATGAACATTAAAACCTTCCGTTCTGGACATTTTTGAAACCCAATGGCTGTGTTAAAATGTAGGTTTATTGAATTATTTATTTATTTTTTATCAAAACAGGCAGGTACACTCATAATAGCCCTCACACCCTCAAAACCATGTGGTGATTCAAATAATTGATTATTGATATTAAACATTTTACATACATATACACACAGACATACTTTATAGACACCCATATGTGGGCCTTGCTCAAAATAAAAAAACAAAAAAAAGCTGGAAGCACACATTTGTCTAGAATGTCTTTATATACTGTATCATTACAATTTCCCCTTACTGGAGTTAAAAGGGCTGAATTGGTTCCAGCAAGATAATGGCCCTGTGAACAAAGCGAGCTCCATTAAGACATGGCATGCTGAGACTGGAGTGAAAGAACTCCTACACGGAGCCCTGACCTCAACCCCACTGAACACCTTTGTGATAAACTGAAATTGCCCCACCTCACCAATGCTCTTGTAATCGAATCGGAAAATCCCTACAGCCATGTTTCAAAATCTAAAGAAAAGCCTTTACAGGAGATTATTATAATACCATGTCAGGTGTCCATACCTTTTTGACCACATAGTTGTTGTTGTTTTTTCCCCCACTGAACATACTGTAGGATAGGATTGGATAGGATTGCAGTATGTATATGTCTGCATGTGCACAGCCTGGCAAAAGATGTCATGCTTCAGAAGGAATTATTGTCCTGCATCAAGCAAAGAAAACAACTAAGGAGATTATGGAATGACTGGATTTGGTTTAAGAACTGTCTAACATATTAGTGCTGAACTGGTCAGAAAAATCACGAATGACCATGATTAGAGATCACTTAAACGCTTGATGGAGTTGCATCCAAATTTGCAGTAGAAACCACAACCATGTGTAACCGTGAAAGTAAAAGCCTGTCCACATGCACAATGTGATGAGGACTCAAAGGATTGGGACTTTGCTGTGTGACCTTAAGAAAACACCTTGTTAGTGAAGCAAATGGCTTCAGTTTGCTAGAAAGCATAAAGAGCAAAGGATTCCATTTGGAGCCAGGGGGAAAGGTCATGTGTTCAGAATAGTGCAGATTGTCCCTCTTCCAAAGCAGTGGGTTCATCAGGGTAAGAAGGTGAGTGCATGCATCCATAATGCATAGCGCCCACTGTACAAGCCTCTAGTGGGTCCACCAGCTGTGATGCACTGTATAGTATGTTCTGACACCTTTCTATCATATCCAGTGTAAAGCTACAGTAGCTCTTCTTTGGATTTAAATGAGATGTTCTAGCCATTACTTCATTTACAATATTGAGCCTTGGGTGCCCATGACCTTGTTACCAGATCACCGGTTCTCATCCATTGGCACATTTTTGATAGGCACTAACCACTGTATACCCGACAGACTTGGTGTTCAGGAGATGCTCTGACCTAGTTGTTTAGCTATTACACTTTGGCCCTTGTCATATTATCTAGCATCCTAATGTTAGCCCATCAAACCTTACTGATGATAACAATAATAATAATAATAATAATAATAATAGCATGCAATTAGGCCCAATATTTTATTTGGTTTAATTATGAGCTTGAGTGATAACCTGTCCAAAAAAATGTCCAAGGCAAAAGGGGTTCTTGGCAGAAGAGCACTGTATAATTTTGTGTGAATAATTTTGTCATGCTATTGAGAGAAATAATTATTTATGACAAACATACTTACTGTCACACACACTCGCGTCGCGACCGGCACAAGGACCCGGAAGTAGGCAGCTCGCAAAAGCAGGAAGCATGAAAGGAGACAAGATGGCGTCCCACCTTACTCAGTCATTGAGTTTTGCCCATGTCGGATCAGCTCGTATCGCTTCCAAATCGTGAGTACTCACTATCTTGGGTTATCTTTCAGTCTAGAGTGTGTGTTTATAGGACGCGGGTTAAATTTGTGTTTTTCCCTTGCTCCGTTGTTGTGAGTGTCCTTAGATTAAATCGCGTGGTTATCCTGCCTTCTCGCTTGCTTCCGCGTTTGGGTTTACCATCCACGCTACACGGGCTAACTGGTCTAAGTCTTCTGGTCAACTCCGGGTTAGTTCACTGACAGAATGACTGAGTCTCGTGCGGTAAACCCAGCGGATAATGCACGCCTTTGCGACGTGGTGGACCAGCATGCTGTGTTAATCGATAAGCTTAGCGCGGAGATCGCTACTCTACGCCAAAGCATCCGGGACACCGCGAGGTCGCGGAGCTGAAGCGAGAGAACGCGGAGCTCCGTGCGGCTGTCGATGACGCGGCTAGCCGGGCCCCCGTCGGCACGGCTGCAGCGCCGCACCAACCCTTCCCCCCCCCCCCTCCTTCTGAAGTATTCATTTCATTACCGGATAAGTGGAATGGTGCGGATGGAAAGTGTGATGTGTTTTTAACAGCGCTTAATTTGGTGTTTGAGTTTAATTCCACCAGGTACTCCACCGATCGGCTACGCATTGCACTTCTCGTTTCGTTGCTAACCGGGCAGGCAGCTGAGTGGGCCACGGCGGTTATCAAAACAGATTCAGACACCGCTCACTCCTACAATGAGTTCACCCACCAGTTAAGACTCACTTTTGATCACCCCGCCGGAGAGGTGGAGACCGACACGAGACTTTATCACCTACGGCAGGGAGGTTTGTCCGTGAGCCGCTACACCACGGAGTTTCGCACGCTCGCCGACCAGACCACCTGGGGAGACTCCGCTCTCCGGACAGCCTATTACGAAGGGCTGGCTTCCCGCCTAAAAGACGAACTCGCGGGGCGGGAGCTACCGGCTACGCTGGAGGGCCTCATCCAGCTGGCCCTTCGGATCGACCAACGTCTGCTGTCTCGTCCCAAGCCAGCCCCTCGCACCCTGCCGCCTGCCTCACCTGTTCTCTCCTATGTCTCGCCACGTTCTTCAGCCTCTTTCCCTCACCTTCCTGTACCTGAAGCTCGACCCGCCGTCACTGGCTGTGTCGGATCTCCACCGCCCGCCGTGGTTGACACGGGAGCCGGGGAACCCATGCAACTAGGGCGCGCCTCATTGTCCGCTGCAGAACGGGCACGAAGATTTCGGGAGAGACTCTGTGCTTACTGTGGGTCAGATGCCCATCACCAAGCCATCTGCCCCCTCCGTCCGGGAAACGCCCAGGCCCAGTGAGACACGAGGGAGGTTCGCCGGGCCACCTTCAGATCTCTCCCGTTACCACCAACATCTCCAGGTACAGGTACACCTCCAGTTTGGCCACAGACGAGTCAGAAGTACTGCGTTCATCGATTCCGGTGCCGCAGGAAATTTCATTGACTCTAATTACGCCAAGCAACTGAGGATGAAACTTGAAGTGTTATCCCAGCCGGTTCGGATCACCTCAGTCGATGGTTGCCCCCTATCATCTAGCCCCGTCACCACACAAACCCAACCTATCACCCTGATCATAAGCGAACACCAGGAGCGGATCCAGTTCCACCTCACCACCATCTCGTCACCACCCATCATCCTCGGACACCCCTGGTTACTTCAACATGACCCACTCATATCCTGGACCCAAAACCGTATCCTCCAGTGGGGGCCGACCTGCTCCGAACTTTGCCTCCAAGCACCGGCTGGGACGTGTTCTAGGGAGTCCGAGGCCCCCGATGTCGACACCGACGCCATTCCCACCGTCTACCGGGACCTGGCTGAAGTGTTCTGTAAGAAACACGCCACCCACCTTCCACCACATCACCCTTACGATCTGGCGATTGACCTTCAGCCAGGCTCCATGCCTCCCCGCGGCCATCTCTACTCCCTCGCCACCATCGAGACGCAGGCTATGGAGGACTATGTGACCAACGCTCTCCGCCAGGGTACCATCAGGCCATCTTCATCGCCTGCCGCCGCGGGGTCTTTCTTTGTAAAAAAGAAAGGAGGTGAACTTCGCCCGTGTGTCGATTATCTGGGGCTCAATAATATAACCATCAAGAATCGTCACTCGCTGCCTCTTACCAACTCTGCCCTGGACACTCTCTCTGGTGCCACCTTTTTCACAAAGTTGGACCATCGGAGCGCCTACAACTTGGTGCGCATCAGGGAGGGCGATGAGTGGAAGACGGCATTCATCACACCCATGGGGCACTACGAGAGTCTGGTCATCCCGTTTGGCCTCTGCAATGCCCCCGCCGCCTTCCAAAATTTTATCAATGACGTTCTCCGGGACATGCTAGGGCGGTGGGCATTTGCATACCTAGTTGACATCCTCATCTACTCCCGTACTCAGGAGGAACATGTCCAACATGTCAGAGTGGTCTTAAAGAGACTGCACGCCCACCAACTGTACTGTAAGTTGGAAAAGTGCGCTTTTCACGAGCGCTCCACCACGTTCCTGGGTTTTGTCATCTCGTCCCAGGGTGTGGCCATGGACCCGCAGAAGCTAGAAGTTGTGCGCCATTGGCCCCTACCCAAGACTCTTAAACAGCTTCAACGGTTTCTCTGGTTTGCAAATTTTTATCGTCGCTTTATCTGGGACTACAGTACGGTTGCAGCACCCCTAACCACTCTGACCCACCCATCATCTCATCCATTCAGCCTCAACCCAGCAGCCGTCTCCGCTTTCCATCAACTGTGTCACTGCTTCACCACCGCCCCTATTCTTCTCCATCCAGATGCCAGTAAACCATTCGTTGTGGAGGTGGACGCCTCAGACGTGGGCACTGGGGCTGTTCTCTCCCAACGAGGTCCAGATCAGAAACTACACCCTTGTAGTTTCTTCTCCAAAAAATTTGACACCACTCAGCAGCGATATGGGGTAGGGGACCGCGAGCTGCTGGCCATAAAGTGGGCTTTGGAGGAATGGCGTCACTGGCTCCAGGGCGCCAGGGAGCCATTCATCATCTGGACCGACCATCAGAATCTCATCACCATCCGCAATATCAAACAGCTCAATCCGAGACAGGCGCGGTGGGCGCTGCTCTTCGAGCACTACAATTTCCACCTGTCCTACCATCCGGGGTCCAAAAATACCAAGGCAGACGCTCTCTCCAGACAACATGAGGAAGACGTCCCCCGGACGGAACCCGCGCCTGTTCTCCCACCATCCAAGATCGTCGCACCCCTCCGTTGGGACCTGGAGACGAGGGTCCGCCAGGCGCAGGCAACGGAGAACGAACCGGCGGGTGTGCCGGCTGGACGTCTCTATGTGCCTCCCACTATGAGAGAGGAGGTCATACAGTGGGGCCACACCTCGCCCATCGCCGGACACCCAGGCAGTCAACGTTCTATCCGGTTCATCCGACGTGCCTTTTGGTGGCCATCCATGGTCCGGGACATCAACGAGTTCGTTCAGGCATGCCCAGTGTGCGCCCGGGCCAAAACTACTAACCAACCACCTTTGGGGGAACTCCAGCCTCTCCCCGTTCCTCGTCGGCCCTGGTCGCACATTGCCGTTGATTTCATCACGGGCCTGCCGGCCTCCGAAGGGAAGGACACCATCCTAACAATCGTTGATCGGTTCTCCAAAGCCGTGCACCTGGTGGCCCTCGCCGGACTCCCGTCAGCCAAAGACACTGCGGAGCTGATTTTAGAACACGTAGTCCGTCTGCATGGGTTCCCTAAAGACATCGTCTCGGACAGGGGGCCCCAGTTCACGGCCAGGTTCTGGAAGGCCTTCTGCCGTCTGATCCATTCCACCTGTAGTCTGTCTTCTGGCTATCACCCACAGACTAATGGTTAGACGGAGCAGGCCAACCAACAACTGGAGCGCTACCTGAGATGTTTCATTGCCGATCGCCAGCGCTCCTGGGCTCGCTACCTCCTATGGGCCGAACTTTCGCACAACCTCCACGTCACCTCAGCCACCAATCTCAGCCCATTTGAGGTATGCCACGGTTTCCAACCTCCGATGTTCGAACACCAAGAACCGGAGGTTGACGTACCGTCAGCCCAACAGTTGGTCCGCAGGTGTCGGCGGCTCTGGGATCAAGCCAACCAAGCCATTCATCGAGCCAACACCCGTTACACCACCCAGCATCGCTGTCGACACCCTCCGGGACGGTTGTATAACGTAGGTGACAAGGTGTGGCTTTCAACGAAAAACCTTTACCTCCACACAGAATCCAAGAAACTATCACCCCGGTTCATCGGCCCATACCGTATTCACCTCCGGATCAACCCTGTCACCTACCGGCTCTAACTGCCTGCGGCGCTCCGAATTCACCCGGTATTCCACACCTCACAACTCAAACCCTTCACCACCTCTCCAATGATTCCACCCTCCCCCCCTGCTCCTCCTCCCTGAATCATAGACGGTGGCCCTGCCTACACCGTTCGGCGGATCCTCGACTCACGACCTAGGGGTCGAGGCACCCAATACTTGGTCGATTGGGAAGGCTACGGCCCCGAGGAGCGGTCGTGGGTTCCGGCACGGTTCGTTCTCGACCCCGACCTTATTAGGGATTACCGTTGTCGGGTATCCTCCACCCCGGGACCGTCGGGAGTCGGTCCTGGACAGTGGGGTACTGTCACACACACTCGCGTCGCAACCGGCACAAGGACCCGGAAGTAGCCAGCTCGCAAAAGCAGGAAGCATAAAAGGAGACAAGATGGCGTCCCACCTCACTCAGTCATTGAGTTTTGCCCATGACGGATCAGCTCGTATCGCTTCCAAATCGTGAGTACTCACTATCTTGGGTTATCTTTCTGTCTAGAGTGTGTGTTTATAGGACGCGGCTTAAATTTGTGTTTTTCCCTTGCTCCGTTGTTGTGAGAGTCCTTAGATGAAATCGCGTGGTTATCCTGACTTCTCGCTTGCTTCCGCTTTTGGGTTTACCATCCACGCTACACGGGCTAACTAAAAGTCTTCTGGTCAACTCCGGGTTAGTTCATTGACACTTACATGACAATGGAAATACATTCTTCAGTTCTCTTAGTAAAAAAAAAGAAATTTGCATAACGTTTTTATATACGATCATTTGCACCAATTACCAATTACCTTACAAGCTGCTAATAATTCTGAATCATGCACTAAATATAGCTGAGGGAAAATTTCATTGTTCAAATGCTTTAGGGGTAAAGACTGGCGACAAAACTCATTTTAATTCAATTATTTTTAGTGCTACGATTGCATTCAGATTAGTCTGTCTCTTTACATGGGTGAGATTTGGGTGTTATTTTCAAACTCTTGATTAAAATGTCACCAGTATAATCATCATCATCATCATCATCATCATCATCTCTGTGCGAAAACTTGTAAATCCCTGTTTTTAATATAACACAGAGGCAGACTGTGTGAGCATGGGCGTGTATGTGTGTATAAGGGTGTGTGCAGTGAGTAGTAGTTCGCAATGTAGTGTCACTCTGCTTCTCTTTCGGACACTCATACACATCACAACCCTGTTATTTTCTTAGTTATTCACCTGTCATTCATCGGTAGATCATTAAACCTGTGGTTATTGTAGGTTTCCATCAGAGTAACTAGTAAATAAAACCCAGTAATTCTAATGTCTGTAAGCAATTTTTTAAGCAAATCTCAGAGTGCATACAGTGATGGTAACCTTACAAGTATTTTTTTGTGCTGATCTTCCTGATACAGTATGTGTCTGTTTTTCTATGTATGTATGTACTGTATATGTGTGTGTGCGTTGTGTGGGTGGGATGTGTGCTTAGCTGTAAGGGCTTAGTCCTCACACCCTCATGCCTGTCCATGCACACTACCCACAATCCTCTGTCTCAGTCAACAACCTGTAACATTCCAATGCTGAGGTCTGGAGTAGGAATGATGACATCATGACTTTAAAACTGCCCTGTCGGTCCGGCCACATCAAACACGTGTCATCTCCACGCCTGATGCATTAGAGTGACCTTCATGACTTATCATGGTTGTATAAATTAGTGAAAATAAATTTTGCCAGCTCACTCATCTGAGACCTTCTTCTTCTCCCACTGCTGTGGTCTTTGCATCCTGTCACCTCTGAGCAAAGTTCTTCACGGTTCCACTGCTCTGTTTAAGATAAGGTGTGTGGGTGTGTTTGCTGCTGCATGGGTGTGTGTGTGTGTGCATCTGTGTGTACATGTGAAAACCAGTGTTAGTGCTTCTCCAGACAAAGGACAAGTACATAAACCATAACAGTGAAATTTAACACAGAAATAGAGGAAGGTGACTTGCATAACCATGTTAGAAACAACACACACGTCTTAATCTTGTACATGTGTGTGGGCTCTCGTCTTCCTATGGCGTGCGTGCATGTCACGGTTGTCAGAAAACCATGCACATGGCCGTCAAGCACCATTTGGGCTAGACAGATAAAGCTCTTTCCATTCCCTTCCAATACACAGCAACATATGCACACACAAACCCACACGTCAACACAATGGGCGAGATAAAATAATTGAGCCGTTATGGTGCCCGAAGAGGAAACATGGTTTTAAGCAGGTGATATTATGTGGACATGAAATACACAGCAGTGTATTAATATTCATGTTGTGGATAACATAATGTATAACAGCTTATCGTTAATGTTCTTCTTTTATTTGCATACAAACACTTACAAATTAAAATACAGATATAATTTACTTCTCATATTTTGCACACACTTATGCATTGATAGTTTAATAGTTACTTAGTTAAAATTATATTTGTTTAAAATTGTACTAGTTAAAATTACTGTACAAAAGTTTGAACACACCGTCTAATTCCGTGGTCGTTCCTGATTTTTATTGCAAAACAATACTGAAGGCGTCTAAAATATACAATAATCTCCTTTGAACAGTTGATATTGAGATGTATCTGCTGCTTATGCTCTATAAAGCCTTCATAACGGCTCTAATCTGAGGTGCTGTTTGTTAAGTGGTGATTTGTGAGGCTGGTAACTTTAAATTAACTTTCCTCAGCAGCAAAGGGAGGGTTTTGGTCTTGCTTTCCTGGGATGGTCTTCATGAGAGTTTCATCATGGTGCTTGATGGGTTTTGCAAATGCACTTGACAATACTGTTCTTGCAAATCTTATACAATCACATATACAATACTGCACAGTAAATTATTCATTGCATTTTCTTAGTTTCTTACTTTATTCTTCTCATTTTCTACACAGTGCCTGGAGCAGACAGGGTTAAGGGCCTTGCTCAGGGTTCCAACAGCAGCAAACTGGTGGAGCAGGGTCTCGAACCGCCGACCTTCTGATCAGTAACCCAGAGCTTTAACACACAAAGCCACCACTGCCCAAACATATGTCCAAACTACTTTCTGTTGTTGTTACTTAACTGCCTAAAGCCATATGCGTTATTTCATAGTTTTGAAAAAATGCTCTATTGTTCTAGAATATAGGGGAAAAAATCCAAACTTGGGTTCAAACTTTTGAGTGGCACTGTATGTTGTTGGTTTTTTTTTTACTTTTACTGTATCTTAATTTCCCCGGCCAGGCTCGATTCCCGTCTCTGTGTGCATGGAGTTTGCATGTTCTCCCCGTGCTTGGTGGGTTTCATCCGGGTACTCCGGTTTCCTCCCACAGTCCAAAGATATGCAGATTAGGCTAACTGGCCTTCCCAAATTGACCGTAGTGTGTGAATTAGTGTGTGAATGTGCGTATGTGTGCGTGCCCTGCGATGGATTGGCACCCTGTCCAGGGTGTACCCCGCCTGGTGCCCGAGGTCTCCTGGGATGGGCTCCAGGTCCCCCGCGACCCTGAATAGAGGATAAAACGGTATAGAAGATGAATGAATGAATGTATCTTAATTTTCTTCAAAAGATAGTAGTTTAATGTTTTTAATAAAAGTACCTGAACACCAGATTTTGAGACAGCCATAACTATCAATTACTATATCGTCCAATCCCACAAGATCATCACAGAACACTCGCACACACACAAACTCACATACTATGGGAAATTTGGAAATGCCAATTAACCTAAGCTGCATGTCTCTGGTCGGTGGGAGAAAACCAGAATATCTGGACGAAACCCACTCACAGGGAGAACATGCAAACTCCAAACACACAGACCTGAGGAGGGAATTGAAACCTTGACTCTGGAAGTGAGAGGCCGCATGGCTAACCACTATTGCATTGTGTCACGGATGGAGAGCTATATATATATTGTTATATATTGTAGCTCTCCATCCGTGACACAATGCAATATATATATATATATATATATATATATATATATATATATATATATATATATATATAAAACAATACAATGAAATGATGTATAAATAAGATAGAATTGTGATAGATTTATATATTATATATTACCGAACTCCTGTTGTATTAAGCTTCCTTGTTAATACATGTTAATAGTGTCAATTGCTGTTGAAGTGTCTTGCAAGTAAATGGGAAAAAGATTTATTCCTATAGAACAAAAACACTTGAGGGAATGAGTAACCTTCACCTCAGCCTACTCATAGTTTCTCAGATGACATACACTTATGTACACTTATAAAATGATAAATATATCGCTGATACCTATTTCCGCTACCCTACCAGTAGTTTAGAGTTTACAACCCATATTCTTGTTTATTTATTGTCTTGTGTATTTATTGTCATGCCTCACACTGTTGTAAATTAGCATTTTATATAGTCTTGTATATTGTTACATGTTGCACCAAGGTCCTGCAATTCGGGAGTGAAAGGTGATAAAATTGTAATGTGTCTGACTTTAGTGGCTGTGTACTGTAAATAGATTTGCGAGGGTGTTCAAGTAAAACCGGCACTTTTGATTGTGCAGAATGCAGTTATGAAAGTAAAAATGACTTTTATTTCTCAATATAATCTCCTGCTATATGAACTTATCCCAACAATTCAGTAGTGCTTGGATATCATCAAGGTAGAAACATTTCTCAGTACGCCATCTATCTATATATAGAAAACACGAATTCTGTTTGGCCTGCCGCAGGTGGCTGGTGTAGCGGGCATCCCCTACAGTGTCATCAAAAGGCAGTGCCATCAAAAGTAACAGCAGACAGCGTCATCATCACTTTTTATCCCATACTGAATATATCTGTCGAAACATTGGAGCTGCGGGCAGATTCCATTCTCAGGGATTGCTTGGATGCGGGCATTAAGACCCACAAGCAGGTGGAGCCGCAGGTACCCCCTAGTAGGCCATAATCAAATGCAATAAGAGTCTCATTACTTTACTGCGTTTGTCTTAGTCACAAATATAACTCTAGTGAAGAATTTGTGAGTATATACACACTGTACTTTATCAATACATAGCATATACTTTATACTTAATACTTCTTGAAATATACTATAGAGACAATATGAGATTATATTAACTGCGACCAAACCATAGTGACTGTCTTGACCTGACTACAGGTTAAAATGTTTAAATTTATGCATGATTCTGCTCAAATATAAGAAATGCTTTGTTACTGATCAAATTTTGTGTACCAGGTTTGAGGATTCTTGAGTTGTTGAAAATGGGTTAGGTTAATCCGTTGCATAAAACATAAATTTTGGTGTACCACAAAGCTCAGGTTTGAGGACCCTTGAGTTGTCGAAAAAGAATTCAGTTAATCCGTTGCATAAAAAACTGTGACTATGAATATCAACTAATTTTTCTGTAGACTTTCAGCTAGACTCTAAATTACGAGACATAAACATATAAAAATGTGCAACAGTATTTATCTAAAAAAAAAAAATGAAAGAGACAACCTGCAGGACAACTACTGTTCTGTTATTGGTTCCATTTCACCTCTCCAGGGGATAACGTAAACAGGAATGCATTTTGCTTTCCATGCTCCAGAACATTCCATAAAGGGTCTAAGTTTAGCTCTCGTAATTTAGAAGGCCAAACCCAGGTATCTGATTTTTATCTTTAGACTTTATAAAACCACTATTGTGCAATATATGTTGTGGTTGGAGTGCGATGTTACACAAAGCTTGTAATGTGCTGAGGGAGCAGAGGTTGAGCCATAAGGTGCATCTGGTCTTGTAAAATGACCTCATATGCCTTGGCCATTACACGGTGCTGTCAAGCAATTTTCAGACCTAATGACTTCCAGGAAATGGTTGGCTATAACATCATGGATCCCCCCGGCATCCCCTGGTTTAACAGGGGACACGAACATAAACAAGCCTAAATGAGGTTGAAAGACATCCTGTCAAATCATACACCCAGTGATCTTTTAACTGCATTAGCACCGGCTTAATTTTGTTCATTCACTAAAATTAGATTCTTGACAGCTTGAGAGACATTGACTATAATCAGAACAATATTGACATGTCTGTCTGTCTGCAGATTAACCCAAAGGCTAGAATGGGTCTTTATGCATATTGCATTTTTCTTCGGTCTTTGTTTGTTTGTTAACATTAAAACTACTAGAACAGTTCATGTATTTTTAAAAACTCTGCTCCAGCATTTTTTGTCAGAATGTTTCTTCTTCCATGTTGTGCCTTTGTGTTAGCTCTAAAGGGCCCTGTCATAAATTCTAGCTTTGCATTTCTACCCAGTTTCTGTTGAGTCGAGACAAAAAGTGCTGTTTTTGGATCCTTCATTTCGTTATGATTTGTCCTGGTTTTTGATGAACATTAAATAATTTGGCAAGTGTTTAGGCACTTGGGCATCTAAAACTCTAAATGTGTTGCTTTGTATGCGTTTATTTTTGTGAGTGATGCATATAAGTTTTGCTGGGTAAAACACCGAGCGCTGAAATTAACCTAACATGACTCGCTCATGAAATTGCAAATTGATTTTCACAAAGTTAAAAACATTCTTTTATACAACTTATCCAGTCACAGGGCCTGGAGTCTATGCCAGGGAACTCAAGGCACCCTGGCAGAATGCAGAGCAAAAGCTCACACCCACTCAAACATCCAATCACACACTATGGCAATTTTAAAATGCCAATCATCCTACAATGCCTGTCTTTGGGCTGTAAAGGGAACCTGGAATAACCAGACAAGGTCCAAAAAGGCACAGGGAGAACATGGAAACACTATGCACATTTAATGTGAGTGTGCCCTGGGTGTCAAATCAGTAAATTAAAATAAATAAATAAATAAATATCCAGTGGGGTGTGTAGCTCTTTTCTTCTTATCTCAGACAGACTGCAGATTTCATACTCTATGTATATCCGAGTGTGACAACATCCTTCCTATGTACTGTATAATTCAAAAGTATTTATTGACCTTCAACTCTAGATTAATGGCGGCGCGGTGGTGTAGTGGTTAGCACTGTCGCCTTGCACCTCCAGGGTCTGGGTTCGATTCCTCGGCCAGGCTCGATTCCCGTCTCTGTGTGCATGGAGTTTGCATGTTCTCCCCGTGCTTGGTGGGTTTCCTCCGGGTTCTCCGGTTTCCTCCCACAGTCCAAAGATATGCAGGTTAGGCTAATTGGCGTTCCTAAATTGCCCGTAGTGTGTGATTGGGTGTGTGAGTGTGTGCATGTGTGTGTGCCCTGTGATGGATTGGCACCCTGTCCAGGGTGTACCCTGCCTAGTGCCCGAAGTCTCCTGGGATAGGCTCCAGGTCCCCCGCGACCCTGAACACAGGATTAAGCGGTATAGAAAATGAAGGAATGAACTCTAGATTAAGTTCAATGTGGCACATCTGAAAGTATCTAATGTTACTGCTGACCTCTTTATAAAATCTCTCACACACACACACACACACACACACACACACACACACACACACACACACAAATGCATTGCAGGCCCAAAAAAATTAAGTATATTCTCTGTTTAGATTAATGACAATGGCAGTACAGATATGTAGCTACAAAATGAAATAACTTTATTTTGGCAGTTTTGAGAAAAACTATTTTTCTTGTGGGGGGGGGGGGGGGGATGGGCGTGTGAGAGGACTTTGTGCATGGTTTCGTTGCATCACAAGGGCTTTAAAAAGTACGAATGCCAAAATTTGGTTGGTTGCAAAAACGTATATTTTGCCACAATAAATCAGCCATAAATCATGTAATGGATTGATCAACAATATATTGGTGAAATTTTTATAAAATATATACAGTAGTACGTATATAGCAAACCTATGGCTGCCTGGACAGTCATGCTCACATCAATATGCAATCATTTCTGTGTGTTACATAAGGAATAAATAATTTGGGGATTGTGTGGTGTATGATTTTCGATAACAACACTACGTAAAATATTTTATTTCTCTCATGCCACAGCAAACAATTAGTTTTCTTATTCATTAAGGAATGACATCATTTTAACTATATTGTTATGTCGTGTTTATTGTTACATTCATTATTGTGGAGCATCTGTGAAACACATTAGTTCCTGTTATTATCCCTTACAGTATATTTTATCAGGCATAAGCAGTAATTATTAATTTACCAGCCTCTTTTTTCCCCTCTCTTGAATATGAGAATACAAAAATACAGGCTTTTTGCTGTCATGTTGCTGAGAAATTGGAAAAAGACCTCTGTCCTATAGACTCCTCCGTGTTAAAAACTTACTGACTGTTGCACATGGCTGACACTGGAGACTCCTTCTATGAATGTTAAATAAACATATCCCGAAAGAAAACTTTAGCTGTTATTTAAATGGTAACTATATGTGTTGCAAATCTATTTACATTATATGAACCTGTTATTTACTGTCAAGAGACATACTGTACTGTTAAAAAAAATCACACATTCTGAGCTGAGAACAAGGGGACAATTTAAAGAGTTATTTCAGAGCACAAGGTACTAGACATGGTACCTGGTACTACTGTAGGTACTAGGTGCGAGGTGTGTTCAAGTCAAACCGGGATTTTTGATTGTGCAGAATAACAGTTTTCAAAGATCAGGGATTGGCCAAAAGTTCATGGGAACGACTGCAGTGAGCTCCGAGCCGGTTTGTCATTCATGGACAAATGGCCTTCTTTAAAATGGTCGCACCATTCAGATTCTAAGAATCTCATCACCATACTGAGCTGAAAAAAAAAATCATCAGGAAATGTCAATTCACAAGAAATTTCATCAAGTCCTGGTTTGATATATATATTTTAATTATGTGTATGAATGGATGAATGAATGAATGAATGAATACTTCATTTTCATTAAAAAACATGCAATAGTTTCGCACATTCAGAAGAAAATTATTTATGTGGCAGCTGACTCGCTATTTTGACTGAAAGAAAATGTATTTCTCAGTCATTACACTGTAAATATTTAAAAATATATTGCATGGTAAATGTACAGCTGATGGGAATATGTTGATTATGGTGAAACATATATTGCATAGTAAGGAACCTGTATAATAAATATATTGCACCACTAAAGATAATTTTATATATATATATATATATAAAGATTGAAAAAGGTCAAATTCGACCATAACCACACCATAAAAATTCTACCATTACCACACATGTATCTGGTCTTCATATTCACTCATACTGAAATTAAGAAGTGAAGGGGGATTGTGAGTAACACCAAGGTGACGATATGTGAGGAATGTTCACTACGTTTACCTGGGACAAAGGCACACATGCACAAGCACATGCACGCACGCACACACACAAGTATTCTTTGGTTTTCCCAGAAAAAAACATAGGACGGGTTCTGTAATTACACAACTGTTCTCGAGCACAATCTGTGACCAGAGGTTCTGAAAGAATTCTTACAATTTGAAATCTTTGCCCATTTCCATTGCAGGGCTAGCAGGTGCTTCCTCAAAGTCACATGAAAACAGCTACAGTTTTCAAGCTACTGCTCATCATGTGGCACCTGAACATACTTGGAGGAAAGTGCTAATTGCACACATGAGCTCACAGAAGCCCAGCAGTCATTAGTGTCACCATGACTGACAGGGGAGAGACTAATGTCATCTCTTCTCTCAGATCTCAGATAATTGTATCCAGAATCAAACCCAAAGTGGGTGTGGCATGACCTGGAAAGTGTGCTTTTTTTTGTTGTTGTTGTTGTTGTTGTTTTTTTGCTTTCTTGCTTTTCATTTTTGATGAATGTGATGAATATTGTTTCATAGATTAAAGAAAATTACATAAAATTCTGTTCTACAATCTGTGCATTTCTACTAGCTGTCCTAATACAATAAAACAAACTAGCGTGAAGAATTTTCCCCATTGCATTACTTTTATTACTTCTTACTTTATAACATTGGTTCATTAAGGAGCCAGCTTCCCAGATTTGTAGTGACTCCCTCTGCCCTCCGGACCTGTCTGACCCATCCTGGTGCCTCGCTTCTCGTTGAAGATCTTGTCACATGGATGCCCCGTGTGTCTCTTTGGGATGCGTCTGGTGTCTGGGGACAGTTTCACTCTACCATGAAGACGGTCCTGGCCTCGACTGATTGACAGCTGTTTCTCTGAAGATTTGGCTGCAGTTGCTCGATAGTTCAGGACTGGAATTTCTTTCAAGTCTACCTGAGTCTCCAATAACTACCTGGACTCCATATTAACATCAATTAACATCAAATGTTATACAGTAGCTGAACTGCCTGCCACCTAACACACTGTATAAATGCAGATCATTTCGTGCTATCTGTTTCACCCAGATGAGGATGGGTTCCCTGTTGAGTCTGGTTCCTCTCAAGGTTTCTTCCTATTACCATCTCACGGAGTTTTTCCTTGCCACTGTCGCCCTCGACTTCCTCATCAGGGACAATCTGACCATTTTGATTCATACACATTCACATTCCATACAAACTTAAGTAATTTTCTGTTTTCATATTGTCCACTAAAACATAAATTTTTCAAAGCTGGAACAGGGATAGTAATGTCTGAACAGGGAAAGCGATGTTTTATCATTCCCTTCAATTATGTAAAGAGGCTTACATAAGGTTTTCAAACTAATGAGTATGATACAAATACAGAGCGAATAAAAAGCCTAGAGTTTTAAAGACTATAGTACAATAGCAGTGTTGAAATAAAGAACCAAATCACAGCAATGCATGATAGAGTTCCAGACGGAATATGATAATATTGGGCATTTAATGATTTAAAAAAAATTGTTTAAAAAGAAATGTTCCAATAAGACAATGATCTTGAATCCAAATTCGATGCTGGTTGAGGAATTAATACAGAAAGCCAGCGTTAAGCTTTTAACTCTCTTTAAAATGTGTAGACTGTTTAAGTGAACACTTCCAGTTCTGCCAAGAAGAGTGGTCAGATTTCCAACCGGAATTCCGCGAGAAGTTTCTTGTTGGCTCCCATACATAAGTGCACTGTAAAAAAATTGATTAGTGTTGAGGCAGATTTAACTCTCTCATTCACTCACTCACCAGTCTATACTGCTTTATCCTGTATACATGGTCATGGGAAGCCTCAGGAGACATGGGGCAGGGTACACCCTGGACAGGGTTCAATCCATCACCGGGCACAAACACACACTCATTCATACACTATGGGGCAATTTGAGAATGGCAATTAGCATAATTCTGCATGTCTTGGGAGGAACCCAGAGTACCCATAGGAAACCATCAAGCACAGGGACATGCAAACTCCATGCATCCATAACCCACGGTGGGAATCGAACACGGACCCCGGAGGTGCAAGGCGACAGTGCTATCCACTACACTAACGATTTCACTAATTGTTAATTTACACTATTCAGCCACTTCATTGACCAGCCACTTCATCACTTCAGTAACAGGTTGGACCCCCGTTTGATTTCCAGAGGTGTCAAGTAATGAAGTACAAATACTTCGTTACGTTACTTAAGTAGAAATTTTGGGTATCTATACTTTACTGGAGTAATTATTTTTCAGCCGACTTTTTACTTCTACTCCTTACATTTTTAAGCAATTATCTGTACTTTCTACTCCTTACATTTTAAAAATAGCCTCGTTACTCTATTTTTATGATCAGAACGCGCAACCCCCCCCCCCGGTCGCATGATAAGAACGCGCACAACGCCCCATCCCCCCCCCCACCGCCTAACCCCGTCGCAAGATCAGAAAGCGAGACCTTAATGCTTTTGTCGCCCCTCATGGTACTTTTACTTTTATACTTTAAGTAGTTTTGAAACCAGAACTTTTAAACTTTTACTTAAGTAAAAAGCTTGGGTTGATACTTCAACTTCTAAAGAAGTATTTTTGAACCCTAGTATCTATACTTCTACTCAAGTAATGAATGTGAATACTTTTGACACCACTGTTGATTTCAAAACTGCATTAATTTTTAATGGCATAGACTCAACAAGGTGCAGGAAATATTCTTTAGTAATTTTGGTCCATATTGAAACGATGGCATCACCTTAATTTCTTAAGTCCACCTTAAGTTCTTAGCTGACAGGATTGGCACTCAGTATGGTCTTCTGCTGCTGTAGTCCATCTGCTTGAATGTTCAGATTTGCTCTTTGCCATTCCTCGGTTGTGAAGTTATGTAAGTTATAGTTGCCGTACTGTCAGCTTGAACCAGTCTGGCCATTCTCCGCTGCCCTCTGGCATCAACAAGACATTTTCCCCCCAGAGAATTGCCACTCACTGGATATTTTCTCTCTTTCAGACCATTCCCTGTAATCCCTAGGAAAGGTTATGTCTGAAAATCACCGTAGATCATCAGTTTTAGAAATACTCAGACCAGAATGTCTGGAAGCAACAAACAAGCCACGTTGAAAATCACTTATATCACCTTTTCTTTTCCATTCTGATGTTCGGTTTGAACTTCAGCAGGTCGTCTTGACCTTGTCTACATGCCTGAATGAATTGAACTGCTGCCGTGTGTCTGAATGATTAGATATTTAACTGCTTGCAGTGACAAGCAGTTAAACAGCTGTACCTAATTTTTGTACAGATTTTCCTTTGTAAGTTGGAAAGGTGTGAGTTCAGCTGTAGCTGATTTGCTGGTCTGATTTTCTTCCTGATTGAATTGCTGTTCGTCAGGTTGTTATTTCTTGATTTTAAAGTAAATTCATGTAGGTATTTGATGTCTGACTTAACACTTGCACCATAACGACATATTTATGGTAATTGGGGGACGATTTAAACTGCTGTTATGCATGGATTGTGCAATTTCTATATGTGTTTTAACTAAGCACAGTGGCTTAGGATTTATCAGTCATCTCACTCCTGTAGGGTTCAGGGTTCAGGGTTCAGACCTCACCTCTGCTCTGGGTGTGGAGTTTGCATGTTCTTCCTGTGCTTGGTGGATTTCTTCCTACAGTCAAGACAAGTGACCTAGGTAAATCTACTGTATATCCACTTTAGAATACCAGCTCTTTTAATTTTGTGAGTTTTGTAGTCGAATCCCCAAATAGTGTTAAATGGAAAGCTAGTGCACTATGTAGGGTGTACAATCCACTTGTTCCACACACCAGGTAGTGCCCTTGATTAGGGAGTACAGATGGATTTTGGATTCAGCCTAGTGTTAGAAGCTAGTCACCTCAGGAGTTAAAAAAAAAAAAAAAAAAAGCAATTCGGAAGACTTAGAAGCAATTACCTGATGTTTTAAGATGAGTTTTCTTGCTGAAAGTGCTTAAGTTAGTGGTTTTGAATGTGGGTTTGTCAGGTAGCTGCTCTCTCCTGCGTACTACAAACTGTACAGACCTACTTTCACCCATACTGTGACCAACAGCTATAGTGTAATTAATAGTCATTGGAACACCTGTGACACGTGGGCCATACATACAGTTAAACATCCCAGTGCTGTTACAGTCTATTATCACCCCTCGTGGAATGCCTCTTATCCAATCAGAACACGGAATCAGAACTAACCGTTGTATAATTACAGTAAGGCCAA
The DNA here is from genome assembly GCA_030522415.1 of Channallabes apus. Taxonomy (NCBI): domain Eukaryota; kingdom Metazoa; phylum Chordata; class Actinopteri; order Siluriformes; family Clariidae; genus Channallabes; species Channallabes apus. The sequence continues at coordinate 22,082,849 of CM060109.1, forward strand.
TTTCATCAAATATGTAATGATATTTCTATACTCAGGTGTTGAGAGCTATAAAGCTGCTTGAATGTTTGTACGTGTTAATCTACAGTATGACCAAACTGGATAAATTGCCAGAACAAATTCTGAAATGCTCAAAAAGGACTTGATGTACTATTAAAAATGTGATTAAAAAATACTGCCTTCTTACACTGTCATGGCTAATAATGGCAAAACAAATTAACACATCAAGAAAAAAAAGACCTAATAGTCATGAATAAATATGACTTAAATCTTTATCATAGGAGGCTGGTCAAAAGGGTTGTTGAAGCGGTGAGATTTCCCCATTGCTAGATGTCTTCTTTTGATTGCTGTGAGCAAAGTATGTGCATAATGTAACATAGCTCAAGGGAAGGACTGAACTTTGACCTATATTCTAGTTTAATTTTATCACTATTCAATTACTTCTTACTGATTTAATTGTATGTTTAAAAATGTACATTTACAAGACCTAAATCAGTACACTTACATATACAGTACTATTTATGTACTTACACATCACATTCAAATTAAAAGTTGTTTATTGTACTGGCTATTAAAGAGATTGGGGTAGAGTTGTTCATACAGATTTCTGCGACAAAAGTCTCATCCAGTCATCCTGTAGACCGCTGAGGACTGTATGGACATTCCAAAGCTGCAATAAAACCCCACCGTGAAACCGTAGTTGTAATTTACATGGCACATTTGCACACTTTTAAAACAGAACCATGAAATCGGAAAAACAGCATGAAACAGTATGCGTTTGGATTGACAGGAGAAGAGTCGCCTGCTGTCTAAAGCAAAATTTCTCATGTGGGCATGTATGTGTGCTTAACCCATGTGTCTTTGGAGCATGTTGTCTAATGTGAGAACCCAGACAGACTGCTAAGAAAAACACACAGCACAGACAGCCAGAGTTGTGAAAAATGAGAAAGTTCTTTCTGTATACATACACACACACATACACACAGAAGGAGAGAGTGATGGCATGGCTACATATCAAATATATGTGAATGTTTGCTTGTGTAAGCTACTGTAAATCGAAGTGTACTGTTAGAGCCTGGACAGTATAGACAAATCTTATTTTTACCCACTCAGTCCACCTACTTACAAATACATATACTGTTCACAGCCCACCTCATAACCTGACACCAACCTTCTGCCACCCATTATAATATATATTTAATAATATTTTATGATACTACAGTACTTTTGTATATACTGTATTTATACATTAATATGTTTCCACCTCTAATATTTAAGAATGGATGTGTTCTCACAGGTGTTGAAAGTGTCCTTTTTTTATTAACGTGGTTCTGAAGGTATTTACATGAAATATATGTGAGTGCTTTTGTAAAGTCAAGTATGATAATAATTTTTAATAAATGAAATATGTTTAGCATTAGAACATTGCTGTGGAATCCATTCTTTAGTCCAACTAGGCACCTTGGAGGCTGGTGTATTTATTCCCATTTTTAACGACTTAGAAGGAATTCCTGTAAACATTCACACACTACAGGTGATTTACAATGTGTTTGGACTGTGGGAGGAAACCGGAGAACCCGGAGGAAACCCACCAACCATAGGGAGAACATGTACACAGACCCGAGGCTGGAATCGAACCCTAGAGGTGTGCTATACGCAAATCCACCATAAGAGGATGCTTTAAAAAGTAATTATGGCTTTATGTAGGTTTTATATCTTTATGTAATCAATTCAGTCTGTAACTGTATGTCATTCGATTTAATGAGTTCAACATAAATCTCCTATTATTCACCAATTAGTTTAGTTTGAGTTTAACTTACACTACCGTTCAAAGTTTGGGGTCACTTGCAAATTTCTTTGTTTTTGTTTAGTGATTTATTTTCTACATTCTACAACAATACTGGGGATTTCAAAACTATAAAATAACACATATGGGATTAGGTAATTACGCAACAACAACAAAAACAACAGTTAGTTGTTATTTTAAGACACAGAGGTCAGCCTTTCTGTAATAGTTCCTGCAAGAACAGTATTGTCAAGTGCATTTGCAAAATCCGTCAAGCACCATAATGAAACTGGCTCTCATGAAGGCCGTCCCAGGAGGACGAGACCAAAACCTACCTCTGCTGCAGACGAGAAGTTCATTTAGAGTTATCAGCCTGAAAAATGACCAATTAACAGCACCTCAGATTAGAGGCGTTATGAAGTCTTTACAGAGCAGAAGTAGCAGAAACATCTCAATATCAACTGTTCAAAGGAGATGAATGCATTTTTGGACGCCTTCAGCATTCCTTTACAATGTAGAAAGAAATAAAAATCAGGAACCATCATGGAGTTAGAAAGTGATCTAAAACTTTTGAACGGTAGTATATATATTTTATTTGAGTGGAAATTCTGTTCTTTTGCATCCATGAATTCCTTCTTGTTTTTCATTTTTCACTGTGAGGTGTGTAGAAAATTAATCAACATCAGTTTGGTGGCAGTAACTCAGCGACATTGAGAAATAATAATATAATGATAAAGAGTGCCCTAATTGAAACAAGCTAATGCAAACCATGTGGCTGGAAGTACAGAGTCACAATTGCTCTGTTATCTAAGGAATAATAAACATCAAAGGAGTGCTGTCATAGAAAAATAATCCACGACATCATGGTGAAATGTGGTTACCATATCATTGTTGATTCTTTTCCAATAACAGCACATGATGAAAGGTTTTATTACTTTCATACCCCAATAATTGAAAGATAACCACAGTTTCTGTTATAACTTTTTCTATTATTGCAGCGTGGTTTTCTTTCTTTAAGTGTGAACTGGTTTATGAGCTTTTGATTATCTGGATTGTTGTCCTTATGAATTAACAGTTATTATGAAAACATAACGTTTTTATAACAAGCAGGCATTGGTCACTCAGTCAGAGGATTTTCGCCCTCTGTGCTGAAGGCGCAGTTTAACCAACCAGCCAGGGACATCCTCATTGTTGAAAGAACAACGACACCAGAAAAGTAATTTATAAAAACTATAATTAATACATTTATACATTTAAACCAGAGACTTAAATTACAGCTAAAACTACGGTCAGAGCCACTTTCATAGACAATATATCGACGTGTTCTTCCAAATCATAATTATATATTCCACATATATTATATATATCAATTATATATAATAATTATATATAGAACTTATATATAAAACATAATGTATGTATAACACAAGAATGTTCTACCAAGAAATAATTGGACAAATGATCTCATTAAGAGAATGTTTGTAGATATTTCTGAACTTAAATAAAAAATAAATTAATTCATTATTGGCAAATTTTATTACTGTGTGTATGTTACTTGTGATAAATTGCAGCCTTGTGTGATTAAATAATTGCACAGGTCCATATTTAGATTTTTATGCAGTTCATTGTGCAGTGCTAGAATAATATGTAATATAACAAATTTAATATAATCATATAACATGAGATACAGAGATTATATACAGTAGATGAAAATATGACAGACTGACAGAAAATAAGGTAGGTTTCCATTTTGGTAGTTTCAAGGGGAAAAAAACATATGGCATCAACAAGGAAATGAGGACCAGGGGGGAAAGTTAAGTTTCATTCAAAGTTTGTTGAAAATCATTAGAAACATTGAAAATAATACATAAACATTACATTACAGAATCATCTGCCTCTTTCCTCTACCAATTTCAATTTTGCTACCGTTTTTAAAGACAGGATCTTATCTTATTACAGGGACGCACAGATGTCCAATTGGTTATACCAGAGTTCAGAAATCTCAAATTCTCAAATATTATTTTTGTAAAAAGTTAAATGCACCTTGGCTCCCAAATGCAGAAGAATTGGTGTTCGATCAAAGCTTTTAAAATAAAAAGAATATATAGTTATTTTTAACCAAAAAAACGTAATATATAAATATAAATAATGATCAAGTAGAAAACATCTATACATTCCAAGATATAATGTAGATTTTCAGTAAAACAAACTTTCTCCTATTTTATTCCCTTTACTGTCACGTACAGTGAAGGAAACGGATAGTAGTGACACTGTTGCCCGTGATGGATGTTCTATGACATACTGTAGAGTAAACTTACCCAGCGGGAACACACACACAATTATTTTCTTGCACAGTTTTTAGAGTGCCAAAGTGTGTCTTTTAACCACATATCTCCCTAATGGTCTTCCTGTAAAGACCACAGGCATATATGAATTTCCTCTGTTTGTATATGTATTTATATTATCGCAGACCCGCCCATACGTACATGTGTGTTTTCCATGTGTGTTCTGAAAGGACTCTTTGTCTCAGTGATTTTTACAGAAGGTATGTATCTGTGTGAAATGAAAAAAGGATGGGAGAGTCAGAAATAGAGAGGCATCTTGCATTAAATCAGGTACTGGACATTTCAGACTACATTTTTCTTTTGTCCAATTTCCCGTAGAAAGACGTAAGGTAAGAAGTGAAATTGGGTGTGTGACTGTGTCTGGTACACGACCTCTAAATTACCCTGCTTGCAATATAGTCTGACTCAGAAAATGTCTGTAGTGTTTATTTGAAGAAAAGCATTTATTTGAAGGCTAGCACGCACTTTTGGTATAGTGGAGGCCACACACACACACACACACACACACACACACACACACACACACACGCTGAATGGATGCCTGAATCCATTACTTTTACCCAACTTCGCATGAAATCATATAAAAAAAGATATATATACATATGCCATGACACTGGTATAAAATGCTTTCACAAAACAATAGAAAAGCAATTTGCTCTGTAGGTAAGCTGGTTTTATTGTAGCAAATAGCATTAATATAATATTTATTACATAACAACACCACAAGGGCATCTTAAAAGAAAGTTCTTTTGTTCTTTTGTACAGTATTCAATGTATAGAATTTTTTTTTTTTTTTATAAACTTTACACAAAGATAGCTTTTGTATGCATTATATTATTTTATACATTATATATACGGTTATATATAACTGTTATATACATATATATATATGGGGGGGTCCTGGAGCATATCCCAGGAGACTTACGGCACAATTCATCGCTGGGCACACACACATACACACAGAATCCATCTCCCTCCAACACACACACACACACACACACACACCCACACACCCACATCCACACACACCCACACACACACACACCCACACACCCCCACACACACACCCACACAATCTATCTAACCCAACACACACACACACACAGAATCCATCTACTCCTGACACACACACAAACACACACACGTGGACACACACAGTCACGCACAGAATCTATCTAACCCAACACACACATACACACACAGAATCCATCTTCTGAACACAACACCCGCCCCCCAACACATACACATACAGTGGTGTGAAAAACTATTTGCCCCCCTCCTGATTTCTTATTCTTTTGCATGTTTGTCACACAAAATGTTTCTGATCATCAAAGACATTTAACTATTAGTCAAAGATAACACAAGTAAACACAAAATGCAGTTTTTAAATGAGGGGTTTTATTATTTAGGGAGAAAAAAAATCCAAACCTACATGGCCCTGTGTGAAAAAGTAATTGCCCCCTGAACCTAATAACTGGTTGGGCCACCCTTAGCAGCAATAGCTGCAATCAAGCGTTTGTGATAACTTGCAACGAGTCTTTTACAGCGCTCTGGAGGAATTTTGGCCCTCAAAATCCCAATTTTGGATCTCAATTACTTTTGTTCTCATTTGTTCCTGAATTTCTTTGGATCTTAGCATGATGTCTAGCTTTTGAGGTGCTTTTGGTCTACGTCTCTGTGTCAGGTAGCTCCTATTTAAGTGATTTCTTGATTGAAACTGGTGTGGCAGTAATCAGGCCTGGGGGTGACTACAGAAATTGAACTCAAGTGTGATAAACCACAGTTATAACCAAGTTATTTTTTAACAAGGGGGGCAATCACTTTTTCACACAGGGCCATGAAGATTTGGAGGGTTTTTTCTCCCTTAATAACATAAACCTTCATTTAAAAACTGCATTTTGTGTTCAATTATGTTATCTTTGACTAATAGTTAACGGTTTTTGATGAGCAGAAACATTTAAGTGTGACAAACATGCAAAAGAATAAGAAATCAGGAAGGGGGCAAATAGTTTTTCACACCACTGTATACTGTATATGCACAAACACATAATCCATAAACACACAGACACACACACACACAATGCATCTCCTCCAACACAACACTCCCACACACACACACACACACACACACACAGTGTGCAATCAGTGTTCTCTGGAGATTGCATGCAGTATCGCTTGGCACTCCTGGGTTTTTCCTCTTTCCTACTTTGCTGTAGCCTTGAGCAAGTTGAGAGATGCTTGACTGATGAGTTCGTCTCCAGCGATGAATTGCTTCAATATAGTTTTGGAAGCATGGAAAGGGTGTATGTGCTTGCGGTTTATAATCAGCTTAAGAAACCCACGTATTATGCAGAGCTACACATAATTTGGTCTAGTTTGCTCTTTAATGGTGTATGCTATGTCTCTGATATTTATCTGGAGATTTATTTACTGAGGCCAATAAAATCATCATTGTACAAACCATCAGCTAAACGCATCATCAACATTGTATTGTTATCACTACCCCAATTTTTAAAACATTGTAATATGTAACACAGCTTTGTCCTGAACAAAAGACTGTAAGTACATGTGGTGTTTAATTATAGGATGTACATTGTCATTTAGCTTTAATTACTATGATTAGCCATACAGTTTGTGAAGTGAGGCATTGCAGTATCCTAATCTCACAATGGCTAATTTCATGCTACAGTCAGGGAGATCATGAGCTGTTCCTCTGTGTCTTACTCCAGAAATGGTGATGTACAGGACAGATGATCATTCTGGTGTAGCTTTCCTGACCTTTAACCCTGCAAAACACTTTTTTTGATGTAATAATTCAAAACATCCTAAAAAAATTATAATACATGTAGGAATTCAAAAGCGGTTAAGAAATTAGTACAGTTGCCTCGACCCCTCAAGAGCTAGTATGGATCTCAGCTTCAGAGTGTGTTTGAATGTTCTCCCAGTGCTTCCTCCATGTAGACTGGTTTTCTCACACAGTCTAAAGACAGAAGCGTGGGCAGATATGTGGTGTTTCAACATCGGTCACATGTGATTAGCCGTGTGAGTGTGTATGTGAGCTTGTGCCCTGCTGTAGGTTGGTACCTCTTCCAGGATGTCCAGTGCCTATTATCATGAACCACCTGCGAGAGTTCCAGGTTCCCCAAGACCCTACATAAGATAAGCGGTATGGAACAAATGATACAAAGCGCTGACCCTGGAGATTTCGGGCAAAAAATCCTAAATAACCATCTGGCAAAAACATTCGCCAATATAGAATTATTATTGTATCATAATAATGTATTATAACAAGATAAGATAAGATAAGATAAGATAAGATAGGTGTGAGGGTTGCCCACTAGAGGGCAGTGTTTTGTAGTTTTGTTCATAGACTCAGTTTCCCAGAAGGCACCTCAGTCAGGTGACGCAGATGCCCACCTGAACTGAGGATGCTCATTAGTCATGTTTTAAATAGCTATTAGTTCTGGGAAACTGGGTCGAGCATTAATTTCTGTTCTGTTATGTGGGTTTTGTTTGATCTGGTTTTATTTTGATGACAGTTGGCCTTTTTTGTTTATGGAGCTTTAAGTTAAGTTTGTTTCTATTAAAATGTCTTTGTCTCTGTGTCTCCTAGCAGGATTAGCCTCTAGGAGAATTAGCCGTTTGTGTTTACCCTCATGTGTAAGTAACCCCCATTGCATGTTAGTTATTAGTCTGTATAAATATTAATGAGGGCACTAATAACATGTTTAGATCTTAGTCTGTCTAGTCTCATCATCTGATTAGCTCTTAGTCTGTTTAGGTACTAACCTGTTTAGCAACTAACCTTTAGAGTTCTTAGTCTGTTCCATACCTAGTCTGCTGTGTACCTTGTATGTTTGTCCCTTGGGTCTCAGGCTACTAGCCTGTTTAGCAATTGGTCTGTTTGGCTACTAGCTAGCTTAGCAGCCAATGGGTGTAACAGCTAGTAGACCTAGCCAAGCCTGTCTTGTTTGTTTATCCCTTGCATGCATAGTCCCTAGTGTTTAGTCCTCTAGGCTGTTTGGTCTGTCTTGTCTTGTCCAGTCTGTATTGTATCAGTGTTTGTAATCCCTAGTTATGGAATAAAATCACTGTCAAAAATATTCGTGCGTAAAAAAATGATTTGTGTGTAATCTACGGCCACGACAGCGTACAGATACGAGATTTTGTGTGTTTGTTACAATACAACTCTGAAATATACGACTCTGACCGCTTACAGATACGAATCTCGTTGTTACAACTCCTCTGTTTCACGGACGAATTGCGAAATTACGGGTACGAATGCTGTGCGTGAAACCACTGTCAAAAATACGTCATCAAGATCACAGGCATTACTATCAGAGGGAAGATTAATCGATTCCACGATATGCGCATGATTCTGAGTGCTTACTTACTATAGTTAAACTATCTTCTTAATATTAATCCTTTCTGTAATTAGTGATAACTAACCCTTAGAAATTTGGGTGGAATTGTGCACTTACCTGAGACGATGAGTGAGCTATTGGCTGCTGATCCGCCATTTGGCGCCTGTGGTTTAAACCGCTAAAGGGCTCATGCGCATATCGTGGAATCGATTAATCTTCCCTCTGATAGTAATGCCTGTGATCTTGATGACGTATTTTTGACAGTGGTTTCACGCACAGCATTCGTACCCGTAATTTCACAATTCGTCCGTGAAACAGAGGAGTTGTAACAACGAGATTCGTATCTGTAAGCGGTCAGAGTCGTATATTTCAGAGTTGTATTGTAACAAACACACAAAATCTCGTATCTGTACGCTGTCGTGGCCGTAGATTACACACAAATCTTTTTTTTACGCACGAATGTTTTTGACAGTGATTTTATTCCATACTAGTCTGTGTATGTTTTAGTTTGAGTTTTGTTTATAGTATGCTCCAAGTTTAAGCCAACTTCCTTTATTCATGTTTTGTTTATTATTATTAAAGACTATTTGTTACACCTCATCCCCCTCTGCGCCTATACCTCACCTCCTTGCCCACAGTCCAAGACCTAGCAGTTCGTGACAATAGGTTAAATCTTTATTGTATCGCCAACAAGGAAATTCACATACAGCAGCAAAAGAGAAGCAGAAGCAATCAATAAAGAAATAAAATTATTAATGAGGCTTTTACACTATAGACACAAAATAGACTTTATACAATAAATAAACATTACCAGTTTTGGGGATAAGATTAACAATAATGCAAGTACATTAATATAGCTAAAACTATGGTCAGAGCTGTAGTTTCAATATACTGTATTATTGAGTACCATATTATTTAGTAAATAGTATTTGATGATGAATATTAATGTATTATTTTAATTACAAAAACTCTAGAAAAGGCACATGGTTTTGAGTTTGAGGGATTTTCTTATTCACCCAGTCTCTATACCGCTTGTTCTTTAAAAGTTCACATGAGGCCTGAAGACTGTCCCAGGGGACTCGGGGGGGGGGGGGGGGGGGGGATTAGATGGAGTACACCCTTGACAGGGTGCCAATACATCGCAGGGCACACAATCACACACATACTCTGCTGGCAAGTGGGAAATTGAAATTAGTCTAATCTGCATGTCTTAGGACTGTGGAAAGGAGAAAACCCGAGCACCCAGAGGAAACCTCTGGGAGAATATTCAATTCAATTCAATTCAATTTTATTTATATAGCGCTTTTAACAATGGTCATTGTCTCAAAGCAGCTTCACAAAAATTTAAGAAATTTAAGAAATTTAACAAAAAAAAAAAAAAAAAAACATTTTATATATATATATATATAGAAAAATTATATATAAAGTAATAAATAAATAAAATTATAATAGAAAATAAATAAATAAAAACAAATAATAATTATAGAAAAGAAAATAATTGGAAGTGTGGATGTGTGAGAAAAATGTGCAGATAATAATGAGATGAATGAATGAAATGTCTCTGATGAGCAAGCCAAGGGTGACGGCGACGGTGGCAAGGAAAAACTCCCTGAGATGGCATTAGGAAGAAACCTTGAGAGGAACCAGACTCAACAGGGAACCCATCCTCATTTGGGCGATAACAGATAGAAATGATATAACATCTTGTGTGTTGTGCAGGTGAAAATTCAATATGACAGAAATTATTTAAATTGTCATGAAGACCAGTTCAGCATAGGGACGAGTCAGTAGGTGCAGAGGGCAGATGAGGTCTGGATCACTGGAAGCACAGGAGCAGCATGTGTAGCTCCAACCATCATAAAGCTGAATCCAGCTGGAGCTGGTCCTTCTCTGGATGCCTCAGGAACCTCGCAGGGTCGGCCTTTATCTACTGAAGCTGGCAAAATCTCCCGATGCCTCGGGATGGGTAGAGAAATACAGAACAGATGGGGAGAATTAGCGTAGTTGCCATTCGGTATAGGTGTACTGGAGTATGAGTACTGGGATGAGTTATGTGTATGCCAGATTAAAAAGATGCGTCTTGAGTCTACTTTTGAACTGAGAAACCGTGTCTGCTCCCCGAACACTGTCTGGAAGGCTATTCCAAAGCTTTGGAGCTAAATATGAAAAAGCCCTACCCCCCTTTGTAGATTTTGAAATTCTGGGAACTACCAGAAGTCCGGAGTTTTGTGATCTTAAGGCGCGTGGTGGATTGTAGCGTATCAGAAGACTGGTTAGGTATGTGGGAGCTAAACCATTTAAGGCCTTGTATGTAAGTAATACTATTTTGTAATTTATTCTAAACTGAACAGGTAGCCAGTGCAGGGATGATAATATTGGGGTTATATGATCATATTTTCTGGATCTAGTGAGAACCCTGGCAGCTGCATTTTGGATTAACTGAAGCTTGTTTATTGAGGATGCAGGACAACCACCTAGTAATGCATTACAATAGTCCAGTCTGGAGGTCATGAATGCATGAACTAGTTTTTCTGCATCAGATACGGATAAGATGATCCTAAGTTTAGCAATATTTCGAAGATGGAAAAAGGCTGTTTTTGTGATATTTGAAATGTGATTTTCAAAAGACAAGTTACTGTCTAATATTACTCCCAGATCTTTTACTGCTGAGCTGGTAATAACAGTACATCCTTCTAAGCGCAAGCTGAATTGTGAAAGCTGTTGTGTGCTGGTTTTTGGGCCAATAAGTAATATCTCTGTCTTATCTGAATTTAGTAAAAGAAAGTTATTGGTCATCCAATCTTTTATGTCCTGGACACACTCAGTTAATCTAGACAACTAGAATATGCAACTCCGCAAACACACAGACCTTCATACTGGGGAGTCTGAGGAATTGTAAGTGGGTAATCCCTGAGAGATCCTGAGAGTATCGTGGGTTGAGAATGAAGGTTTTGAAACAAAGAAATTAAGATATAAAGTCTGTAATCTTTAAAGCTCAGCGTTGCAAAGTCACACACGTAACTGACTGTTGGATTTTAACACTTTTATTATTACCAGTTTGTCATTTTATTACTTAATACACCAGGAACTCAGTGTAGACCTCCAACACAATTACAAAGAAAGTGTTTTAAAGTAATACATTTTTCCATCTGATTCCTGAGCCAATGATAAAAAGTACAATGGCAATAAAATTTACAATTACAGGAACTCTTTTCATACTTTTAATAATTTCAACATAGCCAGGGAAGGATTAAAGTTTACTGAAGTGTCTAGACAGTTATTGTAGTTATCGGAGACGGCGGCTGGTATGGAGTTTCTTCATTTGTATGTATCTGACAGTCACAGATGACAAGATTCATCCCTGATCTCAAGCCTGACTTGTAGCAATGATGAGAAAAACATCTGTCTAAAATTCGTTTAATATTATCAACATGACAGAAATATGGTACATCTGTAGAGAAGACTACAACCTTCTGTGTTTTCATCCTTGGTATCCATATTATATGTGCTCTCGCCTGCTCCGAAACTTTAACCCCTAAATGCACTCTATTGCTTACTAGTGACATGTGACAACAGTTTTTCTTTCTTTTTCAGACAAGATCTCACTTCATTAGCATTCTTCATCCTTTGTGATTCATCAATACCAAATTCCAAAAACCATGAGAAACAATAAGAAATATTTTTCAAAGAACTTCTTTGCTAACGACCTTATGTACTTATGAAAAGTCAAAAAAATACAAAGGTTTAAAATATTTCTGTTTTCAAACCTACTCTGTAAAAATACAACACAACTATCATTCGGAGATCCCTGGGTGATGCTGTAGCCTCGGGGCCTGGAGAGAGCTGACTGTCCGAGTTCTCTCAGAGGGGTGGGATGGGAGGCACTCTGCACTCTCACATCAATTGTGGCTCTAAGCCAATCACGTGCATCTGTGAGCTCATCTGAGCAGGAGGAGAGGATAGCGATGTCCTCCAATCGAGCAATTTGAAAAAGATGCAATAAATTGGCGTCATGTGGCTCGGAGGAAACATGTGACAGTCACTGGCACTCTCTGACTGGTAGTTGTGGCCTTGATGGGGGAGTGCCCCAATGACAGGTGGAAATTGGGTATGACTAAATTCTAAAAAAAAAAAAATGAAAACATAAATAGAACAAAAAATATTAATTTGGTATGAAACGCACACCTTTAATTAAGATATTTCAACTCTTATAAATTAAGCTTAAAATATGACGCCACCGTCTATTAGACATTCATGTTTCTCTTTCTCTCTCTTTTTATAATTTTTTTTTTTTTTTTTACATTTAATTCATCCCATCTGTCACTGGTTCTTTCAATGCACCAACCACCTCTCATTTAGTATTTACACCCATCGGCCATAACAATAAAAGCACTGACAGGCAAAGTGAATAACATTGACCATCTCCTCATTTGATACCTGTCAAGGAGTAGAATATATTAGGCAGCATGTGAACAATCAGTTGATGCAGGAAAAACTCTGAGAGACTTCAACAAGGGCCACATTGTGATGGCTAAAAAGCTGGGTTAGAGCATCTCCAAAACAGCAGGTCTTCTGGGGTGTGCCCGGAATGCAGTGGTTAGTACAGACCAAAAGTATTCCAAGTAAGGACGACTAGAGAGTCATTGTTGTTCCAGGCTCATTAATCTGTAAGGGAAGCAAAGGCTAGTCTGTTTGGGCCAATCCCACAGAAGAGCTACTGTAGCATAATTTGATGAAAAAGTTATTTCTGGCTGTGGAAGCAGCTTGTTGTGTATGGGGCTGTGGAATCACAGACGGGTCAGAGAGGCCATGCTGACCCCAGTCCACTGCTGAAAGCTTCAATGGTGGACAGGGAAACATCAGAACTGGATCATGAAGCAATAGAAGATGGCTGGTTTGAAGGATTGCGTTTACTTTTATATCATGTGGATAGCATAGTGTGTGTATGTGTGTGTGTGTGCATCATACCCTGAGCAACTGATGGTCCCCAGGATACACTACGGGAAGAATGCATAGTGTATACTATACTGCTGGCAAACACAGTGTGATGCTCTGGGCAAGGTTCTGCTGAAAAACCTTGTTCCTGGCATTCATGAAGATTTAAATTTGACATGTAACACCTACCAGAAATTGTTGAAGACCAAGTATTGCCTGATTCAGTGGCCTCTAGCAGGATAACACAATTGAAATCTATCCAAAAGCTTATTTTATTAGACATCCACTATAAGCACTATTGCGGTACTTAGTCGGGAAGCTATGCTCAAAGTTTTCTGATTGTACTTCCAGTTTTTTTCCACCCTGTGGTGCACTAGTGAGGATGAATGCATTAAGTCAGAGAACCACAAGAGGGGGTCAGAGACTGCAGTGTCATTATGTACAAGGGTTAGTGTATACACTCTCTCTCTCTCTCTCTCTCTCTCTCTCTCTCTCTCCTACACACACACATTGCGTTTGTGTGGACACTTCAGCAGAACTGATAAGATAGCACTTGTGGCTGAAGGACTCTGATTCACTACAGAAGCATGCCAAGGACAGAGAACGAGCGAGCTTGTTTTTCAGGGGAAGAGACAGTAATTGGCTGCGGCAGGGCGTTTGATAAAGAATAGTCCACTAAGCCTGCGCAGCATTCCCCCCCCCCCCCCCACCCCACCCCCCCGTAAATATCAGGTTGACATTTTGTCCTCCAGGCCTGCACACTCAGGACGATTTTCCACCAGTGAACTCTCTTAAAATACATTCGTGCCAAGAAGTAAGACGACTGATTTGTCCAGATGATGCCTCTCTTACAGACTGCAGTGCTGTATGTCTGACTTATGAGACTAAGGTTATGTTAAAGCTCAATTTTATAACAACAGGATGCTGAAGAAATGCAGCCTGTTTTCTCCGGACAATATCATCTAATCGTAAACAAGCACGGAGCTCAATTGAGCAGGAAATGACTCATTGTTCATCTCACTGTTGGGATTTCCGCTCATAAACTAATTCCCATTTGGACAATTTTTGGAGTTTAGATTCGGGTGATTTAAGAAAACAATCACTGTCTCGTCAATCACTGTCTACTGTGGAATCACGCCTCCAGAGTTGAGGGTTCGAATCCCACCTTTTATCTGTTTACATGTTCTCCCTGTGCTTGTTAGGTTTCCTTCATAAACTCTGGTTTCCTCCCGTTGTCCTGGCAATTCCAAAATTCACCATAGTGTGTGAGTGAGTGAGTGTGTATACTCCTATGCCCTGTAATGAATAGGCACCCAGTACAGGGTGTAACCTCGAGGCCCCTGGGAAAAGCTCCAGGTCCAGGATAAGTGGTATCGAGAATGAGTGAGTGAGAGTGTCTTATGTTCTGGCTCTGCTTACTGACCCTTCCACTGATTCATCCCTCTCTCACACGCTCTCTCACACGCTCTCTCTCTCTCTCTCTCTCTCTATCTATATCAGTGGTGAATGAAGTACACACACACGCACAAAGAGTAGAGATACCTGAGGTAAAATATAACTCTAGTAAAAGTCCTCCATTTACATTTTCACTTGAGTAAAAGCACAAAAGTACTTGCCTTCAAATCTACATAAGTACATGAGAACAAAAATACAAAAAAATGGAAAAATCCAAATAATTTTTTAAACCAAATATCCAAGATATTAGTATCTCTCTGTTTGATGAATATTAATCATTGTTTCATGTGTTTGATGTGTAACAGATATACTGAGCCACTGGGTTGGTTGATTGTTGTTGGTTGATCACAGGCTGTGGAAGCTAAAATGCTAGAAATGTTAATGTCAGTTGGCTAAAGTACTGTAGAACTCAATTACACCTGCCAACTGTTTTTGAATCATCAACTGCATACAAAACCACTCAATATAGACATTATATACCCAAGTCCTAGTGTTAACATTGAATGTTTACAGTTTCACTATATAAGAGCATTCAGCTGAAAAGCTTTGGTGAACAATAGCTCGCTAATGGAAGCAGCTTCTAGTGGTTACTACTGTAGCTGCAGCCTGCGTTGCTGTTGTTGTGTTGTGTTATGTTGTGTTGTGGGGTGTTGTGGTGTAGTACCGCCTCACTGCTCGATAGGTACCAGTACTTAGCCAACTACTGTATCAGGCAAGGCACAAGATTTATACTCAACGAAAGATACTGCTGCTGCAAGCTAACATTAGATTATCCATGAAAAAAATCAACTTCTAGTTTTCTAGATTTAACAGCGTATTATGAAGGCAGGGAGAGAAAGCTTTTGAAATTTTATCTAGGAAGATATTAATAGGTGCAACCAACAGGTCAAAGTCAATCAGTCAAAATAAAGTATGTGCTATACCCTGATTAGAGTCTTTCCCCGCCTCCCTCCAAGTAAGAAAGTGGTGTAAAAGTAAAAAGTAAAAATCCCACATAATGGAAATATGTAAGTAAAGTACAGATGTTTAAAAAGATAATAACTTCCCAGATAGCAGAACAACATTGAATCATCGTTGAATCAACATTAAAGCATCAACCAACTTGTTATTGAATCAATGTTGAAATTTCAATGTTAAATGTTGATTTTTCATCAGGTTTGCACCTTGAAATAATGTTATTTCAATGATGAAAAATAGATCAAGATGGGCATAAAATCAATGTTTGTTCAACGTAAATTCAATCACTTATTTTACATTGAATCAACATTGAAACAATTATAGTTTAGTCTTGCTTTATGAACAGCAAGATTCTATGACAGTAAATCATGTCCGTTTTGATTTATTTCTTTAAATCAGAGACCATGTAGGGCTGAAAAGCTTTTTTTTTTTTTAAACAAAAAGTCAGTAACTCAACATCCTTCAGTTTACATGTAAACATTTATTTATGCTCCATACCGATTTAAACAGGAAGTAACATCACAATTACAATAAAACAACTATATAATAAAACACACTACAACTTACATACAAATTATTATAAACTGGATGACAATATGACTTTTTAGAAGAGAACTATTAGAAGAGATTGTTAATTCTGAATTCATAAAACAGAATCTAACTGCCAAGAGAAGAGACTGGAAAACCATAATATAAAAATGGCAGCCTGCCTCAGCAAAATTCAGTCAAATGCAAATAGAAACAACCAAGTCAGAAACACAACAGATGACTGAAACATTATTCGTAAGTTGAAATGTATTTACTCAGCAAAACAGATAATAAGACATGAGTCTGAACTTATGGTTTTCCACCACGAGCAATTCCCCCCCAGCCGTTCTGGGGCATAACGAAGCCATTTCTGAACTGTTGAAGCAAAGAAACTCTGTGGCCTCCTTTTCTTCAGCTTTCAGCTGTTGTTGTTGTAGTGCATCTAAAGAATGAAAAACAAACAAAAGGTTAGAACTATACAATGCTCTAAAAACTTGGAGTGGTAGTTGTTTATGAATGACAGAAGGTGGGTCCTAAATTTTTGGAAATGTGACTTTTACAAATGTACAGATATGCAACATATGTTTTGAAATGTCCTACAATCTTCCATAGATACAATGCACACATTAGATTTTTTTTACAGGTCCTTCTCAAAAAATTAGTATATTGTGATAAAGTTCATTATTTTCTGTAATGTGCTGATAAACATTAGACTTTCATATATTTTAGATTCATTATACACAACTGAAGTAGTTCAAGCCTTTTATTGTTTTAATGTTGATGATTGTGGCATACAGCTCATGAAAACCCAAAATCCCTATCTCAAAAAATTTGCATATTTCATCCGACCAATAAAAGAAAAGTGTTTTTAATACAAAAATAGTCAACCTTCATATAATGATGTTCAGTTCTGCACTCAATACTTGGTCGGGAATCCTTTTGCAGATTCTTGTGTCTTGTGTCTCTCAACTTTCTCTTCACAATATCCCACAGATTCTCTATGGGGTTCAGGTCAGGAGAGTTGGCAGGCCAATTGAGCACAGTAATACCATGGTCAGTAAACCATTTACCAGTGGTTTTGGCACTGTGAGCAGGTGCCAGGTCGTGCTGAAAAATTAAATCTTCATCTCCATAAAGCTTTTCAGCAGATGGAAGCATGAAGTGCTCCAAAATCTCCTGATAACTAGCTGCATTGACCCTGCCCTTAATAAAACACAGTGGACCAACACCAGCAGCTGACATGGCACCCCAGACCATCACTGACTGTGGGTACTTGACACTGGACTTCAGGCATTTTGGCATTTCCCTCTCCCCAGTCTTCCTCCAGACTCTGGCACCTTGATTTCCGAATGACAAGCAAAATTTGCAACCTGTAGCCCATTTCCTGCACACGCCTGTACACGGTGGCTCTGGATGTTTCTACTCCAGACTCAGTCCACTGCTTCCGCAGGTCCCCCAAGGTCTGGAATCGGTCCTTCTCCACAATCTTCCTCAGGGCCCGGTCACCTCTTCTCGTTGTGCAGCGTTTTCTGCCACACTTTTTCCTTCCCACAGACTTCCCACTGAGGTGCCTTGATACAGCACTCTGGGAACAGCCTATTCGTTCAGAAATGTCTGTGTCTTACCCTCTTGCTTAAGGGTGTCAATGATGGCCTTCTGGACAGCAGTCAGGTCAGCAGTCTTACCCATGATTGCGGTTTTGAGTAATGAACCAGGCTGGGAGTTTTTAAAAGCCTCAGGAATCTTTTGCAGGTGTTTATAGATAATTAGTTGATTCAGATGATTAGGTTAATAGCTCATTTAGAGAACCTTTTCATGATATGCTAATTTTTTGAGATAGGGATTTTGGGTTTTCATGAGCTGTATGCCACAATCATCAATATTAAAACAATAAAAGGCTTGAACTACTTCAGTTGTGTGTAATGAATCTAAAATATATGAAAGTCTAATGTTTATCAGTACATTACAGAAAATAATGAACTTTATCACAATATGCTAATTTTTTGAGAAGGACCTGTATGTGTTATTTCACAATCTGCAAATGTTGTCCTACAACGTACATATTCAATGCTATGAAAACAAATATACTTAATGTAACAATGTAGTCTTTTATGTGCAAAAAAAAAAAAAAAAAAAAAAAAAACCTGTAGGACAAAAAAAAAAATAAAAATCAATCCGTGGCGACGGTTTTGCAATTTGTCCCCCACACTCACAAATACTTAAACTGTTCCCTCAGTTTAACAAATCGTGGCCACGGATTAACAAACTGTATGCACAAATTTCCAATCCGTACGCTCAGATACCGTACTGTTTGCATATTTATTCTTAACGTGAAGACTTATTTTGGTGATTTTATTATAAGCTTTTTACCCAGAGTTAGATGCATGCTGCACTGTTAATGTTATTATTAAATAACGCCTATTATTACATTGCATTTAGTTTGAGAGCAAAGTAATGACAACATAAACTGTACATTATTTGTTTTGCATTGCTTTTTACCTTCTCCTCAAACTCACACTGCATGATTTTCAAAGTCATCGGATCACCATTGTTTTCACACTGTACTATCTGTGGTAGCATTTAGTTGCTGCTGTGTTCACACTGCACAATGAATTGGCGACAGGAGATTACACACTGCATGACTTTACAATAGGATGAATCGCCAACAACTCTGTCTGGTGTGCAAGCTACAGCCAAACGCACACAAGAAGTGATAAGGAAACAACGCAAGATCATGCTGACATTGTGGTGTATAATTCCTCCCCGAACAAACAATAATTAAAAAAAGATGACGTCCTTGTTTAAGATCCCATATGGTCAAAACTGAAATTTCATGGCTTTTTTCATGGTAACTGAGGTCTAGGGGCTATGTAACTACCATATAAGTTTCAAAACAGTCAATCCACAGTAGAATGCACACAGCTTGCATAAAGTAGCTCTGCCTTTTCACGAGCTGCTGTGACGTCCAATCTACTCAGTCACCGCTTTCAGTCACCATCAACCACCATCCCACCCTTCTTTTGCCAAAACATCACGTCCATGCCATTGCTGAACAACAATAACATGAAAACAAGTCGAAAAAACGCTGTTCAGTCGATAGATGTCGAAACTACATCATTACACAGGCTTCCGAACAACATTAATATAAAAGACCAGAGGCACGTCAGCTTCAGCATCTTTCACACAGCCATTCCATTAAACTTTAAAAATGTACATTAAAAATTGTATTTAATTAATAGAAGTTAATTGATAAAGAAAATCTATTTATGACATTTTTGACAGCATTATGATTATTTATTAAAACTTCAGACAACAACAATTAGTGCCACGAGGTTATTTGCAACACTATATGTTCTACAAAATAGAGGACTACACACCTTACAGCGCAATATAATGTGGCTTTAGAAGAGGAAAGGTAGGATTAAGAAGTGAGAAAGTGATGAATTAGTATTATAGGTCCCAAGCAGATACAGTAACAATAATGGGTGCCCTACCTTATGCAGTCTCCATTGATGGCTAATAAACATTGATACAAGTAGGTTATGGTTAAAGTGGTGAACTTATAAAGTCTTAAATATTTTGTTTTCCCTTCTCAACGCATTATGCATTTACTCACCAATAATGGCTACCTTTTTAATTTGGTCAAGTCTCCAAGTCGAAGGAGCCCAGCAGCAGATTCCGTACCATGGCAGTAGCAGAGGTGGCAAGGCGGGCTGCTCTCCACACTTCTGCCTGGCAAAACACCCCAGAGCCCTTTATAACTTCAATTTGAAAAATTATTTCACATCACAATATTAATTTATTGGCAACTTTTAGAAACTTTTCATGTTTCATACTGATTCTTATGTTTAGCTTCCCAATAGTTAATAGGATTTTATGTATAAATGCAGATTAATGATAATCTGGACATTCTGGACATTTGTTTACATGCAGGGTAAAACTGCAACAGTACAAAATAAAAACTGAAAAAAGACGGACATTCAGAGTAAAACAGTGCAAGATAAAAAAAAAACTGTACAAAACATACATGCAGGGTAAGCATTGGTGGGAGCAATGTCCAAGCAGTGTAGAGAAATATTTCTGTACGGCTTCATTGTTTTGTGCTGTGTAGTATAGTATTGTAATAGCTGATCAGAGTGATCAACTCCCCATGTGCTGGTTGTACGCAGTCACAGGACATGGAAATGTCTTTGTAGTCCATGTACCTTGTAATTTCACCCTCATCTTCACCGCGTATACTGTATAAGCAGAATGGATGGTAGAACAGGTAGATACTTCTCGTGTGTCCATCCACTTCACAAATACAAGAGGTCCATCTGAACGGAGCTTGCGTGTCCTGATGTGAGGGGCTGGTGAAGGCAAGGGTGATGCAGACACATTCCAAAAACAAATAAATAAAAAAATGTTAACCTATACTGTTCAGAGTAAATGGATGTGCAATTAATATGGATGCACAATATATACAGTACAGAGATGACCAAAAATGTATCCACACTTCAACATGAAAAATATACACCTCTCTTCTGTAGGTCACATGACAGCATCAATGATGGTGATAGATAATACTACACACTGCTGCCATAATTCAATTTGTGTTTTAAAAAACACCATCCACTGGACATTACACACATATTGAACACATTCTAAACAATTACATCTTATCAGGTATTTGTAAATACACGCTAAACAAAAGGGATTATATACATTTACACCAAAGAAATATTCATAAGCATCACTTAGCTACATAAGGCAGTATTTTAGCCACCTGCAACTTGCTTGTTTGTGCTAAATAACATTACCGATAGCAGTGTTATAAGCTAACCAAAATGGAGCCAAATACACATTAGCAACCATAATCTAAAGCTATCCAAAACAAGGTGAATATAAACATCTGTAAACTCCATAAGGCATTAGCTTAGCCACCGGGAAATATCATGTTTGTGCTACATGAGGCAGCATGCTAGCATGATTTACCTAAACTATATAAATGGCATTGAAAGCCAATGTGTCACACAAGCTGACAAGAGCTAGCTGTAGTGAGGAAAATATTTACTAATATTAGTTTAATATTATCAGAATAAGAGTTATATAAGACTTAATAACTTACCCAGTGTAGCATGGGTCTATTCTCTGTTCAAAATGCTCCCGTTCGTCGTCGGAATCACACAGTCTTCTTCTGAGGTAAATGTAAACTTTCCAGAACATTCTGAAGAGTTTCCTCGGATGTGTAAGCACGTGCCATCTTCCAAAACGTGCTGAAAACTCACTGAATCGGAGTATTTTCAAACCTGTCTCTCTGTGTTCGTTTTTTCATGCCGGTGTCCGGGGGCGTGGTCTAGTATGTAAATTACCCGGACTGATTTCCGTGTGATTGGCGTGTGGGCGTGTCCTGCCTCGGGTCATTAGCATATAAGTGTGACAGAAATTCTGTGCCTCTCCTTGGTTTCATACGGATTACATAAACTGAGAATATTTGTTTTCAATGTGACTTGCATCATTTAAAAGTAGACACTTTAAGCTTTATATAGATATATTTCTCATTTCAGTTAATTTTAGTGACGTGTTTTAGAGACTGAGGTTTCATATATGTGCATATATCCTCATATACTGTATGTGGCCAATTAGGATTAGTTTTTTGCATTTTTTTTTGTTAGTTCTTAGTTATTGCCTTGATAATAGAAAATATGAGCTAGGCATCATGTATGACAGTTGCCAAAGTGAGATATGAGCTAAAATGACCAGATCCTGCCATAGGAGACATATCTTGTATGTACATATACTGTAGGGCTTATATGTGGATATAAAGAAGCAATACAGGAGACCTATATGGCCTGTATATGCACATATATGCACCTCAATGTTGCCTACATGTGGCATATATACGCATATATGCAGCATATATACGCATATATGCAGCATATATATTATCATATATGTGCATATATACTGCATATAGGTTTCATATATGCGCATATATCCTCATATTTACATTTACATTTAGGCATTTGGCAGACGCTCTTATCCAGAGTGACTTACATTTTTATCTCATTATACATCTGAGCAGTTGAGGGTTAAGGGCCTTGCTCAAGGGCCCAACAGTGGCAACTTGGTGGTTGTGGGGTTTGAACCTTAGTCCAATGCCTTAACCACTGAGCTACCCCTGGCCCCATATAGGTGCGGTTATATGCGCATATATACTGCATATAGGTTTCATATATGCGCATATATCCTCATATAGGTTCTTTCCATGTGGGGCACGCACACTGCTCTGGGTCAGACACAGACAACGGGAAACAGGAACTAAGCTCTCAAACAAATGCTTCCCAACAGAATACCGTAGGTCGCATCGCCAAAATTCTTTCACCGTGAGTGGCAGGAACTTCCAGACTACAACATATTGAATTCTCATGCCTGTAGAGTGTATTATAATGACGTGGCGACAGTGTAAAAACACCCTCCGATGTTAAATGCGAGCCGAAAATTGAGTACTTTTGAACGGCAAACAGGAATTAAGCTCTCAAGTGAGTAAACTAGACAGCAAGGTAAATACACAAAACTTACCGTCAAATTATTTTTTCCCCTCAATATATATATATATATATATATATATATATATATATATATTTTTTTTTTTTTTTAAGCACCATGGCAAATCTCTTGTAGTCAATTTTTGAACCTGTTTTAAACACATACACACATGCATACACATTTTTATAGAAATGCACTTAGTTAATTTAATTTGCCTTACATTGTTGAATGAGGATGGGTTCCACAACCAAAAATCAACATTGATTCAATGTTTGTCTTTTCAACACTGAAAAGCATTGAATTATCAACATTGATTCAACATTATTTAGCATTGAAAAATCAACCTCAACCAAAATGATGATTCTGATGAAATTTCAACATTGAATCAATGTCACCTTGCTATCTGGGTTAGGTACAGTAACATATTACGTTTTCTTCGTTACTGTCCTTTACTCTCTCTGCTACTTTTACCATCCATGTACCTACCTACAGTGTTGTTTGAAAGAACCTAATTAAACTAATGAGGCTAAACAAATAATATACCTGGTCATTTATATATAAGCAAAATGTGAACCTACCTACTTTTCCCCACAGTTATTTATTTGTAAAAAAAAATAATAATAATAAATGTTTGGAATCATGTATGATTTTCATTCCACTTCTCACGTGTACACCACTTTGTATTGGTCTTTCACGTGGAATTCCAATAAAATTGATTCATGTTTGTGGCTGTAATGTGACAAAATGTGGAAAAGTTCAAGAGGGCCGAATACTTTTGCAAGCCACTGTAGATATACAGTACATTGTAAGTGAAAAAAACAAATAAAAAATCTTGTGAAAGAAAAGAGAAAGGTAAAAACTCATGATAACATTGTTTCATAAGTGTGTACTCCCCTTTACCATGGATCTTGTGCCTGTGCTCTGAATGAAGCAATCATATTCAAGTTCAACAGTAATTAATATGAAAATATATCGGTGCCATAAATTCCTCAAAGCAAAATAGCATGTTGAATTACTGTACATGAGTTGATTAAAAACTTGTCTGAATAAATTAATTTGACTTTTTTTACATTACAATTTGCGATCTGAATGGGGGAAAAAAGTCCCTACAGCATTTATAATGCTTATAATTTTCGGCACTGCAATTTATTGTGGCTGTGTATTTCAAAAGAACCTAACTAAATTACTGTTCAAAAATATCATGGATCCTCGTTATTTTTCAACCTCACAAATTCATGCTGCCGAAATTCAGGTATTTCATTTCCAGTCAACAAATTCGAAAAGAAAGAATTCCGGTCTTCATATCTGGGATATCACAGGAAGAGCAATGGATTGCCGATTATTGTTGAATATTAATGTATGCTCCCTTCTCCTTGCTCCCTGTGCAGTCTACCTTGCAGAACTACTTGTCCATCAGAACACAGAACTTCTAACTAACTGGCTATATTGCTGGCTGGAAAAAAAAAACTTATACAGTACATTAAAATGCCCCTTGCCACAGATCCCTCAACATAATCGTTATCTTCCAAGCAAAGCCGTTGCGCTCTTTCATTCAAAGGCAGTAATGATGGTTGTCCTTTCCCCCACGCTCTGTAATGAAAATACAGACACGTTTAGTAACAAGATGAGATTAATTTCCTTAACTTCTGTGGCTAATTTCTGTACATGATATTCTGGAAGCAGTCAAGCAGGCATGGATTAATAAATTGACACCAGAGTACTGCAGATGTCTTTTTGACTCTATGCTCAGCCGGATACAGCAGGTTTTAAAGAATAGAGGACCTTATACTAAATATTAATTGCCATAGAGAAATTGCATTACAAATAACAAATTATTCTTCTTATCTTATTATAAGGATGTCATTAAACCATTACATTTCACTTATGTCTACCACTGTACTATATTCACTTTTCTTCTTTATTACAATGTTGTTACTGTTACCTTTGTTTTTAAGCAACATAAATTTAACAAAGTGTCAACAGCATGTTTGTTGTTGCTGCTGTTGAGGAAATTAACCCTGTCTAGTTATTGAATGCGACTATTTTGGTTCTAGAGCTAGTTCATGACGATGTGGACACTAAGTGTATATTTCCATTGTAAATCAGATGGAAAATCAATATTTCTTCTGACATTACGTTAAATGACTGTTTCTGCTGTTTATTCTTTGTTTGTTGTCTTTTCTGTTTGTTGTTCATGTAAGAATGTAAAGGTTATTGCAAAGATCACATTACATACAGTGGTGTGAAAAACTATTTGCCCCCTTCCTGATTTCTTATTCTTTTGCATGTTTGTCACACTTAAATGTTTCTGCTCATCAAAAACCGTTAACTATTAGTCAAAGATAACATAATTGAACACAAAATGCAGTTTTTAAATGAAGGTTTACGTTATTAAGGGAGAAAAAAAACTCCAAATCTACATGGCCCTGTGTGAAAAAGTGATTGCCCCCCTTGTTAAAAAATAACTTAACTGTGCTTTATCAAACCTGAGTTCAATTTCTGTAATCACCCCCAGGCCTGATTACTGTCACACCTGTTTCAATCAAGAAATCACTTAAGTAGGAGCTACCTGACACAGAGAAGTAGACCAAAAGCACCTCAAAAGCTAGACATCATGCCAAGATCCAAAGAAATTCAGGAACAAATGAGAACAAAAGTAATTGAGATCTATCAGTCTGGTAAAGGTTATAAAGCCATTTCTAAAGCTTTGGGACTCCAGCGAACCACAGTGAGAGCCATTATCCACAAATGGCAAAAACATGGAACAGTGGTGAACCATCCCAGGAGTGGCCGGCCGACCAAAATTACCCCAAGAGCGCAGGGACAACTCATCCAAGAGGCCACAAAAGACCCCAGGACAACATCTAAAGAACTGCAGGCCTCACTTGCCTCAATTAAGGTCAGTGTTCACGACTCCACCATAAGAAAGAGACTGGGCAAAAATGGGCTGCATGGCAGATTTCCAAGGCGCAAAACAGTTTTAAGCAAAAAGAACATTAAGGCTCATCTCAATTTTGCTAAAAAACATCTCAATGATTGCCAAGACTTTTGGGAAAATACCTTGTGGACCGACGAGACAAAAGTTGAACTTTTTGGAAGGTGCGTGTCCCGTTACATCTGGCGTAAAAGTAACACAGCATTTCAGAAAAAGAACATCATACCAACAGTAAAATATGGTGGTGGTAGTGTGATGGTCTGGGGTTGTTTTGCTGCTTCAGGACCTGGAAGGCTTGCTGTGATAGATGGAACCATGAATTCTACTGTCTACCAAAAAATCCTGAAGGAGAATGTCCGGCCATCTGTTCGTCAACTCAAGCTGAAGCGATCTTGGGTGCTGCAGCAGGACAATGACCCAAAACACACCAGCAAATCCACCTCTGAATGGCAGAAGAAAAACAAAATGAAGACTTTGGAGTGGCCTAGTCAAAGTCCTGACCTGAATCCTATTGAGATGTTGTGGCATAACCTTAAAAAGGCGGTTCATGCTAGAAAACCCTCAAAAAAAGCTGAATTACAACAATTCTGCAAAGATGAGTGGGCCAAAATTCCTCCAGAGCGCTGTAAAAGACTCGTTGCAAGTTATCGCAAACGCTTGTTTGCAGTTATTGCTGCTAAGGGTGGCCCAACCAGTTATTAGGTTCAGGGGCAATTACTTTTTCACACAGGGCCATGTAGGTTTGGATTTTTTTTCTCCCTAAATAATAAAACCCCTCATTTAAAAACTGCATTTTGTGTTTACTTGTGTTATCTTTGACTAATAGTTAAATGTGTTTGATGATCAGAAACATTTTGTGTGACAAACATGCAAAAGAATAAGAAATCAGGAGGGGGGCAAATAGTTTTTCACACCACTGTAGACTAGGTGGACAAAAGGATGGGAACGAGCTAATTCTCACATCCATATGTGCCTGTTGAACACCACTTTCCAGATCTTAGTCTCCTTTTGATGTTGTAATAATCTCCATTCTTCTGGGAAGGCTTTCCACTAGATTTTAGAGTTTCGCTCTTTTTTGAGATTTGCGTTGCGTTTATTCATTTATCACTTTGGATACTGTAGTTGCCAGCAACATCAGCTTTAACAATACACATGCGTTTATTTAACTATACAAAGAAAGAAAGAAAGAAAGAAAGAAAGAAAGAAAGACACTTTTCACATTCATGATCAAGAAAGATTCAGCTGTGAAGGATGAAATTGTTGCTGCCAAACTGACCTTTGTATGCCACCATGGCCATAGCTATAGTATTAAGATAAGCTCTCACTCACTCATCGTCTTGTAGCACTTTATTCTGTACAGGTACGCAGTCTGGAGCCTATCCCTGGAGACTTAAGGCGCAAGGCGAGGTACTATGCACACACACACACACACACACACACACACACACACACACACACACACACACACTATGAGACATTTGGAAATGCCAATTAGCCTAATCTACATGTCTTTGGACTGTGGGAGGAAACCGGAGGGAGAACATGGAAACTCCATGCACAGACCCCAAGGCAGGAATCGAACCCAGTAGGTGGAATGCTATAGTGCTGACCACTAAGCCACTGTGGTACCTATATAATATAATTTTTTATTGAAAACACCTAAGGAGTTTTATAGGAAAAATGTCTAAGTGACAGTCTGTCTTTTTGTCCAGCTGTTTTTTATTTATTTATTTATTTTTTTTTTTTTGCAAGTCAAAGTTGGCAATCCTCGATCAGGAACTGTCTGTTGCTGGGGAGCAGTTGGTGTTGCAGGTCATCCCATTTTCAGTGGAGTCAGGTTAGGTCAGGGTTCTGTTCAGGTAACTACTGTTCTTTGTTGCCACCCTTGGCATACCGTTTCTTTTTTTGGTCCCTGATCAATGCAGACAGCATTGACGTGGTGGAACATGTTTAGTTTCAGTGAAATGAAATTGTAAGGCGTTAACATACAAGACATTCTATGTATAAAGACATACATGTGTAGGTTATGTCCTGGAATGCATGTGATGGTCAGTTAGGTATGGACAAAAATATTTAGCCGAACCTTATAATTATTAAATTCAGGTGTTTCAATCAGGCCCCATATCCTCAGCAAAGGGCAATCTTAACACTTCACCAATACATCTTGAACAATGTTAGGTTTCCAATGTTGTGACAACAGTTTGAGGAAGGGTCATTTCTATTCTTCATAGCAAGCACTGTAAAGACATGGTTTGATGAGTTTGGTGTTGAAGAACTTGACTGGCCCACACAGAACCCTGACGCCAGCCCCCATGAGCGAACTGGAACAGAGACAGCACACCAGGCCTTCTCGTCCAACATAAAATGCTGACCTCATAAATGCTCTACAGAACGAGTTCTCCCAGAAACACTACAAAATGTTATGGAGAGCCTTCCAAGGACAGTGGAAACTGTTATAACTGCAAAAATATTCAAGTGTATGTATATGGATACAAGGTGGAGGCACAGCGGCTTAGTGGTTAGTACTATTGCCTTGCACCTCCAGGATTTGTGGTTTGATTCCTGCCTCAGGTTTGCGTGCGTAGAGTTTGAATGTTCTCCCTGTGCTTGGTGGGTTTCCTTTTGGAACAGTCCAAAGACATGCAGGTTAGTCTAATTGGTGTTCCTAAGTTGCCCTTAGTGTGTGTGTGCCTTGCGATGGGTCAGCACCCCATCCAGGATGTACCCCACCTCCAGGGTACCGGACACCGTGTACAGGATAAAGCTGTATGGACCATGAGTGAGTGACTAACTGAGTCATTGCAGGTTTGACCAAATACTTTTGGTCCATATATTACTCTAGCAGTGTACTGTACTTTTGGCCACGTAGTCGGTCAGTACGTACAGACGGCGTGCCGGTTCCCGCCGCTAGTGGTCGCTGTGGCGCGCGCCAGGTCAGGAGGAGCGGAAGCGGAGGAAGTGGCAGAGCGGATCAGATCAGGGGGATGAGCGTGTGTGTGTTATGTGTTTGTGTGTGTATGAGTGTGTGCGTGCGACCTGAAGAGGCGAGCGAGAGCCGCTTGCGCGAGTCCACATAGGACAGAGCGGAGCAGCAGTAGCAGCAGCAAACACCAGCACCGCGCGCGCGCTTCGGCTGACGTTGGGAAATGAGCCGCGGCGCGTGAAGGCCATTATGCGCGCGCAGCGTGATCCGGGATGGAGGCGCCGTTAATGCTGGGGAGGGGGGGAGCCGGAGGAGCCGCGAGCTTCACCCTCAGCGCCGTCGTGCTCCTGCTGTCGGTCAGGGGCTCACGCGCTCAGAAAGGTAACACAGCGCTCAGGCTTCTTTCTCTCTTCAGGAGTGTTACTGGAACTTTCTCGGAGAGGATCCAGACGCGCAGGGCTCCCCCTCCCCCCTCCTCTCCCCGTGTTTGGACGGGTCGGTGGTTCCGACTGTGTGTATTGCTGGGTTTCACACCCGAGCCAGAGACCTGCTGAATACCTCCTTACATGGGCTGCTATCTCTCTCTCTCTCTCTGAGGTTCTCGCATCCCAAATATGTAGCTGTGTAGCGCACCGGTGGGGCAGAAGTTTTTACCCCAGATCTCGTGCGTCTGTTGTTTTTGTGTAGTTTCAGGTGGTCGCTAAGAGGAGGAGGAGGAGGAAGGGGGGTCGCACCATTTGAGTTCAGCTGTAGGTGGGGAAGCAGAGGGGGGCAGGGCAAAGACAGTAAACACTACAAATGTCGATACTGAACACACACACACACCGGTCATTTTTCCTTTATTGTCCCCCCCCCCCCTTTTTTCTCCAGACATTTTTGTGTGATGTGAGCATGCTGACCAAGGTCACTCATTTCTGTGGGTGTTTTGGTGAATCATGGCATTCACAAAAGTCAAAAAAAAAAAAAAACCTGCAAGAAATACTTCTGGGATAATATAATAGCCAGATAGACCAAAGTTTTACTTTTGAATACATTAATAAAAATATTCACAATACTTTCATAGGTGGCTATAGAGCTACAGTAATAATAACAGTAATGACACCTTTCTATTGAATCCAGCATTAATCTGCAGTAGCGCTTCTATTGGACGGACAACATGGGCCAGCCTTTGTCCCCATGTGCATCAGTGAGCCTTGTCCATCCTTGACCCCGTTGCCAGTTCACCGGTTTTAATACCTTGCACCACTTTTGGTATGTCCTGACCACTGAAGACCAGGAACATCCAATAAGAGCTGCAGTTTTGGATTTGCTCTGACCCAGTCATCTAGCCATCACAATTTGGCCCCTTCTCACAGCAGATGCATTTTCAATATATTGTTACAATGGCGGCTGTAAGTGGGTGGGTTATACATTAGGCTGCATGTGGACCTTTTTCCCCTGAAGTTGAGTGTTTTTGACGAGGGCCATTGATGCATGTGGAGTGAAGGCTGTCTGTGCAGTCTGATCTAAAATAACAGCTATTGTACCTCTAATAATGTTATTTCCCATAAGTTCCAATAGAAAGTTTTCAGATGCACGCAGTGCATCACTGTTTTAGTGGCATAAAAAGGGGGGGAGGTAGACTGACTCAGTAATAGGCAGGTGGTCATAATGTTACGACTTAACAGTCCTGTGTGAACTGTGACGTGTGGAGTGATGATGAAACATCATGAAGTCAGTGATGAAGAGTTAAAATCATTGCTGCTAAAATATAAAATTTACTGTAATACTAAATGTTCTGTCCCTTAGTACCATCTGGAAGAATGTATGTGCGTATGAATTAGATGATAGTAAATGAATATTGCAGGTATCATGGTGTTCTGGTAGGAATTGTTTATTGTAAAAAAAAAAAAAAAGGAAAAAGTATGAGTGAGATGTTTTAGTGCTCCCAAACTCTAATTTACATTTACAGCATCCGATATTTCTTGAACCCTGGAAGACTCGGATCACGTTGAAAACACCACAAATAACACGCCATGTAGTAGTGACGGGAAACAACCGAGTATCCCATGATACGAAATTTTCATAACACAGATTTGATTATTTGATACGATTTTATACATATTACAAGTCAATATTATTTATCTATTTCAGGTTTTGTTACAATTCTAAACAAATTTGGCAAATAATTAGCTCCCACTACACAGGATGCTGTGCTGTGTAAATACAGTGGAACCTCAGATTACGAGTAACACGGTTTACGAGTGTTCTGCAAGACGAGCAAAGATTTTTAATAAATTTTGACTTGAAAAATGAGCGTTGTCTTGGTTTACGAGCACCGAGTATCATGTATCATGCATGCGGTTCTTGTTTTGACACCGAGCGTCACGTCATAACAACTGAGCCAACGGTTTTTCTGTCTTTTGCGGTGCTGAATTCTAGGTAATCGTCTCCCCTGCTGGATGAATACAGGGGATGATGTGCGTGCACACACACACACATTAATGGAGAGACCGTTTTTAAAACCGTTTAAAAATCAACATTGCTAGTCACACTCGTGTGAGCGCATACTAACGGAATCACTGCTGTAAAGTAAAACAACAACAGAAGGAGCCGTCTTTTTTTTTTTTTTTTTTTAGTCCTGTCCAATTATTTTCCCCCGATTTTCTCCCCAATCTGTGTCCAATTCCCTCCTGTCACTAGGGGGGCTCCCACATTAAGGCTACTTACTACCATTCAGTCAGGAGGGCCGGGGGCTGTCACGCGTTTCCTCCGAACCACGTGACACCAGTCGACCTTTTCTTTTCGAACTGCTCGCTCACGCACCGTTGGGGGCGTCGTAACACACTCGAGGCCAGCGTTATCCGCTCCCTCCGCGTGCGTGAGCTCGCAGACGCCCCGAATGGCGTAGAGCCGTGTAATTAATGTGGGAGCACTAAATACCTCTCATCCCTCCTCGCTGAGAGAGCTCGGCCAATTCAGCTCTCTCAAGGCCTCTGTGAGAGGTTACAGCATCACCCGGGGATCGAACCATCGATCTCCGGATGATAGGGCGAGCACTTTACCACTGTTTTTGTTGTTTTACTTTACAGCAGTGATTCCGTTAGTATACGCTCACGCGAGTGTGACTAGCGATGTTCCTTGCTAATTTTTAAACGGTTTTAAAAACGGTCTCTCCGTTAATGTCAGCGCCTGCGTGCACAAACGGAAACACTTGTCTGTCGGGTTTTATTTTTAAGTTTTTTAAAGGTAAAGTGCAGGTTAATTTGTTTTATTTTTACTTTATATTTTGTGTTAATAATTTTTATGTATTTATTTTTTGGGGCTGTAGAACGAATAATTTGAGTTTCCATTATTTCCTATGGGAAAATTAAATTTGGTCTACGGGTGTTTTGGAATACAAGCTCATTGCCGGACCGAATTATGCTCGTAATCCAAGGTTCCACTGTACTTTAGATTGCACCACCTGTAGGATTTTAGAGGAATTGCAGCATGTTACCGCCAAAAATACAAACGTATAAATTAAAAGATAATTAAATGAATAGATTTTAAAAACTGTGTAGTGAACAGGTATTACCACATAAAAGGATAATAAGTTTACTATGTAGTGTACTATAGGGTTTAGTTTTGAACATGTGGTATGTCATAGGGAGGGTTTGATTATGTGACATTTTGTGCATAAAACAGCAAAGACTGCATGTGTGTGTGAGAGAGAGAGAGACGGATGAGATGTATAGCATGTGTTGTAATTTGCTCAGAACTTGAATGAGAGTTAAGGATGTTTTTGCTTTTGGGGGGTCTGGAGGTCGTCCAGTACGGCTTATGCAACAGCAAGAGAGAGGATACGTTCGGGGTTTTAACCCATGACAGGCTGTGTGTGTGTTTGTGTGTGTGTTTGTGTGTGTGTGTGTGTGTGTGTGTGTGTGTGTGTGTGTGTGTGTGTGTGTGTGTGTGTGTGTAGAAATAAAACAGAAAATGGTAGAGCCATTTAAAAAGTGCTCATGTTGCACTAAATGTCCCACACGGATCTGAGTGTTGCTGTGATGACTGGATGTCTAGCGATAAAAAGACACTAACATTCGATAGGAGACTCTTTAAAGCCCGAAGCCTCACTCACCGTAACACCTTCCTTTTAGCTGGTGTTATAATCTGTTTAATGTGCAGCTCCTCTGGTCATAAGCTGCCTCCTCTTTACTGTTCTGCTGCTTCCTTGTTTTTGTATTCTAGGATTTTCCAGTCAAAAGGAAATGATGAGTGTTTGTACAGATATTTCAGGACCGCTTTATTTATAAACTGTCTGTATTAAGACTTAAGTGATAACAAACTAGAACTTGTCTGTTATGGGCATTTTGTCAGTAGCTACGTTCACACAGACATCATTTATTCAATATTTTTTATTTCTGAAATCATTTCATTTTGAGATTCCAACTTAACGGTTTATATGTGGATGCTGATCCGATAGGATTTGCGTTTACACGCGCAAAGCATTTAATCAGAATATAACTTTTATGACCTGCGCAAACTTGTTCTAAGCATTTCATCTGCTGGAAATATAACATAAGAAGGATAAGAAGAAATATTTTTCTTTGTGTTTGAGATTAGGTTAGGCTTGCTTTTTTCTTTCCGGATTAATCTCGTGTTCTTTGTTATAATATGTTACATGAATTCAGTCTCATCTATGATTGGATAAATGTGAAGTACCGTACCAATCAGTGCCTTTTCCACAGCCAATGACGGAGTGGATGAAAATCCAAAGTTGGCACAGTGGGGTGAGAGTTGTTGTTGATCAGCTGATCAGAAATGGAAGACTGGAGTCTTCGTGATGTCACCCTGATGTGGGGCAAACATGTAGAACGAATATATTTATTTTGACAAGAGAAAAACAATTCGATTAAATGTTAACATGGATAGACCACCGATTATTAAAGGTTTAAACCAAGGGGCAATCGCCGATTCTGAAAAATTAAGCCTGCGTGGTCAAAACATACAGTTCCTTAAATGTCTCCAAAATTCAATCCTCACAGAGCCTCATTTTAAGATGCCAAACTTTACAACAGAAACGTTTGAATCCCCACTGCTAGGTTTCCCATTCATTGATGAATTTTCATACAACTTATCAGTTAAAGTTATGGGGGTTGATTTGAGAGACGGCTGCATTACAGATGTCAAACTGCCAACTGGCCTCACTTTAGCTAATCGCTAACTGGAGGCAGTGTAATGTTTTGGTTTAACTCACCACAAGAAATGGACGATGTGTATGATATGAGTAATGTTGGCATATAAATTAGCGTTAGCCACTTTAGCACCTTAACAGTATTGGGTAGGTGGGTTCCAACCAGTTGACGGGCATCGTTCGTCCTCCCATATGCTTATTGTTGACTTAATTAGAGTTTAGATGGAGTGAGCATCAAGGTGGTGACGACCAGATCTCTCACAGATCAGCTTCAAAACCGCTCTTTAGAAAATCGTTAGGTGTTTGTCCAGTTCTTATACGGTTCATGGTCTAAGACACTGTTCTCATTCAGACTAAAAATTTATTCTTGCTGGATCATTATTATTTAATTGCTATAGAAAATCTAAAGAACAGGTTGTTCTTGTTTATGTTGCAACTTCTCAACTGGCACAAGCTTGTCATATACTCCTGAATCAGTAGCCGGGATGACGGCGATAGGCAGATTGAATGTCTGCTTTTTGTATTTGATTTTTTTACTTATTGTTGTTCAGAAGACAAGCAAATCTAAAAAGAAAGAAAAATCGTCGCTTATTTGACTTTACTCAGTTTATCTGTGCTCCTCTTATATGATGTTAGTGACTGGCATGCTCTACTTGTTCCCGAACCCCACAGCCCCTGCAGCACACATCGAGCAAGGACATGATCTTGCCTCAGTATGACTATTTTTACTAAATGGATTAATTAGCCTTCATGGTTGACAGACAGTGATGGAGACACACGGGGAGGTGGAAATGCGAAAATAAAGACGATGTGAGGATAGAGCGCCATGGCTCATGGCCAAAATATTAACCGAAGACTCAAGGGCATGAACGTGACATGCTACATCGAGACATTATCTGGAGAGGATTATGGAATCTTGCCTTTCTTTAGGAAGTACAGAAAGAAAACAACCTGGCTCTTTCTTCTTAGTTTGCACTTAAATCCACTTAGCTCATTGGATTTCTGCTTGAACGTAATGTCGGAGTGGGTTAAATAATACATTTATGATGTCTATTGTTTTATTTTATTTCAGTGCTCAGTTATGTTGAATGTCCTTTATGAATCCTTCAAACACAGGGTTAGTGATGTTTGTTTAGAGATACAGGTAGTATCCGACTTACGACCAGATACGAACAGGCTTCTGTCCTACTTCCGGTTCAATCACAGAAGTAGCTCTCGTGTATTGTATATAAAATAAAAAAAAATAGACACTGCAGTGCACCAGATACCAATATTCACAATTATATACAATATTTTCAGTCTAAGTGAATGCATAAAATGTCCAAAGTCCGGGATATTGTCTGTGTGCGCGTGGGGGTGCGGAAGAAATGAGTCGTTCTCACCGGTTTCAATGATTCAGTCCGGCAGCACGATGATAGAAAATGACTGTCCTGTAAAGCAATCCTGATGGTGAATAATCATCATTATGGAAAATCCTCAACAAAACAGTTCACAGTCCAAGAAAGTGGAAAACATCTCTGAGACAAAATGGTAATTGAGGTTTAAAGGTGCAGAGACAACACTGTTACATTTCATGTTTGAGATTCCTTAGATTAGGTGCAGTTACGGAGATTGAAGTCGAGTGCATTGGTATACTTTCTATCGTATATTCGTGTCAAAGGCATATAAAACTCACTTTGTCGGACTTGGGAACAAATGGGACTTATGAACACACTCCCGGAACGGAGCCCGTTCGTAAGTTGGGGGGGTTACCTGTATACTTTACAGTGGATGATAAATTTAAACTGTCTACTCTTGAGGTTTGCTCACACTTATCGGGCACCTATTAGTAGAGGGCAGGGGGAGATCAATAAGGTGATGTGATATGATTCTTTTGTATTGCCACACTGACTACAAAAGCGATAAAAAAGTTAATTTATATATGTTTGCATTTGAATGTTGCAGTTTCTCTATAATCCTACAGGTGTAAACTATTCAGACAGTGGTAGGAGCAAATTATTTGTTACGTTTTTTAGTATTGTAAAAAAATCTTTAAAAAGAACAAAATCAGGATATTTATAAAATCGTAAATCAATAAAGATTGAATCGTCCCCTAGGTATTGTGATAATATTGTATCGGGAGGTCTTTGGTGATTTCCATCCCTAGTATGGATAAACATGCATGTGTTACATATTGTATATTTTGTGTGATGCGATCTTTACAGTGTGTGTTTGTGTGTTGCAGGTGATGGCTGTGGGCACACGGTGCTCGGTGCAGGAAGCGGCAGCCTGGCGTCCCTGGGTTACCCTCTCTCTTACCCTGCACACTCTGTGTGCGAGTGGGAGATCAGCGAGAGCGCCGGACACACACTCCTGCTGCGCGTGGCGGACCTCGACATCAATACACACAACTGCCAGGTGTCCTACCTCCGGCTGTTTGATGGTATCGGGGCAGGCAGGACAGAGATAGGTGAGTGGCGGGGGAGGGGTTTCTGTTCTAACAGCTTTCACACTTTCTCTGCAGCTGTGTATTCACAGGTTAGTGTGCACATGTGTGAAGCTCGTAGATGGAAGAATGATGAAGGGGGGGGATCATGTGACGTCATGGGTCTTTTCACATTAAGGACCCGGGATCATTTCAGCTTGACCTCAGGGTCTGAATCGTTTTGATCAGTGAGAACACAATCGTTCAGCGATCAAAAATAACAAATTTGGAACGAGTTTAGAATTTTCTGGAGCAAAAAAAACTAGACAAGCTTGAATTAGTCCGGTTAAGGAGTGATCATGATCAGTAATGTATCTGTATAGCAATAACAGGATACACAAACTCACGCTTACATTCCGTCTTAAAGCAATTTGCATGATATTACCAATGTTACTCGTATAACTAATGCATTTATATTTAAAACATTGGTAAATTAATAAACGTAGACTCTAAGCATTTCTTCCCAGTCTCTGTTTTTACAATAAAAGCTGTTTGTTCTCTACAAAGTGCGAAAGGCATTACAGGGTCAAATCTTTTTTGACCTGCCGCAGCGCGTAAGGGATTTTAAGAGTGTGCTGGATTTTTTTCTGAAGCATTGCTTTCAGACAAAATGGTTTTGAAAGCTGGTGCGCAATATAGTGAAGTGTAGAGATGGGGAATAAATCGATTCAGTGGTGTCTCGTGATCAATTTTATACATACACACACAAGGGTGAGTCAGAAATGATTTTTTAATAACAAGTTATCTTTATGTCAAAATATATATATATATATATATATATATATATATATATAAATAAATAAAATAAATTCTACTTAATAATCTCCTTGTTTGTTTGTTTTTTCATGCCAACAAGCGTTCATATTCCCTCATTTAAAAAAAGTTTCCGGCTGAGCTGCGAGCCACGAATGCACTGCTGTCTTCACTTTTTCATCAGAAGTGAATCTTTGCCCTTGTTGGGCTGCTTTCCTGGGGACCAAATGACTAGTGATGGAATGTTTAAATCATTTTAGTGACTCGGTTCTTTGAATCCTGTTCATCAAAATCAACGAATCTTTTTTTTGAATCATTTAGTTAATTTCATTCTTTTGATCAGAAATAAAATAAAATGTTACATTTTCAACAAACAGACCCCTAATACGTCTACATACACGAATTTTAGCTATAGTTCCAATAATGAAAATATTACAATGCAGCTAAGGACATATTATAATAAACAGAATGAGTAGGTCACCTCTCATATCTTTTGGTCCGAGTCGTTCGTTCTTTTGAGTCTATAGGAGTCACGTGACAAAAGAATGAACGATTCAGAGAAAAAGACTCAAAGTAACTACTCATTTCTGTTTCCTGTACATAAACTACGGAGGTTTTGCGATGTTTTGCGCATGCACGCTCAGTAAAAAATGAACTAATCACTCTCCGAGACTACTCGTTCTTCTGAGTCACGTTAAAGACTCGTTCAAAAAGAACAAATCATTAATAAACGACCCAGCACTAATCACGATGCCCTCTTCGTTTAATCTGAAGTTTAGACTCTTCAATTAGTGTAAACACACGTCACCAAAGCCCGTGTGAACACACTCACCGGCTGCGCGGTTATACAGGGTAAAAAAAAAACATTGCATGCAGCTTTTTCTTTGCGTTCAATACCAACGGACGTGAGGAACACTTCTAGTGCGTTCATTTTACACTTCGGAGGACCGGATATATCCCATGATCCTACATGCTGTACAGAGGGGAAAAGGGCAAAATAAACAGTGTACACTGTAGCTGCGAGTTTTTTTTTTTTTTTTTTCTCCCCACGTCGCCGTATTACGAGAATGTCTAGTATTTTTTTTATTTTTTTTTTATTGAGACAAAAAAAAAAGGATAAAATACACGAGAGGATCAAAATAATGTATAAACCGTGAAAAGGATGTAGTAGACACTTCAATTTAAAATATCATAATCTAGAAGTCTATTCTTATTATTATTAAGTTGAATTAATTTAAGAGAATTTAAAATTTAAGTCATTCTTAAAAACTGAATGTATTCTTGTTTTAAACTTTATATATATATATATATATATATATATATATATATATATATATATATATATATACATACACACTGTAAACCTGCCATCTGCAATTATTGTTAAAAACCAAAATGTTGATTTACATAAAATAAGGTTTAAACGTCAAAATTAAAGATAATTAAACTATGTGGCTATTGCATTTTTTAAAGTTTACTTTTATACATAAATAATACCCTGATTTATGGTTTTATATAGTTAAGCAAAACATCAAATTAAAGCGTCTAGCTTTTATCCGATTTAATCGATATACATATAATGTATGTATGTATGTATACAGATGGCAAGTTGACAGTGTTTTATTTTTATATATATATATATATATATATATATATATATATATATATATATATAAAAAACAGTCAACTTGCCATCTGCAATTATTGTTAAAAACAAAACAAATGTTATGGTTTTATATATAATTATAAGCAAAACATCAAATTAAAGAAGCGCTTAGCTTTATCTGATTAATCGATTAATCGAAACAATAAGCGGCCAACTAATCGATTATCAAAATAATCGTTAGTTGCAGCCCTAAAAAAAACAAATCACTGCATGTTGCAAATCATAAGTCGGGCGTTTATTTTTGCCCACATCGGTGTTAGAAATGAACTGAACTGACTTCTGACGACAGAAGTTTTAATATAACCGGAGTGAGTATCATTTTTGACTCACCCTCATATGTGTGTATATAAAACAGGATATTTACAAAATGGTAATGCTTATAGAAACGCAATACAGATCAAATCAGCACCCAAGTCTTATGATGATACCGTATCAGATGGTCCCTGGTGATTCCTGTTCCTAGTGAATAGGATCTTATCGTGTGTGTATTTGGTATGTATATAGTATGTGTCGTTTAAGGCAGTGGTTCCCAAACTGGGGGTCGCGAGAGGGATGAAAAAAGATATTTTTTTGTGATTATAATACACACTTTTCAGTATTACAAGCAGGTCTGGACTAGGACCAAAAAACGGCCCGGGCATTCAGTTCAGAGCAACGGCCGGGAAAGGGGTTGCACGCATTCAGAGCATGCGGAGGGGGGGCGCGGGTTGCGCGCGCGTTCAGTGCATGTGACTTGGAGTTGGGTGCTCGTGCGTTCAGATCATGTGGCCGGCCCAAAAATGTGCGTCGACCCACCGGGCATTGCCCGGTATGCCCTATGGTCAGTCCAGGCCTGATTACAAGTAAATGCTATAAATAAATATTTTCCGATTTGTAAAGATATTACTGATTGAGTTTGAGTGTTTAAATTGAGTGTTAAAAAAGAATTGCGACTCATACAGCGCACAATTGCACGTGAAAACCGCAACTGCCAAGATGGATAAATTTGTTATTCGCAAATCTAAAAATGTTAAGGACATTGTTTGTCTGCTTCAATTTGGATCTACATATTGGTGTGAGCAGTATTTTTCCGCTGTTACATATATAAAAAATAAATACAGCTCACGTCATGATGTGGAAGATGATCTGCGGGTAGCTGTATCCACCTTCAGGTCACGAATTAAGCTTTTGTGCTGCCAAAAACAAGTACACCCTTCCCATTGAAAGGTACGCCAAAATTATTTAGATGTATAGTAAATGTAGTCAAAATACTGTGAACAGCTTATGTTTATTGCTTGTTTTTGATAGTGGGGGTCGCGAGATCTTGTTGATCTTCAATTAGGGATCGCGGGCTTGAAAGTTTGGGAACCACTGGTTTAAGGAAGCACAGAGCTACTGAATAATTTATTTATTATTCAAAGTTTAAGGAATAAAAGTATTTTTAATAAAAGTGTCTTTCATCATCACCACATTGTGTCATCTCAGAATCAGGTCTTTTGTTCTCAGAGTCTAGTGGCTCTGGTGCACAAACTAAAAAATAATCTACTCATTCATTAAACTAGCAAAGTGGATTTGCCGAAGAAGCTGTCCAGATTGATCCGATTAGAGACATCCAGATGCCATCGGAGTCAATTGGAACATCTCCTTTAAAAGAGGACGCCCTGCAGTGTCTCTATTGATCCGTATTATATTCGTTCCTCAGACACGTCTGTGGTGTCTGTCGATAAATCACGCATCGAACGTCTGGCTTAG
Source organism: Channallabes apus (assembly GCA_030522415.1). Lineage (NCBI taxonomy): Eukaryota > Metazoa > Chordata > Actinopteri > Siluriformes > Clariidae > Channallabes > Channallabes apus. Next base: position 22,123,368 of record CM060109.1, read on the forward strand.
GGTGTATGAAGCTTTTAAAGATTTCTGCATGTCTCTGTTCGCAAGACGATTCTCCTCAGGAATGGTACTCTGAACATCGTTTTGCCAAGTGCACCCAGTTCTTTGTTAGTCTTTAACAGGGACAAGCGAGCGCCGTTGTATTTAGCTCGCTCTGAATCATAATCCAGCCGTCTGCTTTATCCAGGAGCACTTAATCAGTGGATCAGATCCAGATTCTCAATAAACCGCATAGCACCAGGCTTAGCCAGCCCTTTCAGCTTCACCGTCTCGGTAGTGCTTTCTCGGTTCTCACTTCCTGTCCCCCCCCCTCTCTCTCTCTCTCTCTCTCTCTGTGTGTGTGTGTGTGTGTGTGTGTGTGTGTGTGTGTGTGTGTGTGTGTGTGTGTGTGTGTGTGTGTGCGCGTGCAGTGAAGTTCTGTCACGGAGACGTGAGCGGTCCGAGGGAGGTGAATTCGTCTAGCCACCAGGTCACGGTGCAGTTCATGAGCGGCCCACGCAGCCTCGGGCGCGGCTTCTTCCTCTCCTACGCCAGCAGGCAGCAGCCAGGTAAACACGCTTTCAGAGCTCTGACTCACACCAAGCACTCACGCTCGCTCCAGACACACCACACGCGGTGTTGAAAGATGTAACAAACCCGGTCTGCTTTGTTAGACAGTTTTTTTTTTATATACCTTTCCTACCACAGAGCCGCAGGTATGATTCAGACAACGAGCCGACGGTTTCCAAAAGCGACCTACGTTTTCCAGAGGTTTGAGGGCGAGAGGTTACGTAATCAGATGTAGGAGTTTTGATAATGGCATAAAAGTAATAAAAAACGAAAAACTGCACACTTTAAAAAAAAAAAAATTCGCGTTTGAGAAGATATTTAACCGTCCAAAGTCAAAGAGATCATTGTAGACAAAAGTGTTTTTTGCTTTGTTTTTATTTCCTCTTAGTGTCCTAGCTGGCATAGTTACAGTGAACTTTAAAGCACAAAAGGTCTCAGATCGCAGTGATCACAGTCACAAGTCATAGGAGTCAGATTTGTTGTTGCGTTCTATAAAAGAAACCGAGCTCAATCTTTTTTTTCACTCCCCATTTTCCAGCATTGTTCAGTGCCTTCATCGGTGAAAGATCCAATGCAGGAGAGACAGGAAAAATTTGACTCAATATATTGAGTTGCAGAATGCAGAACAAAATAAAGAGCATGATGGCTCTCAGCATGACAACCAAAACTTTAGAAACTGATCTGTACAGATGCCGAGGTGTGAGAGCTGCGCAGACTAAGACGCCTAAAGCTCTGCTGCATCTCCGTCTTTAGGTGGAGATGAAACAAGGCATAATGCCACCATCGTGGTGGCTTGTACGGGGTAATTAGCAGGTTGTAATGACGTGTGAAGTGGAAACGAAGCACTGATGTCTCAAAACATGTTTTTTTAAATCCATATTTAAAGCTACCGACCTGAGTGGGTGTCAGTGCTGTACTAGATTGAACATCGCACATTTGCATAACAGTAGTGAGTAACTAGAGCAACAAGCGTAACTGGTTAAGACCTGGTTAATGTCGAAGATTCAAAACAATGATTATGTATTATTGTGATCATGCTACAGTACTATACCTGGACAAAAAAACAACAACATTCCAGTGTCTAAGATTTTAAGAGATGTCACCTTTGATTATGATGTGCAGGTTGAGTCCTGTGCCATGGGGAAAGAACAAAATCCAAAGATGTGATAACCCGCTCATTCAGTACATTCAAGTCATCAACTGAAGTGACCTTAGATCATAACACTGCCTCCACAAGCCTTTTTTCTGATCAGTCTCACTCATAAGTGGTTTTCTTGTGGACACAAATTCTTTGAGTTCTCATCACATCAAGCATGTGTGTGTATGTAAATGCATTTACTTTAACTATTAAACATAGCTGTGACTTCTACTGTCCACTTTTTACGATGCTTTTAAGTCTTCTCTGTTCATTATATCTCCTAAGAAAATGAGGGTTCAACTAGGGTTGGGTATCGTTTGGGTTTTTTTCGATACCGGTGCCAAATCGATACTTTGAAAACGGTACCGGTGCCAAAACGGTGCCTGAACCGATACTTTTAAGCAAAAAAATTATAGTGGATGACTCAAGAATTCATTTTTATTGAACAAAAAATTTTATGCTTAAAATTTAACAATATATTAAAAGTTTAAAGTATATATGAATATGTAAGCTTCAAATTTTAGCAATTCTTTTGCAGAAATTTCACCATATTTGCCTTTTCTGACAAAATACGACACCTTTCCTGACTTATTGCCCTGCACAGGACATGTATAAATGCATGCAATGGTAAATGGGGTCACTGTTGTAGTACTACTAGTACAGGCTGGAAAGCCACAATTATAAACAGAATCCATGTTACATTAGTTTTTTACAAATAGTTCGACTATTTGTTAGCATGAATGCAAGATTTGCATTTTGTTATTAACATTACATTATCCTACTACTAACCTGCGGAAAGGCTGCTGACGTCATCATAATCGGTGACTCCTTTTTGCTACAGTTGGTGTGACTGGGACTGGAGTCGTCCACACTGATAGCGCCAGCTGTTGTCCACAAGCTGTTAAACACGGTGCCTCCGTATGCTTTAAACTTTATTCCGTGTATTTATTCTGCTTTTAACTTTATTCCGTCTGCCCTCGAATGTTTCAGTAGATTTGACGTCTTTACACGCAACTGCTGTAAAACATTTGCTGCACGTTGCGGTGCCGGAATCCTATCTTGTGAAATACAGCCACATTTTCGACTGTTTAGTTTTAGGCATTCTAACGAGAGTTGTTTACTTTAGCATGCTAAGCTATCGGTAGACTGCCTGCTGCCGTCAGAGCGAGTGTAACGTTAGTTACTGCATTCACGCGCATGTCGGATGGTCTCTCATTTCCGGATGATTTATGCTTTTAATTTTTTTATTTAATCTAATAAACGATTAATCTACAAAAATATATGAATATAGAGAACAAATATTTCAATCGACAGTTCAGGCATTTAAGTGGCACCGAAATGAGGCACCGAAATTCGTATTCTGTTTCGGTCCAGTACATACCGGTTCTATAGGTACCGGTGCCGTATTGGCACCGGGTTTCGGTACCCAACCCTAGGTTCAACACTATCCTTTCTTCCAGGTTTTCTAACACGCTGGACATTAATGATGGGAAGTGTGGATCATTTTATTGACTCGGATCTTTGAATCTTGTTTTTTTGAGTCATTTATTTCATTTTGTTCTTTTGATCAGAAATGTCACATTTTCAATAAACAGACCCCTAATACGTCTACATACACAAAGTCTGGCTATAGTTCCAGTAATTAAAACATTACAATGCAACTAAGGACAAATTATGATCAACCGAATGAGTAGCTCACCTCTCATATCTTCCAGTCTGAGTCGTTCGTTCTTTTGAATCTATTGCACCGCATAGCGTCTATGTGAGTCACGTGACAATAGAATGAACGACTTTTCAGACCAAAAAGACTCGAAGGTAGCTACTCATTTCTGTTTCCTGTACATAACCTACGTAGGTTTTTGCGATGACTTGCGCATGTGCACCCAGTAGAAAATGAACGAATCGCTCTCTGAAACTACTCGTGACTCAAGTCATGTTAAAGATATGTTCAAAAAGAACAAATCGTTCATGAACGACCCATCACTACTGGACAGTTCTTAACCCAATTCTAGTCATTTGAACTTTCCTTAGTATCCCTCCCCCCTTTTTGTAAATACTTTCAGTATTTTAACTAATTTAAAACCAGTACTGCGATACTAATATAATTTTATCAGTAGTAGTGTTCGCAGTTCACATGGCCATTTGATGTCATTCTGGTAACAGATGGTAGTTGAAAAGACTGCAAGCTGATGGATGTTTTAGATGGTTTTCACTGACTTTAGGTGAGGAAATTACAAGTTGCATTTTCACCTCAAGTGCAGCATTAATCGCTCTGGCATCTAGGGAACAATAAAATAAATGAATAAAACAAAACAAGTTTAAATTTAGTTTGAAAAAGTAAACTCAGAATTTAATGATGAATTAAATCTTTTACAGCATTAAGAGCCTCATATTAATTCTAGATCTCGATCTGCAAAAGTAAGGAGTTTTCTTTTGATGTTGCGAAATGTTTTAAAGTTACCAGGATAATGTTTAATTTAATCATGCTTGTGATGTCACCAAGATCAGTTGAATTAAAGTGATCTGCTCTGGTTATCCTTCACCCGAGATGAGGGACAGGTTTAGAGTTTTTGGCACAGATGGGATAAAACCGTGGCTGAATATTTGATATGAAGTTGTTTTGAGTGACATTTGAACCGTGTATGAAAATGTATTAATAAGCAGCATGTGAAAAAACAACTGTACTGTGTTTTTTTTTTTTTTTTTTTTTTTTTTTACAATTGAAGAGTATATCTCAGAGGAGCCATGCTTCATTCCTAACGTTACGTCTGCAACGAAATCGAAGCCAATTTAACTCGAGGCAAAACATGACCAGAGTTGTATCAGTGTCCATTCGGAACAATATGTACGCACCATCGTTATGCGCTGATCGTCACACACGGCCACGGCGTCTATACAGAAACAAATCGCCTGGCTCTGATCGCAGACAATAAGAAATATGATGCGTTTTTAATCATATTTTTGGCCCAGTACTCAGAATCAGGTTGGTGTGTTCCCAGGATCTGTTCACAAAACCCATGAGGGGGGGAAAAAAACCCACCACCCTGGGTGTTATTAACAGGCGTGTGAAATTGTGCGATGAAAAAAAATCACAACTGCGTTTCTGTTTATATTACAGCGAACTGGAAACAAGGGCTGTTGGCAGGGACACCGTGTGTGTGTGCGGGCGCACAAGTGTGTGTGTGTGTGCGCGCGTGTCCGCTTGAGACTGCACCTCTCGCGAGGTTGGCGTAGGAGTTGCCATGGTGACGGCTCTGTGTGTTTGCACAGATGAGAGGGAGGGGCCTCATGTGCAACTGATTAAGGGGAGAGAAAAAGGGAGAGCGGGTTTTTTTTTTTCTTGTCCATTTTTCTTCCCTCCCCCCTCCCCTGACTGTTTCTAACAGAAGTCATGATTGCATTAGTGTCGAAACAGTAAGATATCTGCTCCGAGTGTGTGTATGTGTGTGAGAGGGAGATCCTGAAAGAAAGAAAGAGAGGAATAAAATCATGTTTTCTGCGTCCGTCTCCAGAGACAGGGTGTGCTTTGCGATGATGTATCACTTTGCAAATAGATTTAATAAATGTTCTCTTAGACCGAAAGGAAGTGATGTCATACTGTATCTGGAGGTTGCAGCGTCGGAACCCGAGGTGGAGAATGATGTTTGGAAGCAGACAAAGAGCAGAGCAGCGGGAACGCGGGCGTCTGTGCGTTATCACCGCGCCTGTATATCGTCAGTGCCTGTCCAAACTGTCTAGACTGGTTTAAGTGGAAGAGTCTCAAATCATGTCCTCGGTCATCCATTAGATGGTTCTGAGAAACAGGCAAGTGTGTACACACGGTCATGTACAGTAGGTACACATGGACAGTCCCATCATGCACAAAGAAGGAGGGGCTTATGACAGACAGACAACGGTCACAACCAAAATGATGGATCTTTAAACAAAACAAAAAACAGTTAAGTGATCTAAGCTCAGTCAGGGGGTTTGACAGCATCGTGGCATTAACCATTCAGGAATTGCAGCCATTTTCATACACACACCCCTGTTCTGGAGGGGTTCGTAAATAATTGAACACATGGCTGACAAGCAGTTGCCTGGCCATATGTGGCCTGTTCCCTCGTTATTCCCTGACTAATCAAGCTCATGTACATCAATAAGACGTAACATTATGACCACCCACTTATTATATTGAGTAAGTCCCTCTTTTACTTACTCTTTTTTTACTTACTTCCTCTTTTGTGGCCAAAAACAGCCCCGACCCATCGAGATACGGACTCCACTAGACATCTGAAGCGGTGCTGTGGTATCTGGCAACAAGCTGTCAGTAACAGATCCTTTAAGTCCTGTAAGTTGTTGGAGCAACTTGTTCTTCTGAATACATCCCACAGATGTCCGATTGACCTCTAAACCGTTGTTTTGATCCTCAAACCATCATTCTTGAACCGTTTTTGAAGTGTGTCGGGGCACTACAGGCTGCTGCTATCACAGAACACCGTTTCCTTGACGGGGTGTTACTTCGTCAAAAGCATTGTTTAAGTAGGTGGTACATGTCAAAGTGTAACATCCACATGAACAGCAGGACCCAAGGCAGCTGTAGGATTACAAATTTATATAATGTTAAATCTAGCTTCCAACATAATAGTATATAAACTGAACAAGTTATGTACATTGGGTTTTACATTTCAAGGTAAAGTTGGTGACATTCTGAGAAGATACAAGTCTGGTAGCCCAGGTGTCAGGGACATTAACCTTTTGTCTTTATGTACTTCCTGACCGCTGGGTAGGGTCCCAAAGTCAATGTGAATGCTAATCTCAAGGCCAGGCCGTGCCTTAGTCTCTATGATAATGTAAAGGTTTGGGGGATACTGTCAGGCTGATTAGATTAGCACCTATGCATTTGAAAGCCACTGTTATGCTGATGAGATCAGGGCTGGGGAACTTCCGTTACCAGGCTGCTTCCGGTACCACACTATGCTTTGTTTAGATTGTCTCCACCTCTTTGTATCCCTCCCTCTTGTAAAGTATAAACTCTCCAGAGCTGAGTTGTAAGAAAGACTTGGATGACTACAGCGACGCTCGGCGAGTTCTCAATAAAGAGTAACTTCTGCTTGAATGATATCCCAACGTCTCCTGGTCTCTGAAAAAGTTCCCAACACAGCCCAGCAGAACACACACCCTCATCAGCTCACTTTAATTTTATAGTTCATCCCGCTGTCGGTGCCTAGATGCAGAGTCAATTTATGTTGCGATTCTGTATCACGATTTTATAAATATCCTCATTAAATATGAAATTTCTTTCTCGATTTTCTTACAGATGTAACCGTAAACCTTTAAGGTATAAAACTTTTTAGTTTTGACGACCGTTTCATAGTCAACAGTTCACAACCAAAACTGAACATGAGTTATTAAATGTAGCCCAATCACTTAGTTTCTCACTTAAAAACAAGCTCAGCATTTAAACAATACAAACTAACTTCAAATACAATTAAATAAAAGGCAAAATTTTTACTAAGCGAGTTTTCTCCATAAGAAATAATGAATTTTTTTTTTTTGCCACTAGTAGGATTATAAAGAAATGGCGAAGTTTTACCACCTCCAATGTCTCAAAACTCAACCTGACCACGAGCGCGCGGGTTGAGCAGCGCGCACGGCCACTAACACGGGCACGTGGGACTTGAAACTAGGGCTGTAGCTATCGAATATTTTAGTAATCGAGTATTCTATCAAAAATTTCATCGATTAATTGGATAAAATGTAACTTTTGCTTAATTAAACAGCAACGTAAAATATATGGGAAAGATTAATTGGTTTTCTTTTTTAAATCAAAGCTTACTTTACAATCAGCTTTTATTTTTTAAATGCATACAGCATTTTATAAAAAAATAAACATTGTCATTATTCACACAAAAAAATTGCCTTGTACAAGAAATGACATTTAAACCAACAGCACAAGCTACACAGCATTTTAGTGCTTATTTCATAGTTTTAGTAGCTTCTAATATATCTTTATCTAATCTGTAATGTATCTACTTGAAACAAGTCTTAAAATTCAGATCAAGTCGACAGTCTACCTGTGAGTGACAGGTGATCCACAGCTCTAATCTGCAGCTGCATGTGTGAATGTGAGAACCCTGGTCACTTTTCTGTAAAAGTCAAGACGACAGTCTTCTTAGCTTGCACCTAGAAATAAATACAGCTCACTTTTAGCACAGTACAAATCTAAACTGTGTGCAGTTGCGTTAACGGATCTGTGTGAACTTAACCAACAATCACAACTGAAATTACCTGAAATGATGTGTAGATGTGTTTCAGATTGTCACTGAGATTCAATAGTGAAGAAATACAGGTGATACAGCAGTGTCATGCTCTCACATTTCAGGTTTAGTGAAGCTCTAAGCCATCATAAATGAGATTCTTGTAACTAATCATAATCTAGGAGGTTTGGATTTGTCACGCATGTGCCCTGAATTCCTTTAGTGTCCTGTAGTCACATTCTGGAAATTATAAAGTTCCCTTCGATTCCAATTAAACAGGTTTTTCAGTATGTATTCAAAGAAATGTGTTCAAATGACTATAATCCCACATATACTAGAGATGTAGCTCGAGGAATGTTCTTTTAAGCATGAAATCTTTTTCCATAACAGCAGCTCTGACATGTAAATAGCAGGTTTATATTAATGCACTCGTTCTTTTCTTTATAGTTGCCATAGTAACGGCTCACATTGAGAGACTCATCGATCCTCCACATGATCTTAGACAAAAAAAATCAGTGGATGAATATAACATGCTGTTATTTAGCAAAAGTGTCAGCGTTGCTGTGGTGAAGTTTTCCGGTGAGATGTTTGTTTAAAATCTAAAAACGTTGTTCCCACTTTATTTTTGCCACAAATCACGATGCCTCACAGTTAGTCATACAGCAAGGTCATGGCTTACCGTGGTGAATCCTGGTGATTCATAGCTTGCCATTGCACAGGAAGCGATACAACTTTTTAATAACTCGCAGGTCTACCCAAGGCCCGTCGCATGTTTCCACAAGGACTGTTTCTGGTCATTTGTAGTCGTTCAAGGGGTTAAACTATGGCAGTGTGCAAAAGCTTTTATACATTAGATAAATTACATTTTAGACCCAGTGTAGTCAAATGATCAGTTCTGTTTTTTTTTCCCTCTTCTCCCCAGCAAGCAGAAATAAATCCAGAAGTTCGTGAAAATACAAAATCTTATATCTCAAAATATTTTCTAAGATCGATCAAGAAAGGATTAACAATACAGAAATGTCCAACTTCTGAAAAGTATGTCTATTTATACACTCAATACTTGGTCAGGGCTCCCTTAGCATGAATTATTGCATGAATCAGTTCGGCACGACATCAGTGAGGCGATCAACCTACAGCAGTCGGGAGGCGATACAGTCGACAGGGAAATTTTCGGGGTGTACTTTCCTAGAGCACCCACGAATTGTAAAAAAAATATATATATATGATTTTTGATGTGGTTAAAAAAAGTGCCTATAAATGTCTATTTTTATAGTTTAAACCCTAAATATGCCCCCAAACATGCTTCCATAATGCTTTCGTTTCAAACTTCGCTATATACATTACCCTTAAGAAAAAGCCAAAAGGTAAAGCCATATACTGTACAGTACTGCTGTGTCTCCTGCAGTGCTAGAATCTAAAATACCAATGTTATACCAATGCTATATGTACTGTATCATGCAAGAGCATTTTCTTTGGTATAAGTCGGATAAATACAATAATAATTCACCATCTGTTGCTTTGTGTTCACTCTACAGCACTAAACATTGTATACAGTGTTATATTTTATATGGACATTTAGCTGAGTTTGTTAATATTTGTTACAGAATTTGTAAATTATATTGTTCTTAATAGTTTAGTGTTAAAAACGCATGGAAAATTATATATTGCAAAGAAAGAAAAAAACATAAAAGAAAATTGCAAAGGATATTTGTGGGTTTTGTGAAATTGCGGGGGTTTCTGCAAACAATAATTATTTAGTTTCTAAGGAAAAATCCGCAAACGACTGAGGCCACAAACTCTAACGAGGTCGACTGTAGTGACGACCTGCTTGCTTTGATAGCAGCCTCCAACTGTATTGTTGGATTGGATGTTTCTCATCTTCCTCTTGACAGATTCTCTATTGGGGGTCCGGTCAGGTGAGTAGGTACGCCAGTCAAGCCCAATAATATCATGGACTGCAAACCAGTCAGTAGTAGTTTTACTGGAAAAGTTCTGCTGGAAAAGGAGCTCAGCGTCTCCATGAAGCTCATCAGCGGATAGAAGCATGACATGTCTAAAGTCCCTTGGTCGACGGCTATGCTGTCTTTGGACTTGATATAACACAGTGGACCAGCAGGTGACGTGGCACCTTAAATCATCACCAACTGTGGAAACTTCACACTGGACAACTTGGATTCTGTGCCTCTCCTCCTCCTCTGGACTCTGGGACATGGATTTCTAAATGAAATCCAAAATTTACTTTTATTTGCAAAGACAAATTTGGTCGAATGAGCAACAGTACTGTATTTTTTTCCCCTATTTTCCCCATTTTTTTCTCCTTAGTCCAGGTAAACTGCTTCTGATGATGTTTCTAGCTCAGGAGTGGCCTGATACAAATTTTTTTTGAGATGCTGGATTTTTTTATTTTCATAAACTATAAGCCATAACATAAGCCAACTATAAGCCAAACTATAATTAATAACAATTGAAATGAAAAAGGCTTAAAATATTACCCTTTATGCGTAATAAATCTAGAATATATGAGTGTTTCCATTTTTAGAAATAAATAATTAAGAATAAATAACTTCTCCACAATATTAGATTTTTTTTATAAAAACACTCTGGACTGGAACTAAACTGAGTCTACTGTAGAATAGGTGCGGTGGACGAGGAATCGGGTTCTACACAAATACAGACATTTTGATGCAAATAGTACACACACACACACACACACATCAAATAAGAGTCCAAACAGCTTGGTACATCCTCAGTGTTTAAACCTCTGGAATTGCCGCAGCTCACAGTGGATAGTGTGTATGGTATGTGTATGTGTGTGTGTGTGTGTGTGTGTGTGTGTGTGTTTACATGTACATTACTGTGTCTTGTGTTCTAATTATGACAAACCTTTTTCGTTTGTGGCCTTGGTGGGGTGTCTACTCATTTATTTTTCCAGGAAACGAAAGGGAGATATAAAGAACCAGCTCATAGGTATGTGCGTGTGTGTGCGCGCACGCTTGTATGTGTGTGTTGTGAGAAAAAGAGAGAGGAAGATATCCTCTTTCAGATGAGTCAGGATGACAGTAGGAGACAGTGCCAGGCTGTGCGTTTTGAGTAATGGACTATATTGCACCACACACTACCACAAGATACATCTTGCCTTCCTGTCACACGCACGCACACACGCATATTTCCTGCCTTTTTGTGGATGTTATTATTGATCGATGAAACCCAACACACAGCCGATCCACATTACTCCGTTACAGTGAGGGGGGAAGAAGTGTAGAATACGTGAGTAACATTTGAGGGTTAGAAACCACACACACACACAGGGATCAATAATTTCACCACAGCAACATACCAAACTCCGTTCTGTCTGTAGGAGAGAGAATTAATGAGCAGCACAGAGAGCTCAATATGAAGTGTTGCCAGATTTAATAGAATCCCTGATAGTTCAACTTTTTTTAAATTGCAGTTTGTACAGGGAAACAAATAGCCTAGGCTTGTAGAAGTAAGGTATCTTTGGTGTTATTTACAATGGTTAGTGCGTAACAAATACTCATGCTTGACAATCCACCTTTGATTCTATCAAACAGCACTTTTATTTCCTGTAAATTGTGTCTAAATTGCTTAATTGTGTATGTGTGTATTACAGCACAATGAAATCACCCCCCCTCTCCACACACACACACACACCCTAGATTGTTAGTAATCCAGGGTCAGCCTTGCTCAAGCAGACAACAGTGGCAGCTTGGTGGTCCTAGGGCTTGAACCGCTGACCTTCTGATGAGTGACCCAGAGCCTTAACCTTTTAGCCTCCACTGCTGCTGTGTACCTAAAAGTATGTGGACAGCTGATCATCCCATGTGTGGTTCTTCCCCAAAGCACATAAAGAAAACACACAGTCGTCCAGAATGTCTTTGTAAACTTTACACAATACCATTTCCCCTTTATTCGACCTAACAGACTCAAATCTAGCAGGATTCAGGTCCAACATAGAGATAATATAATAATAGGAATGAACCAGCCATGACCAGAATTGGCTGGTTTTTCGGTTTGATTGGTCGTGACCGGTGATCAGATGATCGGCCTCAGATATAAATGATTCTGTAGGAGTGTCAGAGTGACGCAACAGAAACACATTTTTTATTACCCCTGCCTTTTTCTCTAAACTCTCTGAATGAATTAGTCTCAAATCCACTCATTACACACGCTTACGCCAGTCGCAAAACACTGCAAGTGCTAATTAGCTGAGAATTGCTTTCGTTAGAAGTCCCGCCTGCCTGCCAACTCACAACCACTTAACCCGCGCACTCGAGGTCAAGTTGAGTTTTGAGATTTTGGAGGTATTTCTTTATAATAATCCTACAGGTGGTACACTCTGAACTATTTATACAAATTCATTACATGTGGTACCAGTGAATTATTTGCTGAGTGTGTTTAAAAATAATTAATATTAATGTAAAACATGCTGCTTGAAGTTATTTTGTATTTATTTTAATCCTGTGCTTGGCTTGTAAGTTGGGAATCTAATACTATAAGGAATGGCTACATCTGATTACTCATTAAACTTTTTCTAAAGGCGTAAATATGTAATAAGGTCGGGAAAATTGGTATCACAATTTTATAAATATATTAATTCGATAGTAAATTTTTCTACATTTTTTAAAACCTTGAAACAGCCCTCATCACTAGCAAATAAGAGGGGTGTTCAAGTCTAACTGGGACTTTGATTGTGCTCTGGCCTCCTAAAAACTCCTGACCCCGCTCCAAGCCATTTCCACAGGTTTGGGCTATTAAAGAAGTGCGGAGGGAATGTGGTACGGCTTTCTTTAAAACGTTTGCACCATTGAAATGCACGTGAAGCATGAAACGCATAATATGAAACATATCTGTTTTTATATAATAATAATTAAAAAGAAATTCCGTAGCGTCAAAGCGATGATACACGATTTACCACAAAAAGGCATCATGTATGTTACCCCTAATTTCGATTAATTTAGACCATGAATGATAAAGTGAAGGCGATTCAAAAAAAGGGATCATAGTAAGTTAATTACAAACTATATTTTACTATTACTATTATTATACAATTTTTTTGTGATTTTGTTTATGAATGTATTTACGATAGTGTTGTGACCGATATTTGCAGCATCTACATTGAAATTCATTTTTTGAAGCCCCTTTCAAATATAGATGTATTTTGAATCTTCACATCTGAAGTTTGCACGCAGTATTTCTGTTTTGATTAAACAAATGTTAAGCGCCACAACAATGTATGTGTATCTTGTGCACACAAGACTGAGCTAACCGTTATTCACCAGCTCGTTCGGGAGGTAATTGATATCTGAACTCTGGCGACTCTGTTGTGAGGTCTGAGAATAGACTGTAGATGATTGTTTTTCTCTCCTCTCTACAGATCTGATCTCGTGTTTGGAGAAAGGAAACAATTTTACTGAAGCTGAATTCAGGTACACTTTCTGAAATATTTGCATGCGCTATCTTTTTGTGTGTGTATACACAGGCAAAGAAATGTGCATGTATGCAGTAAATGTTATTGTGTTTTGCAGTAAGTTCTGTCCTGCCGGGTGTCTGACCGATTTCGGCGAGGTGTCCGGGACCATACCCCATGGATACAGAGATGTATGTGCACTGGCTTGTATACACACACACACACACACACACACACACTCACACACACACACACACACACACACACACACACACACACACACACGAACATGCAAACCACAACAAAAGCCCTTTGATTCAGGCTGTTCCTCTTGTTCTTGCTGTCTCTGGGTGATGACCTCATCCTGTCTTGGCTGTACACTGGAGCGTTAGCGGTCCCGTGCTTATGACCTCATGGCAGGCGCGGCTGACCGTTTACAACATCAATCTGGAGCTGGGAAGGGATTGTCTGCCACAATGCCAGGGTCCAGTTATTTCGTTCTCACGAGTAAGAGGGTCTGACGATAGTATCACTATTGGAGTACTTGGATTACATTTTTTGATGTAACGAGTAATTTAAATACTCAGTTATTTAGTTCTTTTTGCAAAAAATTTTGTAAATCCCTGAGCCAGACAGCAGTCATTCCCAATCCGTGATGCGTGTGTGAGAAAGTCGTCCTACAAGATAATGATGATGGTAGAATAATTATAAAGGTCTTGACTAAAACAACATGCATGAGGAATGGAGTTTTCGTTTTCTGCAATGGAAAAGTCCTCAAACGAGTTACTTTTATCAGAAAGTAACGTTGTAATGTAACTGATTACTTTTTTAAGACTGTAATTAGTTACTTTAAAAAGTAACGTCACGCAACACTGGTTACAGATGAGGTTCTTTTGGTTAACAGCTAGCTTTATGAACAGTCAAAGAGGCTTCAAATCCTTTGGAAACTTTGCCACTGTTGTGGGGTAGTTTTGTGTAGAAACAAATATCTGTTGAAGGGTTTAAAAGTTCAAGATGGACCTTTTTATTTCTGGAGGAATTACAATTCAAATATTGGCTTGTATAAAAATAAATTAAAAGAAAAAAAAAATTAACATTTTTAGTTTAGTTTTTTTTTTTGTCCACTGTTTTTGTCCAAAACTTACCGCACCATAACTTAAAAATAGAAGTTTGTACTGTTAAACCCCTTACGATGGCACAGTGGTGTAGAGGTTAGCAGTGTCGCCTTGCACCTCCAGGGTCCGGGTTCGATTCCCGGCCAAGCTCGATTCCTGTCTCTGTGTGCATGGAGGTTGCATGTTCCCTCCCATGGTTGGTGGGTTTCCTCCGGGTACTCCGGTTTCCTCCCACATTCCAAAGACACGTAGGTTAGGTTAATTGATCTCCCGAAATTACCCGTAGTGTGTGAATGGGTGTGTGAGTGTATGTGTGTGACCTGCGATGGATTGGCATCCTGTCCAGGGTGTACCCTGTCTCGCGCCCTAAGTCTCCTGGGATAGGCTCCAGGACCTCTGACTACAGGACAAAGCGGTATAAGAGATGAGTGAGTGAGTTTTTCAAAATTTCACTTTGAACCCTTTGAACAGTCAGAGAGGCTTCAAATCCTTTATGAAGTCACACCCTACAGTATATAACCTACAAACAGTGACTGAGCTTTAAATAATTGTGTAAAAATATATATTTAATCAGAATAAATAATTTATTAAATTGTTTTGTTACATTTTTTTTATTATTTTCGATGGAATTTAAAATCTTCCATCAATTAGCATTTTAATTGTCATTTCCTTACAGCTAATCAGGAACCATATTAATCCTGAAATGGATTGTGAATTCACAGACGGAGTATTTTGCCCACTGAAATGATGCGCCAGTGTGTCTGAAAAGGGATTAACACCCCAAGTTTGGTCAAGTTCACGTTTTTGAATGTCAAGTAAAGCAATGCAGTGTTTCAGAGAGGAGAGTGACATCATCGCACACTTTTCTCCTGGGTCTGGTGTGAGTCTGCATGAGCTGTATATGCGAGTCTCTACGGGAGATGTTAGCTCAGCGTTTGGACGATCGGTTTTGTGAATCGCGCCAGCTGATGGCAGATTATTACTCGGTCGTCCCGTTCGGCTCTCGTACACGCTGAGTATCGCGGGCCGCGTGTACGCCAGAGCACGTGTGCATGCCAGAGCACGTGTGCAGCTCAGCAGCTGGACCTGGCAGCGTTCTTATTTTGCCAGTAGGAAGTGGTGTATGTTTTGCGGTGCGCGTGTGTATGTGTGTTGAGAGTTTGCCTGCTGTCTGTGGTCGGCCTGCGGTGGAGAGCGAAAGAGGGAGAGAAATGTCAGTTTTCAAACAGACAGCTCTCTTAATTCCAGTGCTAGTTTGGCAGTGCCTGTGGGAACTCTGTGTGTGTGTTACCATCTGCCTGCCATGCTGCGTTTTAGCAGTCATGTGTGTGGCACTGTAATTAAAGCCAAACCCACAGCGACTCTTTAATGACACACACTGCTACAGTATTTCATATCACCAACAACAGTGTGTCATTGTGGAATTGCTCCTAGTGACATCATCAGTCAATTCATGTCTCTTGTGGCTTATGGCTCATTTAGTCAGCATCAACCATTTCAATCTTGTGCTCTCTCTCTCTCTTTCTCACGGAAGGACATTACATAACAAATATAAATAAAGCTGCTGTCTCACCAATTTGCAATTTTCTCTGCTATTCCTCATGCAGTCGTCCCCGTGGGGACCCGGGGTAGAATAGGTCCCTAGCACCCCCTTGCTGATCGTAAGAGGCGACAAATGGGGCAACTTGTTAAGCCGTGAGTTGCGACCCGTGTCAGTGGATGCCGAGATCCTGGTATTTGAGGAATGTGACATACTGCGGATGTCTCAGCTCCAACACAATACTTTGGCTCCAATTTCATTCAGACGGGAGGTTGGAATGGCCCATTCCAATCAATCGGCTGGTCAAGACTTGCCCTGGATATACCACAGCTTACCAGAAGGCGTTGGCTAAGGGTCAATTGAGTTATGAAAACATTTGTTTTTACTTTCTCAAGTATATCATCCCTATATCTTTGATGCATATCCGGTGGAAATCCGCGGCTCTGTGCATCCCCTTGTTGGGCTCCGAGGTGGGTGAAGAGTAGAGATGACGAAACATAAAATTAATCAACATGGCAAAAACTCAAACCACAAAACGACGATTATCGGATCAAGACTCGACCTATGATTTAGGGAATAGCTACAACTTTCCCCCTAAAAACGACAACATGCTAAGATATATACTATTGGAGTCCCTGTCTCCCGATGCTCCGCTCTCCAAACTATCCCCATTTGCTATACAGAGAGGTATTGCTGGTATAGCTGGGACAGTGAATAATGTAAAGAAGCTAAGATCTGGCCAGATTCTAGTAGAATGCAGAAAAAAAATCCAAGCTGAGAACTTACTACACACAAATGTGCTTGCTGGCGTAGCTATAAAGGCTTTTAATCATCCGACACTAAATAACAGTAAAGGAGTAATTCGTACCAGGGAATTGGAAAATATGGAAGAGAATGAAATAACTGCAGAATTGAAGTCTCAAGATGTGATAGATGTAAAGAGAATCACAATCAAGAAAGAAGGCCGCATTATCAAGACCGGCACCTACATTTTAACCTTCAACAAACCCCAACACCCAGAAAAGATTCAACTAGGGTACTTAAGTGTCCCAGTTGATATGTTTTTACCAAACCCACTGAGATGCTTCACTTGCCACAAATTCGGACATGGTTCAGCTAGTTGCAAAAATAGACACATCTGCTGTAACTGCGGAGAGGAGAAGCATGGAGAAGACTGCAACAGACCGCCAAAGTGCAATAACTGTGCAGGGAACCACCCAGCTTCTTCAAAAACCTGCCCCTCCTGGATCAAAGAGAAAGAAATACTAAAGTTAAAAATAACCAAGAAAGTGAACTATATGGAAGCTCGAAGATTAGTTGAAGGTGCCCACACCTTCAGATTAGAGAGAACCTTTGCAGCTGTAGTAAAACCACAACTACGAACTGTTGAAACCCAAACAGAAATTACTTGGATAAGTGATAAAGCACAAAAGATAGAGGAGACCAAGAACAAGACCCAAAGTAGCCAAAGACAGACAACAACACAACAGACACAAACGAACCAAAAAGACAATTCTTTGACCGACAAAAACCAAACAAGCAATAAGAGCCATAAGAAATCATCCTCGCATAAATTAAGCAAAGAAAAGAAGACTGACCCCACTAAAGACATCGAAATGACAGAGGACACATCCTCTCGAAGCCGGAGCCCCTCTCCAAACGTTCGGAGTAAGGGACACCCCCTTGTCCTACCCACTTGAAACTGGATAGACACATAATACAGTGGAACTGTCGTGGACTGAAAGCCAACTTTGCTGAATTACAACGCCTAACTGCAGTACTCAACCCTCTTGCTTTTTGCCTCCAGGAAACTTACCTCTCCCCAAATTGCACAATGTCCCTGAAACAGTTTACTTTTCTAAACACATATGGCCCAAACATTCAACGTCCATCAGGTGGCACAACTATATTAGTAAGGAATGATGTCATTCACAGTCGCATCAAAATAAACACCAACATACAAGCAGTAGCAGTCCGGCTGACATTACAAAAAGCAATTACATTGTGTTCCATCTATATACCTCCGGATAACACCGTAACATACCAAGAATTGGAAAGACTGATAGGACAACTACCAACACCTTATATCCTCATGGGTGACTTAAATAGCCACAATCCTTTGTGGGGAGGAAAGCACCTTGACGCAAAAGGAAAAAGAATTGAAAAACTCATAATTGAAAATGACTTGTGCCTACTAAACGATGGTTCACATACCTATTTACATCCAGGCCATGGAACCTTCTCTGCCATCGACTTAACTATTTGCACCCCCGAATTGTTGACCGATTTTTCATGGCTTGTATGGGATGACCCTTGTGGAAGTGACCACTTCCCACTGATTATAACTCTAACAGTAACTGAAATACAGCAATCCCCCCCAAAATGGAAATTACAAAAAGCAAATTGGCATGCATTTCGAACCGCCTGCCAAGAGAGAATTATCGAGAACTGTCAGGACCATGAGGACTCCATGAAGTGGTTCACAAACACACTTATTACAGCAGCAGATGAAACCATCCCAAAATCATCCACCAAACAATTCAAAAGACACAACCCATGGTTTGACGATAAATGCAAACAACTTATACAGGCACGGAAAAAAGCGGTAAGAACATTCAATAAACATCCAACAGTTGAAAACCTCACCAACGTAAAAATCAGCCGAGCACAAGCACGAAGATACATAAACGAAGCAAAGAAACGAAGCTGGAATCTATTTGTATCAAGCCTGACAAGAAACACACCTACAAAGAAAATATGGAATGTGATAAGAAGAATGAAAGGAAAAGGAGGTGGATCACAAGTAAAACATATAAATGAGCTAGGTACCCTTCTAACTCAGAAACAAGAAATAGCAAACAGTTTAGCAAAAACATTTGAAAGAAACTCCTCAGCAGAAAATTACCAACCAAAATTTCGGAGACTCCAGGAAACACAAGAAAGAATTGAATTAAACTTCCATACTGAAAATTTAGAAACGTATAACCAACCCTTTACTATGGAAGAACTATCGGTTTCCTTAAAATGCTGCCATGACACTGCAGTAGGACCAGACAAAGTCCATTACCAATTTTTGAAACACTTACCCCAAAACATATTGTCTATTCTATTGGGAAACTTTAATAAAATCTGGAGAACTGGTAGTATCCCACCATCTTGGCTAGAGGCAACAGTTATACCTATACCTAAACCAAATAAGGACCATACAGACCCAAACAACTATCGACCTATAGCACTAACTAGTTGTATGTGCAAAACCATGGAAAGGATGGTAAACAATCGACTCATCTGGAAACTGGAATCCGACCACCAAATAAGTGACTTCCAGTGTGGTTTTAGAAAAGGAAGGAGCACTCTAGACCATCTCATAAGACTTGAGCAATATGTCCGTGATGGTTTCATTAAAAAGGACCATGTGGTAGCCGTCCTTTTCGACTTAGAAAAAGCATATGATACCACCTGGAAATACGGGATCTTAAAAGATCTACATAAAATGGGTTTCAGAGGCAACCTACCCACCTTCATATCCAGTTTCCTATCTAACAGAAGCTTTCGTGTCCAAATAGGAAACTCTATGTCAGACTTGTGTTCTCAAGAACAAGGAGTCCCCCAGGGCAGCATCCTCTCTGTCACACTGTTCATGATAAAAATAAATAGCATTGTAAATACTATTGGTCCAAATATACTGTGTAGTCTCTATGTTGATGATGTCTGTATATGTTACAGGGGGAAAAACATGAGCACAATCGAAAGACACCTACAGTTATGCATAAACAGAATCCATGAATGGTCAGTAGAAAATGGGTTCAGGTTCTCTAAGACAAAAACCGTCTGTATCCACTTTTGTCTCCTGCGAACCCTGCATCATGAACCAGAACTATTCATCGACAAAGAACCAATTAAAGTCGTCAAAGAAGCTAAATTCTTAGGACTGCTCTGGGATAACAAAATGACCTTCATCCCTCATATTAAGTCCCTAAGAAACAGATGCCTAAAAGTTTTGAACATCATTAAGTCACTAGCAAAGACTAAATGGGGCTCGGATTACACAGTTTTACTACGACTGTACAGACTACTGGTTCGATCCAGGCTGGATTATGGAAGTATCGTCTATGGATCCGCCAGAAAATCATACCTGCAAATGCTAGATACTGTCCACCACCAAGGACTGAGACTCGCATTGGGAGCTTTCAGGACCTCACCAGTTCAAAGCCTATACACAGAAGCAAATGAACCACCTCTTCATATTAGACGCTTGAAACTAGCTCTTCAGTATGCAACAAAGATAAAAACAAATCCACAAAATCCATCTTACAATCCGACCTTCTTCCCACAATATTTGCATCTGTATGAGGCCAGACCAAACTACATCAAACCTTTCGGTATACGCGCCAGACCTCACATGGAAAACTTGGGCATAAATCTGGACATCCTAAGTCAGACACACTTTTGCCCAATACCTCCTTGGAGCTTGGAAAAGCTTAAAATAAATCTGGAACTGACTTATAATAAGAAAGCTGAAACTCATCCGTATATATTCCGTCAACAAGTCCTCGAAATAAAAAGCATCTTTCCCAACCATAAACCCATATACACGGACGGGTCAAAAATGGACAACCACGTTTCGGCAGCAGCAATAACGGACCAACACCATTACGGAATTCGTATCCCAGACCAAAGTTCCACCTTTACAGCAGAAGCCCGGGCTCTGTTACTTGCTTTGGAACATATTGAAAAAGAAAGGGAACTAAACGCCTTAGTATTCACCGATTCAAAATCCTGTCTACAAGCCTTGGAATCTCTGAAAACAAATCACCCAATTATCACTGAAGTATTAATCAAGGCAAACCAACTACAGAAGAACCATCACAATATTATCTTCTACTGGATTCCAGGACATAGTGGAATAATGGGAAATGAACAAGCTGACATGGCAGCAAGACAAGCTCTTAAAGAAACTATTAGCGTATGCCAAATCCCACCCTCTGACCTTAAACCATTGATAAATCAATATATATCCAATAAATGGCAAGCAGAATGGGAACATTACAAAAACAACAAATTATTCGAAATAAACCCAGTGGTAGGAAAAAGAAATTTTCACTCATTCGAATCAAGACACGACCAGGTAGTATATACAAGGTGCCGTATCGGCCATACACACATTACCCATGCTTATTTATTGAAGGATGAAGAAGCCCCAAAATGTCAGCGCTGCAGAACGACCCTAACCATAAAACACATACTTTTGGACTGCCCAAGTTTTACAACCATAAGAAAACAATTTCTACCGGAACAAGATTTAAAAAACATATTCTGCAAGGCAAAACCAGGAAAACTCTTACAATTTCTGTCTAAAGTACACGTAAAGAACCAAATGTAAAACCCTGTCCTTCTGACCAAGACCATGCTATTATCTTATCTTATTATTATTATATCCTTTTAACTCTCACAACGCTCTAAATCACTTACATTTTTATAACATCATAAATTAGCATAATATTTGATGTGAATCTTGCCATGAAATAGCCTGAGAAGCTGATATGGCAATAAACCCAAATACAAACAAACAAACAAATCCTCATGCAGTCGCTCTGTCTCTTGAACACTTGTAGCATGAGTGATGTGTTTATAGATCGAAGTAAGTTTTATGTATCAGTATATCAGGCTATTTATTTTGAAGCAGTTTGTTCTACAGGCAAACCTCCAAAATGGGCCGAGCCACCAGATAGCTATACTAAGCTTCTATGAGGGACGTTCAGGTCAAACCGGGACTTTTGATGGTGCCGAATAACAGAACAAGTTCGAGAGTAATGTGCTTGCATGTAATCAAGGTAGAAAGTTTCCTCCTTATCCCAGAGCCCCAATCAGATCAGACTGTCTGTTTCATGTCTGAAAAACTGGCCTACCAGGAACCCCTTTATTGCCCCAAATATGTGGAAATGGCTTGGAGTGAGGTCAGGGCTGTGGCAATGATTTGCAGCTTCTGAGTGTCTGTAATATACAAGTGGTGTTCGTGATTGATCGATTGCGTGTGCAGTTCACACAGACAGATGCGTCTCTTAGACACATTGGCGACACGTTATCTGAGATTTTCAGGGATCAGGCGTTCCACTTGCTGAACGTTCACAGGAACGACTGCAGTGGGCTCCAAGCCACCTCAGTCAAGTTCATCATTCACAGACACAAGATAACTTTATTAATTCTGAAGGAAATTCTTGAACATTCTTGACATATTTCCCTCTTTAAAACGTTTGCACCGTTCAAATGTTTCACTGCGCCTAAAGGTCTCCTCAATTTTCCCAGTTGAAGTTGAACATTCTTCATATTGCGCTTTACTAAACCTGTTATAATCGCCTCGGTGTGCCTTTTCGGCTGGGATTAAAACATTTGATGTATAAGTAAACGTGTGGACACACACGTCATTAAAACAGTCCATCCAGGTTTGTGCCCATTCTGGGATTTGACCCTTCATTAATGCAGTGGTTCAGAGCCAGAAGTGCTCCCATTTCAGGTCCCATATTGATCTATCGCAGTGGTCTGGATCCAAAAACAGCAAAGTATTTTAAAGGACAGAACTGTAGAAGTGCATTCAGTGCTTGACAAAACAAGATCGTACTTCAGTCACTTCAGATTTTTAAAGGAGCATCTAGAACCTCTTCTGCATCAAAGCCCGTGTTTCTCAATCATATGTATAAAGTGCCTCTAGAAAATACTCCTCCCTTTATCATTATTTCTTCTTTATTATTTCGAGAGATCAACTATTTGATATGTTCCCCTCGCTATGATTTTTAACACAATCTCGCTCAGTTTAAATCTATTGACAGCAATTTTCAGGTTATTCCACATATTTCATCTTAATCCATCAGATTTAGTTTTGAGCCATCTCAGAAACACAAACCTTTTTGTTCACGTTAGCCATTCCTTTGTAATATATATATATATTATTATTATTATTATTATTATTTTTTATTTTTTTAATGAGATTCTTTGTGATTTTGCTTGATGTTCTACTGGGACATAAAGCAGACTGGAGCAGGTTCTCCACTAAAATTCACTTATATTTCATTCATTTTGCCATTGAGTGCAACAAGACTGCCGTTTTCTTTCTGCTGAAAATCAACCCCAGAGCATCACCTCGTCACCTGGGCTTCAAGCTCAATCCGGTCTACCTGAGACATAGCACATATTTAGCGTATTTTTATTGAGAGTCACTTTTAAAAGAGATGAAGAAATTAAGTCTACTCAAATTTGATCATAATTATGATGTTACATTTGGGAGTGAATCCTATCTGGAGGCACTGCATGTAAATTATATAGCTGAAAGCAGGTCATGGGAACAGAGACTAGCTACACGGCTGAAAGGGGAGAGTTTTTACAGACTGTAATAGATATTTTAATTTGATATACAATCTCTGGTCTGACTAGTGGAAGAACTAAAAAAAAAGCTAATGTTTTAATTAAGCAGTACCACACAAGAGGGAATGCTGTAGTTTTGATATTACAGCGACCTCAAGTGTGATATTGCTTTTATATAACAGTTCCACAAACGCCATTTATTTGTCAACAGATTATGATTTGTTGATTTATTTAACCTGTTATAAACCCACCACACACTTCTGTGACTAGTGGAAGTAACTAGCCATAAGTGGCAGAGCTGACAGGTCAGATAATTAACAGGGGTGAAAGTACACTAGTTTTAAATACTTAAGGGTACTAAGTAGACAAAATGTGGAGAGAATAAACCATGGAGGTGGTGGACTGTCCTGAAAATCCTACAAGATTTACTTTATATTTCCACATAGTCTGATTTAGAACATCAGCTGACCCATCAATTGAATCGCAAATAGCATTAAAAGAAAAGCTAGTGCAACTATGTAGAGTGTACAATCCTATGTTCCACACATCAAGTAGTGCTTTTGATTGGGACAAAACAAAATGGACATTTCAGAGGCAATTCAGACGATGACAAGTGTTGCTTATGATGACCTTGTTGTCAGATGTGTTTTCTTGACGAAAGTTCTTCCGTTACAGGGTTTTATTGTAAGTTTTGGCAGGCAGCTGCTCTCTGATCAATATGACGGATTACACCGATCTACTTTCACCCTTGCCGCAACCAACAGTGTAATCAATAAGTGTTAGAGCAACTTTGACGCAGTGATACAGGTAGTCCCCTGAGTTATGTACATTCGAGTTACAAATTTCCGCAGGTACGAACGTCCCAATCACAGAAGTAGCTCACGTGTAATGAACAAACAAAATAGATGCTACAGTGCACCAGATACTAATATTTATAATTATATGCAATATTTTCAGTGTAAGTGAATGTATAAAATGTCTAAAGTCCGGTATATTGTATGTGTATACATGTGCGGGTGCGGGAGAAATTAGTCATCTTCACCGGTTTCAGTGAATCAGACCGGAAGGACAATGATAGAAAATGGCCGTCCTGTAAAGCTGTCCTGATGATGAATAATCCAAATTTCAGAAAATCTCCAACAAAATAGGTTTTACAGTCCAATACAGTGGAAAACAGCTCTAAGACAAAGTGGCGGCCGTGATTCCCCTCTTGATTTAAAGGTGCAGAGACAACATTTCACTGTGAGATTTATTTTCGTAGGCAAGAGTAAGGTTTTTGCCCACATGATAGCAGTGTGAGGAAAGGGGACAGATTTAGTCGAGTGAATTCATATGCTTTACATTGTATTTTCATGTTCAAGGTGTATAAGACTAACTTTGTCGGACTTAAGAACAAATCAGACTTACGAACATGCTAATGGAACGGAAATCGTTTGTAAGTCAGGGACTACCTGTATAGTTAAACATCCCAGTGCTGTTGTGCTCTGTAGCAGCATTTATGGAATGCCTCTCGTCCAATCAGTTTACTCAGTCAGAACTAACAGTTTTATAAGATCACTTGATGGATGTATGCATTTATTCTTCCCACTTTAGAAGATCATAATGTGATAACCTCAAGCACCGCTGCCACAAACCAGTTTAAATGTCTAATATATTGAGCTATAAACAAGTAGCTACTGATTTAAACATTAAGATGTTACTGTAGTCATCATTTGGCCATATTAGCTTTTTTATTAAGACCAAGGTCAACCAGGAACTCTATAAAGCTTGAGCTTTCTGGATTAACCTTTATCTATATCCATATTATTTTCTTAGATTTTTATATATATTTAATATTAAACCTGACTTTAAATGGTAAATTGTGTGTAAATTGTGTGTGTCTAGTCCTCGTCTCTGTGTCTGGCTGGTATCCACGCCGGTGTTGTGTCGAACACGCTAGGAGGCCGTGTGAGCGTAGTGAGCAGTACAGGCATCCCGCACTATGATAGCACACTGGCCAACAACGTCACGTCTGTAGGGTGAGTATGCACGGGTTTATTACAGACAGGCTTTCATTTTCCTTCGCCTTCACGCTTCCTATCCGCTGCCTTTTTTTACAAGTGGCTCTATATATCCTAGATGCAACATTTTTACTCCTGCTTTGTCCTTGTGTTCTCCTGCATTATCAGTGAACAGACAAATTGATTGATTTCCGTAGTCGAGCCTTCAATCTCCATGTTTATCTCTCTCTGTCCCCAGAGGGAACCTCTCCCCCAGTCTCTTCACCTTTAGAACCAGCGGTAAGTCTGCCCGAGATATCAGAGCACGTCCTGGGCCCCTTTCATTACTAAGCCTGCACAATATATTGCTCTCCTTTTCTTTTTTTTTTGGGAGGGAAGGTGGGGGGGGCTGTTGAAATACTGATACTGCACAGAGTCATAATATGCAAATGAGCCCTTGAATAAACGGCTAAAATTATTTATCGTGTCCTGTAAGCGTCCTGACCAGCATAAGTCATTTTAGGTACAGGTTTACAGGATACAATAAATCGAAATAATTTTGATCTGTCTTTAACCTGATCACATCTCCGGCGCGTCCGTAATAAACCGAAGGTTTATCACAATAGCAATCCATCACGATATAATGACAATTTGATGTGCTGTCCAGCTGTGCAGCTGCACTGATAACTCTTACCGAGTTATCTTTCTGTTTCTGTACACTCGAGTGTGTATTCCTCTGTGGAGAGATCGGGCAGGGGTATGCACAATCATCGACCTCCGCTCAAGAGACTTGAATCACTCAACCTCTTACTGTAACGTCTAACAAGGTCAGAGATGGTTCGTTTCTTAAAAAAAATAAAAATTCAGCTCCTTTATATTCCTAGTGCATGCGGAATTTCCTCTTCACTTCAGAATATAGGTTTATTGACAACAGGTCACAATTCAGTCCTGTCAATCTTTCGCATTTTGCATCCGAGCTCTGCATTTTAACATCGGAGTATGCGGTCGATGAAGATTCTCCAAGTGAAGTTATCTGGAAGTCATGTCAGCTGGACCTCTTTTTTTCCTCTACTCATCCAAGTAGCTACTTCAGTCTAAGAATGGACATTTGAGTATGCTGGAACACAGACACAACAAAGTATACCAATCAAGTGTGTTTCTTAAAGGGATAGTTTGGATTTTTTAAAGTCTGTCTTAAATCAGAATTGACATGCATGCAAGTATGTTACAATAGGTCTTGGTTGTTATAAAGGTTCCTGCACACGGACCACCAAGAACACACCAGGGTTAGTCCCTTATTGATGCCTCTGTTTATCCTTATGGTTATTTCTTTTGACAGGAAAAAATAAAATTTGTACCTAATACACTATTAACTGAAAGGTTTCCACTTAGTTTAGCCTAGTAGGATGGTAGAGAGATTCATATGAAACTTTTTTTTTTTTTTTAAACACAGAACAAGGGTTGTTGAATTTGGCAATTTGACCCCATTTACCTACGTTTTACTTTCGCCCTGGGTGACAAACTTTGGGGTAAACCCAAACTGTCCTTTTAATAATAAAAAAAAAATCCTGACCTGATGCATCGTTTGTGACTGAGACAATGTTGAGTCGTACCTTTATTTAGAGGAAAAGTTACTCCACCAACATATGCAGGTTGACACAGTTAATAAAAGTAAAAATGGGGTTTGCGTACTTTTGCATTACTTTCGGTACAGCCTTCATACTCCTAGTGTAGCAGGTTAAGAAACATCAGACGGAAAACTTTAGGGCTATTGAATCGAATTGATTTGGAAAATCACAGTGCTCGAAAAAACAAATCGCATCAACAGCCTGTCTTCGATTCACAGCTCTAATGGGAAAACAATTTTCACGGTCTCTACAAGGGACATTAGACAAGTCATTTGTTAAAGGATTATATAGAAAATTGTGTTTTCCCGCCTTTTCACTGTGCTTAACCCCCAAGCTGAAATTGTTCATCCTAGAAATGAAGCTGTGCACAGCGGAAGGCCGGGTTACTTTACCTGATTTTTTTTTTTTTTTCATAGAATAGAAGAGTGTTTAACCTTACGGAGAACATGGGGAACCCATCGGAATGTATATTGTTAGTACGAATCAGAACTGCGGAAAGAAGTCAGAAAAAAAGACCATTGAAATCACACAGTTTAAAACTGACTCAAACACTCCATCTGACCTGCCAATGGCTCTCACTTAGAGGAGTGCAGAGAGGATGAGGTGTCTGTGGCATAGTTTTACGAGATGATGCTGGTGATGGAGGCAAGTCATTTGCTGCTGGCACTGGAATTTACAAGAGGAATTTGTAAATGGGAGCCGCTTTACATTTATCTCCCGGAGAAACACATACACACACTCTCTCTCACACACACACAGTCAGAGGCAACAATATACAGTAGTCTGAGTGAGTGCATTTTTTTTATTTATTTTTTTGCATACATGAATCAGGAATATAATGTTCACATTTCCGCACCAATCATTTTAGAGCTGGTCAAGGTATTTGAAAAAAGTGAGCATTTCTGTGCTCTTATTGTGTTACTTTCGTTGTTTCCAGGGTGCTACGGTACACTGGGCCTGGAGTCCGGGGTGATCAGTGATTCTCAGATCTCTGTCTCGTCTGTGTGGGAGTGGAGTCGTCACGGCGACAAGCCTTCGTTGTGGGCGCCTTCGGGGGCGCGGCTTAAAAAGGCGGGGCTTCCCTGGGCAGCCGCAAGCAGCGACACCAAACAGTGGGTACAGGTGGACCTGAAGAAAAAGAAACGAGTAACAGGTGAGAGAAAGAAAGAGATGATGATAAATCAGTCGGAAATGATGATGCTATAAACCTGTTCGCTTCCTTATGCAGGAATCATCACCACTGGCTCCGCCTTACATGATTATCAGTTTCATGTGTCAGCCTATCGAGTGCAGTACAGCACTGACGGACAGGACTGGACAGCCTATCAGGAAGCAGGCTCAAATCAAGACAAGGTATATAAATCTGTGTGTGTGTTTAAATTCTGTACCAAATGTCACGACTTTACAGACTGCGTGTTTCAGCAAATAGCATTAAGTGCACTCGCTCTTCATTAATAATGCATAGCCATCAGTTGGCAGAGAGCTTAACGAGGAGCTCATTGATTGGCTGCATTTAAGTGGAGGGTTGTAAACCATTGTTCTGGCAGTGATGTAATACCGTGCCGAGGGGGCCAATAGCATTGACTGAACCGGGGGGGAATAAATGGTAAATCTATTCAGTCTTTTCTGTTTAAATCAACAATACAAATGGCTCAACTGCGTACCAACACGAAGTCATCGATTGCCCGACTGAAACAATGACACTTAGTCGACTTGACTTTGCTTAAGGGCGAATATTTGCTTCTCCTTGGTCACTGATCAAGCGTGTTCATGACAGGTCTTCCAAGGAAATACCAACTACCTTCAGGAAGTCCGGAACAACTTCATCCCGCCCATCGAAGCGCGCATCATCAGAGTAACCCCTGTGCAGTGGCATCAGAGGATCGCACTGAAGATGGAGCTTCTCGGGTGTCAATTATCCGCAGGTGGGATGATGTCTGATTTAAGGGAGAGGTATCAGATAATACGGTCGCGTCCGACCTCTCAACTGCTTTTTATTTATTTTTTTCTATTCTTCAGCGACTCCACGAATGTTCAATCCTGTACCTGGTAATCCCAGAAGGAACACCGTTCCACCACTACAGGAGCGGACGACGTACACGCCCAACGTCCGCAACACCACCGTACCTCCACACACTCACAACGGTGAGAACATACCGGTCTACTGAAAACTCACAAAGACATTTTTACCAGCGTGTCCAATTTTCTCCAAAACAAAGCCGTCTTCTCATCGTCTTGCAGTGATGTAATAAGTGCTCTCATGTTGCACCTCGTGTGTTCCAGAGGTGGCGCTAGCGGCCGTGTTGGTTCCTGTGCTAGTGGTGGTTCTGACGGCTCCGGTGGCGCTGCTGGTGTGCGCGTGGCTGTGGAAGAGCAGGTTAGTACGCCGTACATCTCATTTAAATCAGGGAATAAAGCATTAAAAGACACTAACGAGACTGATGTGATGGCGAGCGGTGTGACAGTATTGTGTCGTTACTGTGATGTGTTACTTCTCAGCTGGAATAAAGGTGCCATTAGTTTATGACATTGACAAACAGTTTACATGATGAATTACTGACGAGGGAATCAAAATCTATTTTTGTTGCAGCTGCTTAATTCCTCTTCCTTTTCATTTCGGCATAAATATACAGTTAGGTACAAAAGTTTCCGTACCCTCAGGACAAATTGTGAGAAATGCTGTTTATTATTTTGGCGGCAAAATGACCCGTCAAATTAATGTATGTTAAGTTACTTCAGAATGGAGGACATTTTTATTTTGTAGATAAATTGTAAAATCTTTCTGCTCAAAACCATGGGAACTCTTTCTTTAGTTAAATGTTTTTGTTGGTGTCAATTGTGTTTTTTTAATTTTTTTATTGACACCATAGAGAAACGATTAACTAAAAAAAGTTAGCAATCACATGGTTTCTGGCAGAAAAAAATGGCAATTTATCTACAAGAAGAAAATGTCTTCCATCCTGCAATATACAGAGTCAGCCAAAAAACTTCAGAAAAAACATTCTTTTAATATTTAAATGTAAGTTATATATTGATTGTTAATATTATTTTAATATAATATACATCATACTATTTTTCTTTTCCATAAGTGTGTATGCATTTTTTTGTCCAATGTTTTTGACCTTTTCACACGCTGTGTGTGTGTTGTGTGTGTGTGTGTGTGTGTGTGTGTGTGTGTGTGTGTGTGTGTGTGTGTGTGTGTGTGTGTGTGTGTGTGTGTGCGCGCGCGCACGGGCAATATGCATGTACACACACACACACACACACACACACATTAACGGAGACCGCTTTTAAAATCGTAAAAAAATTTGCAAGGAACATCGCTAGTCACACTCGCGTGAGCGCATACTAACGAAATCACTGCTGTAAAGTAAAACAACAAAAAAATAAATTAAACAGCTCCTTACTCTTGACACAGTCGCGACAGAGCAGAGTTTGTGTGTTTGTTTGGGAACCTGAGGGAGTGGGGGGGCTGTAAAGCCGAGACTTATCGTCTCCCCTGCTGGGTCTTAGTGCTTGCAGAGTTTTGTGTGTGTGTGTGTGTGTGTGTGTGTGTGTGTGTGTGTGTGTGTGTGTGTGTGTGTGTGTGTGTGTGTGTGTGTGTGTGTGTGTGTGTGTGTCAGTGTAATGCAGAGAGTGTGTGTTTGTTTGGGAACCTGAGGAGTGGGGGCTGTAAAGCCGAGAGTGTGTCTGTGTGCGTGCGCGCGCTGATTCACTTACACCAACACACACACACACACACACACACTCGGCTTTACAGCCCCCACTCCTCTCAGGTTCCCAAACAAACACACGGAAACTCTTCTCTGTCGCGATTGTTTTCAGAGGTGAGGAGCTATTTAATTAGTTTTTTTTTTTGTTGTTGTTGTTGTTTTACTTTACAGCAGTGATTCCGTTAGTATGCGCTCACGTGAGTGTGACTAGCGATGTTTCTTGCAAATTTTTAAACGGTTATAAAAACGGTCTCTCCATTAATGTGTGTGTGTGTGTGTGTGCACACAAACGGAAACACTTATCTGTCGGGATTTATTTTTAAGTTTTTTAAAAGGTAAAGCGCAGGTTAAATTGTTTTATTTTTACTTTATATTTTGTGTTAATAATTTTTATGTATTAAATTTTTTTGGGCTGCAGAACGAATAATTTGAGTTGAATAATCTGAATGAATGTTTGTGGTGGGGGGGGTGTAGTTGTGTGGGGGGGGGTGTAGTTGTGTGTGGGGGGGGTGTAGTTGTGTGTGTGGGGGGGGGTGTAGTTGTGTGTGTGTGTGTGTGTGTGTGTGGGGGGGGGTGTAGTTGTGTGTGTGTGTGTGTGTGTGTGGGGGGGGGGGGGTGTAGTTGTGTGTGTGTGTGTGTGTGTGTGGTGTGTGTGTGTGTGTGTGTGTGTGTGTGTGTGCGGGGGTGTAGTTGTGTGTGTGGGGGGGTGTAGTTGTGTGTGTGGGGGGGTGTAGTTGTGTGTGTGGGGGGGTGTAGTTGTGTGTGGGGGGGGGGTGTAGTTTTGTGGGGGGGGGGGGGTGTAGTTGTGTGTGTGTGTGTGTGGGGGGGGGTGTAGTTGTGTGTGTGGGGGGGTGTAGTTGTGTGTGTGGGGGGGTGTAGTTGTGTGTGGGGGGGGGGTGTAGTTTGTGGGGGGGGGGGGGTGTAGTTGTGTGTGTGTGTGTGTGGGGGGGGGTGTAGTTTTGTGTGGGCGGGGGGTGTGTAGTTGTGTGTGGGCGGGGGTGTGTAGTTGTGTGTGGGCGGGGGGTGTGGGCGGGGGGTGTGGGCGGGGGTGTGTGTAGTTGTGGGCGGGGTGTGTGTAGTTGTGTGTGGGGGGGTGTAGTTGTGTGTGTGGGGGTGTGTAGTTGTGTGTGTGGGGGGGGGGGTGTAGTTGTGTGTGGGGGGGTGTAGTTGTGTGTGGGGGGGTGTAGTTGTGTGGGGGGGGGTGTAGTTGTGTGTGGGGGTGTGTGTAGTTGTGTGTGGGGGGGGGTGTAGTTGTGTGTGGGGGGGGGGGTGTAGTTGTGTGTGGGGGGTGTAGTTGTGTGTGGGGGTGTGTGTGTGTGTAGGTGTGTGTGGGGGGGTGTGTGTGTAGTTGTGTGTGGGGGGGTGTGTGTGTAGTTGTGTGTGGGGGGGTGTGTGTGTAGTTGTGTGTGGGGGGGTGTGTGTGTAGTTGTGTGTGGGGGGTGTGTGTGTGTGGGTGTGTGGATGTGTAGTTGTGTGTGGATGTGTAGGGGTGTGGGTGTGTAGTTGTGTGTGGGGGGGTGTGTAGTTGTGTGTGGGGGGGTGTGTGTGTAGTTGTGTGGGGGGGTGTGTGTGTAGTTGTGTGTGGGGGGGTGTGTGTGTAGTTGTGTGTGGGGGGGTGTGTGTGTAGTTGTGTGTGGGGGGTGTGTGTGGGGGGTGTGTGTGTGTGGGTGTGTGGATGTGTAGTTGTGTGTGGATGTGTAGGGGTGTGGGTGTGTAGTTGTGTGTGGGGGGGTGTGTAGTTGTGTGTGGGGGGGGGTGTGTGTGGGGGGGTGTGTGTGGGGGGGGGTGTGTGTGGGGGGGTGTGTGTGTAGTTGTGTGTGGGGGGGTGTGTGTGTAGGTGTGTGTGGGGGGGTGTGTGTGTAGTTGTGTGTGGGGGGGGTGTGTGGGGGGTGTGTGTGTGTGTAGTTGTGTGTGGATGTGTAGGGGTGTGGGTGTGTAGTTGTGTGTGGGGGGGTGTGTAGTTGTGTGTGGGGGGGTGTGTGTGTAGTTGTGTGTGGGGGTGTGTGTGTGTAGTTGTGTGTGGGGGTGTGTGTGTGTGTGTGTGTAGTTGTGTGTGTGTGTAGTTGTGTGTGTGGGGGGTGTGTGTGTGTGGGGGGTGTGTGTGTGTGGGGGGTGTGTGGGTGTGTGGATGTGTAGTTGTGTGTGGATGTGTAGGGGTGTGGGTGTGTAGTTGTGTGTGGATGTGTGTGGGTGTGTGGATGTGTAGGGGTGTGGGTGTGTGGATGTGTGGATGTGTAGGGGGTTGGGTGTGTGTGGGTGTAGGGTGTGTGCGTGTGTGTGTTTATAGTGTGAAAGAAACAAAAGCAAATCCAGTCGTTCTGTTCTTTGTGTTGTTCTGGTTGAGGGCCCGAATCGCCTGCGGGATGTGTCTGTCTGTGTTGGCCTTCAGGGAGCAGAAATGCTTTTCGGGCCGCAACAGAAACAAGCTCTCACTAATCAGTAGCAGATTCTGCAAGTCTGTACAATAAAAAAACAAAATCTATTTATTTTATTCCAGGTTTCTACTTAATTTATTTGTAGGCAGTTCTCCCCGGTCTCTCTGGGAGGGCAGAGACCGCTTTCTTTGAGACACCTGACACACACCGATCATACCTTTTTTTCTAACCGCTGCTCAGTCGACGTTGGGGAACGGCGTAACTCTCAGAGTAAAGCACTTCAGCGTCAGCGCACAGATGGCCATGATTGTCCAGTGTCGCTTTGATTGATTTGTGAGAGTGGCCATACCATCCATCCACCTGTCCAGCCTACTGATGGCATCAGCCGGGAATCAAACCTGCGATGGGGTCAACGCGCTTCCATTCCACTTAGGCGCCCCAACATTTTTTAATAAAAGTAGAGTTCTCATAGGACATCTGCGTGAAAGATGCAGATCATGTGATTTACTTTCATAGGGTATTTATTTTGCACATTTATTTTCCCAAAAGCATTTAACATGCACAGAATTTAACGAGTAAAAAAAATAAATAAAATGTAACATTTAATAAGGAAAAGTCTGAGGGGGAAAAAGCACTGATGCTTGAGAAGGCCAGCGGTAATATGGTGAACTAGTGTCATGTTGGATCAGTGAGACCTGGTTCAGATGTCGTGTTGCGAGTGCAGAGCAGGGATTCAGCTAGCAGGTATGTGGAGTGATTATGGAAGTGTTAAAGGGGTGCTGCTTTGAATTCGACAGAGTGTGTATCATTCACAGTACAGGATCGTTGCGCTGTCCAGCTGAGCTACAGATTTGACTTACTTAATGTTGTTTTGTCTTTTTTATTCTTGTCTTTTTTATTATTTTAAAGGAAAAGTCCCGAAGTGACGTATGACCTTCCACACTGGGATCGCACAGGTACTGTTCAGTCCGACTCTACTGGCTGACGTGCGCAGGCTTTCAGTGAACATACGCCAACACTTGATAATCTCGATTTGGTGTGTGTGTGTTTTTTTTTTTTTTTTTTTTTTTTTTTTTTTAGTGTGGTGGAAGAGCATGAAGCAGCTGTTGCCGTCTAAGCTGGATGGCGAGGAGTGCGTGCGCTACAGCGCCACCGCACGAGCTGAACACCCGAGACCACGGGTGGAACCTGCAGGTACAGAAAAGTTCCACAGGATTGCGAAGTCATCCTATGTGTTTGATTGTCAGTAACATGTTCAACTTATCTACTTTTAGAATATGCTCAGCCTTTGGTAAGCGGTACCATGGCCTCTCTGGGTCAGAGGTCGACATTTAAGCCTGAAGAAGGAGCCGACCCCGAGTACGACGCCCCCTTGACCCCTGAGCAATATCACGCTTATGCTGAACCGCTTCCCGCGTCCGGAACGGAGTACGCCATTCCCATCACCATCGACAGGGCCAATCACATATCAGGAGGCACGCTGCCTTTCCAAGGCCGAGGATTAGTAACACGGACGGACAGCGACCATTCAGGGAGCTCCATGTACGACACGCCTAAAAGCACATCTGACCAAACTGCATGTCCGGACGGCCAGATATACCAGGTGCCTCAGAATTCCAGCAGTTCACCGTGCGAGGAGATAGACTGAGCAAAAACTGCGAAGCGTCGCGCTCGAGCCTTTCGATTTCCCGAGATGGACTCGGACAAGTGTGCATGTCTGGAAGTGCATGTTTGTTTGAGCTGTTTGTGCAGACGTCAGAGTTTCTAGTCTCCTCGGTATGCCATAGCAGTCCTGTCACTGAAGCAACACCAGGAACGAGTTAGGCAGGGAGGCTGTTACACTACTGGTTTAGGGTGTGTGTGTGTGTGTGTCTTGTGTTCGTGAATGTTCTCTGATGTTAAACTGTGAGTCCCTGCACATTTGCTTTCATGCTGAGAGGAATCAGTCTTACTCACAGGCTCTATTTCACAACTTGGTGCATGCTCATGGTGGGTTACACTGTTTATTTTTTTACCTGCATCAAAAGTGAAACCATATCTCTCTTTGTTCTTCTGTCATTACAGAAAGTTGTTTTATTTTTTCTTTTCCTGCCGTTTAAAGTAAGTACCTTCTTAAATTCCTGGTTCATTAATAACCTATATGTTTAGGCTATTAGCTTGGGGAGGGGAGAGGGGGGGGCGCTTTTAAAAGCATTCTCATCACTGTCTATGCAAAAGCATGTTTGTTTTTTTTGTCTGCTCTCGCACCTCAAAAACCCATCACTGTTCAGAAAAAAAAATAAATATGTATATATAATTTTTTTTCATATTACTTTCCTGCTGAGATATGACAGCTATGTGGAGCGCCAACCCCACTAGCAGATCGTGCCTAAAATCTCCAGCGCTCATGGATGCACTGTTGTCATAGATACACTGTTGCCTTGGGGCGCCTTGCCGAATGTGACAATTTCGTGCTGAATGAAAATAAAGTACGACATAAATATGCCACCACACTTGCCATTAAGTAAGTACACCCGACTTTGTCCTGGAACGCCGATAAACTACGATGCGCTCTAATAAGCAGCGTCCGGTTCGAAAATCGCTGTTGAAAAGACTGTTACCCTGAGATGTACATCGTAGCGTGATTTACTGCGAGAGCATCGAGTCAGGCCACAGAGCGTAAAAAGTCTGTTTTATGGTACTAACATGTCCTTGTTCAGTTCAACGTTAACCAAAGCAGAACCGCCATCACTGAGACGTCCATCATAGTGTGTGTGTTTGTGTGTGTGTATGATCTTTCTCAGCGTCTGGTTTATTATACACAAATTTGGATGGTGTCGATGCGACTGTTTCTTTGTCTGTCATGTGCACTGTAGTCATAATTGTGGATGTGTGTGGATGTCTGTCTGCTATTCACTGTAAGTGGTTTCTGAATTAAGGTTCGTACTGTAGAGTGACTGTAAAGAATGACTGTATAGAAAATTGCAAAGTTTTAATAAAAATATGATTACAGATTGTGGTGTGAGTGTGTACAGTTATGTAAGCTCATGGCTGAGCAATATAATATATAGGAGGCCTGATTAAGATTCAGTAACTTGTCACATGTACCTTACAGCACAGTGATTATTTTTATTTTTTTTCTTGCATATTCCAGTTAGGAATCTGGGGTCAGAGTTTACTGGTCAGCCAGGATACTGCACCCCTGGAGCAGATAGGGTTAAGAGCCTTGCTCAAGGACGTTTAAAACCCCCAACCTTCCCATTGGTACACCAGAGCATCAGCCGATTGAGCCGCCTCTTCTCTGTTGAGTAGGTCTACTATGCCACCAAAACTGTGATGCACAGTCTGTTCTGCCACCTTCCTGTTAGAACCAGCTTTAACCTGTTCATCAGTGTGAGCTACAATAGTGCTTCTATTGGATCGGACTTCACGGGCCAACCTGAGCTCTCCACATGCACAGGTTTGGGCACTGGCTGGGAATCGAACCCGGGCCTTCCGCATGGCAGGCGAAACACCTACCACTGAGCCAGCAGTGCCCCTGAATGACTTCAGCTCCATCATTCCACTTATTTTAGCTTCACAGTTACCGTACCTAGTACACAAATTAGAGAGACTAACTTGTACGTTTTTAAGAAAGACTGGAGTGGAAAATTGTCTTTAAGAGGCCCACAAAATGGGCAATTTGGAAACGCCAAGAAGCCTATCCTGCGTGTCTTTGGACTGTGGTACCCAGAAGAAACCTCCTAAGCACAGGGAGAACATGCAAACTCCACACACGCAGACCTGAGGTGATGCTAGCCACTATGCCACCTCTCTCTTATACATTTATATACATTTCTTTTTTATCACTCAAGTATTTTGTTGCCAAATTGTGGAAATTTTAACTATGATGATGATATATTTCTGTCATATCACCCACTCCTATCGCAAGGCGCCTATGAGGCTTGAGTAAAGTATAAAACTTCCTCCTGCCTGAAAACAGACCTGAGACACTATTCATTTAAACAATGTTTAGCACAGCAATACAGCTGCACTTTAGCCAAAGTAATGTTTCACTGCCTGAACTGAGGTCATGTTTCAGCTGACCTCTACTGGAGAAAAGCAGGAACTAAAGCTGGTCCTTTGATGACGGGGCACTTATCGTGTGCTACATAGTGTAATACTGCAGGGCACTTTTCAGAAACTTCCAGCAAAGCTAGCTGCTTAAATGTTAAATAAAATTTTAAAAATGTTTTTTTTCCTCAGCTTGATTTCATAACATGGCATATTGCATCACTGACACTATTATGGAACTGGGTTGAGGATTGTCCAATAAAACCTAGAAAGGTTTGTGCAACTGGAGACCACTTACAAATACGATAATAAAGCATAATAAAACTTAACAGTAGAAATGAAAGGTATGTTAATTAGTGAAAGTAAGATTAAGGATTAAACAGCTGTGTGGCCAAAAGGAAAAAACTTGTTTAATCAGAAAAAAATACTTAAATTTGCTAGTGAGCATAAAGAGTGGACTGGGTTGTTCCAAAGCGAAGAGTTCATCAGGGTAAGAAGGGAAACACATGAAGCGATGCACCAATCATGCATTGTGGTCATTGTACAAGCCTCTGGAGGCAGTTTGATGATCCGAGGTTGCTTCAGTTGGTCGGGACTAGACTCGGCAGTAAAACAAAGTCAGCTGATAACCTTAATGTACTGAATGTACCAGGTTATCACATGTATGGAGTTTTTCTTCCCGGGCATGTTTCAGGACACAAATTGTGAAAGTGGTGGTTCACGGAGAATAAGAAATCAATTTCTCACATGATTTTATTTATTTATTTTTTCGTCCTGGGGTCCATTCTTCGTACGTCGCTTGATACATCCAAGATGACCTGACACATCTAAGATGAGATCATTGTGCTAATTACGTTCTGGCTAAGTTGGTTCTTCGAGCACACCTGTTGTTGTTGATTAGTATGACTGGATTGAGTTGTCTAGGATTATTGCGCGCTCATGCGTTGGTTTAAAATTCGATATGCATCGACAGTAGAAACACTGATCACAAGCCCTTCGATTGGTTGAAGAAATGGCAAAAGAGCGAGCTCAATTTATTTTGTAACGTGTTATGCGCTGAAATGCCCCCTGCCATGGATTGCACCCCCTACATAATCACTATTAAAGATTATAGTAGAACTTAAATTCATAGGTTAATGGTTTCCAAATTATATGTAAATAAAATATGCAATATGAAAATAAATGTTGTATATGAAAAAAAAAAAATTCAAATACATGTATACTTTTATATTGTTTATTTTATAATAAAAATGATTTCATCCAATTTTTCATTATAAAAATATTTATTTGCATATTCATGACAAACCCCTGAAAAATAAATGTTACAAAATAAACATTATACAAGAATTTGTATTAATGGTCTTGAGGGCTGTCTCGTGTCTAGAGTTTATTATAATAATAAAAAACCTATGAATTTATGTTCTAATATAATATTTGATAGCAATTATGAATATATAAATATATATGCAAGATACTTTTCTTTCCCCACGTGAGTCAGTCCACGTCAGCGCTCTTTAACCAATCAGATGTGACCTCACCATTTCAACCAATCATAACCCGGCAGGAGCGCAGCCTTAATCCTGTTTACATGAAATAAACCTGCTACCGAGCAGGTTCAAGCTTACGGACATGTTGCTAGACAGCAAATGCGAGATGAGCATCGAAGAACGAAACAATCCAAGATCAGGACAAATCCACAACAATCAAATCCAGCTAACTGAGTTAGCGACGTACGAAGAACGGACCCCAGAACACTTAAATAACAATCTACAGTCCAACAGTAGCAAGCTTTACAGCTATGCATACTGTAAACTTTTCAGTGCAGGGTTGATGCATTACACAGATCCATATTCAGAATAATGATATAAACAAATATATTTGGGCTTTGTAGATATATGATTATGGAACGTTGTCATAATCCAAACAATCTTCTATCTGCTCGATCACTCCTCCATGTTCCTGCCTTCTCGGCCCACCTTGACGTACACCACAGTCAGAACGATGGCCGTGATGAAGATCACTCCTCCGCTCACCAGGTACGCGATGGGCAGGAAGAGATTGGGTCCACCGAACCAGGTCAACGTGGTCAGCACGATTTCCTTCCTGCCCTGGAAGTACTGAACAGGGTAATCTGGGAGAGTTAAGGACCAATTTGTGGATACAGGAAACATGTACAGCATGTTTGAATCCATCAAAGAAAGACATGTATAATGGTGTAGAGAATGACTTTTACAGTCAGCAACACCGAGTGTTAGATTAATGATTTATGTAGTGCATGAGTGTGTTCAAATATTTAAGATTATTCTTTTATTCACTGAGAGAATTCACCGCCTGGAGCAAACACCCACATCGCTTATAAACAAAAAGAAAACAAAAAACAGTATCTTCCCGCCTGTCTAATATCGTTCAGTCTCGTCTGCTTCATGAATTACAGGCTGCATGGGTAATATATGAGGAGTAAAACACGATGAGGGCTTGTAGATAATATCGGGAAAAGAATTAATGATGGAATTGTGTTGATGCATTACCGTTCTCAAGTTACAAAGCTCATTATTTTTCAATACCAGCACGTCCTGAAGTGGTTTATTTCCCCTGCATACCACACCAATTTACCAGCACATGCAATGATTTTGATTTATTAAAGATCAACATTCATACTTTTTTTTTTTTTTTAAATAAAATAAACGCATACCTGTTATTACTTACACTATCGACCTTTTGCGCATGACTTCACAACGTCGGTCACGCCATCAATCTGTCTCCTTAGTAACTTCTAAGTCGTTCCGAACTTCTAACACAAGGCTGAATCCCAAATCCCTGTCTAAGCTCTGAACAAGGGCACAACTTGCTGTGTGGAACAAGTGATCCAACATCTTCATCTTCTGTACTGCTTATCCTATATACAGGGTCACTGGAAGCTTGGAGCCTATACCAGGAAACTTTGCACACAAGATGAGATACACCTGGACAGGATACTAATGCATCCTGCATCACATCACACACAATGAGTAATTTAAGAAGGCCATTTAGTATAATCAGCATGTCTTTGGACTGTTGGAGGAAACTGGAGAGCCTGGAGGTAACCCACCAAGCACGGGGAGAACATGCAAACTCAACACAAGGCGGGAATCAAACCCTCGATCAGGGAAGTGTGAGGCCACAGTGCCATTTCCATTTCATGCTATTTGGGATTCGACCTCAACAGAACAGTTAGTTGGCTATTGGCTTAGTGGTTAGCATCGTCGCCTTGCACCTCCAGGGTCTGGGTTCGATTCCTGGCCAGGTTTCCCCCTACAGTCCAAAAACATGCAGATTAACATTCCCAAAATTGCCAGTAGTTAGTGTGTGTGTGTGTGTGTGTGCCCTGCGATGGGTTGGCACCCTGTCCAGGATGTACCCCGCCTCGTGCCCCAAGTCTCCTGGGATGGATAGGCTCCAGGCCCCCCATGACCCTGTGTAAAGGACTAATTGGTATAGACGATGAGTGAGTGAGTTAGTTAGTATTAGAAGGCTTGAAATGTCATTTATTAGTTAATGTTACCTGCGCATCATTTCATAAAGCATAAAGCACAGTATTTTCCATATAGCATTGTTTCATTTGCAACAGAAGCACTGAATGTATTTTAAAATGTAAACATATTAAAACAAGTTGGAGCAACATATCAGAGGCAGTTGATCAACCCCTTCTGCCCAAGCTGTCTTATTACTATTAGGATACTGTAGGCGATGCGAACGCTGTAGTTGCCGGCAGGGAGGCCGTTGGAGAAGTGGGCATCAGCACGGTTGAGAATGCCATAGAGCTTTTTGAAGTTGGGGAAGGCCGCTTCTCTCATCCACACGATCAGATCATCATTGATGAAGCCGTTGTTGTTGGGATCAGTACGGTCGAGTTCATACACCGGACGCTGCCAGTAGAACGGCAGAGCCGTACCTGAGACGACACGAGTGCATGAGCTTATACAGTATGAAATGTACTGTATACATGTGAGTGTGTGTGTGTGTGTGTGAGTGTGTGTGTGTGTGCGTGGTCTTACATACCTTGGAAGGCTTGCTGAAGCGTCGAGTTGGATTTGGGATTGTGAAACTTGACGTTTTTGTCCGTGTACCAGGTGATGCCCTTCCTGAGGAGTGGAACTTCTATTTTACCCGTAGACAGACTGAACAGCGTGAATGAATCTAAGAGCCCAAACAATCGAAACAAACAAATGTAAACAAGACTAAACTTTTAATTAGAAAACATTTTTTTGTTCACTATAATAAAAGATCACACAAAGAAATTAGAAAGAAATGCATGTCAAGGACATGATGAGTGGGAGGAAATACAGCACACAATATGGAATGATTGACACATGGCACACACCGACAGTTTCTTATCTTTAATTACTGTTTCAACAATGCTCTCTCCACAGAGATAAAATATTTATAGACTTAGAATTAAAGTAAATTTTAAATGTGCTGGAAGATCTTTGGTCTTATATCTAGATTGTTCTGAAAAAAAAAAATCTAACATTTGTCTATTTATTAATCATTTCATAATAAACATTATTTTATTCAGTTCTTCCTTGGTCCAATTTTAAAGCCATTTAAACAAAATAAAAACGAAGTTCATAGAAGGACATAAACTTAACTGGAAATCTGCATAAGTATATAAAATATTTAACAGTTATACGCTCCTAGAAATCAACACGAGTTCATTAAATAGTTCTACTAGCATTGTACCATTTGTTTGTAAAATATTAAGCTATTACTATCATTTTGGTTAACCACTTTTGAAGTTTAGCCTTCCCATCAGGCAAATTAATATAATATAATATAGAAATGTTCTCTTAATTCTCTCGCCTGGTTTGTTGTTTTTTCAGAGCTGTTTATACACAATTTTGTACATTTCAAGGAACCACCATGGAGCCACATTTTATATATATATTTTTTTATATATAAATGTTTTTTTGCTAAAATGTGGGAATTAATTGTATCTCACGTGCACAAATTAACAAAAACATACTGTAACATGCAACATGTTCGGAAAATAAACCAAAACATGGGAACAAATGTTTATGTATGCATACAGTAAATTAACCAATTATGGGAACTAAATATATCATATTTACAAAAATTTACCCAAACATAAGAATATACAGTACTGTATCTTATGCACGAATTAACCAAAAAACATGGGGATCAATTGTATCTTGTACACTAATTAATCAAAATGTGGGAATTAATTGTATTTCATCCACAAATTAATCAAATGTTAAAACTAATTTCATCACATTCGCGTGAATTAACCAAAACATTGGACTGAATTGTTTCATGTTTGTGAAGTGTATCAAACACGGGAGCAAATTGTATCATGTTGGAACGAATTAACTACAATATGAGAATGAATTGTATTTCAGGTGAACAAATGAACGAACAAATTGAAATAAATTTAATCATGTTCAAATTAACAAATGAACTAAAATGTGGATGAGATTGTATATAATTTATTCATTCATTCAATCATTCACTCCTCATGGAGGTCATGTAAACTCCACGCACACAAACCCTGAGGTGGGAATCACATCCAGACCCTGGAGGTACGAGACCACAGTGCTAAGCACTAAGCCACCATGCTGCCTGAAATTACGTCATGAATATAACTTAATCATCTATTAAGAATCTAAATATTTGATGCTACTGAATATTTGAAAATGATGGCTTAAATGGTGTGATGTTGGCACTTACAGATTAAAATGAATGCACATAAAGCTTATTATATTCCCATTACATTATTAAGTCTAATAAAGAATTTAAAAAAATGTGTGATAATGTCATCGCATCACCAAATCGCTGATTATTTTTCTCTACGACAGCTCACTCTGGTGTGTTTCATTCCGTTAGCCTTATATCAGTACATTGTACAGTAGCTCTCATAGCGTGTTGCTTCAGCATCATCATTCCATAAATGAATCTTACCGTTAAACATGCTGTTAGCCACCGCACCACAGGGGGCGATAGGCATGCCATTTGTATCATAAGCAAACGGCTCACAGTATGAACTGGGGGCCTGCAGGAGACAAGGCAAACAAATCAATCTAATTACCACCCTTAATAGACACGACTGAAAAGATGAGAACAAAGAACAGCGCAGAAAGAAAGATGATCAGTGGTGTGACTGGTTCCATATGGACTCAGACCCGAGGAGACGCATCCAAAAGAGGACTAATAAGAAAAACGCTCTAGATCAAAGAACAATTCTTGACAGAAAGCAAATAAGCTGCAGGATAAGGAGAGACAGAGACAAACAGAGACTGCGGGACATTGAGCACCTTCAGGCTATTCTTCCTCCCGACCAGCTGGGCATCATCGCGGGAGTCCATGTACCTGCGCAGGTTCTGGTGGAAATTAATCAGGCCATAGTAGAAAAAGACATCCCCCTGAGAGACAGACAGCACAACCACATCAGCTTTGTTTTTTTTCTTTCCTCTCTCTATCTCTCTATCCGACAGGTGTTCGAAAAAACAACAAGAAACAAGAGGGTATATCAGCCAAAAACCTGGTACACTTACTTCCAGCGTGCTAACTTCCTTGTGATAATTGATGAATCCTCATTGGGATTCCATATCTGTTGCAGCGAATTGATGAAGCTTGGCGTCAACTAGTGTGAAAGGTTCACACTGGTGAGCACGAGATGTGCAGGAAACGAATAATATTAACATGCTAAATTAAACCACATTGTAGATGTAGAAGCCCTTGTGGCATTGTAGCAGGATAAGAATGATAATGCACCGCGAGACAGGTTTTAAGGTTTTCCCTAGGTTGTGGATGAATGATGAAAAAAAATAATGATGGGAACGATGTTCAGGTGAATTCTGGAAAATTCACATGGACTCGTTAAATAAGAGTAACGAACAGATGGACAAGCATATAAAAAATGTCTGCACTAGATGGACACTGATGGACTTTGCTTTGTGCACTGGTGCGCAGTCATGTTGGAACAGCAAGGGGCCACCATAAACTGTTCCCACAAAGTCGGGAGTATGAAATTGTCCAAAATGTCTTGGTTTGCTGAAACATTAAGAGTTTCTTTCACTGTAAGTAAGGGGCCGAACCCAACTCCTGAACTCCAAACACCACACCAGTTCCAACATGACTGCGCACCAGTGCACAAAGCAAAGTCCATAAAGACATGGATGAGCAAGTTTGGTGTGGAAGAACTTGACTGGCCTACACCTCAACCCGATATAATAATACAATTCTTTTGAATTAATTATAGCGGAGACTGTGAACCAGACCTTCTTGTCCAACACCTGTGTCTGACTTCACAAATGCACACAAATCTTTGTTTCAGTTGTTTGTGATGTGCTGAAATATAATTACAAGCACTTCATACGTTTCAAAGGATTTTATCGACAATTACAAAAATGCAAAGAGTCAGTATTTGCAGTGTTGGCCCTTCTCCTTCAGGACCTCTGCAATTCGACTGGGCTCTCAATCAACTTCTGGGTCAAATCCTGACTGATAGCAACCCATTCTTTCATAATCACTTCTTGGAGTTTGTCAGAATTAGTGGGTTTTTGTTTGTCCACCCGCCTCTTGAGGATTGACCACAAGTTCTCAATGGGATTAAGATCTGGGGAGTTTCCAGGCCATGGACCCAAAACGTTTCAAAGATTCAACGTTTTGGTCCCCGAGCCACTTAGTTATCACTTTTGCCTTATGGCACG
This sequence comes from Channallabes apus, assembly GCA_030522415.1. NCBI lineage: Eukaryota > Metazoa > Chordata > Actinopteri > Siluriformes > Clariidae > Channallabes > Channallabes apus. The sequence goes on from CM060109.1 coordinate 22,168,163, forward strand.
GAGCTCCATCGTGCTGGAAAATGCATTGTTCTTCACCAAACTGTTGTTGGATTGTTGGAAGAAGTTGATGTTGGAGGGTGTTTTGGTACCATTCTTTATTCATGGCTGTGTTTTTGGGCAAAATTGTGAGTGAGCCCACTCCCTTGGATGAGAAGCAACCACACACATGAATGGTCTCAGGATGCTTTACTGTTGGCATGACACAGGACTGATGGTAGCGCTCACCTTTTCTTCTCCGGACAAGCCTTTTTCCAGATGCCCCAAACATTCGGAAAGGGGTTTCATCTGAGAATATGACTTTGCCCCAGTCCTCCAGCAGTCCATTCACCATACTTTCTGCAGAAGATCAATCTGTCCTTGATTTTTTTTTTTTTGGAGAGAAGTGGCTTCTTTGCTGCCCTACTTGACACCAGGCCATCCTCTTCGCCTCACTGTGCGTGCAGATGCGCTCACACCTACCTGCTGCCATTCCTGGGCACTCCGATCCCGCAGCTGAATCCTCTTTAGGAGACGATCCTGGCGCTTGCTGGACTTTCTTGGATGCCCTGAAGCCTTCTTAACAAGAATTTGAACCGCTTTCCTTGAAGCTCTTGATGATCCTATAAATTGTTGATTTAGGTGCAATCTTAGTAGCCACAATATCCTTGCCTGTGAAGCCATTTTTATGCAACGCAATGATGACTGCACACGTTTCTTTGCAGGACACCACGGTTAACAATGGAAGAACAATGATTTCAAGCATCACCCTCCTTTTAACATGTCAAGTCTGCCATTCTAACCCAATCAGCCTGACATAATGATCTCCAGCCTTGTGCTCATCAACATTCTCACCTGAGTTAACAAGAAGATTACTGAAATGATCTCAGCAGGTCCTTTAATGACAGCAATGAAATGCAGTGGAAAGGTTTTTTTGGGATAAAGTTAATTTTCATGGCAAAGAAGGACTATACAATTCATCTGATCACTCTTCATAACATTCTGGAGTATACGCAAATTGCTATTATAAAAACTTAAGCAGCAACTTTTCCAATTTCCAAAATTTAAAAATCTAAAAAAAAAAATCTCTGTGATATATATTCTAGATCCGTTTCAATCTGGTTTTAGAGCACTGCATAGTGAGACTGCATTGCTGAAGGTCACAAATGACATTCTGTTGTCCATTGATTCAGGATCTTCTGCTATCTTAATACTTCTGGACTTAAGTGCTGCATTTGATACGGTTGATCATAACATTCTCCTTTTCATTTGATCATCTTTTGTCATGTCTTAGTGAAGTCAAGACCTGAATGGCAAAAAACTCTGCAATTTAATGAAAATAAAACCGAGGTGTTGCTATTGGGCCCTTCTGTTATTAATAACTCTATCAAAACAGTTAGTTCTTGATCCTTTTCTCCACTTTTACAAGCATATAAATACAGTTGTAAACAGTGTTTTTTTTCATCACAGATCATTGGCTAAGGTGAAACACTTTTTATCCAGTAAAGACCTTGAAATTGTAATTCATGCGTTAATTTCTTCTCGTCTGGATTACTGTAACTCTCTGTACGTTGGCCTACCTCAGTCTACACACTCTCGGTTACAGATGGTTCAAAATGCGGCAGCCAGATTCTTAACAGGTACTAAGAAAAGGGATCACATCACCCCAGTTCTTGCTTCATTGCACTGGCTTCCTATAAAATTTAGAGTTGATTTTAAGATTCTTCTTTTTGCATATAAGGCATTGCATAATTCTGCTCCAGACTACATCTGCAACCTTATCTCCTTATGCAGCTTCTAGGTCTTTAAGATCTAATGATGAGTTACTATTATCCGTCCCCTGTTTACATTGTAAAACGAAGGGTAAAACGAAGGGTGATCGGGCTTTTTCAGTAGTTGCCCCAAAACTCTGGAACTTCAGAGCTTCTACATCATTGAAAGTTTTTTACTCAGGCTTAAAGACATATTTTTACTCATTAGCATTTGTGTGGTGATGTGCATGTATTTTGCATAATTCATTTGTGTTAAATTGTTTTATGACTTTTCTTTTTAATTCCTTTTATATTTGTTTTATTGATTTTGAATAATGATTTCATAATTATAATTTCTAAAATAAATAAATCAGACATTGCGATTGAAACAGTTACTCAGTACTTGAATATCTTTTCACTGAATACATTTTTACTCTTACTTGAGTAATATTTTGGATGACTACTTTTTAACTTCTACTTAATAATATAAAGTAGAATTAGTAATATTACTTGTGAAGTACAGCTACTCTTACTTGAGTAAATGTTTGGCTACTTTACCTCTGTTCACATGCATGTGAAGGCAGGCGAGCGAATACTTTTGGCGATATAGTGTAGCTCTGGTTTGTACTGTTGATTTTATTTTTCACCAAGAGTTTGTGATCTACATCATCATGATTTTTTTTTCTAATCATTCATGATTTCTTCTACAAAGTCAGCACTATCCTTCCAGATATGATAATGTGTTGAAAGGTTATAATCTCCTTAGTTTTTTTTAATTATTATTAATTTTCTTTTCTTTGCTTGATGCAGCCCAATAATCCGGCCCTTCTAAAATGCTGAGCTTTTTTATCCTGCAGGGTAAATTTATATATCTTTCTTAGCAGGTTTGGCCTTGGATGGACTTTTGTTCTCATCTACCACATCGTTGCAGCTATTAAAAAAAATGTTTTGTTCACAGAATTGTTGTGGCTAGAATGAAGAAGCCACATAGTGTACAGTATATTGCCCTTGAAGAGGTGAGAAAGTCAAGCTCTGCTCAGTGAGCTCTCTTCGAAAACTAAATACATCAAGATACCATTTTGAGATATGTCTGGAAGATAACAGCATTAAAGTTAAGTTCACGCAACAACTATATCACAAACAGTTAGTGAGGATATGCGACATGCCATTTCATCCCAAAAATCCTTTTACAATAAGTTCTTGCCATGACGCACGCACACACACACACACACACATACAAACACATACCAGGAAGGTCTTTGGGATGCTGAAGTTGACCTCACATTGACACTGGATAGTGGCGTTGGTGCGATATTTGCGCATCTCCAAGCACTGCTCACACGTACCAGCATCTGTATAGTCAACCTAGAACACAAGATAGAAAATGGTACAAAAGATAATATTCGACTTAGATTTATACGAGTGATGGTGTCAATATATCAGACTTAACCCCAGTGACCGATAAGACCGGCGACACAACGATAAGCTTTCACATTAGCTTCACTGCAGTTGCTGCATAATTAAAAGTAAAGCACCGAAAAATAACCTTTACATTAAAAAATAATACTGTGGAAAGGAATTGCAAAGGTTAGCAATGAACTGACAGTACAAGAATAAATTATCAAAATAACTTTGTTTATTACTGAAACTGTTCAAATATTAATGGTGCAGTCATTCACCGAGTAAAGGGTTCAAACGTGTTTTTAAAAAAAATCTCTGTGATATTAAGTCATTAAAGGAATGGTTAAATTTTTTTTCCTCCCCAAGTCTGTCTTGAAGCAAAATTGTGGTGCATATGAGAACACAACCATTGGTCTTGGTCATTATAAGTTTTTCTGCTCTACACACCAACCGTGAAGTTTGTCACCCGGAAAGCGAGTACAGTGTAAGTAATTGGGGTCAAATTCCACTGAGACTCGTATGAAGCTTCTGCAGTACAACTGAGCTAAATCGAGTTCAGGTATCTTTCAGAGTTGCCGTGTATTTACTACAAATGTAAGCCTATTTGTTCATGAGAAATAGCAGGAACTAGCCACAGAGCAGGAAAACTTATAACAAGCAAGACCTACAGTTATGCAATGGTGATACGCACATCAGTTTGTTTTTTTTTTTTTTAAACTAGACTGGACAAATTCCTTGTTGCCTTGCACCTCCAGGTCCTGGGTTTGATTCCTGGAGCTGTGTGCATGGAGTTTGTATGTTCTCCCTGTCCTTAGTGGGTTTCCACAGAGTACTCCGGTTTCCTCCAACAGTCAGAAAACATGCAGATCATGCTAACTGGAGTTCCCAAATTACCCATAGTGTGTGACTGTGATGTTGTGGTTAGCACTGTCACCTTGCCCCACCAGGGTCCGGGTTCGATTCGTGGCCAGGTTTGATTCCTGCCTCTGTGCGCATGGAGTTTGCATGTCCTCCCAGCAGATCATGCTAATTGGAGTTCCCAAATTGCCCGTAGTGTGTGTGAGTGTATGTGTCCTGCAATGGAATGGCACCCTGTCCAGGCTGTAGTCCTAGGCCCCCCGTGACCCTGTATACCGGATTAAGCAGTATAGACGATGAGTGAGTGAGTGACTGTCTATGTGTGTGTGCCCTGCAATGGATTGGCTCCCTGACCAGGGTGTACCCTGCCTCGAGCCCTAGGATAGGCTTCAGGCCTGCCGTGACTCTGAGTACAGGACATGCAAATGAAGTTTTTTTATCCTGAATACAAAAAGCATAAAGCTGTGTAGACAATGATACCATCGCAGAGCACACACACATACACACCATCACACGCTACGCCAATTTGGGAGCGCTAATTAACCTAATCTGCATGTCTTTAGACTGTGGGAGGAAACCGACGAGCCATGGGGACAACATGCAAACTCCATGCACACAGACCCGAGGTGAGAATCGATCCTGGAGGTGCAAGACGACAGTGCTAACCACCTGGAGTATTAATAGCAATTTTGAAAACTGCAAAATGAAGTAAGATTGATTTTGCATGCATTTTCTTGCTAATTGCCTTCTTTGAGCTAATTAAAAAAGCTACATTGAATCAGCAGAGCATGCAACTGCAATATCCAGAAGCAGCATGCATGTGTGTTTGTATTAATATAATGAGCTGATTGGATTATTGGTTGAATATGGAGGGTAAATCATGGCAACAAACAGATATACTTTGCTGGAGTTTTTCTTTGGTTTATAACATTGATACAAGATATAGACCTAATGAACTGTCCTTGTATAAAAAAAAAAAATCATAATTGCTTCAACTGTAAAGCTGCACTGATGAGTGAGTCAGTGAGTGAGTAGGACAAATGCCAAACTATCCCTTATTCACACACTTTAGTTTATCAATTTCCTTTCAAAACTCAGTTCTCAATGGCATGGATTCCGTTAGATTTTTAAAAACATTACTTTGAGATTCTGGTCCATGTTGATAAAATATGATAAGGTCTAAGATGTTTCGTGAATCGTTTTTATCTTTACTAAGATTTAATCCTAAATTTAAGGGGAAAATTCTAAGAAAATTTCATAATTCTAAGAATTTTCTTAGAATTTCGTCACTAGGAGCCAGAGGTGGAAAGTAATGAATTACATTTACTGTAATTGAGTAGTTTTTTTTTTGTACTTCTACTTTTTAAAGTCTGTAATTTTACTTTTACTTAAGTATATTTTGTTTGAAGTATTGTACTTTGCTATATTTTAAATCATATTCGTTACTAAGTAAAAAAATCAATGAACGGAAATTTAAAATAATATAAAATAATGCAACAAGGAAGGGGAAAAAATGCACACCGGAAACCACTGCACTGACTGATTGATGGGCGTGGAGAACAAACACCCGAAACTAACAAGAACAACGGAGATGGACAAAACAGATGCCAGTGATGCAGACAGAGCTGAAAGTGAAATGCCATTAAATTCTCATGAAGCAAACCCCTGGTCATACTTAAGAGACCACGTAGATTTCAAGCACAAGAAAGGCAACAGCTTTATTAAAAACAATTAGTTTGAGATTTATATCCACTTGTCTTTTTTGAATTACACTGGAATCCCCCATCCCACCCCCACTGTTAAAAAAAGAAAAGTAACCGACTTTAAAAGTAAATTTTTAATGAGCTACTTTTTTACTTTTACTTGACTATATTTTTATACTGGTAACTTTACTATTATTATTTAAAATTTCACTGAAGTAACAGAACTTCAACTTGAGTACAAAAGTTTCTCTTCCCCCCCCCCAGTCCTTCAAGTTCCGTTCTCTTTAGTTCTGGTTCTCTCGTATGACAGAATTGTAACCTGATGTGTGATCTGCTCTTGTCTATCTATCTATCTCACCCGCCTCAAGATTTTAAGTGTTGTGCATTCTGAGATGCTTTTCTGTTGATCACAGGTCTGCAGAGTGGTTATCTGTAGCCTTTTAGTCAACTCAAACCAGTCTGGAAATTCTCCATTGCCATCTCTCATAACCAAGTCATGTCCATCATCAGCCCTGCTACTCACTGGATGTTTCCATCTTTATTGCACTATTCTGAATAAACTCTAGAGACTCCTGTCTGTGAAGATTCTCAGTTATCCAAGTGAGGTTATCTGGGAGTCGAGTCATGTCAACTGGACATCTTTCTTGTTCAGTAGACACGTTTCAAATACTCATCCAAGTAGCTTCTTCAGTCTGAGGTAGTAGTAGTGAAATGTGTCTAATGAACAAGAAAGACGTCCAGTTGACACGACTCAACTTTCAAATATCTAGAGACTGGTGTGCATTAAAAATTAAGGGGATCATCAGTTATAGAAATATTCAAACCTGCTTATACCCGCGTGATTTTATGCACTGACACATGATTGGCTGATTAGAGAATTGCATTAATGTATATGTGTAGGGGTTTTCTAATAAAGTGCTTAAAGTATATTTAAAAACAATAATAAACAATGTAATTCAAACTAAACGTTACATCAGATCAGATCACATACTAACCACCTGGAGTATTAACAGCAATTTTGAAAACTGCAAAATCAAGTAAGCATTCCTTGCTAATTGCCTTCTTTGAGCTAATTAAAAAAAGCTACATAGATCAGCAGAGCATGCCACTGTAATATCCAGAAGCAGCATGCATGTGTGTCCGTATTAATAAAATGAGCTGCGAGTGGTTTATTGGTTGAATATGGCGGGTAAATTATGGCAACAATCAGATGCAGATGTACTTTCCTCGAGTTTTTCTTTGGTTTATAACATTGTGAAAATGTATCATATGTTATCATAATTGCTTTAAAGCATTAGCAGTGCTGTTTTGCTCACAATCAGCTTCTGAGGTGTAAGCAGTGCACAAATGGAAGAGGAAAATAACCAAAATAAAGAATTTAGGGGGGGAAAAAAAACTATACACACACACACACACAGTATATACAGTACACACAGAAACCCGGAAGAGAAGACATTCTTACTTCCTAGTAACTCACCTCAACCTTTCCACATTCAGTTCACGATGGCCTTCTTTACATTATGAACATTTTACATGAGCATATACGCACACACACACACAAGCTCACCTTCACCTGGTGTGTGTTCTGTACTGTTATGAGGAGCCACACTCCCAGCACCACACACACTAAAGAGAGACAATAGAAGATAGGCAGCACGGTCTGTGGCATCAAGGAAGGAGACCACGCCGGCAGTCTTTGTTGTTTGAAGGCCGAGTTATCGGGTCTCCGGGCGAACGGCCCGGCTTTCACCTGCACCTTACCCATCAACACACACTTTCACACAAATATCAGTCAAAATAAATAGAAAAACAGAGCAAAAATAAAACAGATTCTGCTTCTTCCTGTATTCCGGTTTAATTCCCAGAGGCCCTTGCATGTGAACCTTGGAACCTTTGTTACTTATTAACTATACACACACACACACACACACACACACACACACCCTTCTCACCATTCATGACTGAACTGTTCCACATTACAAAAAAAAAACAAAACAAAGCAGCTATACAGCATCATCTGTGTGTGTGTGTGTGAGAAATATACACACAAACACATGTAAGAGGATGTTATGTTAATCCAGATTCCCTGCTGAGAGTATAAACACATAATACACTCATGATTCTCCTTGTGCAAGAAAAACAACCTTAAACATCAGTTGTCCAATCAGATGAGTTTATTTTTAGATCACTCTAACGGAGTGTGTGCTTCTATCATAGACACACAGCTGGGTGTTACAAAGCACACAACTAGAGAACAAAGCCTTACATGAATAAAAATTATAAAAAAACAACAAAAAAAAAAAAAAAAACAGATTAGAGGTGTATTAGTCTGGACGTGTTCGGGGAAACGCAGGAATAGCGCCGCAGATTTAGAACAGTCCTATTTTAACAGCTCCTTCTTGACACTTCTTGATGACGTCAGCCTCCAAAAGTTTCAGAAATTCATTTTTTACCTGCAACACACAAACACACGTGTCAACAAAAGAGCTTGTGAACCGAACAGCTATGTACAGTAGTTACTATTTCAGGGTTTTATGATGGCAGCTCCTGTCAGCCTCGAGCACTAACAAGTTTGTGAGCTACATTCGTTTTCTCCAAATCTACTGTAAAAGCAAAGTGTCTGTGTGCGTGTATGTGTACAAAATAAACATATATTATTGGTACATATCTTAACTTCTCAGCAAAAAACAAAACACACAAAGCACAGTTCGAGAGGTGATCAAAGATCCCATGTATAAAAGATTTGTATGAGCTGGTGCAATAAGCTGCAATACAAAGTGATTCCGAGTTGCATGTAGAGTTCAATATTAAAGAAATAGGCCGGGCGTTTTTTCAAGCTTTTCACCGTATACAACATCTAAACTGTGTGTATGATTACTACAAAACGGCAATTTCAGTGTGCCGAGAAAAGAACTGAAGATCCCTATAAATCTATAAAGGCTTGCGTAAAACACATACACTTATCGATTATTCAATCACATTTTCTTGACTGTAAATACAGCTCAAAATCTGTAGACCTCGTCCCTTCTGAGACGTCATGCTGATTATTTTGCATTCAAGTGGGTCAAACAAAACTTCAGAGAGAACCAGAATGAATTTTTTACTTGAGCTTGCTCGTGTTGTCTAAAAAGTACACAAGAACAGGCTTCCTCTCATGTCTTTCATCCTAAGACGAGAGTGTTGAATCCGCTAAATATTTATTACATTCAACGACTGCCTTTAGTCTTTCATTATAAAGGAGTGTTATATAACTACTCCTCTGTTCTCTTCTTGGTGCGACGTGCTCATATTCTTTTGAGCACGGCTCCAGCAAGAGTAATAATGTGATCGTTGTGACTGAGGAGTACGAGTTAAACCTCCGTTGATTCGGACTCGGAGGATGTGAGGCACAAAGATACATTTTATTAACAGTGTTCGGGGACGTTACTTTTTAAAGTACCTAATTACATTACAAAATTAATGTCATTAAAAAGTAATCAGATACATTACAGCGTTACTTAGTTACTTACTGATAAAAGTAACTAGGGTTAGAAAACTCCTTTGTTTTAGTCAAGACCTTTATAATGATTCTACCATCATCACTCAGAGAAGTTTGGCCCATAATCTGTTAACTACTAATATCCCTATCTCACCTACGCGGTTTCGCACGGGACTTGTAGGACGACTTTCACACACACTAACAGAATCACTGCTGTCTGGCTCATGGATTACATAAATTGTCTGAATAACGGATTATATTTTTGAAAAAGTAAATAAAGTAAATGGCAGACCTAACACGTTAGATTACTGATTATATCAAAGAAGTCATCCAAGTACTCCAACGTCTTACATCCAACACTGGTCATTAATGCTCACACGGCAGCCCTGATTTAAATGGATCCAGTGACAAATGAAAGGAAAATCTGGTGTCTGTGTTACACTGCAGCATCGTAGACATAGTTTACGAACTTTTCCACGTTTTCTATATTTGTTTCATATTCAGGACTCATTTCTTTCTATATTGGCCTGGGCTTAAACAAGGGCCGGGGCAGGGGTGGCTCGGTGGTTGAGGTGTCGAGTGGTGGTTGGACCCTTCATGCTAGGTCTTTCACCCCCCAAGTGCTCGGATACAATCGGGCGTCGAGCTGGCAACCTGACCCTCGAGACTATATTAAATTTGAGATTCAGATAAAAAAATTATTATCTGAGGGGTTTTCTAGCTTGTCTGTATTGACAGATGGGACGGTTAACGCATCCTGACTGATTTATCCACTGCTGAAACATTTCGTCTCATCCAGACTGACAAAGTCGCCTTCTACAACAGAGCACCAGCAACCACTGAACGGTTGAAAATGATGTAAATCGTAAACTTCAGCCTTCACGGTCAGCAGATTTCAGCACAACTCCAGCCTTGAACAGGAACAATACATTCCACTCGGATGCCCCGCATGAGCTAGAAACTATAATACTGGTAATGATATGTTACCAGGCATCCGTTAGTGACCAGTCAAAGAGTACGTGTTTTACAAGTAGGTTTACAGACTCACTGTCCAAAAGTATCCGGACACCTGACTGTCGCAAACCGCTACTGGAACCAAAGATTTGTCTAGAACTCTTTGTACAGCATTGCGATTTGTCTTTACTACGCAAGAGTAAGAACTCGAGACGATCGCACAGAGCCCTGACCTCGAGCGCATTGGGACACCTTAGGGATGAACTAGAAGGCTGACTGTACACCAAAAAAATAAAATAAATAAATAAATAAACTCCTCAAGCAGTACCAGCACCTGACCTCAGTAAAGCTCTTGTGGCTGAACGAGCACAGATCCACACCCGCAGCTCCAGATGACTGGAGGCTTACTGTATATGAGGGGCGGAACTTCTTGTGAAGGAAGGTGTCAAATTGATTGACATTTACAGAAGACTTCAAGCGCAGTAAAGTGTTGAGACTCTTAGTAAAACATTTCAATAGTGCAAAACCGAGTCTCAGTGCAGTCGTTCCTGTGGATTAAAATGAAATCTGTCTGTTGGAGCTGTACACACAGTCATTCAACACCACTTGCATATTACAGGAACTCAGCTGGGTGTTATTGCCACGTCCCCCGTACAGTCCTGACCGCGCTTCCAAAAACCAGTTCCTGGGAGGCCGGCGTTTCAGACGTGATGCAGGGAGTCTGGTGTACTTAGGAAAACTTTCTGACTTAATGGTATCCAAGCACTAGTGAAACACTGGGATAAGTACATTGGTGTAGCAGAAATAAATTTATATATTGAGTTTTTTTATTTCGCACCACGCCCGTTGTACAAGACCAAAAGGGGGTCAACTCCATATTAATGCACAAGGGTTTGGAGAGGAAAGTTTAACATGGTTGTAACATAGTATAGGTTTTAACGTAGTCTAAAACTTCATGGTTGTTCAAAATGAAATTTTATACAGTACATGCTTTTATACGCTCGTTCTTAAAAGCGTTTCGTGTGTGTCCAAGCGAACGTACGGTACCTCCGGTATGTCCACCATCCGCCTCTGTTTCTGGTCTCTGTAGTTCCAGTCGAGTACGAGGTATCTCAATCCCTGCAGGCTCAATCCGTCTATAAGTCGGGAGGTCGAAACAGCTACTTCAATATCATCACGGAAATCACTCAATTAAATGTAAAAGCGCTCTCGTCGAAATGTCAGGGAGTTTAAAGCGTGCGTGTGCGCTGACCTTTCTCTAACAGGGTGTTCAGTCTGCCAGGAGTACCCACGCCGATGTGAGCCACACTTTTACTCAGCAGCTTCACCTGATCCTCGGCTTTGATGTGCTTGGCGAAGAGTTTCAGCACTTTGGCTTCACCTTTGAATGTAGTCAGCTGCCTTTAAAGGTAACAAGCGAAACAACAAGCAAACGTTAAGACACGACTCGAGACTGGTTTAAACAGAGTGGATGGAAAGTTGACTACTGACTTGATGAGTTCGATGGTTCGGAGGGCGGAGCCACAGACGATGAGCAGGACGACGGAGCGTGTCTGCGTGTGCTGTTTCTGTACTTTAGCCCACTTGGGACAAACTAAAAACAAGAAAGGATAAACAAAAATAATTTAATGAGTGAATAATTAACAACAACTGCTTCTGACAGGGCAAAAAAAAGAGAGAGCTCTTGAGTTTTCAAGTTCATCTGTGCTATTAAGTGCTTCATTTTTCCGAACACATACTGCGTATTACGCACCTTCTTTGAGGTAGGACGACAAGCTGTGCGTGAGGTCGTTACTCATTAGGAAACATGACTCTGAAATGAAAAGAAGCACACGTAAGCGCTTTTAAACGGTACAGCATGCAGCCGAGCCGAGTTTGCTGATGTGAACGGGGTGCAACTGACTGACCTGGCAGATTGAGCTCCTCCTGTTCGATAACGGACCGCGTGACGCTGAAATGGCTCTGCACGAGGCTCCTCAGGTCGGACGGAGAGCCGGGTGCAGGCTCCGATGTCGCCAACACATCTGTGATGGTCTTCTTCTGAAGATAAGAGACGGATCAATGATTACTAGGCATGACTAAACACCACCGGATCGCAGCACACATCCAGAAGCTTTATTATCGTTCTTTAATATAATCGTTATCGCAGACCGGTCCACTAAAAGCACTGCGGAGTGAAATATATAACTCATAGGATGCTGTATTTACAACCAAAGCACCGCCAATTACTGGTAAAATACATCACTGGTGCTTTACAGTCCATGTCTGTGGGTCAAGGTGTGCAGTCGTCAACCGACATAAATAAAAGACCAGTAGAGAGGAGGAAAATAAATAAATAAATAAAAGAGAAAATAAAATTCACCATCCAGTCCGAAAGTCAGTTTCTGTTTCTATTGTGGTTGAGAAAAATTCCAAAATCAATTTGGATTTAAGTCAAATAATTGATTATTGCACTTACAGTCGTTGGGGTGTGGAGAGTGAACGCACGCACACACAAGCACACACCTCGCGTGAATGAATCACTTTACTGCAACAAGGATATGAGATTAGATGAATTACGAAATACATATTTTAACTCCTAGTGCTGGGTCTGTGTGCATGGAGTTCACATGTTCTCCCCGTGCTCGGTGGGTTTCCTCCGGTTTCCTCCCACAGATTAGGTTAATTGCCGTTACCAAATTGTCTATTGTGTGTGTGTATATGTGTGTGTGTATAGTTTAATGAGCACATGTTCACTGAAACTGAAAATGGATCACGTGACCTGGGATCCTGTGACCAAGACGGCCACAGATTCATGTTTTTTGGTGACGGGAGTGTGACCTTCATCTTGTGTAGTCTGTAGGTATGACAAGATGTGCGTTCTGAGACACTTTTCTCAGCACGAGCGTACAGAGTGATTATCTGATTTGCCGTCCAGTCGGCTCACAACGGTTTAGACGTCCTCGTCTGATCTCTTTCATCAACAAGGCTGTAGAACTGTCGCTCACTGTTTTTTTATTTATTTATTTTTTTGTTTTTCTCATCGATCTGTTTAAACTAAAGAGACGTCTCAGGTTCTGACATTCACGAACACACCCGACTGTGCCGCAATCACTAAGATCGCATTTTCTACCCTCATGTTTTTGGACTCGTAGCTACAACTGTTTATGTCATGTGATACTAACTGATTGACTGATCACATGACTAAGTACCTAATAAAGTGGTCAGCATTACTGTAACCATTTGATGTGTAAAATCAATATGCACAGGCGTTAAATGTGTCGTAAGATCAGACTAGACTCTTTGTCTTTTGATATTTACTTAACAAAAGTAAAACATGTTCCGCGTAAAAAAAAACAAAAAAAAAAAACCTTCTGCTCTCCACCATTTCCACAAATCTTGAAGTGAAGCGCTGATCGAGATGTGCCACCGAGTCCTCCTGACTTACAATCTCGCTACTCGCTGAGGTTCACTCATCTTTTTTTTTCTATTCTAGCATCTAACAATAGCAGTCTTGACATGTGAACGTCTTCACTCTGCACTCCTACGCTAACATCACCTACAGTATCCGCGCACACACACACACCCACACACCAGTCTGTACCGCGGGAGACTCTGTTGTTGACGGAGGGTAAAAGCACTTCCACTGCTGCTATTAGTCCCATGTTTTAGGCAGTTCTTTTACAACAGCCGTTCATAAGGACACTAGTGATATGTTGTTAGTGAACGAGCTGGCGGTTAAACAGAAACGTGAGGTTGTTTTATTTTTTTCCGATACTCGTTCTCATTCCTGCTTGATAACCTCTTAGATGCTTCCATGGAAACCTCTAATTAACATCCGAGCTGTTCGTTCTGTGCTGAACACCGAGGTGCGAGTTCGTCTCCTAGATTGAAACAAATACACTGCGGGAAGCGATCGGTAATCAGGAGGAACGCGGATTTGCTCGCAGAACGAGTCACAATAACCTTGAAGGAATGCTTCTGCCTTTTTGTATGACCTTGCTGATTTAATTCCGTTTCATAAAACACAACAAAAATGAATGTTATTCAGTTAATTAGACAGAAGAGTAAGGGTTTACAAAACCATTTAATTCAATCGTTGATCAGAATATAACACACTTTGCCTGGTTTAAAAAAAATTTAAATAGCAACGTGCCTCGGGAGTCGACTCCGGGAGTGAGCCGAGTCAAATGATCTGACTAGCTGGAATTCACCTGCAGTTATTTTTTTGCTCACAAGTGACTTAACACAACGGTTGATTTACTCGAAACAGAACTGAATTTACCGTCTCGTGCAGCCGTGAAAATCTTGACGGTTAATTTAATTCTGTATTTCAGGAACAGTTGCATACTACTACAACAGCATTGTGAGAATTTGTATTTACCTTTCGTCTTTTCTTGGGCTTTTTGTCCTCTTTTTTGTCTTCTGGATGGGTTTTCCCTTTCGCAACAAAGCATTCTTTCTGTAAATAAAATGACACAAAGATAAAACATGTCTACATTAACACCACATAGAATGTCACCACATTAACAATCAATTATATAACAGCAAACTGGTGACAGGATCATGGGACCAAGGCTCGTCTAGGCCAGCAGGGACCAAACGCCAGTCCGATCTGATCCAAGGCAAAGTGCGTAAAAATTCCCTAGATCCCAATCAAACTGAACACCAATGGGATGCACCGGATAAACCAATCTGATATAATGAGACTCCAACCTGTCCCGGGACCAGACACCACAGCACCACCCCCCCCCCAGGGGTCAGAGCCAGTACACAATACTGAGCTTATATGGGGCAGGGATAGCTCACTGAGGTCATCTGTTTACAATCCGTTTCCCCTTCGGCCATCTTTATTTTCATGCGCTCCATCTTTGATTTCCTGATCGATGTTGTTCTAAAGCATGGCTCAGTTGTACGTTCACGAGCTTTTCACGTGTACAGCAGAAAGGAGCAGGGCTACTTACAGACGGGTCTGAATATTCATGTGTTAGAACGAAAGGTTGTGCGAATCGATGCTCTGTGCACAATTAAATAAGATTTTACACATTTCATATAATACAAAAATAGAAATTGAAAGTGGCAGTCAGTGTTGATAACCACCGGAAATAAATCAGTATACGGGAAACTTAGTGGAAGATGAAGCAAAAATATTCATCTGGTTATCTTTAATTATTAATGATGACTCGATTACTGATTATTTACGAGTTAGTGGCACGGTGGGGGTAGCGGTTAGCACTGTGGCCTTGCACCTCTGGGGTCGGGGTTCAATTCCCACCTCGGGTCTGTGTGCATGGAGTCTGCATGTTCTCCTTGTGCTCCCTCTACAAGGGCGTTTTGACATTAGGCATGAACGATTTGTACCGAGCCCAGGCAGGATTTCTCTAAGAAGTTCTCAAAATGAACTCAGTCCCGGTTTGTCCTCCTTATTGTCTCTGGATCTATCATCGACACATCAGGTCTGTTTTACCTGCGCCGTCTTCTTTTTCTTCACTTTGTCTGTCGCCTGTGTT
Organism: Channallabes apus; assembly: GCA_030522415.1. Classification (NCBI taxonomy): domain Eukaryota; kingdom Metazoa; phylum Chordata; class Actinopteri; order Siluriformes; family Clariidae; genus Channallabes; species Channallabes apus. The sequence continues at coordinate 22,183,773 of CM060109.1, forward strand.
TTAAGCTTCCTCTTCTTTGTTACTTTCTCCTTAGGCTTTTCTGTTTTCTCCGGCGCGTCATGTGCTTCCTCCTCCGCCGCTGATCCACCTGGCAAAGACAAACTGCTCACTCAGTAAAGCTGTCCGAGGGAAAAAAAAAAAACATGGCTCCTTTATCAACATGGGAAAGATAAGAGGATAGATGAATGAAATGGAGACAAATGTGTGAAATCAGCCAACGGTGATAAACAGTTGTAGCTACACGTCTAGAAACACTGTGTGTATTGAACCTGAAAGAGAAGCGAGTTTATTTTGCCCCCATGCACATACACTGGATTTGGATCTGACTGTTTGAAAAGCTCACCAAGTCTCTGAATCTACAATTAGACACTATGTCTATGCCACCAAACTATCTGGAAGGCATGCCAATAGATACGCGTTTGTTAATTAGTGTTTGCCTAAATGCAATTCAGGGTGTAAAAATAATGAAGGTTCCACACACGGCTGTATAATTTAATAATTAAAAAAAACATTGCTTCATCATTAACATCATTTTGACACATATTGCTATTTAAACTGCGATATTTGCCTATTAAACGTACCATTTAGTATTCAGTCGCATTTATCGAGGCTAACGACAAATAACGGCACTAATGAACACACGCAGAGGATGTTTGCTTGTATTTATTTAGCGTTTCAAAATTTCTCTTAAAAAAGCAGTGAATACTTATTATTGACAAAACAAATCCCTGAACATGTGTATATTACCAGTAATAAATCTAAATTTTTTTGTGATTAGATAATTGCTGTGGTCCATATTACCAATTTAGATTTTTTTTATGCAATTATTGGTGCAGCTCAAGTTACACAGAATCCTGTACATATTGTGGAAGATTTTTGACCGTGTTAGACTGGTGTTCCTCTGAAGGCTGGAAACGCTGGCAAGGAAAAACTCCCTGAGACACGGCAAAAAGTTTCCATCTCTTAACTAGCACTAATGGGCTTCCACACACACACTAAAATCCTTATCTATAAAGCGGCTGTCCTAGTATACACGCACTCGTTGTAACATGCAGCACATGGAACAAGGCTACATCAATGAACAACAAATCGAAACTCTGCACGAATGTTTTACATTAACACACACATCAGTCACTTTGTATTTGGTGAGCCAATCATGGCTACTCATTAGTAAGCAGCGAGGGCAGGCATTTCTTTATAAATATTAGAATTTCTGCATTTCTAAGAGACAGGCTTTTCCTCTTATCATCCAGAGTGTGTGCAGCTGTGCTGAATAGTCATGAGAAATTCAAGATTTAGCTGCTGCCTTTTCAGATAACTTTTTTTTACTCAAATCATCCACGCTGAGTTGGTCTTAAATGGCGAATAAGGTTTGTTGTAAAAAAATAAATAAATGCATATTTCAAATTATAGACTTATGTATTTTGAGTCATCACAGCCATCGGTTTATGTGATCTGCGAAATTCTGTACAATTAAGTGATCATCGGGCGATACTGATTGGAGCACCCCTAGACAAATGATCTCATTAAAAGGGTGTTTGCTGATATTTATCTATCACTTTAAAATTATTTATTTAAAAAATATATCTTTAAATTATTTCACAAACTTATTTAGGCATAAATTCCTGCCTATGTGTATATTCAGGAATTTCATTTAGTATCAGTAAAGATCTATCTATCAATCAATCAAAAATGGCAACCTTTTGCAACAACAACAAAAAACCCCACACAGGTCATCGGATCCAGGTTAATCACGTTTTTTATGTGATTAATTGTGTAGCGCTACATGGCAGCATGGCCTTTCAGCGAAGTATACAGAGATTTTAAATGTAATCCTGATTGCCTCTGCCAGAGGGTTACAACTTTTGGCACATTCATGTTTCAACTTCTAGCAGAATAAAGATGATACAATATGGCTTCTATAATTCCACATTTGTTGTTGTCTTTCGAGAGCTCCCGTCGAGGGGTCGCCACAGCAGACAATCTGATCCACACACAACCTGGCACGGTTTTACACCGGGTGCCCTTTTTGATGCATCTCTCCCATTTGTTCCAGGCCTGGGACCAGCACTGCATCCAATGGCTGGGAATTGGGAGCATTCGGTGGGAACTGAACCCAGGTTCTTCCACATGGCACTTCCACAAACCTACCACTGAGCCACCAGTGACCTCTGAAGAGATAAAAATGGTAATAAAAAAAAAAAAAAAAGAAAAAGGAGCAAAAACTGAAATAAAAATAAAATAGAAGGGAAATATTGGGAAAAAAAAATCAAAGACAAGAAAATCAAAGACGAAAAAAGCAAGTCAAAAAGAATAAAAGAAAATTAGAGACAAAAATAGGAGCCCTGAGATGAGATAAAAGGAAGAGGTTAAAAGGGAAGGCAGTATGTGAGAAGAGAAGAGAAAAGAATATTTTAAAAGAAAAGAGATGTTAGAAGGCTTGAGAAAAGAAAAAAAGAAGATATGAGAAATGAAGAGAGGGGAAAAGAAAAGAAATCCACATAAATGGGTTAATGCGCACAAAATCAAGCTCCTGGCCTCCTGACAGAACCGCTATAGAAAACCTCTGTGATGAAGAGAAAACAAGTCGAGAAGACGAGAAGTGTGAAAGATCTGAAGGATCTCAAATCAAATTCAACATTTGTCACATACACAGCCATACACAGTATGATATACAGTGAAATGTTTGAACAACCTAAAAATGTAAAGGAAAAATATAGTATTCCAGTTAAAGAATATGAAATAATATAATAATAAAAATTAAATATTTAAATGAGGAATATAAAACATGAAATATGAATATAATAAACAAATTACAGTATAGAAAATTTACAGTATTACTTAACTGCAGAGAGTTACGAATACTTATGAAGCTGTCTGTAGATACAACCACCATTCATGAAGCAAACTCCAATTCCCATGATGCCTTGCGAGAACGCACGTGTAGGTCTGAAAGTAGCATCGTGGTGATATTTTGGTGCGTTTAACCAGCCGTTCTTGGTTACAAACAACATCTACGCGTAAATCCGTTATCATGACACAAGTTTGCCATAGTGAGAAAAGGGGTGTGGGGTGGATAAAGCCTCAATATTTATTTAGTGTTACATTTTATCTCTGAAAAGGGTCTAACTTTACCACTAATATTACCTACTCCTCTACACATCGAACTACCAACATACTTTCTGCCTAGTATAAATAATAAAACATGTAAACACCACCACTTTATATTTATAATCAGCAGAAAGTTATATGTTTACAAAAACATACCTAAATCCTCGTCTCGCGCCCACCACTCGTCTCCTAGGTCGTCTCCCATGGCTTCACGGAAATGAGTTTCAATTTCACAACCGTAGTTTCGACATCGCATCGCGAAAAGCCAGGCACTACGAGCGCACAATTTCACGTACAAAAATAAATAAAACTTAATAAATACGTACATATGAACGGAGAATATAACGATCAACTATTTATAAAGAACTTTAATAACAATTTTCATTAAAAGAAATGTAACGAATCTACCGATATCACCTTCCTAAAGACTGAAATGGCTGGATTTCAAACCCCTTCCTTCTTCCTGTAGACGTGCTCTACATAAGGTATGCCGTACAGCTGTCTGCGCTCTGTGTACTGCATTACACTTTTACAAGGAGTTAATTTGGGCACGGAAAAAGAAAACAGTGAGTTTTGTTTTACCATACTGAAGAAAGAGTTTACTCAGGATGTTTAGGGTTGCGCCACTAGGGGGCGCTGACTTCTTTAGCTCTTGCTTAGACAGCTCTTGGTGACAAGGAAATATGGGATTGGGACAGTGAGCAAATAAATACATAAATAAGTAAAAAAAAAAAAGACTTTTCAGAAGCCTACATTTATATGAGGTTCAAACTTACTGAACACCTTCACATCAAAAAGTTTATCAAAACAGACAGTAAAAGTCTCTTCAGTCTTTCGCATCCTAGACTTTATAGCAAGTATTACTATTTTCATCATCATCATCACCATCATCATCATTATCTTAGATGTAACATACCTCTCTATAAGGTAATAGGTCATTCTACACAAATAGTGGAAAGCTCTGTCACTTAGTTTTGCTGATGCCAAAATCAGTGAAATTAATATAACAAATACAAATCAAATAAAAATTTTATTTGTCACATACACAGTCATACACAGGAGGACAATATGCTGTGAAATGCTTATACGACCGCATGTGACCTTAAAAATTTAAAAACAATTAACAAGAAATAAGAAGGAGAAATACAGTAAATAGCTGAAACTATAAGAAAGTAGAACAAAATATAAACATTTTTAAAAAAATCTATAAGAAATATAAAACCTATCTGTACAAAAGACAAAATAGCAAATTAAATAGAAATAAAAATGGAAATAAATGGGAATGTCCAGAAACATTGCGTGTATATTTTCAGAAAATATAGTATGTACTTTCATCATGAAATACATTTTCTTACTTTAATGTTCAGCATTTAATTGTACCATTTTTTTTAAAAGGTCAAGTTCAAGGAAATGTCTTTTCACTATAATCAAACATCAAAGTAAAACCATATACTTTGGTCGAACCAATTTACTTTTCCATGAAATAAATCCAGTTTGCACTAAAAATAACATCAATATATTATGAAATAAGTTAAACACTAAAATCATGAGGAAATAATTTATAATATGAATTACATGACAGTCGCCTCAAACTATATCATTGGACAAATGCAAAAAGTATGTAAAATGTGTATTTGCAATTTATAGCAAAATTTATTTTGCAATTTTATGTGAAGCTTTTAAGTCAGTCATTGGTGTTATGCATTTTATAACTACTACTGTAAATAATTGTACAAAAAACTGATTATATCTAATAATTAATTGATTTTGACATAATTAAAACCTAGTTAATCATAAATTGGTTAAGATTTTTCTCTAACTTGTCATTGGTGTTACCGTCATTGGTGTTACCAAGAAGAGAAGAACCACCAGTTATTAAATGTGTACAAAATAAAATTGTGGATTCATAAAATTTAAAAGAACATTATTGCTTTTGAAGAAGTTCTAGGTGTGAAAGAAGAAATATATTTCAAGAGATTTTTATGACACAAACTCCACCTTTGCTTTAAAATGACTCTAAAATGATGTCTCTTTGATTAACCTTCTGTGTGAAATATTGTAGTATTATATACATTTTTTTGCCTTCATTCAGGCTGTTTTTCACATGAAAAAATTATGGCATACAGGAACTTATCAAAATGATCTTGCTTGACTGAAGATATCTTCAAATATAACTGGATCATTCTGTTAGGACGTCAGGGCACTTTAGCTCTGATCTAAAGAACTGTCTCTGAGTGCTCTGGAGAGCTGGTTTCAAGTCTATCATCTCACTAACTGAGGGATGTTTAATTCCCTTCTCCCATCTGTATTCGCCTTTTTTACTCTCCATGCCCAATGACTTATTCATCACTAGCATGAATTAAAAATATTTCGATTTCCCTTTAACTAACAGCACGACGGCGTAACCAGAGCTCATGTTTTTCCCTGATTTCTATGACACACAGTTCACTTCTGTATGCTTTTATAATGAAGCGTAGGTTTTTTTTTTCCCTTCTCCCAAGCAATTATATATCTTGTAGGATCAGATGTATCTCCAGAACCTGTTAACACAGTGAATCAGATGTGTGTAACCCTGTCCACGAACTCTTTAGACTTTATGACTTTATCACTAGGATTCAGATGCTCTTGAAGAGAGTAATAGGTCAATCAGAGGGGTTAAATTAATGATGGAGCTTAGGTCTGGTGAGATCTGGCTTTAGAGACAACGGATGACAGAAAGGGCAATTAGGATCGATGTGATCAGAACTGCCTTGTTTTAAGAGACCCACTCTGAGACTTTTTTGATAAGCTCAAGGCCAATGTGTGATATGTCTTCATTTTGCTCCATAAATTGCCTAACCTTTTTTTTTTTTTACCCCCCTCCTCGCCTTTGCTCTGTAAGACAGGAAATTGAGGTTTTGGAGTCTCCTGCATTTCAAATGTAACATTTTACACGTGCCCATGTCCCATCAAACCTACCTATTCAGCCATAATTACTTTCATTCTCTCCCATTTCCTTTTTTTTTTTTTCAGTTTTATTCTCCCCACACATCCGTTTCATTTCCTTCTCTTCTCAGAATTATTCATAATAACCTGCGCCTATATACATCGGCACTAAAATAGAATATGCATGTGTTGATATTAGTTATTAGAAACAGCCGCTGGCTGCAGTGTTCTGTGGACAAACAACAGGATTCCAGGATTCAAAGGAGAAGAAGTGTGTGCTTTGATTTATACTGAACTTCAGTGTTATTTCCATGCTGAGGTTAAGCTTCTGCTGCCAGCTCAATCAAATCCGTCCAGCTCTGTCACTTCTTTGAGAAGTTGGGCACATGGGAGGGCAACAGGCATGAAATTATACCTCCAGTCTACTGCCTCTAGTTCCTTCTTGCTTAAATTTACTTCTTCACATATGCTTTTTTTTCTATTTCTGCAACATAACCCATGTCACATTAGGAAGGTATTTTAGAACACTTAATTGTAGTATCTGCTGCAGGAATAATTTCACATAACATCAGGGTCAGTGGTTTCAGTTCCAGCAGTCTTGAGTTTACAGTGTAGAGGGATTTTTATTATTATTATTATTATTTATTTTATTTTATTTTTTTTTTCATTTTTTTCTTAAAAGCCTGAATTGGAAGCTGAGATTTTTGGGAAATCCAGAAACTTGTGACTAAAGTCCCACTTCATGTTAGTTAATTTGCCCTTTTCTTATTACCAAGAATGATAAGAGTTTATCCGGTATAAATATAGAAGGATAAAAGTGAAGTATAAGAGGCACAAAGACAGAAATCAATGCAAATGTTTTCACAAGATGCATACTGGCTTGAACATAAAATTAGAAGCTGTATTAACTAGTAGAGGAAACTCATGGTGGAATGAAGAGGCGAATAAAAATAAAAAATCCAATAGATCAGGACAGTCAGCATCTAGAGCACTGATTTTTTATTTTTTTTTATGTAACGCTGGTTGATGTTTCGAGTAAAGCTTGTTTGCTTTAGCTTAATATTAGACATAGAGGTCAGATCAATGTCCATCAATGGGATGAGAGATAAACTCCTATTTTGTTCCTTTCTATCTGATCCTGATCCTATCTTTCAGCCCTCCGTCGCCCAACAGAAAATCAATATGGTCAAATCAGTCAGCGGGGGGAATGGAGGAATAAAAACAGGTACCACATGATCAGATACAGGGAGCCTATGAGAAAGAAGGCTAATATAAGTACAGAAACCGTAGCACGGGTGAGACTGTTAGCCTTTAGTTCCATGCTAATTCGAAACTGTTCCGCTTTAAAGTTGCACAAGGGGTAAATTTTTTTTTTTATGAAACTGAAATTGTATTCCAAGGCCTGAATTTGTGTGGTTTCAAGGTTTCAAATTCAATTACATAACTATCGGCAATGTTTCATCCAATTAGCTCTGTGAAACAGTTCACGGTCAGGATGGCCAAGTGCAAAGAAAACCAGACAGAAGAGAAGAATTTTTTTTAAGGTATTGTAGTACTTATTGTGATTTAAGAACATTACAGTGCAACAGGAGTGTGTTATATCTAATGGAGCTATTTGCATAAGTTATACTTTATAAGTATATAAGTTGTGCTTTACAATAAATTGGCCTAGAATCTAGCTATACATACAACACCTGGCCAAAAAAACAGACAAAACAAAAAACTCACGTGTCTTTACAAGATTTCATACAATCACCTGTACAAACCTTTGGAGGTGGGATTATGATCTGAAGTTTTCAGTTGGTCAGGTCTAGGCTCAGCACAGACAATAAAATGAAGTCAGCTGACGACCTGAATGTACTGATTGACCAGGGTGTTCAGATTTCATTCAATCACCTTTAGCCTTGATTACAGCACACAATGTGGTGGTCAGTTCATGTGTAAAAATGATTCCTCATGCTCCCAAAACCACTCTTTCACAATTTAAGTCCTGGAATATGCCTGTTCCATGAGGGGAAAAAACTCCATAGATGTGATAACCAGGTCATTCAACACATTCAGGTCATCAGCTTGTTTTTATTTTATTGTCACGTAAGGTTTCTGAGCCTAGACCTGACACTGCCTCCAGAAGCTTGTACAGTAGCCACTATGCATGATGGGTGCCTCGCTTCATGCACTTCCCTTCTTCCCTGACACACACATTTCTCTGAAATGGGATAAATCTGACCAAAACTCTTCAGACCACAATTCCAACCTTCATGCTCCCTACAAATTGAAGCCATTTTTTGATGAGTCTCACTAACAAGTGGCTTTCTTATGGCTACACAGCTGTTTAGTCCCAATCCATTAAGTTCGTCTCATCACATCATGTGTGTATGGAAAAGCAATGGTTTCTACTGTTTTTTTTGTTTGTTTACAATGCAGCTGCACCAAAAGTTTAAGTGATCACATGATAATCTTTTCCCAGCCACATTTCTTCCACAAAGATGATGGTTAAGCACCAGGTTTTGATAAAGTATTGAAGTGTTCTTAACACAGTAATTTCAGATCTCCTTAGCTGTTTCCTTTGTTTGATGCTGCCAAATAATTTGACCCTTCTAAAATGGAGACTTCTTTTTTAGTCCACACAATGTACGATTTACACTGTAATACTCCGAAAACATTCTCTTCTCTCTCTTTCTTCAAACTTGCTATGGGCATGTATTGGTTGAAAGCCCCTTCCAGTCATGTTTTGTACATTTGAATTTCAGTGTGAAGAGCTGCAATTGAAATGGTTTGTGTCTCCAAAAACTGAATTTTTATTTTTTTTTACACTTGATTGATATGAAATTTGATTTCACAACACCATGAAGTACAAATTTTTATTAGATTTACAAAATATCACTTACCAATTCAAATGAAGCAATAATAAATTTAGATTTGTTAATATTACATTTAGATTGTAGTAGAATATTTCTTATTCCAGAGGGTATATTAAATGAATAGCAAAGAGAAAGAAAGAAAGAAAGACATATCCAGGACCCAAGTATTTAAATTAGCAACAGGACCCCTTCACACACCGGAAAGTGGAGACTGATCAATGGTGTGTAGAATGTCAGATTCACCTTGACTTCATGGCTACCTGCACATCAACAGATCAAACACTCAACTACATAAAAGCTGATGTTTGCTCAGTTTCAGATGTTAGCACGTGGCATGACATGAAACCAGCTTGAAGCACCTCTTGTATTTCCACCATTTGTCAAGTACAGTAGGTACAAATGAACCCATCATATTTAATCAAACAAATTTAACCTTATGTACAATTGTATTACCCTATTATCATTTTCTCTGATTTCAAAATCTTTATACAGTGTTTGCAGTTTAAAACGGATAATTCCTGGAAATATGGAGCTCGTTTGAAGATTTCATTATACAGCATATGTCAGGGCATGACACATATAATTAACATGAATTTTACACAAGGTGCCGTGTAGGTGGACCACAAGAGTATTCTAAACACAAAAAAGTCTATGAGCCACGTAAGTTCTGGAACCAAGATTGACCTTTACCAAAGTGACAGAAAGGCCAAAGTGTGAGGAAAGAAAGGATCTGCTTATTATCCAGAACATACGAGCTCATCGGTCAAGCATGGTGGAGGTAGTAGTGTCATGACTTTGGCTTTCGCAGCTGCTTCTGGAATGGGCTGGCTAATTATTTACAGAGAAAAACATCCAATCTAATTGGCAAGAACTTCATCATGCAGCAAGACAATGACCCAAAAAAAAAAAAAAACAGCAATCACAAACGAGGTTTGAGACGTGCCAAATCATTAACCAGACCGTAATCCAATTGAGCATGCATTTCAACTAACAGAAGCTGTTTTTATACAAGCCTGGAAAATCATCACAAAAGCAGAATATGAAATTCTGGTGAAAACGCTGGGTCGTTAGCTTGATGCAGTTATTGGAAGAAAGTATCATGCAGAGTAATATACAGAATATCAAGAGTTATTTACTTTAAGAGATATCTATTCTTATACTGTACTTTTACTGAAAGCTGTTTATGTAAATATCATGAAATTGGAAAAATGTTCAATACTTTCAGAGTAGACTGTAATTTTATATTTATGATGTGGCTTACACCATCAGGTTTTTAACAGTCAGATTGTATGTACAGCCAGTTCAAAAGTTAATGCCCCCTTTTTTAATTCTATGTGAAAACATAATAAAAAATCATCTGCATTCAGTGTGAGTGTGTGTATTTAGGTGTGTGCCCTGCAATTTATTGGCACCTCATCTAGGGTGTATAGGGTCCAGGCCACCTGTGACCCTGTATACAGGATAAAGCGCTGTGGATGATGAAATAGGTGAAACTCAGACAAACACCAACATATAACTTTTTTTTCCGCCATGCCATTATGTATTTAACAAAAATGAAGCCAAAAAGAAAAAAAAATATGAATGTATGCAATACTACTATAAATATCTCCTTATTGCTTCTAATTATTTAAGAGGGTAAGTTGCAGGTAGGTGCTGCTAATCATCAGCCCTGTATTAATTGATCATCAGTAGAAGTTTTGGCAGTTTGCTGGTTTGGAGCATTTACGATGTAAGCAATGGTCTTAGAGAAGCAATTGTTGTACTAACTTTTGAATGTGAGTGTACATACTGTATGCTAATGGCTATGTGCGTAACTCTGTACTGCTCAGTTGTTATTGTTTGCACAGTCAGTGAAATATTCTCTCATTCATTATGTTCTTGAAGTAGACTGAATTGTGTCTCTCCAACCAAATATCTGGCCTCGTTTTTTAGCCCCCGGACTGAGACCTGCTCGGGAAACTGTGTTCTGTGTGATGTAGACTTCTGTGTGTATCGCAACATGTTAACGCAACAGATTTTCATGTCTTATTACAAAGCCTTTATTTCAGTATGGTTTTTCTTCATAAATCATTTAAAAATGCTAGGCAAGATCACCATATTAAATGCATAATATAACGGAATTATTATAGACCTAGGAGGTTGTGTTTTGTTTCTGAGAGCCATTATAAATACTGACAATTCTGGCTATTGGCAAATTACCCTGGCTTATAATAATTGCAGTTGACTGCAGGTTTGAAAGCTAGTCTAGCCATTTTTTGTTCATAATAATAATAATAATAATAAAAAGATTTGAAGGCCTACAACTGAAGGCTTTAGCGCTCGGTGCTCAGCGGACCTAGTCATTCAAATTCAAATTCAGTCCCCAAACATTGTGTATCTTTTCAATCCCATTAGCTTTCATTCATTCGCCATATTAGCATCAATATTCAGTGGCTGAAAGATGTGGCCAGGGCTATGGATATCTCGTGAGAGCAGATAACATTCATTCCAGACCTACACATTCTCTTTCATTGCCCTCGTTTGAAACGCTTCCAACAGTCTAATACCTTGTATGTGATAACGCTGGAATTGTGGATATCCCATGTTTTGGGAATATGGCACTATTAGCCATTTAAATTCAATATCAGGGCTGTGGGGATTTGAAAAGACCTTTGCAGATTTTAAGGGCATTTGTTTAATGGCTTAATGAGGATTCTGAACTGCCTAACTATAGTAGCGCTTATTAATATATCACAGCGATCCAGGACAATCCTTGTACGAGCACTGAAAATAGCGCAAACAAAACTTGCTTTATAAGAATTCATATATAAAAAAAAAAGAGAAATAGAATATTTTGAGCAATTCTAAAAAAATAAATAGAGTATGTCAGAGCCGGCTGGTTAGTAAGTCCTCATTTTAGTGCTCGTATCAGGGCCAGTATGTGTGCTTATTAGAAATGCATGTAAAAGGATACACGCAGGGTGACATGTTTGTGCTGTGGATGCGGATGTGATGCTGTCTCACAACTCCAGGGTTGGAGGTTTGATCCTGATCCCATGTTTGCGTGAGCTGTTTTCTCTGTGGGTTTCCTGATCAGCATAAAGTTCTTACTAAATATGCATGAATGAATGCATACAATCATCATACAACATGTGTAGCTGTTTTTTTAAGGTCTGGACCAATTATCTGGTGATTATGAGGGTCATCACCATCATGTTCAAAAGCTAGTACTATCTCCTCTAATTCTATAAGTTTTTGGGTGAAAATATAATAAAGAAATTGTCTGATCACCTCAGATGAAAAAAATACTAAGTACCCCCATGATCTAATAGCTTGTAGGTCCACCTTTAGCACCGATAATTAAAGCAATCATTTCCTTTATGACTATCAGTCTCTCACATCATTGTGGAGGAACTTTGGCCCATTCTTCTTTACAACATTGCTTTAGTTCATTAGGGTTTTTGGGCATTCGATTATGCACAGCACCCTTAAGGCCTCGCTACACCATTTCAAATGGGTTGAGGTCTGGGCTTTGATTAGGCTTTGATTCCAAAACCTTGATTCTTTTCTTGTGCAGCCATTCTGATGTAGATTTACTGGTTTCCTTAAGATCATTGTCCTGTTGCATGACCCAATTTTGCACAAGCTTTAGTTGTTAGATATGTTGCCTCACATTTGCCACTAGAAAACTTTGTTATACATAAGAGTTCATACTCAACTCAATGATTACAAGGTTAACAGGTTCTGTGGCTACAAAACCATTGCAAATCATCACCCCTCGACTACTGTGCTGAACAGTGGCTATGTTTGGTTTTCCCCAAACATGGCGCTGGATGTTACGGCCAAACTCAACATTGATCTCATTTGTCCATAGGACATTGTTCCAGAAGCCTTGTGCTTTGTTCAGATGCAATTTTAAGAACCTCAAGCATGTACTTTTTTTTAGACAGTAGAAGTTTTCACCTTCAGTTCAGTTTTCTTCTAATTGTGCTGTCATGGACATTTAACATGCTAAGTGAGACCCATAGGGTCTTAGATGTAGCTCTTAAGACGTCCACTCTTGGGAAGATTGGCAACTGTCTTGAATGCTTTTTACTTGTGGACAATCTTTCTCACTGTAGAATGATGAATTGTGTTAACACGCACCTGAATGCTCCAGACCAGCAAAACTGCCAAAACTTCTGCTTCTATAAACTGCCAAAACTTCTGCTTGGTTTCACACATTCTGATGATCAATCAAGGGCTGATGATTAGCAGCACCTGGCTGCAACTTACCCTCTTAAATTATGTGGAAGCAGTAACGTATTAAAAGTTTTTTGGCTTATTTTTGTTCAATAAATTCTAAAATTGTTAAAAAAAAGAAAGCAATTATTATAACCCCAGGCTACACTAATGTCATTATCCCAGCATTTCACTAGTGCTTGGATCCCAAAAAGGTAGAAAATTTTATCTGGTCACTGGAGCAATGATCAGACTGTCAAAACTCTTCAAAACTCTGGCCTCCCAGGAACTCCTTTAATGGTCCAAATGTGGAAATGACTTGGAGCAAGGTAAAGACTGTACAGGGGAATGTGGCAATAACCCCCAGTCGAGTTCCTGTAATGTATACTGTAAGTGGTGTTCTTGTGAAATCTGCTGATTATCAAAGATCAGGCGTTCCACTTGCTGAATGTTCACAGGAACGATTGCAGTATGCTCCGATCAACCTCAGCCAGGATCATCATCCTTCACAGACATTGAATCGGTTTTACACCATTCATGAGAAATTTTAGCACAAGTCCTGGTTTTACTTTACAGTATATTGCTGATTTTATCCAGGTGTATTTTATATATCTACAGTATATTGCATAACCATCAAACAAGATATCCAGTTGCCAATGACTACCATGGCAGCATGCAGCATATGCCCAGCAAAAACTGAGGTGAAGCATTGGGGGAAGAGCTGCTTTGGAAATACATGCTGAAACAAACTAATAAACACATCAGTCTAAATAAAAAGGGTAACTTCCTCTCATATATCCATCACTCACCCAAGTCATCTGTCTGGCATGATGGTAACAACGTATGAACATGAACATAAGCATATGACCATGCGAAACATCCAGTTTCCCCACTTTGAAAATGACATTACATCCAACTGGCGCATTGCCTCTTGGGGTTATAGTTAAAATAAACTTGTTCTTTCGAAACCTGTATCAATCCCAAATCTCTGAAGTGATATGTAAACATTTTGCTCTGAGCTCTGCCCTTAGCAACATGCTGCCTGTTTATCTTTTTATTTTTTTATTATTTTTTTTTTAATCTAAGAGTGCAGTGTTTGTCAGAAGACTGTAGATGTGTGAGGTGTAGAATGTGTTTACTTTGTACTGGTTTCAACAGACTTCATGTATGTTTTAATAATAATTTAAAAAAATCATATGTACAGTATGAACAAGTACAATCACAATTTGAAAATTCTGTTAAAACGTTCATTCGAATTAGTCAAGAAAAATCTCCCAGAACTAGCCAGAACATTCATATTGTAAGAGAAATCAGTAATAAATTGTGTATATATTATATAAATGTCTCAGAACGATTAGCAACTTGTTGCTGAGTGGAATATTTTACCCAGCTCTCTAAGCATGTAGAGTGACTGAGCACTGTGTCATTTGTCGCTCAGGCTAGCCCACGGCTGTCATGAGTCTTTGGTAGCCGACTGCCAGTTCTGTTTAACGTTGAGGGTTTTAGCATTGACACTGCAAAATATAGCAGTGGTACATGCTGGCATTGTTTAGGACATGTCAGTGAGTCCCAGCTTACATTCCTCAGTCTCAATCTCATTACCACAAATGTTTAACTTTGGTTTCACTATAACAACAATAATTATGGTTAATAATTGTTTAAGATGAATACGTGATTAATAGGTATCACGGTAGCATAGTGGTTAGCATTGTCGACTTGCACCTCCAGGGTCTGGGTTTGATTCCCGCCTCGGGGTCTGTTTGCATGCTCTCCCCATGCTTGGTGGGTTCCCTCTGGGTAGTCCAGTTTCCTCCCACAGTCCAAAGACATGCAGAAAATTTCCGGTAGTGTGTAAATGAGTGTGTGATGCGTTGGCACCCTCTTCAGTGTGTACCCCATATTGTGCCCAAAGTTCCTGGGATAGCCTCCAGGCTTCCTGTGACCCTGTATACAGTATACAGTACTGTAGGATAAGCAAAACGAAACTAGTGCACTATGTAGAGCGTACAATCACTTGTTCCACACACCAAGTAGTGCCCTTGTTCAGAGCTTAGAGAGGGATTTGGGATTCAGAATTGTGAAAAACACTGATGGTTTTAAGGTAACTGAACCGTAGCGTGTGAATGCATGTGTGAATGTTGACCGGAGGTCCTACCACGGTCACAAAATGGAAATCGATAATCAACGTTGGCCTCCATGGACCCATAGTTGGACTATAGCCATGCTAACTTATAGCATGCTTAGCCAACACTAACGCTGCAGTATTGAATTTCTGTGCAGATTTTCAAGATCTGGCATTACCGCATTTCACCAAGGAACATCAGTGAAGTCTATAAGATTATTCAGATTTTCGCATGACAGACTTCCTAAAACAAATAACGCACACAACACTTTGTAATCGTAACTAAACACTGAAGTTTGTTAGTTGAAAAAGCGTTCAGGTAAAATAAAAAAAGCAGAACAGCATCTTATAGAGTTTTTGCGATTGGAGTCAGAGGTACAACAAGTTCAGTTGTGAATGTGATCCTCCCTGCTGTATTAAAAGTACAACATATTTTTGCTTTCCTGCTCTGACACATCGGATGCACTGTTCACGGAGGTTTCCTCTATAGCATCCTCCCATCAGCTTTGCTCACCGTAGACTCATGAAAACTGCCATTCGCAAGTGAAAGATATGCCTTCGGATCCTAAGCTGTCACACAAGTCCGCTTAGTCACTAGATTGAGGATTCCAAGACGTGTCCTTGCACTGATCTCTGTAGAATGCACAGTCCTAAGGAGAGACACAGCTGTGCTGAAATTTTCACCCGACTCTAAACTGAAGTGCAAAAAAATGAAGTGATTCGGCTGTGTAAGGTACAATCTTTTATTTCATTTTTTTTCCTAGGGTTTATTGAAATCCTTTGAACTTGTGTCATATAGTATCACAGCATATTGCAATTTTGTTGGGGAGAGCAGAAAAACAGTGTGTTGTTCTTTTAATACTGCAGGGAGGATCACATTCTCACATCTGAACTTATTGGAAAGCTCAACTCCAATCGCAAACTCTTCAAGATGCCGTTCTGCTTTCTCCTGCATGATGTTTTTCCCTAAAAAGACTTATTGTTTAGTTACAATAACGAGACAGCATTCCCAAGTGTTGTGTGCATTATTTATTTTAATAAGTCAGTCATGCAAAAATCCAAATCAATTGATAGACTTCACCGATGGTCCTCGTTCTCTGTTGAAGCTGAAGGATTTTCTCTTCAGTGTTCACTGACAGTGTTTATTTTCTCTCTTGTCCAGATTGCTCATTAGCCCTCTGACCTCATGTTGTATCTGTATTGTTTTTAAAAAAAGAAACGCAATGAGCGCACTGGGTGTTACGGCACTTCTCTTCACTCTCATGCACTTGCTATCTGATCTCTGAGGTATATTTATAGGCCTATACATGGATTCCTTCTAGATACTAATTTGTGAAATTATAGCAAGGCGGCATGTGCTATAACATGTGAGGACACACACACTCGCACACACACACATCTCCATAATATAGACTGTGTGGGAGCTCAAATGATTGCAATTTGCTCCATTTGTGTGGCTATATGGGATTGGTTGACATAGAAGTGTTGATGATGGGGTGTAAGTGTTAGGTTCCGATGGACCCATCCACCCTGACGCCCTGATTATGGGTAATTTAGCCCTGCTGTACTGGCATGGGATCCTACCCACGCTGCCGGAGTGTGTGTGTGTGTGTGTGTGTGTGTGTGTGTGTGTGTGTGTGTGTAAGAATTAGCTAGTCACTGACTCTCCATCGCCATTACCATGGGGATAATTTGGATAGTAATTCTGCAACTCATAAATACACAAATTGACTTTGGTTTTGGGTGTAACGTCCCCTGAGCGCACCTGCGAGCTGTGTTTACCCTGTCCTCAGATGCAATTACAAAAGATTATATTAGCATTTTGTATATGTCACAGTAGGCCTGCATGAAAATAGTGATCATTTATCACTACGCAGCCAAATTAGAAGCAAAATAGTTTAATTGACCTTTACCATTGTATCATTGTAAACCAAAAATACACAATAATTAAGAGTGTCTTTTATATGACAGTTTGCTTAATAGGACTTGGTGTTGCAATCCCTGATGATTCAGCCCTGCGTTTACCTTGAGCGGGGTTGGAGATGATTTTTTGTGTGTGTGTGTGTGTGTGTGTGTGTGTGTGATACAAGGTCCGTGTTCATGATTGTCCAGTCTTTTTTTGTGATACACTGTGGGCTTTGGTGATTGTCCTGCCGATGAGTAGTGAGTAATGGTCAATGTTAGGCCCCTCTCAGGCACCTTTTCCTGCCCTGATTGATCTTGAGACCCTTCTCTGATGTCAACTTCGCAGTGAAAATACACTAAATGCAACCGGACGCTAATGATATACAAATACATGCACGCAGAAATACATTCAGTATGGGTGGAAAAAAAGAAGCAAAGATTAAATGGTGTTTTTGTGACATTTACTCTCCGAGTAGATTGTATTTACTTTCATCAGAGTTAAAGAAATGAGTTGGCTGTATCTCTGGTTAGTAGTTAGTATTTCTAGAAGATGGAATAATTATTGCACGGCTTTACGATTGCTTTAAATCTGCCCCCTATTAATTGAAGCTCTTTCTCGTACACACTTCGGCTGTGTTACGCCAGCACATCTGCTAATCTGTTAATAATTGTCTGTTATTGTACGTTACTGATGCGGTAATGTGTTTTATATGAGACAAATGGGATCTCAGAACTCATTCTAATGGGTAAATCAGACACAATTGTTCATGCCTGCCGGTTTCACTTTGATGTTGGTTTTATGGTGCTTTTGAATACCAGAGTTTTGTTGGATTGGTGACTTTCTCCACAAGTTTGCTTAAAACACTGACGACACGTACTTGATGGCGACAAAGCCTGTTTTGGCACTTTTACAGCAAATTGCTCAGATTGAGTGTTTGTTCACTGTTTATACTGATTAGCACTGTCACAATTATTAGTCAAAGTAAAAATTCTTAATGAGTTTAGACATGTGACAGATTAGAGGAACATTGTGTTAAAAGTGGTGGTCCACCAGAACAGCTTCATAGCTTTGTGGCGTAGTTTCTACAATACTGGATGTGTATTGGAGTCACTCAGTTAAATTTAATGATATTGGGGGTTGTTCTGGTTCAAGCCCTTATTTAGATTGATCTATGATTTGCACATGATTTACATAATTTTCATAAGCATTGAACCATTCAGTGAGCTCTGTGCATGGGGTTGGAGTCATCTTCGACCAAGACACTCCAGTAAAGAGAATAATATTCCATCATAGGGTGAACATGACTGGTTAGAATAACTGATGGATTTGTAATCTGGACAATATTTCATCGAAACTGTAGTGACTCGCAGTGATTCTTATTTCTCGGGGACATGTGGACGTAAACTCCGTGCGGAAAACGTCAGCACAGTGGCACACAGACGTTGATTTCTCTTTTATCTGTCACCTGTCTGCCACCTGGGTAGGAAAACAGACAGCTAAAAGACATGAATGTGGATTCCATTAAAAATCCACACTCAGTCACTGATGTGCCTCTAATGACATACTACACCCTGTGCACTATGCATACTATACTACACAGTACTCTTATTGAACTAAACTCTGTTGTGCTTTGTGTAGTGCATGCCTTGTATGGAATGTTTCAGGTCAATTGCTACCAATTTGCTTTAAATGGGAAAGATTTATATATATATATATATATTATACAGAACCAAAAATGTATACTGTACACACTTCAGGAAAAGAAAAATAGTATAACATTACTTTATTTTTTAACATTAATTTTTATTATTATCATGATTTTATTATATATTAAAATATATAATGTATAGCAATAAATACAGAGTCAGCCAAAAAAGGTACGTATACACATTTCAGGAAAATAAAAATAGTATGATATATACTGTATATTATATATATATATATATATATATATATATATATATATATATATATATATATATATATATATATATATATATATATATATATAGTTTTCTTATAAATCTGCACAAATATGTAACTAAAACTCCTGGTTTTAAGCAATAAGTTTTCATTCCAAATATTGATTGTTTATTTTTACTCTTTATTGCTCTTTATAGAAGTTTCTTTTATGCAGAATTTATTTCAAAAGCATCTTTTGCTTATGCCATATTTTTGTATGTACCCAAGACTTTTGCACAGTACTATAAGTAAAACAGCTGTTAGGTTTTACTGAGCTTGCTGGAGATTATGAGTTCTTCTGGTAACTTTGACAAACTCACCCCTTTCTATTTTTATGCAAATCCCAGGAGTGTGCATTAGGGCTTTTGTTTCCATCTGAAAACTGTTCTGTCTTTTTTTTTTCTTTACAGCCATGCATATATTCTCCTGTAATGTTATTTATTATATATATTAAACATATATAACAAAATTGGTACAGTATATAATATAGTACCTAAGACTTTTGCACAGTACTGTATATATAGTTTTCAAACCATATCTAAACAAGGAACATGTTTCTTTGTGTCTCAATTCATTCCTAGTTTGATATATAGTGCACTATTTGAGTGGAAGCCAGTTTTAGGTGTTGCACGCTGTTTTAAGCTGTTAAATGCTTTTAACACAATACACATGGCAAGACACAAAGGTTGCTTATGTAGTAAACCTTTTGTAAGCGATTTCATCCATCATCCAAAATCCCTGACTGAATTTGGCTTTGAAACTGCCAGTGTTGCTTTATTTTTATTTACTATTATTTTTCTTTCTCTCTCTCTCTCTCTCTCTCTCTCTCTCTCTGTCTCTCTCACACACACATACAGTACATATTTACAGTTGAATGGCTCCAATTAGAAGAAAAAACATATTTATTTATTTACATATTCATCAATTATGTATACAAAAGCTTTTAATTAAAAAAACATTAAGGTTTCCTTTTGGTTACAAAGGTTATTCAGTAGTCGATTTAGATGTAGGCATAGTGCGGGGGCGTGGGCACCCACATCACTATTGTGTTATAGTTGTGACCTCGTCTAAAGCTCTGATACACACAGTGTGTGTGTATTGGAGGCACAGGGATGAGGATCAAGCGTTAAGAGCAGTGCTGACACTCTGCAATAAATCATTTATACAGCCTGCCTTCACACAGACTAGGCACTGCCAAGAGCCTTCAAACACATACATCATTTACCAGGCCTCTCTATATCTCGCGCTATCACTAATGTGTATAGCCTCCATGTTAGGCAGAGAGCTCCTAAGCTGTGCTCAGATACTTCTGCATGTGTCCACACACGCATGCATCGTATACATACCGATGTTATGTACAGTATTGGGGTACATGCGCTCCATCTACTGTAATATGTGGCTCTACTGTAACTGTATGTTAATGATCCGCCTACAGCTACATATGCTGTCTTCATTGTGTGGTCACTGCGAATACGAGGACACAAATTTCCAGCATATGGACTGAAAGTGGGCTAGACATCATTATTGATGAAGTGCAAGCAGAGGATGGGCGAAAATTCTAAACGGAAAGAAAAGAAGAAAAAACGCTGTTTAGTTGTCTTCTGGGATTTTTTTTTTCTTTTTTCTTTTGTTGTATTTTTGTCATTGTGTGTATTTTCTTCTGATTAAAAAAAAAAGAGGCCAGAGAAATGACACAGAACAAAGAGTTTCTTTTTCTGTCTCCCATTCTCTCTCTCTCTATATCTCTCTCTATTTCCACATCTTGGCCTGTGGAGACTCTCGCAAGCCTCCCAACTTTCGTTCAATAAAATATGCCGAGTCCTACTTTCCCCCCAGACGCAGGGAGCATTCATCGCTGCTTTCCGGCACAATTCTTTCTCTTGCATTATAGGCCTCTGAGTGAACTCTCCTTTCATAAATACTGCATCATTTATTTAACAGCTTGTTTAGCCGAATGTTGCATTCTTGTCCTGCTGTCCATTAGCAGAGAACAATAAGTCTCCAACATAATGAAACCCCCCCATACACACACACATCCTTAGGTCCACCCCTTTTCCGAGAGCATTAATCCTCATTTCGTGCTTAATGTGTCCAGGGATCAGATTCAATTTTGGCCGTTTTGGTTGGTTGGCACATGAGGCCTGGTCATACCCTCTTGCCCATTAGCATGCCACTAGCTCGGGTTCAGAGCACAGAACAGTAAACACTGCTCACGTAACGTGTAGCTTGAACTAGAACAGATTTTTGTCTCATACATTAGTAGATCCTGCTTTGTGGCAACGGTAATAAATGCAGCTACAGTACATTGTCATTGTGGAAGGACACAAACTCGGACTCGTACTTCACTGGCAGAGACACGGATGGATTTATGTTATCTGCACTTCTCAGCCTTGATATCACGTGATAATAAAACAAGTTTTCCATCCTAGCAGCTAAATCTCATATTTTTAATAATAAAATATGTGAGCAGAATTTAACTTGGCAGTTTTAGGATTAAAAACGGAAGGAAAAAAAAGACATACAGTAGTGTCCAAAAGTAATAAAACAACATATGCTATGCATTCTAGTTCTCCCTGTGCACAAAACACATGATGTCACTAATTAGTTCGAGCCTACGGTATCTGGGTGACGAGTTATGCAAATTAGAATCAGCTGGTCTAGTTAATGAATGGAACAAATATGTGGCAGGGCTTTTAATTTCTGAAGCCAGGATGTTCACCGCTGCACAAAGAAATGTCTAAAACGTGGCAATTCGAGGAAGAGAATTGTGAAATTCGGTAGCAGATTTCTGTCTATACTTGATCTTCATGAAGCAGGCAAGCAGGCATGGGTTGAGTGAGTGACACCAGAGTACTGTAGTACTGCAGACGTCTTTTTGACTCTATGCCCAGCCGGATCCATCAGGTTTTAAAGAATAAAGGACTCCATACTCCAGTAAATATTGATTTTTGTTTAGCAATTTAATTTCTCAAAATAACAGATTAATCTTATTATCTTGATTGTTATTATTTAAAAAAATGTGAATGAGATTGAGAACAAAACATTGAATTTCATGTGGCTCAATACCTTTGAATGTAATTTTTTTTTTTAATAATTAAAAATTCAAATTCAAACTTTGCCACATACACAGTCATACAAAGTACAATATTGAGTGAAATGCTTATACGACCACTCGTGACCTTAAAATCTAAATATTTAATAGGAATTAAAATAAATTAGGGAATGGAATAAAGAATAAAATATAAAAAACCTTCTTTCTAGAATATAGAAAAACTGCAGAGAAAAAGAACAAAATATAAAATATAGTATATAAAAATATATTTTTTAAAAACCTAGCTGTACAAAATATACACAATAATGGCTGTACAAATATGCAAAATATGGAAAATATACAAAAGTGTGCAAACTGAAAGGGATGTAAATGTCCAGAAAGTATGCAAAAATGAAATGACCAGAAGTGTGCAAAATGAAATTAAGTATAAATGTCTACAAATGTCCCGGGTGAGCGCAAATGTGCATGAATGTACAAATGTACTGTGTAATGTCCATAAATGCACTATAATGTCCATAATAGTTAGTTTATTCATATTTATTATTCAGTTCCAGCCCTCATTCACTCTTACTCCTTTTCTGTACCATTTATCAGGGTCCTGGAGCCTGTGGCAGGAGCCTTAGGGCATGAGGCAGGGTGCCAATCCATCACAGGGTATACACACTCATGTGGAAATGCCCATTAGCCTAATCGGCTAAAATGTCTTTGGACTGTGAGAGGAAACCGGAGTACCCGGAGGAAACCCATCAAGCCTGCCAAGAACATGCAAACTCCACGTACACACACCTGAGGAGGGAATCGAACCCTCAACCCGGGAGGTATAAGGTACACTCTGCTAACCCCTAATGCAACCGTGCCCATAGCCATCCAAACCCTGTTTAAGCCAATTTAATCCACTTCAGTTTAATGCGAACTGAGGCTTCCTGATATCGTGAGAACTTTCCCATGTTTCTATCTCGTCCATCTCTCTTTGTTCTATGTCATAAAACAACCCCCTCTCTGCACTTCCTCATTCCTTATATGGTAATACTTCGTCTAATTGGTATATACTAACGTACATAAAGCATAAATACTGTTTCTTTGCTGACAATAAACATAGAGTACATTCAGACACATCATGCGTGTGTATGTGTTCCTCTCTCCTGGTGGTGGACATATCGAGCATTAATAATTCTTCTTCCTTCCAGTCTTTCATTTTAAACTTTAAACAGCGTGCTAGTGTAGCTTATAGTGTGGCTTTGTCTTCTCTGTCCGAACAACATGATTTATCACAATGTTGTCCAGACAGCAAAACATACAGTAAATCCTTTCCAGAAGTCGAACTCTAACCTTCATTTGATATTTTCTGATTTGTTTACTTTGCACTTTAGGCAGGAACTGGAGCCTGATTGGTCACATGGCCACCACGGCTAGGAACCTATAGTCAGCACAGACGACAGCAAATAATTTAGGAGTCAGAGATGGGAGCAGTGAATTGCCTTATTCTAGGACAGAGCTGTACCGCTGGCTGATCAAATATGGCTTCAGAAACATGTAATAACATTCAGGGACATTGACAAAATCGAGCGAAATACAATTCAGCGCGACCCATGTGACCCAGTCCTGCATCATTAAAGTTCCCGAGACATTTTCTAAGAACGTCCTGAGTGAAGGACACTAACCATCGACTTTCCCTGTAGCCCGATGGCAAACGTAGGATTAACTGATTTACTCAGCACTTTCTGCTTCATACAGAATATTAAAAATAGAATTAGGGTGAACGTAAGTGCTGAAAAAGCTTAGTGCATTGCAGTGTTTAAATGTTTGTTTTACTGCTGGAAGCCGGCAAGTGCATATCCCTGTAATTGCAGAGAAAGATTATATCGCAGCCTTCAACATTGGGAATGTTGTGGCTAGAAAAGTGTACAAAAGATATCAGATACTCTGTAACCTGTAGGCCGAGCGCCGGAGGCAAAGACCATGCAGCACTAAGCTGTTACATAACTCCGCATAAGCAGTGCAACACGCCAGTGAAAGTTACAGTAGCGCTCGGAATTAACCAGAACAATAGAAAAAAAAAAAAATGAGCGCCAGGTTTTCGTGACGTGTTTGGCTGCAGTGCGTGCTCGCACACCACAAAGTACAATAGCCAAAATGGTGGGCTTAAAAACAAGCTGCCGTTTGTGTTGCGGGTGCGCACATCATTTGGTTGTATAATTGACAACGCAAACCCCCTCCCCCTCCCTCCCCACCCCAACTCCTGGCTGAGGAATCTGAATACTTGATTCTTTCTCACAATGAAAATCCATAATGGAAGATGAGGAGACAAATAATGAAATATTGCATTTGTCAGTTATGTCCGAGGGATCAATAGTTTACAAATAGCTCGGATATTGACACTCGAACCATATGAACTCTATGTACATTATTTTCCTGTCATGCATTTGCGTTTTTTTTTTGTGTTTTTTTAATGGACACAGCGCAAGCTCTATAAATATAAAAAAGAATCTGCGCCTTTTTCATAAGTAGTGTCTCTGTTAAGGTTTTTCTTTTTGTATTATTATTCTGACTATTATTGATTAGCACTGTGTCCTCACACCACCAGGGTCTCCCCGTGCTTGGTGGGTTTCCATCAGATACTCCGGTTTCCTCCCACAGTCCAAAGACATGCAGAGTAGGCTAACCAGCGTTTCCGAATTCCCCGTAGTGTGAGTGTGAGTGTGTCTGTGCCTGTTTGCTGCTATGGATTGGCACCCCATCTACTGTAGGGTGTACCCCGCCTCATGCAGCAAGTCCCCCAGGATAGGCTTCAGGCTTCCTGAGACTCTGAACAGGATAAGCGGCATAGAGGCATGAGTGAGAGTGAGTATTATTCAAGGTCATGATGAAAGTCTGACAGTAATAAGTCAATGAGGCTGGAATTGCATTTTAAACATTTCAGTCCTCGATTGTGTGGTTTCCCCGGTACTTCATGTTCAGCACAATGTATTCAAATCGGCTGCAGGAAGACTGAAAGCGTTGTCCTTATCCCTAATATACATATAAAAAAATCATACACAAGTTTCCTATTACGGCACAAATTTCCATGTTTACATGCATTATGCACATGGATGTGTTTACAGTATGTGTGTATGCATGTGCTTTGGTATTAAAGCCCAGGAGATGTATGTGACCCACTTTTCTTCTGTGCTGTTCTACTAGACACACACGCACACGTACACACACATACTCACACACACAGCATAAAACACCAACGTCAGAGAGAAGGGAAGAGGGGGCGGATGACTATACACAGCCAATACTGCACTACGCACTCCTGATTCAAAAATCAATCCCTCATCTCTCCTCACTAGTAGGCTGGACAGGTAATTGTCCATGCAACAGTAATAATTTGAATGATTCCAACATTTACTCCCTCGTGCATCTGTTCACGCGTGCACATTAGTAAACCTATAAAAAAATAATTATGAGCTATGGCATGATCCCAAGACATAACTCTTCATTTTCACTTAAATACGCCATTGGGTCTCCCTTTCTTAATAGATCCCAAAAAAAAAAAAAAAAGACTAAAATACTTAAATATTATATACATAAAGCATTTTTCTGCTAATACACTTTAATATTGCAGCACAAGTAGCACTGCATTGACTGCTGCAAATATGTATTCAATTACACGGTGAGTGTGTATCAGTGTTTATTTGTGCTCAGTAATTGAATAGCGTGGAGACTGCTGTTAATCGTATATGCACTAAATGTAGGCGAGCACTGTCCATATAATTGGAAGTATAATGAATGAAGGTATGGACATATTAAGTTTAAGCGAATTAGAGACACAGAGAGAGAGAGAGCGAAAACCCAAAGCATAAGGGAGCACTTGAAAGTAAAGCAGTCTCTAAGCTCTTTTTGGAGAGCATTAGCGTTACCTGATGAGTAGTAAAAGTCTGCATTTGTCATCCTGACACTCCTCTGGCCCCCTCAGAGGCAAGCTGCAGTTTAACGAGTAGCACTGATGGATTACTAGACCGCTACTATACAAACTCCAGCATGGCATACAGTATATAGCATAATGAACACATCCATCCCTTCTGTTCTGCTTTCCTTGTTTGTGTATTCACATCTGTATTTGAGAAATACACTGGTCTGGATTTCTTACATTTTGTAAAATAATTGTCTGTGACAGCTTATGGTGTAAAAAAAAATTCATACACTCAATTGCTAAAAAAAAAAAATGTTGAAAGCAATCAGGACCTAAATAATACAGATTTCTGTTCCGTTTGATACAACATGCCTGATATTTTAAATTACTCGTACTATTATTTAATTGTCCCTTTGGCAATGTGTGCTTCAATCATTTTTCTCTCTCTGCATGCCGGTCACTGCCAAACGTCCATCCATTATCTATAGTATAACACGTATCCTGTGTAGGGTCACGGGGGGCCTGGAACCTATCCCAGGCAGCCTGGGGCACAAGGCAGGGTATAACCTGGATCACAGGCCACAAGCACCCACACACCAAAACATGCACTACAGGCAAATTGGAAAAGTCAATCAGCCTACAATGCATGTCTTTGGAGTGTGTGAGTAAAACCTGAGTAACTGGAGGAAGTCCATCAAGCATGGAGAGAACACACACACACACACACACACACACACACACACACACACACACACACACACACACACACACACACACAGAGTGGAGCAGAGATTCAAACCCCAACTCTGGAGGTGTAAGGGTCCTTTTGTGGAATATTTAATTCCTGTGATATAAAATAGGCTTTTTGCATACATTTTTAACTTTTGCAAAACTCAACATACTGTACAACATTCAATATCCCAATAACAGTCACAACACAGTCATTTAAATGTTTTATTCATTAAGACCTCATTACTGCTTTAAATGCATTTTCAGTTATGTAAGTAATAAAGTAAAGGACAACAATCAATAACAAGGGTCTGTTATTACCTGGAAGGTAATTCTGCCTGCACATCCTTAGCTGTTTTATTTCTCTTATACCTCAACAATTGACCAATGCAATCCATTTATAATTACACATAATTTTGTGGAGCATCTTTGAAACTGGTAAACCCAGTCCATTAAGCCCAATGTTGTGTAGGTTCCCCTTGTGTAGTCTTGGCAGCTCTGGTGCCTTGGGACCTGACAGCACAGAACATTCTGTTGTGTCTGTCCCAGGGGCATTAGCAGCGGGTCCTTTGGGTCCTGTGGGTTACAGGGCGGGGCCTCCATGGATTGTCCGGCACATCCCTTGGATCAGATTCCAGTCCGATAAGATCTAGCGAATCTGGAGGCTAAATCAACAACCTTGAGCCCTTTGCCTGCTACAGCAATCTGTGATGCACTGAGTGTTCTGATACCTTTCTGTCGTGGACAGCATTGAGTTTTTTCAGCAATTTGTTCAACATTGGTTTTTCCTGTGGGATCGGACTGGACAGGCAAGCCATTGCTCCCCACAGGCATAGATGAGCCTTTGGCGTCCATGATTCTGTCACTAGTTCACCAGAATAAAATTCAAAATGAATGATAATCAATTCGCCTGCTGGTGGTGTTAGTGTTGTTGGTATTTGGTGTATATTATAGCAGCTACTGTAGAAACAGGCACCAGCCTCAGTTTTTCTCTTGTCTTGTTACTTTAGAAATCACAACGTCTGCTCTCTGTCCCGAAGACTTTCTCTCTCACTCACTCACTCACTCACTCACTCACTCACTCACTCACTCATCATCTATACCACTTTATCCTGTATACAGGAGGCACGAGGTTGGGTACACCCTGGATAGGGTGCCTATCACACACTACGGGCAATTTGTGAACGCCAATTCAACTTATCTGTATATCTTTGAACTATGGGAGGAAACCAGAGTACCTGTAGGAAACCCACCAAGTACAAAGAGACCATGGAAACTCCATGCACACAGACCCGAGGTAGAAATTAAACCCAGACCCGGGAGGTGCACGCTGACCGTGCCAACCACTAAGCCACAGTGCTGCCTCTCATGCCGGGGAAAAGAAAAAAATTCACAGATTATAGGTCGACTGCTACAAAATGCTGACACTGGAGACTCCTTCCAAGACTTGTAAAAATTGCCGTCTCATAGAAAACGTCTACACATCATCAACAAATACACGTTAAATCCATCTATGTAGAGTGAACACTATCCAAGTCCCTGTGGATGAGCTGTTACTATAGAAACAAAAATGTATTAGAACTAGTGTATTAATAGAAGATAAACCTGGGATTTGCCTTGCAGTTCCAGGCAGAGCTGTCAGAGGAAACAACACAACTTGTACAGTAGGTGATTAGAACCCTTTACTGTATTATATACACTATGTGGCTGAGAAGAATTAGGAGATTTTTTCAAATTTGATTTGATGGCAAAACTGTGAAGAAATGAACAAGAAGTGACTAATTAAAAGTGAGGACAGACAGTTAATTACGGTTGAAATTAAGCTCTTAAGACAGAGCAGATATGAGAAACATGCCTTAATTACATTCTCATGATATTACCATTGATTTGGTTTACCTCCTAAAATAAATCATGAAGCACTGAGAGTCCCGGGTCATATAATTATACAATCTAATGATATATCGACATGTGAGTTGGATTACTCCAGAAGGAGAGATACACCACCCTTAAATGCAGGGCTGTCTGTGGATGTGGTGGCAAAAGAAAAATTTACAATTTTATTCAATCTCGTGTCAAAGGAAATGATTTGTCATAATTATCTGTGTTATTACAAACATATAAACTCAAATGGTTTCTTTAATGTTCTCTTCCATTCCTTACTCTCTCTCTCTCTCTCTCTCTCTCTCTCACACACACACACACACACGCACACACGCACACACACATATATATCCACACACTCATACATCCATATGGCCTTTAACATTCATTTGGCTAAGAAAAGATTATGAATAACACTCATCTCTTCACTCTGCTGCAGTCTAGGGCATAAATAAGCTTCGTTTTTATTCCCCTCCTCTCTAAGTTTCTGCAGGATTGCAGGACAGGCACACTGCAGAAAGCCAAATGATCTAGGCCACTCAAGCCAAACTCACTCCTATAATTAACTCCAGGCTTGCAATGCATGATGCAAAAAAAAGCTTTAAAAATCCCATATTACATGATGATAAAGGACAACGAGTGGAACAGATCCATGAGATCCATAACAGTAGGTGAAACAGATGAGGACAATAATGGCTCTAACCCACTTTGTCATCATTTTGCAGCAGACATTTTTGTGTGTGGTGATCCATGCTAGTCATGGTGACCTGCTTATAGCATGCCATTAAGGTGATGGGTACAGTATGTGAAACCAGTACTGGCTTGCTCTGTGTGTGCATGCTCGAGGTATAGACGTATGCAAAGCAAATGTATGGACGCACCTTCTAATTCAATGTTTTTTGTTTAGTGATTAACTTTTGATAGACTGGAACCATACTGGAAATTTTAAAACATTAGGTAATAAAGTAACATTTGAAGACACAAAGGTCAGCTGTACTGGAATAGTTCTTGCAAGAACAGTATTGTGTCAAGTGCATTTGCAAAACCCATTGAACATCATGATGAAACTGGCTTTCATCAAGACCATCCCAGGAAAGCAAGACCAAAACTTATGTCTTCTGCAGAAGAGAAGTTCATTTAGAGTTTCCAGCCTGAAAAATCACCAATTAACAAACAGCACCTCTGATTAGAGGCGTTATGAAGGCGATACAGGGCATAAGCATCTTAATATCAATTGTTCAAAGATTATTGCATATTTTGGATGTCTTCAGCATTGTTTTACAATGTAGAAAGAAATTGAAATCAGGAACGACCATTGAATTAGGCGCAGGGGCAGCTCATGGGTTAAGGTGTTGAAGAACTGACCAGAAGGTCCCTGGTTCCAACCCCAGCACTACAACCCTCCCACTGTTGCACCCTTGACCGAGGCCCTTAACCGTCAACTCCTCAGATGTACTGTATAATAAGATAAAAATGCAAGTTGCTCTGGATAAGGACGTCTGCCAAATCCCGTTGTTGTTGTTGGTCTTTCACCACAGCGGACACTTGGTTCGCACATACAAGCTTGGCACAGGTTTTACACCAGATGCCTGTCCTGACGCAACCCTCCCATTTTACCCAGGATTGGGACCGGCACTGCATCCAGTGGCTGGAGTTTGAGCACTGGCTGAGAATCGAACCCTACCACTGAGCCACCAGTGCCCCCTCTGCCAAATACTGTGCTGTAATCTCAATGAATTTGAAGGTGTGTCCAAACTTCCATGACTTCCATGAGGATCACTATACACTATCAATACAGCACTATCTAGTATTAACCATCAGTTTATCTGGAAAAAAAATGAGATCTGAGAGATCAGTTGAAGTGTGCCCATATATTACATAAGCACCTTTTTGAAATGTAAACTACAGTATGCAAACGTTCCAATGGCATGGCCATTTTGAGAAGATGGAGAGATACGGGTGCATTCCACATGTAAATAAACCATCAAACACTTCACACGCAAAACAGATTCCCCGAGCGACAGCCCAGCTTCTGCTTTTCTTTGATATCTCAAGCATTGCGAAAGCACCCCAAGGCATTTTCACGTGCGTGGAAGCAAATATTAAGTGAAACTCTTGTGCTGAATTGAATTTTAAAAGCTCGTAAATGGTTAGAAATTGATACCAAGACTCTGAAGGTTGAAGGGCTGCGGATCTAAAAGAATGCCATATTAAGCGAACAAGCAAAATGTTGCGTTCTACGGTTAGGAATAACAGCGTGATGTGGAGCGTGGAATTGGTTGTAGCCCGGCTATGACATGTTTGCCAAGTTGTGAGGGATGAAAGTGATATGCGACTACTCAGCACTGACTGGATGTCATGAAGTGTCAACATTTTAGCCTTGCTGTCCTCATCCCTCATTTGCCTCTCCAATTTAGCTCGATAGAACAAAAGTGATGATTTCATGTCCCAAAATAACAGTGCCGAGCCACAGGAGGAGCCCATCTCACACACACACAACATCACAGAGCTGCTCAGCAGGAGAGTGCGCGCTTCGCGACAATGTGCTTCATCATTACCTCTCTCCCTTCATCTCTCTCTCTCTCTCTCTCTGTCTTTCTCTCCCCTCATCTTTTCCACATATCTTTCCCTCTCGGTATACTCACTCTCTCCCTCCTTCCTGTCAAAAATCCGCCTTTGATTAAACCACGTCTTTTTTCTTTTTTTTTTAAATTATTGATCGTCTCATACTGCACTATCCTCCAAAAACAAAACTGAGACATGGTTCCGTTGTACCCGATCTCGCCATTAGCCCTCACCAGCGACACTGACCTAAAAAAGTGTGCCATGCTTTTTATGTTTATTCCTGCCAGTGTGTCGCTCATTACAGTGAGGAACCACCATAGGCTTCTGATAAAGTTCAGCAAGTTTTGCCTGATTATGAGCTCCTACACTGCAGATGTATATCATGTCCTGAATTGGCAGCTAGCATGGGTAAGCATTTTAACAGACACGGCAAGTTGTTTCCAGTCCAGCGGTAATTACAAATCTGCTCAAAGAAGGAGAAGAAGAAGAAGAAGAAGAAGAAGAAGGAAAAAAGCATACACTGGGAATTCAACATTCAAGACATTTCGATTGATATAGAAATGTTTTTGCTCACCTCAACAAAAATGCATCCATTCTGTGTTTTAATTAATTATTTGATGGTGTTGTTTTATGAGATGTCGTGATGAGAAAATTCAATGAGGTTTAGTATGGAGTATAATCTTTTTTTTTTTCTGAATGATTCAATAATGCAGCCCATCCAGATTTTGTCCACCTGCCCACACATTTTTTTCCTTTGCACAATTCAACCAAAAGTAGCCCAGGCGGAAAGTGGGAAATCTCCCAATCTGGCAACAGGGGTGGTGAGTTCAGGAGAAGGAGCCGCTTTATGTAAGTGCAGTCGGAGGATTGAGGCGAGCTTCTAACTTCTCCAGTTCTGCTCGAGGCAGCTTCAGCACCTGCTGCATTATTGATGAGGAGCGCGAGAGAGAAATAGGGCAGAAGAGAATGAACTAGATTCTCTGTGTTCATCCTGTATGTTACATAAATGATTGTTGGGGGAGAGACGCATGTTCTCATTATATTGTGTTCCTTTCCTGAAGGCCATAAAGACTCACCTTCTAGTCACTTTATTGGCTCTTGTGAATCACCAGATCAGTGTGAGCGGATCTCCGAAATGGGTCCTGACAAATGTCACTCACCGTCATGAACAAGGGTTGAAGTTCAAAGCATGGCAATAAAATAACTGACATAAAGGTCAGATAATATCTTTCTTGGTGACGGAGTGGAGTAGTGGTTAGCTCTGTCACCTTGCACCTCCAGGGTCTGGGTTCGATTTTTGCCTTGGTAGGTTTCCTTGGTAGGTTTCCTCCCACTATCCAAAGAAGTGCAGGTTAGGCTCGCATTTCCAAAAAAAAAATTGCCCATAATGTGTTAATGTTGACTGGAGGTCCTACCACGGTTGTAAAAAGGGGAATAAATACAATGACATCATAGGCCTCCACGGTCTCTAGTTCCAACAGCAGGAGGTGACTATAAATTATAGCTAAAATTTCCATCCATTGATTTAGGAACCTCTAGTAGTAGTCCAGCTGGACCAGAGGAGGCCTATGATGACCACCTTGAAAAATTATGCATTCGCCCCCCTGTGGCGTTCCATTTGCCTAGAAGAATCTTATGGTTCATATATTTTAAAAAAATATACATATCTTTATACTGTATATCAACATCACTATGGTAAGCCCAATCATCCAGTTCGTACCTATCCTAGGTAAATCGCTTCATTTTAAAATCTTTTGTTCTATTGTTAGCATGTGGTGCCTAAAGATAGCATACTGTGAGATATTCTTTTCTTCCAAAAAGTAACACATTGTCTTAACCGGAGGCGGCTCAGGATCACTCTCACACGCATGAATGAACAGATTGGTGACTCAGCAGGTCGTCAGGTTGGTCTAAACTGCATAATGGCTTACCAGAACATGCCATATGTACCACATGTAGGTGATTACACTGACTATTCAGTACCGATCCTCATGGTGATTACACTGACTATTCAGTACCGATCCTCATATTACTCATGAATGTGGTAAAATATGAAGTTTAATCCTGATGGCAGAATCATACTCTATAATCAAAGATGCATCCATAGAAAATGCAAAAAGAGGAAAAAGGTCAGGGGTACTTATTTTATTTTTTTTAACAAGTGCATGATGCTAATCAAATCTATTATTTTTTATTGTGGTTTCTCACAAAATGAAGAACAATGCTAAAGATTTCTGCGTTATAGGAACGAGACAATCACAAGTGTCTGAGATCATGACCACCATAGTTAAGTTCTCGGCTGCGCAGGAGCATATGTGCGCCATTAATATATATGGAGCGCCGACAGCTTTGTGTCTTGGTATACATAACATATTAGGTTTGCATAATTGAGATGTGACTGGTTGTTTAGGCGTGCAGTACATAGGCAATTCAATGTAATCACTGTTCTCAAGCATTCCCAAGGAGGTGACTCATATGAGCAATGATTCTGTTGTTTTAATGTAATTGAATGTCCCCAAAAGCATGTAAAAAAAATACAATAGAGAAAACTAGCCAATGCTTTTAATTTAAATGTCTGTTCATTTTGATGATTGTTTTAATGGACGTGACGTAAGTGAGGCCGAATCCGATCCTAGCGCACAGAGCTGTAAGAGGAAATGATGATCATGTTGCGTGCTCAGGGCATTTTCACACTTGGTTAATAAATACCAAGGATTGATTCTGGGCTTGTTTCAGGTAAGGTGTCATTTTTCGCAGGTTTGTTTTCACACACATGAATTCCTTCATAATCACGGATCACTTGTGGATATTTTAATGTGCCACTTTGGGTGTGCATGATTGTTTTATGCAAAATGAAAAATAATTTAGTCATCCCATCTTCTTTTTAATTTTTAATTTGATAGTTTTTATTAGTTGTAATGGCTTACAAAGGAAGCCTTACATCTCTTTTACAGACATGCAATTCCCTTTCCTATGGCCGGAAATAATGTGGCATGGTCAGCCAATCACAGACTTACCAGAAAAAGGTTTGTAACTTAACTTAGTGTTAGTGATTAAGTGGTTTCACTTTAACATGTATTTGTGGCTTCATTATTAAATAATTTTAAGGGCATTCAAGTTAAACCAGGACTTTTTATTGTGCAGAACACAGTTATGAGAGTAAATATTAACTTTGAATTACCTGCTACACTAATGCACTTATCCCTACTTGCTTCACGTCTGAAACACAAGCCTCCCAGGAACTCCTTTAAAGACCCAAATATGTGGAAATGGCTTGGATTGAGGTCGGGACTGTACAGGGATGTGGCAATAACTTCCAGACAAGTTCCTTTAATGTGCAAGTGGTGTTTGTGGATGATTCTGTGTACAGTTTTTACAGATATATGTGTTTATTCTGCAAGTAGGCAACAAGTTATCAGTGAATTTTTTTTAGGGATCAGGCATTTCATTTAATGAATGTTCACAAAAATGGCTGCAGTGGAGAAGAGTGCAGAGACACCGTAGACAGGATCACACAAATGTACAGCCTTCTATAACCAGTGTTGAGTGTAAGAGTACTTGGATTACTAATTTTTTGATGTAATGAGTAATCTAACGCGTAAGGTCCGCCATTTACATTTTTCAAAAATGTAATCCATTATTTAGACAATTTATGTAATCCGTGAGCCAGACAGCAGTGATTCCCAATCCCTTAGTGTGTGTGTGAAAGTCATCCTACAAGCCCCGCCCCAAGATGGAAACCTAATCATAGCGTCAAAACTCGCGGTGAATCGTGATGAACCGTACTTTCGGCCACCGCGCGGAACCGCATAGGTGAGATAGTAGTTTTAGGGTATTAGTAGTTAACAGATTATGGGCCAAACTTGGCTGAGTCATGATGGTAGAATAATTATAAAGGTCTTGACTAAAACAACATGCATGAGGAATCACAAAGGAGTTTTCATTTTCTGCAATGGAAAAGTCCTCGAACTAGTTACTTTTATCAGAACGTAACGCTGTAATGTAACTGATTACTTTTTAAAGACAGTCATTTTGTAATGTAATTACAAGTAACGTCCCCAAACACTGCCTATAACACACCATCCAAATGTTTTAATATGGATGAGAGTCTCATCACCGCTCTGTGCTTGAAGTCTTCTGTAAATGTCAATCTTCTTTTTTTTTACTTTGGCTCATGAGAAATGGAATCACAAGTCCCGGTTTGACTTGGACGCCTGTCGTTCATTACTAGAGCTTACCAAAGTTCATTAACTTAAGAGATCCCCTGACGAATTTAAATTGGATCATCTGCGATAGTAATTTGACGATTCAATTTAAATCAGGTCAACTCGAGTCTAACGGCTGCCTCGAGCAGCAGGTGTAGTAACCAGCACTGCTAAGTTAAAAAACTTGACTTGGGTAAGTGCACTGACACAAACACACACACACAAAGCCAGGAAGAGTGTCAAATTTTGATACACACTCTATACACTGTAAGTATGAAACAGTCAAACATTGAATGATATCTGATTTGGAAGAGAGTGCAAAATAACGTGTGCATGATGCAAGAAGTGACAGCGTACAGTAAGCACACTTAAACCACACACAAACACACGTCATGTCAAGCAATTGATATGTTATGGCAGAGAATGACAGAACAGAGAATGATAAGTTCTTGGCTCACAGCTCTTGTAGACTCTCTCTCTCTCTTTTTTTTAATGCCACACACACACACACACACACACACACACACACACACACACACACACACACACACACACACGGTTACGTAAGTGCTGTATTTCATTATGAACTTGTCCCCCATCTGATGACCTTTCTGAGACCAGTCTTATATATTCATACCACATACACACAGTAATCTTCCTCTCTAAATTAACCTTTATGAAAGCACTCCGTGCTTGTTCCAGAAACTAAAGTGCATTTAAATGAATTCGATAAACTTAATTACGAGTTGTTGAATCTGATTAGAGTTTCTTTTTTTTTTCTTTCTTTTTTTGCTGGGGTCTGTCATTGTTCAATATGGAACATTATGTGGGAAAGTGAAGCCTGGAAGGAAGGATGATGGAAAAAAAAAACAAGTTTCCGTGGACTAAGTGCTCACGTTTGTTCACTCAAAATTGTCATCCATGTATAATGAGCTGCCTTCAGGATCTTCTGCCTGCACGTTCCTTCTATACAACGAAATTTAAAATTTTATTCAGTTTTATACATTAAAAAGAAAGAAAAAAAGAAAAGG
This sequence comes from Channallabes apus, assembly GCA_030522415.1. Classification (NCBI taxonomy): domain Eukaryota; kingdom Metazoa; phylum Chordata; class Actinopteri; order Siluriformes; family Clariidae; genus Channallabes; species Channallabes apus. Next base: position 22,220,218 of record CM060109.1, read on the forward strand.
ACAGTTCCTGTCCTGAACTTAACCTGGGCAGCATATAGACGAACTCTCCTTATACTGTATATGCAGTTACTTGTAGGCTGATACTTGTTATGCGGATGCGGAGAGCAGGGTTTAGTGCCACAGTTACCATAACAACACTGAGCGCACGAGTCCAATCAGTGCGTCCAGCTTTTTAATGATGCTACTTGTGGTTTCTAACAAGTCTGAAATGTTGGATCTCAGCAAAACATCAGCCATGTGTGATGAAGTGATGATGATGAAGAAGAAGACTTTGTGACTGCGATAAAGTTACCCAGCAGTTTATATTTGCTCTAAGAACAGTTCAGTTGTTGAAAGCGAAATACTAAACACATTATCTACTGGTAAAGCAAATAAATTACATTTTCTCATCTTCTAATGTTACCGACATTAAAAGTTCTCGTTGGGGAGCATGAAGTAGACATTCTACACCATCACTGCCTGTCTGGTGAGGATAAAATGCTGAGCCAAGTTTACTGAGGAGGACAAGTGTCTTGTTTGTGCCCCAAAATGCTCATTTGATTGCGTTCACCTTGTCCATCCTGCCTTGTTGTTAAGCAATATCTCATGAAAAGGAGTGCTGTTGTAGTAAATATCAGCATGGCTGCGGAGCAGTCGTACGCACAGGAGGACGCCGGCCAGGTAATGATATAAGATATCACAGCACAAGATCACAGTCATGCTGATATTCAGCACAACAGCACTATTTCAAATTGATTTTATACTTACAACAGTTCCATAAACAACCTTTTATCATCATGGATGTGGTACGCAGTCCTGAGAAACTAACAAGATGTACTTAATTTTTTCACTTATTTGACTTCAGAATATCAGCTACAGTAACTCTCTTTGAATACCATTTTGGGTAAAATGGAAGACTTGTGCGCTACAATACCTTATTCCACACAAGTAATAACTCACGTTGGTCGTAAATTAAACAACACAGACAGTTCAGAGGCAATTCATAATAATAATAAAAAAAAAGACTAAAGAGATACAGTGGCTTGCAAAAGTATTCGGCCGCCTTGAACTTTTCCACATTTTGTCACATTACAGCCACAAACATGAATCAATTTTATTGAAATTCCACGTGAAAGACCAATACAAAGTGGTATACACGTGAGAAGTGGAACGAAAATCATACATGATTCCAAACATTTTTTTAAAATAAATAACTGAAAAGTGGGGTGTGCGTAATTATTCAGCCCCCTTTGGTCTGAGTGCAGTCAGTTGCCCATAGACATTGCCTAATGAGTGCTAATGACTAACTAGAGTGCAACTGTGTGTAATCTAATGTCAGTACAAATACAGCTGACTGCATTCTTCTTTGCAAAAAAAGTTCAAGGGGGCCGAATACTTTTGCAAGCCACTGTAGTGTTGTTTAAGTTGACATAACGTTATCAGATGCGTTTTCTTGCTGAAAGTAAAACCAGGATGGGGCTTAAATGTGTTTTTTTGTACTGGCCTACTGTCACCCACGCTGTGACCAACAGTTAGTGTAATTAATGATTGTTAGAACACCTGAGATGTAGAGTGATACATGCTGCCAGTGCTGTTATAATCTATATCAGCACTCGTGGAATGCCTCTCGTACATTCATTTATTTTCTTACCCTCTACTGTACAGGGTCACAGGAAGCCTGGAGCCTAACCCAACTTTGGGCACGAGGCGGGGTACACCCTGAACAGGGTGCCAATTCATTGCAGGGCACACACGCACACACCACACATTCACACACTGTATCTGCATGTCTTTGAACTGTGGGAGGAAACCAGAGTACCCAGAATCGAACCTCAGCCCTGGAGGAACACGGCCACAGTACTTACCACTACGCCACTGTACTGCCGATTCTTACTCAATCTGATGTTTAAATACATTTCTAAGTACATTCCATGGACTGTTATTAGACTCAATGGTTTAGAGAATTTTCAGATTATGAGGGGGCTTTGACAGCTTGAAGGGCACCAAATTCAAATGTTGCCGCAACTGAAGGACACGTATTCACCTCAGGAAACCTGGCTTCTATCTTAACCAGACATTAAGTGAAGATGTAGAACATTTATTTCATGGATGATTAAAGGGATTATATACTTCATTCAGTCAGATAGAAACTTAGCTTGAATTGGCCTCAATTACTTCATTCTGCTCCAGCATGATATATAAATATATATATTATTCTGATTGATCTATCAAAGTCATGGGTGGAGTCAAACTATAGAGAGGATCTCGTCCTCCTCTGGGGACACCGAATATTGCTGCTTTGTGGTTGTTTACCAGGACTGTTAGAGCAAGGAGAGCAGTAGGGTTGTTTTATTATTATTGTTTTTTTTTACAGATTCAAATGCAATCCAGTTGAATCAGTCTTGCTTATTAGAATTCCTTCTAATTAATTGGACTGGACTATAGAGTCTGCATGAAAAGAGATTTGTAGTTCAGAATGTCAATACTAGGAGAAATAAAAGGAGACGAATATCAGACCTTTTCCTAATTAAAATCCATGTTCTAATTGTAGCTCAATCTGTGTGGATGAGCTCCGTCTACTCACTCCAGCGCTGCCTGGTCCACTCACTCGATTCCTCCAGAGTGCTTCGAATCGGGCTGAAATAAATGTAAAATAAATAAATAATAATAAGTCAAGGTCAAGGGTCACCTAGAGGTCATGTGCAGCCGTCATTATAGACTCGGGAGGTCAAGACCCTTAGGCATTCAGCTCTTGTCTCCACATGAAAAGATTTATGAGCCATTTAATGCCTTCTGACATGTCCCAGAATCATTCAGCATATTACATTAACGAAAGTGTACAGCAGAGTCGAAGAGTGCGCCGACTGCAGGGTTGAAGTCTGCCCCTGGGGAAAGCCATTTGGCTCAGTGTGATAGCGAATGTTTAGGTAGCCATTGCATCTCCCGTTACTGTGATGTTTTCTTGCTCCTCGTGCCATTGGATTTAGCACTTTTGTTCTGGCAATTTGAAGGAATTTGATCCTCTCACACAGCTAGATGCAAAACTGGATTATGTCTCATGTGAATGTTAAGTAGCAAAGTCTAAAAGCAGACTTCCTTCAGCTGAGCTTAAACTTTCCTCATTATCACACCTTGACGTGTTTAGCTAGTGCCATTAGTACTAGCTAAACGGTCCCATGTAGAGACGCACAAACTAATTGGATATCTTATGTTTAAACTTTTTAATATTTCAACTGTCTGCTTAAGTGAACGTCCTGAAAGGTCCCAGGGTTGAGTGTGTTTGTTCTCACTGAGCACACCGGAAAGCGAATGTTTAATTAGCTCACAAATCCCTAATAAAAAAGTGCTAAATAACCATCTGGGTGCACTGCGTGCTGCTGATGGCCGTGAGAGGACTGCGGCCTGCTGCGCTTTACATTTTTACACTTTTTGTTTTAAAGTCATGCTTATCAGAGCTGCAGTGATGCACCCTGAGAGATCAGGACCTAATTGCTTAATCAGGACGAACACGCTGATTTTAATGACTCGGGTATCCCAGAAGGCATTGCTTTTAATGAGGTCTCCACCTCTTTTCCAGGGTCACATTTTGTACCCTAGAAGCAATGGTTAGAGAAGTGTTAAAATTGCATAAGCATCTGCAGATGTTAATTTATCTTTTTGTGCATTAGGGTGTAACACTCTCTGATCTGTGGCGCTAAGGGATAATGTCACGATGGTGACATTATGGTGACACTTTGGGAGATGTTAAAGGCCAGCTGTTCATTATCAGAGGAGCCTCTGATCTCTCCATTCTCTCTCCCTGGGCTTGTACTGAGTTTTTTTTTTTTTTTTTAAACTAAACTTAATTTAATCTCTATATTAATCTCACAGGAAATCCATGATAATTTCAGGTACGGAAGGATATTAGCAAGATGAGGAGGAAGGGTAGGTGCTTCAGATGGAGGTATTGTAAAAGTGTCCACCTCAAGCTGTTCTGAAGGACAGAAAAGCAAAGATAAGAAAGACAGAAGCCAAGCCTCCCGGCACAGGTTCTGAGGCACATCCCCTGATCTTGCCAGGCGGAGAGCCATGAAACGAGCAAAAGGGGAGGAGAGACGGCAAGAGTGAGGCAGACTGGCAGCAGAAGGAATAGCAGCAATGTTTGAAGGATAGCCGTTCGAGATCTGGATTGATGTCTCAGGGGTTTCCAGGCTTTTGAAAGGGATTTGCTAGTGTAGCTGTGATGAAAACGGAGGCTGCCTGCTTCAAAAGCGAAATGTGCCTTTCTCCATACGATCTTCACTGCATTAATGTCTCTAATCTTTTTATACTCAGTATTATCAGTAACATTTCAAAGACAATGCGATATCACAGGCCTAATACCAATGATGTATTTTTTTCCCCATATGATGATATCATCTTCGTCATATCTCCTGGTCCAGAATGGCAACAGCAACTGTCCTCTTCACATTTATGACCTCTTTCCTCATGTTTTCGTTGATGGACCAATGACCCCTATTTCCCCCTATGTCTCAAGCAGTGTTGGGTGTAACGAAATCCAAGAGAACTTGGATGACTTTTTTGATGTAACGAGTAATCTAAAGCGTTAGATCCGCCATTGAAGTACTTAGTTATTTAGTTATATATTTTTTTAAATGTATCTGTTATTCAGACAATTTATGTAATCCGTGAGTCGGACAGCAGTACTTCCAAATCTTTTAATGTGTGTGTGAAAGTCGTCCTACAAGCCCCGCACCGATAACCCGCCCCCCTCTGTTATTCCTGCTGTTATACCCCTATCTCACCTGTGTGGTTTGACTATGCGAGGACCGATGTGCGGAAAGATCGGCCACCGCGCAAAACCGCGTTAGTAGTTAAAAAAATTATTTAAAAAGTAATTTAACTGGTTACTTTTATTAGAAAGTAACACTGTAATGTAACTGATTACTTTTTAAAGACAGTCATTTTTGAATTTAATTAGTTACTTTAAAAAGTAACATCCCCTGACATTGGTCTCAAGTATTTAATTTGAAAAACTACTTAATGAACCTGTTTTCATGCAATATTTAAGTCTCACGCATGAGGGTTCAGGTAAACCAATCCACCTTTAAGACATAGCATTTTTAATAGAACTCAGCACAGGAGAGTCTATTATGTTGTGTAGATGCTTATTTCACAAGATGACAAATTGATTTGTAGTGGCCTACTGTCAAAAAAAATTTATATATTTTTTCAGCTATCAAAAAGCCTCTTAATACAATTATAATGATTTCACTTTGCCTTGCACATGAGATGTTACAGCTCAGTAAACTGTAATTGGACCTGTTTTTAGGAATCATCAGACTTCCATTATATACACATCACAAACTCATTTGTATAGCACTTCTCAATATTCGAGCAATGAACAGAGACGCGCTCTACTTCATTGCTCTTAATATCATGGCTCCTATTCAAATGACAAACCCTTCATTTAGCTTAACAGACATGATAAATGTGCTTTTTGAACTAGAATACAGACAGCTATTAGAGGGGCATTATTTGAATGCTAAACGGGCATTACTGTGCTTGCCGATTGTGGCCGGCCGGGCTGCTGGAACAATCACTGCAAGCAGGACTTTGAGTGACAGCTGATTCGTCATGCCTGTTGCCATGTTCCTCCTCACTAACTCGGGACAATTAGACCCTTTCCTGTCAATTAATGTGTTTAAAAAGAGCGATAAATGATGCATTGTGAGTTGTTTTATAGTCTCTGTGTGTGTGTGTGTGTGTGTTTGTGTGGTTGTGTGTGTTTGTGCATGCGCGCAGGAGGAAAAAACAGAGAAGTGCGTGCACAGAATGTTATTAACTGGGAAAGCTTTTACAATTACCCGAGTAATTAATGCTAATATAATGTATAGATAAATTTAGATTTTATAATATTCTAATTATCTTTTTTTTTTTGGGGTGGGGGGCTATATGAAGAGCGTCCCTTTATTTCTCTACACTGTCAAAAAAAAAAAATATACAAAAAAGCAAACTGCCTCAACATAAAAAAATTGAGTAACAAAAATGTTACTCAACTTTTAGAGGAATTTGCTGGCCAAACTAAATATTTCACATTGCTGTTTAGTTGACACAACATGCACCCAGTTTAAAATCTTAGGCTGACTCTTAAACTTGTAATTCAAATATTTACGTCAGCTCAAGTAGTACTGTATGGTGATTTTGGGCTCAATTAATTATATTTCTCTAGGGTTGACTTAACCCAGCTTTTCATCTACTCAAAAAGGTACGTTGTCTCCCTCTGATATAGTTCGTTCAAGGTTATTGTTTTTCTATAAAAAAAAACAATTAGCCTAACAATACCCCAGCAATTAAAACAGACTAATATTAATTAAAAACTTTATTATTCCAAAACTAGTCAAAGATAAAATTGATAAAAGTGATCTGCATAAAACAGGAGAATACAGGTTCTATGTTCCTTAAAGGTCAATAAAATACCTGGATACCACCTGATGCTTATCAGTCTCTTACTGATTCTTTTATATTACAATATCATAAACATTTTTAAACACTAGCACAGATGAACAGTTATTTTCCCCCAATTTGTCACACACACAAAAAGAGTCTATGGCAAGAAGAGTTTGTTCCTCAACATGTGAATCTGAGGGACTCTCCAAGTCCAGTAGAAATGGTTCATACTGGATGTGTATGTCCAGTCTTTTTGAAATTCAATGTTCAGAGCACAGACCTGATCAAACATCACTCCTAAAGCTGCTACATGTCACCCAGGCCATCAAGGACTAGTCCTCTTCAACACCCCAACGACTTCATCAGCTTGTTCACGCTCCGACTTCATCAGCTCAGTAGCTCCAAAAGGCCACCCGTCACTCCATGTCTAGTTATGATAAAAATAAAATATATTAATAAGGCTATATACCACCAGTGTAAAAAACTGTTTCTGGAATTTTAATGATGGGTTAAAGCTATGTACCTGTATTGCTTCATATTCAAAAAGGTTTTGATATTTTCAATTGTTTTACTTTGTCATTCTCGGGAGTATTGTTTTTTTTTTTGTTTGTTCAGTCTGTGCCTCTAATGTTTACAGGAACACAATGGTACCTGTTGTCTCAGCGTATACCACAATGCAATATTAATTCATTCAACATTTATTTATTTGGATTTTTTACAGTGTATATAACACTGGCCTCCCAGGAACTCTTTAATGGCTCAAACATGTCAAAATGGCTTGGCAAGAGGTCTGGAGTGTACAGGAGATGTGGCAATAACTTCCAGCTGAGTTATTGTAATATGCAAGTGGTGTTGTTGAATGATTGTACCCTCTTCAGTAAGAGAAGTGAATTAATGAATAAATGTTAAGCAAGTTAGCTACAGGTTATTGGTTGAATTTCAAGGCTCAGGGCGTTCCACTTGCTGAGGTCGTCATTTATGGACGTACGGCCTTCTTTAAAACGTTTGCATCATTAAAATGTTTTATTGAAACTAAGAGTCTCATCACTGTACTGTGCTTGAAGTCTTCGGTAAATGTCAATCAGTTTTATGCAAGAAGTTTCATTACAAATCCCGGATTGATTTGAACGTCTCTTGTATATCACATATATTTGCACGTTCGATGAGATAACACCGCCAGTGCATTGTAAAAAGTCTAAAATCATAACGTTTTTGTATTACATCATAATCATAAATTAAGATTTATTCATTAATTCATCTTCAGTAACTGTTAATCTAGGTCAAGGTCCCGATGGGGATACACTACGAACAGCACTCTAGTCGATCACAGGGCATCATGCACACACATGCTTGACACTTTGGGGAATTTATCCTCCCTGCATGTTTTTGAAGGAGGGGGGAACCATAAAATCCAGAGGAAACCCATGCAAACACAGGGGAAACCTACAAAACAACACACAGACTGTAATCCAATCTCAGGATTGAACCAGGGACCCTGAATCTGTAAGTCAACACCAATAGATGCCGCACCACTATGTTCCACATTAACACTATAGGGTTTTCTAATTGCTCTCTATGATCAGACACGTGTTTTAATAACATTCTCTGAGTCTAACATATTGGCTACACAAGAACAAGAAACTGTAAATGCCACTCATGATTTTTTACCACGAGTTCTGCGTTGACATTTGGCTGGAAATAATTTCACAGTGGAATTAAATGATTGATGATCTGATGGTTCCAGGCATCACTTGTACAGAGCTGCAGTCTGATTGATAGCATTGTGCTGCATTGTTGGTGTGGTCAGTTTTCTCCTGAGTGTTTATTTGCTTCATATCGGAGAAAATATCTAACTGGCATTTCAAATGCCAAATAGCTACTTGACAATTGACTTATTGGGGTGATGTAATGATTTCAGGTGATGTAATGAACGGAAAACATCCTGCAGGTTTAAAATGCAAGAACATATTATCATTTAAATGACTGATTCATTTGTGCGACCTTGTCGTCAGGTCCTCTGCTGAACCCCACATGGTTCTGCACAGATTGAGCCTGCCCCACAGAAGATCAAATTAACATAAAAGCAATTAATTCAATAATTAGTCTGCTTTAATCACACCATTTGCCATATACTTTCAGATGTAATTATTTATTCTATAATTAATGAAGGGTGATTAACAGTGAGATTTCGATGAGCCGTATTTGAGTTTGTGCTGGTTTAGCGTCTTCTAATTGAGAAGCTAGACCATTAATTTTGGACAAGGTCTTGACATCAGATCTTCTCGGACAGGGAAGTGTAGTTCTGAATTAATTTATGCTGGTCAGACGTGAGGAGGAATCTGTACACAATGATAGCGGTAATGTGTAAACAATGCTTCAGCCGAGACTGCCATTGTCGAATTCAAGACAAGGACTACCTGACGTCAAGTCAAAAGTGAGTCTTATGGGAGAGTCAAGGTTGAGTCCAAATGACAGCAAGACAATAAACCATAAAATCCTTTTTTGATGCCACCGCCTTTACTTCAAGTAAAGAATTACACTCTTGCATTAGGCCAATGATGTTTTCTAGAAAAATGTGATTACTTTTGACAAACTTTGTGAATGCAAAAAGGAAAATACAACACAAACATTATTTTTTACTTTCAGTCAAGACCAGCACCATATTTAGCAAGACTAATGCCAACATTAAGACAAGTCTAGGTACAATCAGAGTACCAGCTATGAATACCAATATGTCCAAGACAAATTCAAGTCAACACATAAATCTGCTATAGTCCTACCCACTAGAGACATTTGTAGCTATAATGATAGTTTTGAATGTTATATTTAAGTATAGAGTAAAGAGGAGTCTGGAGCAGTGGTAGCCAAGGTGATGGGGGCTCTGGGTTGCTGATTGAAGTGCCGGGTGCTCGAGACCCACCACCACCTGGTTGGTACTGCTGGGCCCTTGGGCAATGCCCTTAACCTTATGCCCATATATAATACCCAGCCACTGACATGCAGGGCTTCCTCAGTGCCAGTTCTAAGCCTGGAGAAATGGGTAGGTTGCAGCAGTAAGACCTTTACCAATAACTTGAAGATTGAATTATTCGATGTAGTGACCCTGAGAAAGGGAAAAAGACTGAAGGGAAAAGAATCATTGGAGTCTAAGGAAAAATGTCTAAATTAGTTGTTATATGATATGGAAGGAAAATGTTTAACAGTGCTGTTATCTCTGCAAAAATGAACCCATTAAATTATACAAACTTGCATACTAATTTTAACTTTTACACAATGAACATTTTTTATGAACATAAAATAGACATAAATATGCCCTTAATCTACCCCAAAAGCCCATAATAATAAAGTATAAAATATTATGAATGGTTTGACTGCAAAGTGATAAACAACTTCACTTCATCTGGTTATATTTAAAACATCTAGTTATACAATCAGGATTTGTGAAAACTATTATCACCTTATGGGATTTACAGTACATTGCCAGTCAAATGTTTGGTCACACATTCTAATTCTATTGTCTTTCCTAATAATCTCCTTTAAACAGTTGATATTGAGATGTGTCTGCTACTGATGACAGCACTAATCTGAGGTGCTGTAAATTGGTGATTTAAGGCTGTTAGCTCTGCAGCAGAGGTAAGTTTTGGTCTTGCTTTCCTGGGATGGTCTTCATGAGAGCCAGTTTCTGTTTTTATTGTTGTTACTTAATTACATAATTCCATTTAATAATAATGTTATTTTATAATTTTGAAATCTTCCCATATTGTTCTAGAATGTAGAAGTAGAAGTAAATTACTAAACAAAAAAAATGGATTAGAGGTTGTGTTCAGACTTTTGACTGGTTCTGTATAAGTGGGTGGATGATGCCTGGACAGACGTTACACAGCACATCCCTAAGTATGATAAGTTGTTGTCATCAACTACTGAATTGAAACTGAAACTGCTAGAGGAAGAAGCTGTAGACTGTAAACTGAACTTTTCATTTTGTTAAAACTCAATGCACACATGAGAGATACTAAACTATATTTATATGGCTATAATTCTGACTGATTTATCCACTGTGGCAAAACTGTAGGAGATGGACTTATAGCATAGTGCTATATCATGCACAATACACACTGATATAACCCAAACTATTCTGACAAAAATATGTTGCCATTTGTTCTTTTTAACAGCAATCTGACTCCAAGAGACCACGCATAAGATATTGTTTACTTCTTGCTTCTTTTGAAAGAGCTCATCAAGGGGTGTGAATACATATGTTATTCTTCTTTTGGCAGTACTCATTAGGGGTCGCCACAGCAGATCATTTTCACATATTTTATTTATTCATTTTATACAGGTTTTATTCTGGTCACCCTTACTAACATAATACGAACAATTTTATCTGAGATTGTGACAAGCACTGGCCTGTGCACCCCATTGAGTAGGGTTCCCATATTGGGAATCGAACCTTGGTCTATGTGAAAGGTGAAAATTTATATGCAACAAATATATACATATGCCATAAGTGAATGTCAGCTTTGTTGTTTAATAAATTCTGTTACATAGTGTATGTGTATATATCTTCACATGTATGAATCAAATCTTATTTGAGTCAATTAAGGACAAATCAATTCCAGGTTAGAATTGTAAAAGCTTTAAACTCCACTTTTGTGGGATGCACGGCTCATTAACCTGTTCATTACTGAGCTTTTAGTAAACCCAGTTTCCCTTTAAAATGTTCAATATTGTGTCACCTTGTGACACTGCCCCTTCAACCAACATCAACCAGAAACAGTTTTTCTTTAAAAACACCTTCTTCTTTTTTTCAGGTGAGAGACATTTTCTATTTTTTCCTTGCTATATTTTAAATTTGGATTTCATCACACTTGAATCATAGATAGTTTAATGTAACATGTTTTACATTCCTGACAATCATCACAAATGCATACAGTATGAGAAAGGAGGTGCAGGTCAACATGGTTTTATTACAATTGGCACACCTAAGTCAGAATCATAGTCAGGAGGCAATTTACATATATATATATATATATATATATATATATATATATATATATATATATATATATATATATATATATATATATTTATATTTGGTGATTGTGATGTAGCTTCTGTTAGGGGACCTGACTTGAATGGCAGGCAGGAGAGCTGGGGCTATGCAACTGTGGCATGGCAGTTGTAGATTTTCTGTGACATTATTCATACATTGAAATACATTGAAGGGTCCCATATAACAATGTAACAATTACCCCCAGTTTCATTTCTTCTTTACTGTTCACTTCTTAGGAACCAGCTGTCCACTGTATGTGAGACTTTGGGGTTGGTGTTCCAGGGAACAATGGCATCCATCTCAGTGACAAAAGGCTAAGATGGATCAGGGTGGTTGAGGCTTCCTTATGTCTCTTCAGGGCATGTGTGGTTCCTGAATTCCACTACAGACACTTTCCCCCCCTTTTTCAGGATGTACAGTGGGGCAAAAAAGGCTTGTAATTTTCATCATAGGTACAGTATACCTCAACAATGAGAGACAAAATAAGGGGGGGGGGGAATCCAGAAAATCACATTGTAGGATTTTGAATAATTGGGAAATTCCTCTGTAAAATAAGTATTTGGTCACCTACAAACAAGCAAGATTTTCTGGCTCTCACAGACCTGTAACTTCTTCTTTAAGAGGCTCCTCTGTCCTCCACTCGTTACCTGTATTAATGGCATCTGTTTGAACTCGTTATCAGTATAAAAGACACCTGTCCACAACCTCAAACAGTCACACTCCAAACTCCCCTATGGCTAAGAACAAAGAGCTGTCATAGGACACTAAAAACTAAATTGTAGAGCTGCACCAGGCTGGGAAGACTGAATCTGCAATAGGTAAGCAGCTTGGTGAGAAGAAATCAACTGTGGGAGCAATTATTAGAACATGGAAGACATACAAGACCACTGATCTGGGGCTCCACGCAAGACCTAGTGAGTGACCTGCAGAGAGTTGAGACCAAAGTAACAAAGGCTATCATCATCACATTGCGCCGCCAGGGATTCAAATCCTGCAGCGCCACACGTGTCCCCCTGCTTAAGCCAGTACATGTCCAGGCCCATCTGAAGTTTGCTAGAGAGCATTTGGATGATCCAGAAGAGGACTGGGAGAATGTCATATGGTCAGATGAAACCAAAATAGAACTTTTTGGTCAAAACTCAACTTGTCGTGTTGCATCCAAAGAACACCATTACCTATTGTGAAGCATGGGAGTGGAAACATCATGTAACGTGAGATTTTGAGTGCAAACCTCCTTCCATCAGCAAGGGCATTGAAGATGAAACGTGGCTGGGTCTTTCAGCATGACAATGATCCCAAACACTCCGCCTGGGCAACAAAGGAGTGGCTTCGTAAGAAGCATTTCAAGGTCCTGGAGTCTCCAGATCTCAACCCCAATATAAAATCTTTGGGGGGAGTTGAAAGTCTGTGTTGCCCAATGACAGCCCCAAAACATCACTGCTCTAGAGGAAATCTGCATGGAGGAATGGACCAAAATACCAGCAACAGGTTGTGAAAACCTTGTGAAGGCTTACAGAAAACATTTGACCTGTGTCATTGTCAACAAAGAGTATATAGCAAAGTATTGAAATGAAATGTTGTTATTGACCAAATACTTATTTTGCACCATAAATTCTTTAAAAATAATATAATGTGATATTCTGGATTTTTTTCTTACATGTATTTTGTCTCTCATACCTATGATGAAAATTACTTACTTTTTCTGTTCTTCTACTTTTTAAGTGGAGGAACTTGCGCAATTTTTTGCCCCACTCTATGTTAAATCTTCTAATGGCACCAGAAGTTTGCAAATCCGAGGAAGCACCGCACTTCTACGGTTGGGTGCCACAGTGATGCCACAGTGATGGAGTGGACTTGGAGATGTAGGATGTGGCAGTGCATAAACCAACTCTTTCCAACTTCTTGCTGTCATCTAGCATGGATCTGGTCTGCCTCAATGTAAAGCTCAATACCACATAAATATTGCTGGGCTTGGTGCAATGGGGACAGAACCTGGCATGTCCCCTCAATTTTGATCTGACCTCAATTTTAATCTGACCCTGCTGCAAAGGCTCTGAGAATGGTAACTTGTGGTGGTGGAGACATACTTTGGCAAGCCTTCTGTTCCTCAGTAGCACAAACAGGCAGATGGAGATGTCAGTGAGAACGTTTAGAGGCACCTGGTCATCACAACATGCCAGGTCCATAAGAATATCACCAGTGCTTGATGGAATGCTGCCTTAAAGACTGGCTCTTTACAGCCACTACCTGCTCTCAGGGTACAGAAACACATTGGGACCCTTACTTTAGGGAAAGTCATTGCTTTCCAATTTCCTTGCACTCAGTGGAAACACATGCTGGAACATTTGCAGGAATCGTTCATAGGAGGTACAGGTCTTGGTGCCAGATCACTGTAGCCCAGGATAGCGCCTTGCTGCAGATTGATAAAGTGGGATGTTTTGGTATGCTCTGGAACTCCTCTTGGTGCACAAAGTAAAGAAGCACTGCAGCATGAAGTTCTTGAACCTGGCAGGGTCGTTGGAATACTTGTCATGGCAAGCTATAAGCACCCAAGCAGAGAGAAAGGCTTCTGCTGGCGACATCCGCAGAGCTGACAAGGAGACCTGGAGCTACGCCATCTGAGCAGTGAGCTGTTCAATCTGCCGATGTTGCTCCCCTATGATGCGGCCCTGATGCTTGGCGGCAGGTGAAATCACCTGCTGTGGCCGTGAGATGGTGAAGTATTCTGTCACGAATGCAAAACAGGACGCAGGTGCAGGACAACAGTGTTTTATTATACTTGGCAAACAGAACACAAATGTAAGTCAGAATTGTAATCAGGATGCAAGCAAAGGACGGGCGATCAACAAACATTATTAATTAGGCAGGGCAAAAGCAAGACAAGGAAACCAGAAGCAAGATGACAATTAAGTAAACAATCAACAAACCAAGTCTTGGTAACAACGGGCAGAAACTGTGAATTTGGCGTGGGAGGGTGGCTGTGACGAGGGTCAGATGTGTACAATCAGGGTGAACATGAACATTAGAATGTCTGACATGGTGGAGTGTTGGAGTCATGTTGGTAGGTTCTGCTTTACTATGAGAAATGGAGTTTGATATGTATTTATATTATTTATATATGCATATTATTATATACAATATGACTATATAAAATGAGTGTGTGTGTGTGTGTGTGTGTGTGCGCTCTGCGATGGATTGGCATGCTGTCCAGGGTGTACCCTGCCTTGTGCCCAGAGTCTCCTGGGATAGGCTCCAGGTCCCCGTGACCCTAAATACAGGATAAAGCGGTATAGCAGATGAATGAATGAATGAATGAATGAATGAATGAATTATTATATATTATATAGAGTTCTTTTACGATTGGTGTTTGTAAATTTTTTATAATAATTATTATTATTATTTATTGTTGTTGTTTTTCTGCAATCGGGGGTCCGTTCTTCGTACGTCGCTTGACACATCCGAGATGAATTGACAAATCTAAGATGAGATAATCGTGCTAATTACGATCTGGCTAAGTATAGCTGGATTGAGTTGTCTAGGATTATTGCGGGTTCGTGCGTTGGTTTAAAAGGCGATATGCATCGACAATAGAAACACTGATCACAACCCCTTCGATTGGTTGTCGAAATGGCAAAAGAGTGGTTACATTTTTTTTCTAATCGCTATAAAATATTATATTAGAACATAAATTCATAGGTTTATGTTTTACAAATTACATGAGACAATAAAATAAAATAAGCAATATGAAAATATATATGTTGTATATGAAAAAATTTAAATATTAATATTTTTTTCAAATACACGTATACTTTTATATTATTTATTTTATAATAAAATTTGTTTCGTCCAATTTTTCATTATAAAAAATATTTATTTTTATTATATATAAATATTAATTTTCATATTTGCATATTGGTTCACGACAAACCCCTGAAAAATAAATGTTACAAAATAAACATTATACAATGATTTGTATTAATGGTCTTGACGGCTGTCTCGTGCCTAGGCTTCATTATAATAGTAATATCATATTTGATAATAATAAACCTATGAATTTATGTTCTAAAATAATATTTGATAGCGATCATGTGTGTGTATATATGCAAGATGTATTAATGGGTTACATTAGCAATTTAAAAGCAACACAAGAAATGCATTTACAGGATGACAAAATTTTGGTAAAAATATATATATACTTTATTACTTACTTATTCATTCATTCATTTTCTATACCGCTTAATCCTGTGTTCAGGATCGCGGGGGACCTGGAGCCTATCCCAGGAGACTTCGGGCACTAGGCGGGGTACACCCTGGACAGGGTGCCAATCCATCGCAGGGCACACACACATACACACACTCACACACACAATCACACACTACGGGCAATTTGGGAACGCCAATTAGCCTAACCTGCATATCTTTGGACTGTGGGAGGAAACCGGAGTACCCGGAGGAAACCCACCAAGCACGGGGAGAACATGCAAACTCCATGCACACAGAGACTGGAATCGAACCCAGACCCTGGAGGTGCAAGGCGACAGTGCTAACCACTACACCACCGTGCTACTTATTTATTATAAAAATAATTTAAGGTTATAGTTCCTTTATTTCTTTAGTATAAGAAGGCAAGAATGTGTGTATAAAATGGTATTATTGAAATGTTGTGTGTGTGCAGGTATATTTATTACTGTAGTTATTAACTTACTAAAAAAATGTTTTACATTTACTAATGAAATTTCACACATGAGCACAATGTTCTCACATTAACAGAACATGTTGCCACATTTAGCTAACCTCCTTCAGCATTTGCATGATACACAAGTTATTTATGGATTTATGAGATTTAAGGATAATTGGTTCGAGTGAGAGTAAAGTGGGAGATTTTTCCGAGAAGGCTACAACTGTACATGGCCTGAATGGCTCTGTGTGTGTACCTGTGCTCACTTGCATTGATCTTTCTCTAATTAGAATCGCTCTCTAAATCAGACGACACTGAGGAACTGAGTCACCGTGAGACCATGTTACTGCTCAGAGGGGAGGCTTGCTAACAGGAGGCACATAAAATAAAGCAACAAGCAACGGTTACATGCAGATTTCTACCGTTAACTTTGATGCCCTTCCCTTGCTAGCACTCTCTCATCCTGCCTCCACAGTTTCTTTTGTCGAAAAAAGTGGATTTGGAAAGATAAACGATCGTCTCAAACCTGTTCGGAGAGAGACACATATGAAGTAACCGGGTCCCTCCCCAGACTCACAGCGTTTCGATGTCGACTCGCTATATAAGCTCGAGTCGTCAGTAGTGATTCAGACTTCAGCCTCTCACGTTTGCCACCTACACAGGCCCTTGTGTATGCCGCAGATGAGAGCGGAGATACATGTGCAGTCAGCTGGCCTTACATCCCAGAATAGACCGGTAACTACGGCAACTGCATCTGTGTGAGCGAGTGTGTTGGAGGGAGTGTACAGAAGTTAATGTGCCAGCCCCCCTCCCTTTTCCTCTCTCTTTTTCTCTCTGTAATTACATGTAATTGGTGTTCCCCCTGAGACAACCCTACGAACGTGAATCCCCCACTCACTTTTTTCTTTGATTTAAAAGTGGCTTCATGCATCCCTTACCCATGTGCCAATAACGATCATTGGTAATTTGTTGATGAGAGGTAGTCACGGTGTTGAGATGACCCTCTCAACTCCAGCCCATAATTACTTCTACAACTGGTATATGCAGCATGTGCTCACCAACACATCTCTCTCACACCCCCACATGCTCATGCAACTGCTCTCACCTTCCGTCTCCTCTTGATATTTAGTGATTTCTCTTCCCTAGAATTACCTGACTGTCATTTTAAAGCTTTTTTTTCATCTTTTCTGATCAGCATTGAGATGTCTGTCTCTGGGTTTTCAGTCAGAGCGGCTGCTGACTTGACAGGTCAAATATACAAGCCACAACATACTGTATGGCCATAAAGTGTGTAAACCCAGACTGGAGATTAAATAAAATGGAGGATTTAGGAGCAGACTTTTTCATGTGGTTTCCTTTCTTCAGTTCCGTCTCTCTTTTGCCATGCATTCATTAAAAAGTAACTTGTGTAAGGCTGTAAGGCTATGTGACTAGTTTTTCACTCTGTGTGTGTGTGTGTGTGTGTAAATGGTGAAGGTTGCAGGTTTAAGATGGTGGCATGTGTATTTATGCTCAGAGGTGGCCAGCCTGCAGACAGGATTGAGTGTGTGTGGACAGGTCCATTTTTCAGCAGTTTCTCCGCAGGCTGCTCCTCAAGGTCTCTTCGTCACGTCTCCGATTGTTTAATGAGAACTGCGAGGACACGGAGACACCTGGCACCGCCGAAAGTGAAAGAAGTGAGAAAACAAAGAGGGCAGAACCGAATCGCGAGAAAAAATACGGAGCTTTGTGATGAAGATCACGAATAGATCATGAAATGTTCTCATCTGTATTTAATGGGGAAAAAAAGAAAACAATTTAAAAAATGGATTTTCAAAGGAACGATGTGTTCCACTCAACAGGATTCTGTCTGGGAGAAAAAGAGAAGGAAATGAGAGGATAGAGAACATAAGCAGTGTGTGTGTTTGTGTGTGTGTTGACACTGATTTACAGGACATTTCTTAATGACACCACCACTACACAATTCTAGCTTTGCGGGGGAGAGAGAGAGAGAGAGAGAGAGAGAGAGAGACGATGGACTTTTGACATGGTAGTAACTATGGCAACCTTCGTCCTCTGCTTGCATTGACAGAGTGCTGCTTTTAATGGTGCTGAGTGAAACATGGCCAAAGACCCCTCGCTCTGACTCCGGACACAAGTTATGGCCCAAATCTGGGCTTGGGGCGAGCGCTATGGAGCAGTAACCAAGGTCATGGATCAAAAGGGGTCATCCATCTTCAGTCAGCTCAGAGCCGAGCCTGTTTAGATCCCTGCAGTCGTCTGGTCCTTTGCTCCGTATCTGTTAGCAGCAGATCTCTTTACTTGACACTGAAAGACCTTTATAAAGCTCATAAAGAATATAGCAGGAAATGGAATGGAGTCCCATTACCTTACGCTAATGTGAAACGAATACCATTACGGCCATAAATCTCAGGCTAGTAAACCTCGGCATGTGTCAGAGCGGCATATCTACAGCGGTTAAGAAGCCACAGTACGCCGTGCGTGGTGCACGCTCCACTCCGGTCAATGAGCGCGGACGTAACGCAGTGATTTGACCTTAATGATTACGGATATTTCCGGCATCCAAAATACATTCTTCTTTTGCCAGTTGTAGTCATTCCTGGAGTCTGAAAATATCACCATTTACGGCGTTTCCTGTGACAGGAATAAGGTGGCGTTACATCATTCTTGTGTGGGAGGCTCAAATGTAGTTTGAGCTGCAAGAGAAAGGCCAAAGAAGAGCCACGTTTCAAAATGCCAGCAGCTAATTTTAGTGTTAGGATGGAAAACCAGACCAAATTTTTTTTTTTTTTTTTTTTACAACTTGATTCATTAAACCCGTTCGTTTTTTTACGCAGCATTTCATTATATATGTATATAAGCACAAATACACACATGATAATCCAATGACTGCTTTTTATCTGCCAGATTGAAGGGCATTTTGAAGGGCACTTTGAAGGCCTCGCCGCAGCACTGTCCTTGAGTCAGGGTTGACGCTGTGATCTCTTTTTAATGATGTACTCGGTGTTAGTCCGGTCTCTGTCGCTTCACGGAGCGTGCGGGGATTGATGCTCCATATGCTGTATATTAGTGCTGGAACAGT
The DNA here is from genome assembly GCA_030522415.1 of Channallabes apus. Lineage (NCBI taxonomy): Eukaryota > Metazoa > Chordata > Actinopteri > Siluriformes > Clariidae > Channallabes > Channallabes apus. The sequence continues at coordinate 22,239,439 of CM060109.1, forward strand.
GAGATGCTAATATAATCAAGTAAGCTCACTAAACACACTAAACATTCCCTGTGGGTTCCTGCCAAACATTTATTCTCAACACATATCTTCCTTCTGTATGTGTTTTTAAGGGGAGAGAAGAGGTGCACTGTGTTTCTGTAAATGCCCAGGTTTCGATTTTTTTGGGGTGTGTGTGTGTGTTACAGGACATGTGGCGTTATGAGGGTCTGGATGATTGATTTTTTTCCCTCTGATGTTGATAACTGACAGTTGCAGTGTGTCAGAATCATGTGTTTAACCAAGTTATACTGGTTCTAATAGTGAGGCCCATCTTTCTTCACTACCTTTCCACTATACTGTATATATATATATATATATATATATATATATATATATATATATATATATATATATATGTGTGTGTGTGTGTCTCAAAGCAGGCTGTAAAAATAAAGTGCATGGCTTAATGCATTTGCTTTGCCTCCTTAAGCTGACCGAGCTGTCGGCTAGCTCAGCTCTGTGTTTCTGAGCGGCTTTTCGACAGCACAGCAAACACGAGCTTTGCAAGCGAAGTATCCGTGGGAACGTGTTAATTACTAGATCACAGGGAATTTTTCAGCTGTCTTTGATAACGCGCTCCTCCAGCCGTTTCGTTCTTTTTAAACGGCTCAAACGAAACATTTCACCCGATCTCCGAAACGTTTTATCCGAGCTGAGCCATGGACCGCACTCATAGATCAAAATGACACGTGTGTGTCTGTGGATCGCGTCTGGTGTTTATTACCTCGCTGCTTTTTTCCTACTGCCGCATTAGCCTCGCCTTCACTTCGTCTTCTCCTGTCTTGGCTCTGTCTTGGGGGGTCAGTGTGTGTTCAGGCTTTTCGCTCACCCGAGTCAGGCTCGGTGTTACACACATTAAACACTTCTACAGGACAGGACAGCCTCCAGAAGCCTGCACGCCCAGTCCATTGCTCCTGACTTATTTGGCACACTTTGATATAAAGTACCTGCCAAAGGAGAGAACATACACCACACACACACACACACACACACACACACACTGAGAGACACATACACACCCTGAGCATTACTGTTGAAGACTCATCTGGAAGAAAAACAGACAGTCACACTGTGAAACCAGCCAGCCGGATCGACACCAGCTGATACGTGTTTGTATGTGTGTGTGTGTGTGTATGTGTGTGTGTATGTGTGTGTGTGTGTGTGTGTGTATGTGTGTGTGTGTATGAGAGATGAGGGGATACAAACTGTCCATTTGCTCATCCGTTTGCTCACAGAGCAACTTTGTGTGTGTGTGTGTGTGTGTGTGTGTGTGTGTGTGTGTGTGTGGTGGGGGGATGCAGCCATTTTCTCCTCATGGCCTGTGGCAGAGGATTGATGGGGAGTGTTTGGTTTTTTTTTTTTTTTCTCGATCCAAGTGTAAGAAAATACCCAGTTTTGAAATAACACCTAGAATATTAATTAAGTCGCGGAGCATCGAGTTGCTCCCAGGTGGACTCGTATTAATTTAACACTAAACAATTTTGTGGAAAACGCTTTTGCTCTAGAAAGCTGATCCAGTAATGCAAACAGCTCGGAATGAATCAATGGAACTCATTTGCATCGTACTTAACTTTAGTCTAATGCTAAATAAGCAGGTTTATCCCTTCTTAATACTGAACTAGCTCGATAGCTCAATAGCTCTACAACTGGAATGATGCTTTTTAAAAAAAAAAAATAATAATAATAATTTTTTTAAGTCTCACATGGACAGCAAATACTCTCAAAAATTGTTCTTCCATATTTCTTTATTTTATTACGTCTGCGAGACTCGTTTCTGTAAACCCCCCTAAACACTTCCTCCATCTGCTCCTTCATCTGTGCGGCTTTTTTTAAAGGAAGGGTTTTAACAACAGCCCTAAAAGGCGCGCGTGTGTTACACTCTTTCTAATTAGCGAGCATGGGAATATGTGAGACTAAACGAACGATGTCGTAGGGACCTCATTGTGCATGGTGGAGGGGTGTTCGCCACAGCTATCTACCTTACCTGCGCTGTTTGTTGTTTGCGCTTGTTAGAGACCGTAATTGTGTTTCTGTTTAGCGCCGAGTGCGTTTCACTCCGACGATTCAGCCTGCTCTTTCCAAAAACCATATCTTACCAATGCTTCCATTAGGAGCGGAGCAGCATCCACGCCCTCGAGCTGTTAGCATTTTAATACGCTCCATTATTCACTGCTTTACCAAAGAGCACTTTACCCCCTAATCATTTTTTATCGTGTATAGAAAGTTCTGGATGTTGGAGGACACCCTGTGCGCTTTGACAGGAATTCGAGAGCTTTATATAGATTCATATTAATCCAGTGGCCCTTCAGAAGCGCTGTTGATTAACCCACATAACCAGAATAAGATAATTACCTTTGCTCTTTTTCCTCACTAATTCTCCGTGGATGTCGTCGAATGAGACAAAGATGGAAAGACAGAGCGAGTCCATTATGTGTTAGTTATTAATATGTTGTTGTTGCCTAATTAAGTCACATCATTTCCGTAACATTTATATTCCAGGTGCTGGAATCAATTTAGGGTTTTTTTTTGTGTTTGTTTTTATAAATAAACAGTGTTCGTTAATGCATTTCCAGTATTTGCTCATAATTTTGCAATATGATGCCACGTGTGGAAATTCGTACAAGATATGCACGCGCATGCATACACACACAAGCAAATAAGACCTGCACAGTGATGATACTGTGACACAGGACAGCGGAAATACTAATTAATGTTTACACAAGAACCAACCAATCACAGTCGTTTACAGCTGGGAAAGATCTGATTGATTGACAGCTCGTACACACAGGGAGTTTCCCCTCCACAGCATAACTCATCCATCAAAGTGCCTTGGATTACCACACACACACACACACACACACACACATGCAGACATACACAGGCACACAGAAAGCACGACCAGGGGGGGGGGGTGAAAGCTGCAGAAATAATGTCTATCATTATCAAAACAGAAGGCTGAATGATTTTTTTGTAGCGGTGTCTCGGACGAAGGCAAAAAACAAACCAAAAAACAACAAAAAAATAAAATAAAATGCCATCAGCGTCCACATCACGTTAGATATGGAATTGTATAGCTGGCGCGCGCAGCTCGATCTCCATGACAACCTGATAAACAGCATGGCTATTAGATTACAGAGATGAGCCGGCGTTTTGTATAATGTATAATAATTCCGCTATAAGAGCGCCTCGGAGTGTCAAGCGCTTCGCTTTGAGTCGTACATGCGCGCAGTGCTAGATCAGATTATGCAGAGTGCAAGTGCAAGACTAAATTGCGAGCCACTCTAGCCTACACATTGTGTCATATAGTCTGCGGGTTGTGCAATAGCGACTCGAGAGCTGTATGGTGGAGTGCGATGGCATTTAAGGCTTCTGCCCACAGAAGGAACTACGTATTAACCAGTCCTCATACGTGCTAATATCTCGGACGGCCAATTTCATGCACTTTCTTTCTTTTGTTTGCTTCTACTTTACTGAGATCAATTTCTTGCAAGTACAATATTAATATCCTTTTAAGCATTAAAACAAGGCCTCAAAGTGATGTATGCTCTGTGTGTTTTAATGATCTAAAGCTAGAAGCTGTAACTGCTTCAGTAAGCCGTTCTGCTCCTACAGTTTGTCCCTGGCTTTGTATTCTTTTTTTTTTTTTTCCTTCTAAACCACAGAAGAATAATAAAGCAGCGTAAAAAAAACCAAAGAGGTGTGAAAAGCCCTGACCTTATACAAACTAAATTCTCTTCCCCACGAGGAAAAGTTTAAATAGCTGACACAGAAGCCTCATTGATGTCTCCTTGCCTGCCGGACTAATTTCCGCTACTGTCCTTTTACTCTGCTCTCGCTTAGACAGACAGATAGACATTTTAATTCAGAGAGAGAGAGAGAGAGAGAGAGAGAGACGGGGGGATCTCACTGTGAAGGTCTAACAATTTCCTCTGTCAAATGAAATCAAATCAAAGAGCTCATCATCAAAATTAAAACCTAATTATTATTTTATTTTTTTTTCCGAAGAGAAAAGAGACTACTGTAAAAGACTAAAAGAGATGAAACCAAATACATTGTCTAATTAAATCTGAGAAACTTATACCACTCACATCTGTGAAATTACTTTTCCCTCGCTTTGTTTTGTGCCGTGTATTCAAGGTTTCTAATTTAATATCAGGAGATCAGTTTTTATGAGATCATTTCACTATGACTGCATGTGTGTGTGTGTGTGTGTGTGTGTGTGTGCATACGTGCTGGGTCTGGAGTACTGTCACTTCCCCATATTTCATCGAGCCTGCCACAGTAAAAATGGAACTTGTCAAGCTGGGGTCTACTCAGCCTCTCCAGGAAATTGCCACTTGTACAAATTTGTTGGCAAAAATATTGACCTGAAGTGAATTCTCGAGTAGGCGACTATATGATGGTGTATCTCTGTGGAGGGGGGAGAAAAAATGGTCCAATATGGTTGTCATTAGAGGGAACCTGTTAGAGTATGGTAATTCCAAGTAGGAATTGATGGACCTTTACGGATATGTGTTTATTAGCATAGCGTTTACCTTTATAGCGGTATAATCAGCCAGCCTTTTAAGATAATGTAGACAAAGTATGGGCTTAATCTGGCTGAAGTGTGTACCCTAATTGTACTCGTAATTCACTGTCGGTTCATCGATTTAACAAATCACTCTTTATCCACTCCGTGCATAATCACATGCCTTTCAAATGCACACAATGAGGTGCTTTATTTGCTCGTAGTTTTGCTGCGTAATTGCTTAATTAGGAAGTGTTTTGAAGAGTTCACGGCCCGTGACTGACTGGAGGTAAAGATAAAGGTCATGCCTTTTGTTCAGGACCCTGCATGGCATTGAGCCAGCGTGGTAATGCTGTAGTGTGTAAGGAGGTAGTGTGGACTTTAATGATGCTGATCATGAGAACTCATGGATGGTGTGGTTTATAAATCCTTAACATAGAGAGAGAGAGAGAGAGCTGAGTGGGCTGGTTATACTGGAAGTTAGAAGAACTCTCAGATGGCTAACTGTAGGAGTACACTTCTCCCCTCAGGCAGGGTGAGAGATGCAGAATTAGAGCTGTGTGTGTGTGTGTGTGTGTGTGTGTGTGTGTGTGTGTGTGTGTATATATGTGTGTGTATGAATGTGCACATTTGCAAAAGAGGAACACAGAGACAGAATGACAGAGGAAAAAAGTGAATATGTGTGTGCGTGTGTGTGCGTGTGTGTGTCCTTTTGAGTGGGCTTTTCTTTTGCTGCGAACCCCCTCATCGTTATGCAACTCACAGAGTAAGAGACTCACCCTGGACAGGACTGCAAAGTGATTGGGAAAACACACGCATGCACGCACGCATACACACACACACACACACACACACACATATATATATATATATATATATATATATATATATAGTATATAGACACACATGCAATTGTGGACTGTCTGTTTAAAAACTGTCTCAAATATTCTTTGTGTCTTATGAATTATTTTAGGACATTTGTTAAAAAAAGTATTTTACATGCAAAAACAATTCATCAATATTATTGATTACTTTGTCCTTTTTAAAAAAAAAGAAAAAGAAAAGAAAAGAAAGTCAAATGATAATCATCATATTTGATCATGGATGTTCATTAAGATGGTCAGTGTATTGATTAGTGCACAAAAAGCTTCCAGGATTCCAGGATAAAATCATTGGGATTTCAAAGAGGTGGATTAACAGCGATCATCAGTCTAGCCGTAAGACATGGACTCATATGCTGAATAGCAGAAGGGGCGCGTGGTTGGACATGCGCTATTTGGCAGCATCTTCACTCAGCTCTAGATAAATCCCAGCATTTGTCTTTTAGGACAGCAGTAAGGCAGAGGTTCACAGCAGTCGAATAGTGTGGGATGGTTTACTGGCATGATGTTATATCATGGTAAGAAAATCTGTATTAATTATACCTTTCAAACCCTTACAAAAAAAACACACAAAAAAAAAAACACCCATACAATCAGCCTAAGGATTGCTGATTACTGACACACACCTGCAAGCCATTACATGCTATCATCATGGACTAAAAAGATGTGAGATTTTCTTCTGATTGCTGCTCTGGCTTTGGGTTCACTCACTTTCATTTATTTCTTTTATATTTGGTTTTTGTGAGATTCTTCCTGTCTCTTCGCCTACATTCCCACTGCAGGCAAAAGAGCTGCATATCCGATTTGCTGACCAACTCCGTGTATTTTTTTATTTCTTCTTTGGTTAAGCTGTTTATACTTTATGGTGCACAATGCCTTAGTGGTACAGTAAGAACTGTCGACTTGCACCTCCAGGATCCAGGTTCGAGTTCTGCATCGGGTCTCTGTACATGGAGTTTGCATGTTTTCCCCATGCTTGGTGGGCTTCCTCCGGGTACTCTGGTTTTCTCCAACAGTCCAAAGACATGCAGGCTAATTGCCCCTTAGTGTGAATGTGTCCCCCCTCGACACTGTATACAGGATAAAGCTGTGAGTAAGTGAGTGAGTGTTCATACTATTTTTTCATTGTAACCTTTATCTGACAATATGCTGAATGGGTCACACTTCTAAACTGACTTGCATGCACAATGATGCAACATATCATGTGGTTCTTTGAAGCCCAGTGTAAAAAAAAAAAAAAAAAGCACAAAATGCTCTTCTTTGGTTCACATTCTTATTTCTTCAATTTTGGGCTTTTAAGGTTTTTGCTCTTTTTTGGCACATTCTTTTATGATCACCTTTTATTTTGCAAGATCTCCTCAAATGCATATGATGTCCGTTACGTCTCTCCACTACACTGAAATCCTTCTTCACCGTCGAGCTCAATCTTTCCTAGTAGGAAATTACAGTATAATGAATGTTGAGTTGGACTGAGGTGAAAGTCACATGAATTCTAAACTGATCGTTCAGACTGAGGTCACCTTGCACAAAATCAGACGTGTATTTGATTTAGGTTGAGACATGGGAGTGGCCCAAATCACAGTAGAAAAGATCACATTTCATTGATTTGTGCTGTTCAAACCGTAATGTCAATAACCAGATAGGAAACACATCAGAAAAAAATCTGATTTAGGCTACAGTATAAATCTAGTCTTTGCCACTTCCTATTTGTGTGTGTATAAATCGATGTGTTTTTTTCTTATATACTCTCAGGAGTTATATCATTTGTGTCTTCTTATTACATAATACACATAAGGGAGGATTACCTTCAGTTATCCTGCAGAACAGGGTAGCCCACTTTTACAGAATAAACATAAATTAAAATGGAGGAAACTGTAGTTCCACATTGTATTGGTAAACGACTCTAAGCTGGGACTGACCCTTTTTTAATTCTGAAAATGACATGGAAGGATTTGGGGGCTCAACAAACCTCACAGTGCAAGCCAACTAATTTAATCCCCTAATTAATGTGTCCTAGGATAATAAAACATCTTTCACTGGATAATGCTGATGGTCTTATTTATACTGTCCTTTATTAAGAATGTCCACAGATTTATTGAATCTACATAGTGTTTGCTTCACTCCACTGCAATATCAGGGAAAAGCGCTGGAAAATCCCAGAGCCCATTATTCAGGAACTTTGCTGATTAAAGCTATAACATAATGCCACTTATCTGTATCTGTATCTTTATCTTCATCAGTTTAATGCTCCAAATATTTATGCCTTTACTCAGAGTTAAACCAAAGTCACGTCGCTTACCCTGGAACATTTATTATTATTATTATTATTATTATTATTATTATTATTATTATTATTATTAATAATAATAATAAATATAGACCCTTAACCCTACTCCCCATGCAACCAAGCCACTACATGCTGGTCGCAAGCCCAGTTAAAAAATAGGAGGGTTGTGACAGTAAGGACATCTGACATTTAAAAAAAAAAAAAAAAAAAACCTGTGCCAGCTCTTTGCAGATCAAATGATCCAGTGTGATGACTCCTGCGATAAAAGAACAAAGCCCAAGAAACAATTAACCCTGTAATATTGTGTAGTTTTATTTCTGCTCATGATTTTTAGATCTTGACAGAATTAGCTGGTTCTATTTACTCACTCACTCACCCACCCACCCATCATCTATATACCACTCAATCCAATAATTAAAATATAACATTATACACAATAGAAACAAACCAGAACTTTAAAAAACTGCGATCCTGAGCAGGCAGTCACTAAGGATGACATAAAGAATGCAGTTAATGCATGTTGCAGTGACACACAACCACATTAATGACAGTGGACTTTCTTTGTCCTTGCAAGATTCGTATCGCCCACACGGAAGTAAAAAAACTCATGTGACCTTTTGTTGCATTGTCAATCAATCCCATAATGCACATCCCAAATCTTAAGAAGATGCTTTGTGAAGCTTTCTGACAAGCTTTTACTAAAAAAAATAAAATAAAATATATGATACCTCCTATTTGTATGATAATTAAGATGCTCTTTGTATTTAATATAGCTGTCATTTCACCATAGTTTGAGTCAGCTGGAAACGTTTTATACTGTGATTGTATGCAACTGTGATTTCTATGTAAAGGCCTAGTTCACAGGAGAACATGTGATTCAATCATTTTGTTACTGTTAAATCTGCTATAGAACATGGTGTGCACTTCAAATCACATACTGTATGGTTGAAAACAAAATTTTGATTATAGTGCAGAATATGCCTTTAATTCAACATACATACTGTAGCATAATTTCTAAAATGAACATTGGCAAGTTGAAACCAGATACAGTTTCAGCAATTTATACTGTATGGTTGTAATGCAGGATTTCTCATAGGTGTATACTTTTAGTTGATATTAGTACATCTGAAAGATATACTGCAGGCATGATGTTTAATGCTGATGGCTTGGTCACATTTCACCAATAGTCTTGGAGTCTCAAACGTTACACCCCCGTGTTGGTCAATACTTCATCTTCGTGATTGGTTTATCCTCTGAAATAAATCCACAAAGTCACCATGACAGAACAGATGTAGGATGCAGATGATTTCTTACTGCTTTTTATTTTTGGTAATTCGAGCACATTGCAATTCGTTAAGCTTTTCATCAGCTTAACCTTTGTACTCTAAAGGGCAACAAACAGAACAACGAATGGAGACCAAAGCCATAATTAGTGGATTTGCAGAAGGAACCTTTAAAATGCCAAAAATCCATGCATCAGGTCCGGGATGCTAAATCATTTTGGTAGTGTTATTGAAAATGCAATATAGTAATATTGACTGGTGTAATAATATCGAAATGTATATTTAGTTTTTTTTCAACTGGAACAGAATTCTCTCTCTTTTTTTTTGGCAGAATTAACATTTCAATATTTGAAAAGTTTTTGGATCAAATTCTTTAGAAGCATTGCTAAAGCCTAATTACAGTTAAATTTTTCACACCATCTCCTTATAAATAAATTTTGTCTTTATAAAATATGTCTTTGATATATTTTGATCAATGCTTATGGTTACAATTTGGTTTTAAGACAGATATAGTGTTGGTAATACCCATATACTGTGTACTTAAAAAAATCAGAGTCAGTTTTTACTTAAACCTAATAGATTTTGCATGAAATGAAATTGCTTTGCCGGAGAAGCAACCGACCTATTTGGCAACTTTAAGAGAGACCTCCTGGGTGAAGCTCCCTCATGATGTTTGCTGTGAAAATGCCAAGATTATGCAAAGCTTCATTAGAAAAACTGTGAAAAATCTCAAAATATAAAATATTTTGATCTGCTTAATTCTGCGTATGGTTACTGCATAATTCCACAAGGTATAACGGTTTTTATCTTCAGTGTTTCTCTTCTAAAATAAAAAAGGCAAAAACCCTGCTTTTGTTTGTTAGTTTGCACTCAATTGCCATTTACAATAGGACCACCTGCACATTCATGCCATTATTCAACCAACCAGTCATGTAGCAGCAGTGCAATGCATAAAATCATTTTCACACACAGGTCAAGAGCTTTATTTAATGTTCACATCAAACACCAGAATGGTGTGAATGTGATTTCTGTCACTTTGACTGGGCATGGTTGCTTGTGATGAGCTTGTTTCAGACTGAGTATTTCAGAAACAGTTGATCCCCTGGGGTTTTCCCACCGAAACGTCTATAAATTTGTGGAAAATGGTGGGAAAAAAAACATTCAGTGAGCAGTGTTTCTGTGAGTGGAAACATTTTTTTGTTAATCTGATAAGTCAGACAGGAAGGGACAGACTCACTGTTCTTTACAACCATGGTGCAAAGAAAAGCATCCCCAGCAGAACACACAGCAAGACAAAACTTGGGTCAGAAAAACATAAATTTGCACTCCTATTAGGGAAACAAGAATACGAGGCGAGTAGATAGTAGACAATGAAACAATGTGGACGGTTCAACAATGAAAACTCTTGCCTGGTCTTTTCCCAATGTTCAGCTGCCTAGTAATTGTTTTTCTCTGCATGAAAATTCCTGGAGTTTCTGAAATACTCAATGCATTCCAGCAACCGTATTGAGCTCACATTCCTCATCCACTCTAATGTTTGATGTGACTGCGGCTCTTGACCTGCAATTGCATAATTTAATGGATCGCACCATTGGCTGATTGGATAACTGCATGAATGAGCAGGTGTACAGGTGTCCCTAATCAGTGGTTTGTGAGTGTATACTGTATACTGTATGTGGGAGCCAAGGTAAATGACTATTCTGTATACTGTAGTTGAACAAGTCCGCCCATGCTTGTTGTGTGTAGGCTCAAAATGTTTGTATATATGTTTTTAAAAAAGACGAGTGCCAGTGGTTAAACCATCACATCAGTTTGCCTCCCACTTCTTTCATGGAGACAAAAAACATGTCAGAAACTGGATACAGATCGTTCATGTAATTCGTCTAATTTTCATATTTGACAGACGCTTTTGTCCAAAGAAGCTTTCAATGGGGGTGAAATCCAATCCTTTGATTTAGTCGAGAGTTAGGTGTCTTACTCAATAGCTATTCCATATCTAGCAGTGCAAGCACTGTAATTCATAACTTTCTACCTAATAGAAATTAGGGTTATTTTCCAAGCTACCACTTCTCTAATATAATTATACTTAGTCATTCTGAACTGTTACTTTCACGGAACAGTACAGACATGGTGCCAGGGTAGTACTTTAAAAATATCTCATGCATCTTTACTGAGAGAAGTTAGGTGATATAGTGTACTTTAAACTTCTTACAAGGTCATTAGATACTGTAGACTGATTGTATCCTGGGGAGCTGTAAACCAGTACACCACCCTTTTTCTTGAGGATGCTGGACATTCATCTCAATACACAATGAATATTAACTAAAAGATAGCTTTATACTTTGTAATTACAGAGGTCTTTCAGATTATTACTTGTCATACTATACAAGGTGATCCCAATAAACTCTTGGCTGAGTTTTGCTCCAGACTGTGTGACATTGTGTTCTTCATGACAGAGACAATGAAGGTCCTCGAATGATGGGGCTGTTATTAAATAAACTCGATCAATCACCACTATCCGAACTCATGCAGAAAGTGGGGTCACATAAATAGAACAATTTAAAGTGAGTAATAGGTAATAGGGATATTTTTTCCTGTCCATTAGCAGATCAGTAGCTGTATTTGTAGCTGTGATATTTCTTTTAAATTAAAATGTCCAGCATTGAAAATTGTTGGCTAAACAGAACTTGTTGGCCATCCTTAGTCACAAATGAGCTAAACTGGTTGTTGATATGATCACACTGGATTAAAGGATTTTTATACAGTATTAAACCAGAATACGGAAACTAATTTATTTTATTGGTTTGGAAACTGAGGAACACATCCTTAAACACAGTTAATAATGGAGTATGATTACTTTGACTTGCTACTACTAGGGGTAGAGTTGTGGGACTCAAGGGCAGTTGGCAGATGCTCCTATCCAGAGCAATTACACTACATTCACCCCATTCACACAATGAAGCAGATTAGGGTTAAGGGTCAAGAGCCCAGCAGTCACAGCTTAGCTGTCCTGAAATTTGAAAGGATGACCTTCTGTGCAGAAATCCAATATTTTAACCACTGAGCTACCACTGGTCAGTCTTGAGATGTTAACTTGTATTGACTGCTATTTTTTCCTGCTTGTTTTGCGCAGTTGTACTTGGACTTGTTTTAGTTTTTCAGTTGGGCTTACTACAAGTGGTGTTGATTTTGACTGAGAGTAATCATCGTCTATACCTATTTATCTTGTATATTGGGTTGCGAGGGGCCTGGAGCCTGCCCTAGGAGACTTAGGTGAGCGGGGTACACCCTGGATGGGGTGCCAATTTATTGCAGGGCACATTCTCACATACACACACTCACATGCAATTTCAATTAAAATTTTATTTGTATAGCACTTTTAACAATTGACATTGTCGCAAAGCAGCTTTACACAATCAAAAGAAGTTTGTATGAAATGTGTATGTGTATGAATCAAAACGATAAGATTCCTGATGAGCAAGCCGAGGATGACGGTGACAGTGGCAAGGAAAAACTCCCTGAGATGGCAGTAGGAAGAAACCTCGAGAGGAACCTGACTCAACAGGGAACTCATGCGGAATTTGTGAATGCCAGTTGGATTAATCTGCATGTCTTTGGACTGTAGGAGGAAATGCGGAGGAAACCCACCAAGCACGGGGAGAACATGCAAACTCCATGCACACAGACCAGAGGCGGGAATCGAACCCAGACTCTGGAGGTGCAACGCGACAGTGCTAATCACTAAGCCACCGTACCATCTTGACTTCAAAGATAAAATAATTTTTTGTGTGATTTTTTTTTATTTTTTTTTTACATGTACAGCAAAGTGGACAATAAGGCCACCTTGAAAAGGAATCATTTATTTCCTCAAAAAAAAAATCTCAATCTTCCATTGCATTCATTTGGATGCGATCTTGACTTTACCTTGAATCAAGCTAATCCCTGTTTTTTGGACAATAGTGCTCCTGTTTGGTTGGCTATGCCAACTTCTGGCTAAGAAGGAAATCAGGCCACATGCCAGGACACCAACATTCTCTTATGTCAAGATGTTCTTGACTTGTGCATTGATCGTGTGTGTGTGTATGTGTGTGTTCCTACAAATTACTCTCTCAATCAGACCCCCGGTAATTACGAAGCGTATAGTTTGGTAAAGCAGCAGCTGAAATGCAGATAAGAGCGCAGATGGGTGATGATTTGCAGCAGTCGGTCTGTTGGGTTAGTGATGTTTCCGCACACCAGTGAGAGTGCGCTTTAGCAAGTGTCGCTTACTTCGAGGCCAATGAAAGAGAGAGAGAGAAACAGGAGAGAGAAACAGGAGAGAGAGAGACAGAGTGAGAGTGAGACACAGAGAGAAAGAGAGAGAAACACAGAGAGAGAGACAGAGAGAGAGAGAGAGAGAGAGAGACAGAGAGAAACAGAGACAGAGAGAGAGAGAGAGAGAAACAGAGAGAGAGAGAGAGACAGAGAGAGAGAGACAGAGAGAGAGAGAAACAGAGAGAGAGAGAGAGAAACAGAGAGAGAGAGAGAGAAACAGAGAGAGAGACAGAGAGAGAGAGAGAGAAACAGAGAGAGAGAGAGAGAGAGAGAGAGAGAGAGAGCTCCATCTGTAGCTCCATCAGAGCGGTAGCAGTGTGCGCGCGCACGGCACGCGTCGCAGCTCGCGGGAAAAAAAATCCCCGGCACGAGCTCTTCGCCTCCGGATACCGCATTCCTCTCGTTTTACTCGGAACAAACGAGATCGCGCTGCCCAAACTAACCGGCGGTGATCTGAGATAGAGATAGAGGGAGAGAGAGAGAGAGAGAGAGTCAGTCTCCAACCGGTCGTGTCTCGTGTCTGTCCTAAAGTCTCACATCGAGACGTTTTATATTAAATATTTTTCTTTGTGCTTTTTTTTTCTTCTATTTTTTTCATCATCTTTCGTGTTGGAATGAACTCGGTCAGAAGCTCGGCTTTGGCTCTGGATGGTGATTCTGCGTCTCTCCTTCAGCAGTTCCACCAGTAATGGTTCGGCGTGATGCGCTACAGTTTTCTCCAAGAGTCTAACAGCGACTGAGCCGCGGGAGGCGCACCGGTTTGGGGCACAGAGCTGACGGTAAGCCGAGATGCGTGTGTGTGTGTGTGTGTGTGTGAGTGTGTGTGTGACAAAGTTTGAAGCGCAGCCTGTGCGGAGGTGATGCAGCGTGGGCGAACAGATCCGACTCCTGTGCGTAAAAATGGTTCCCTGACGGTCCGCACAGCCGCGCAGCTCCACCCGGGACTGTCTCGTGTCTCCGACACCGCGTGTGCTAAAGATGTGACTCGGTATGTATCTGTGTGCTGTCGTGGGCGGAAGGAGGCTGAGATGCAGAACCCCAGCGTGGGGAAGCGCAGTGTGGCCGCAGAACTAATGCCTCATTTACTGCATTCCAAATGAGGTGGAGATGTGACTCCAGTAGTTCAGCTCCAAGCCAACATGGCACTTAACAAAGAATGTCCAGTTGTTCAAGCTGGGATGTTTAGATGGCTATGGATCCGACATCATGAGAAGATGTAATGTGGTGTTATTGTATATATGTGTGTGTGTTCAGATACAGTACACAAGAAAGTGCCCCAGGGCTCAGGGGGTTTGAGGTACGAGCCTGGCGTTTAGAAGAGTTGGACCTGCTGGGATGGCACGAACCACACACACACACACACACACACACACTGCGGTCTCTGTCTTTACTCACAGTCAGCAACAGAGACAGAGCGAGAGAGAAAAGAGAGAGAGAAGAAGGAAGATAAGGCAAATACTGTGGATATTTTTCATTTTCTTTATATTACTTCACTTTCGTTGATTTGGACCCATATTTGTGAGTTCCCGAATGTTCTAAATGTTCTAAATGTTAACATTAATAAGCGCTTAATAAATGAAGAATGAGAGCTATGCTCTGGGGAGAAAAACTGTTTCTTTGTTGTCAGAGCTGTAGGCGAAGGGATCTAGATCCATGATAGATGATGAACCTAATTTCTACCGTTACTAATGCGCATTCTCTCTCTTTCACTCTCCGACTCTCTCTTTCGCTCTTTCTTTCTTACACACAGTAATAAACTCACCACGTACCTCAGCACTATCAGCACTATCCTGCTAATCAGGATGAAGACGAATCTCGCGTCTCGGCATCGACACGGGCACCCTATTTTTCAGGGAAGGATATGTCCTGATAGTTCATAAAACCCTGAGCCAAGAGGATTAGATTGAAACTTTAGGGAATTGGTTTGGACAGCATAATTGACTCCTCTTACCGGAAGTGTCACTCAGACCGGGAAAATGGCTCCCCACCCCCCACCGGTTTGTTGAGATTGCTTGCAGTAAAGAAGGCATTCAGTCCCACGGCGCTCTTCGGGTGACTCATCTTGCTACTGGTTCATTTGGAAATTGGCCATTTAACGGCTCTAAAGATACTGAGTATACGCAGAAATGTTCATCACCAAAGGCTGCGAAGTGTTAACCAAGTCAAGAGTTTATCGTTTGTGTCGAGGATTATACAGAATGTGATGCTAAATTAGTCAGATGTGTTTTATGTCACATTCAAGTTAGCGCTAATGTGATACAGATAAATATTTTTGGTGTTCCTCTACCAGCTTTTAGCAAAAATGTAATTAAGGCCTAATACAGGCCTAGTGGTGCTGAATAAGAGTGTCAGTTTTGTGGTTTCTATGTTAGAAAGTACATTTACTATTCTAATTAATGCAAGTCCTGGTGGATCGAGATATCTAATGTCCTTCGTGTGGAACCATCAACTTGACTTGACTGGAATGATTTCGACTTCTGATGTCTGTCCATTTCTGGTGCGACAGTTCTGCACAGAATATTCAAACAAATTGGGAGAACGTTTATAGAGTGACAGAATAGACCTCCATTTAGTTTCAGGGTTTCTGATGCGTAATCTTATTTAGTGTGTCATACAGGGACACCAGCCTGCAGTTGCTATGAAGCTTTTCACTGCTGCAACTGCTTCACTGCTCATCCTCATCCTAGGAAGATTTTTCTCAGTATAGTTTCAATGCTGTTTTAGGCCTACACAGGAGCAGGATTCATTCAGGATGTTAAAAAAGCGTTCTCATTAAAGACCACCACCGCTACAGCATCGAGCAAATGGTGAAAAAAATAATCATGCAAGCAACAAACTTTTACTCTTAGACGTTGATCTTCTATTATCTAGAACTGTGCCAGATGCCGCGAAACCCTGCGAAAAGCTTAATACCCTCTTAAATCTTCCCGAACTCTCAGTATGGCAGAAAACTGCCAGTCAGCATTCTGTCAGCTTGTATCAGCTGAATAATAAAACCATAGCCTTTCTAGGGCAGTGGTAAGTCAAAGGCCATTGCATCATGATTACATCTAAACCTTTAGCAATAAATCAGAGAGAGAGAGAGGAAGAAGAAAAGCAAAAAAAAAAAAAAGTCCAACCCAGATTAGCTGCCACACAAACACTGCGGGAATCTGAGGCTGCACCCAAACCCACTATTGCACAGGACAGCAATTTGTCTCCTTAAGCTCTAACCAGTGAGTTACACTGACAAAAATACCACCTATTTCTGGTGTCAGTAAGAATATCCAGTACTGAATGCGTCTGCAACCTGTGCTCATCACATGACCACGTTTTTCTTTTCTTACACATTTCAAGAATTTTAAATGCAAAGGGAAAAATTAATGCATTAATATATTTTTCCTTTTTATTTCCCTATATCTGTGCTTGTCTGTATAATCTCAATTGCTTCTCACCCACCATTTTGTGTGTGAAAATGAAATGGAGAAGGGCTTTTAGCCAATCAGATTGGGTTATATTTCACTACAAAACTGGAGTTTCATTTAAAGGTATTTCTCAGGAGTTTAACCGAATGATAATATAATTTGAGAGGGTCATATTCACCGTTATTTGTACATACCATTGTTTAGATTATTGTTGGTGAAGAACAGACGAGTTTTGATTTGCATATTCAGACCATTTCACATGCAGTGAATCAACACATCTTTAAGAATTTAATTATGTTAGCGTGTGTCTATTGAAGGGAAAAATGCACATGTCAAAATATTGCGATGCCAATCTAATATGCTATTGGTGTCCTTTTTAATGAGGGGTTTTTACTCTCACTTTTAGTAACCTCTGTATCCTGATCAGGATTGTAGTGCAACATACTTAGAACAGGGGTTCTAGGAACACTGGGCTTGAGGCAGGAATTGATGAAGAGCTGGACTTAGAGTAGAAAGCATGGCCATGCACACACATACACAAGTGTAGTAGCGTAGAAAATTGGAATAGATGAAGAAAACTGATGGCAATACAAGGGAAACGTGCGATACCTGAGCTCAGGATCTAACTGGGGACCCTGGAGTTACAGTATGATGCAGGGATGCTATCATCATGCCAGTGTGGTTGTAAGTTCACTCATCTCATTAATCTTCTATACTGCTTTATCCTGTATTCAGGGTCCTAGGAGGCTTAGGGCACAAGGCGGGAGTACACCCTGGATGGGGCGCCAATCCATCGCAGGGCACACACACATACACACAGTCACACACCCATTCACACACTAAGGGCAATTTGGGAATGGCAATTAGCCTAACCTGCATGTCTTTGGACTGTGGGAGGAAACCGGAGGAAACCCACCAAGCACGGGGAGAACATACAAACTCCATGCACACAGAGATGGGAATCGAACCCGCACCGTGGAGGTGCAAGGCGACAGTGCTTGGTTGTAAGTTGAAAGATGATATTACTGGTATCATTTACCCATCAGTATACGTACTGTATATAAGGGTTTGACATGCCACTTATGGATAGTAACATCAGTTTTAAATCAGACACTTTAATTCCGAAGGTACAGTAGTTACTGTAGTTACTAATATAATTTCCGTATTCAGACTTGTGCTAAGTGGGGACTTGTCTTGGTCTTCCTGGGGGACCAATTCACCTAATGTACACAAACAATAAAAAGTATTCCAATATATTGGGAGTACGTTTCAAGATAAAGAATATCCCTAACAGAAATAATCAAATTAATCTGTCTCTTGGCAAAAAAGGTAAGCAATCTGGAATGTACTCGTCTTAACTGGCCACGAGCCTATGCAATAGCATTTTGAAATCTCAACAGAATATGGCAGATTTTATTAATAAAGGAGAAGCAGACCAAACTTAAAGGGCTGGTTTTAAATGATGAACTTAAAGTCATGCCGTGAAAAAAGCTACTGCAGGAATGTAGAGGATTCATCCAACTAGAAATGATGCGTTTATTATTCGATTCATATTGCACCTAAATGGCATTTGATATAAACATTTTGACAAGTCAGTTCAGGGGTTTAAATACTGAAGTGTGAAATTTCTCTGGTCTCACTGACAGATTCTGTGCATATGTTAATTAGCATCATGGTGACACTGATTTGATCATTTAAATTTACAGGCAAGACACAGAATCGAAGGATTCAAAAGACTGAAAAGTAAGATATTCATGTATGTACATATTAATGGGGATGGTGTGGAATGGTGGTGCAGTGGGTAGAGCCGCTGCATCACATTTCCAGGGTCACTGGTTTGATGTTGAGCTTGGGTAATTGCCTCTGTGGAGTTAAACATGCATGTATTAAAACATAGATATAGCATGGTGTTGCCCTGTGATGAACGAGATGTTCTCATGCAGTGTTGTTTCCTGTTTCACAGGTTTAAAGGGCACAGATCCACCATGATCCTGATAAAGCAGTTCCTGAAAATGAA
This sequence comes from Channallabes apus, assembly GCA_030522415.1. Taxonomy (NCBI): domain Eukaryota; kingdom Metazoa; phylum Chordata; class Actinopteri; order Siluriformes; family Clariidae; genus Channallabes; species Channallabes apus. The sequence goes on from CM060109.1 coordinate 22,258,171, forward strand.
CAATACATGAATGGATTATGGATATAGAGCACTTTCTCTATGAAGGCCGTCTATCTGTCTAGCTATTTAAATAGTGGAGAATCTGACATAGCCTGTAATAATTATACAGCATTACAGTTTACCCACTGTGAGCAATTAAATATGGAAAAAATACACAGTCGGTTTATGAATTGCTTAAATCTCGCCAAATCCCATTCACTAGCCAGCTGCACTATCCCTGTCAGATGACAACGACCAACTCAAACGAGTGAGAGACAACACATGCTTCCTCTGGCATTGGCTAAGACAGTCGCCGCAGTTTTTCAAACAGAGGAAAGCGCTCTTTAACCTTTTTTGTACACATGAGCTGACAGATGCCCATGAAAGCTGTGATTGACAGGGGAAAGAGTATGTCCTTCCTCAAACCATGAAAAAAAACAGCCATTTCTCTCTCTTAACTCCAAGCCACGTTTGGCCATTGTCAGGATTCAAACTACCGTAGCTCATCTGATAGAGCAAACATTTTACTGCGGTACCCACTGGGAGCCTTAACTGTTTTATATATATATATAGTCCTAGTAATTTGAAACAGGAAGTGTTATATTAAAGCAAATTTCTGGTGAAGCAGTTACAGTTGATTGTCCAGTAACACTGACAGCACTGGTTAGTGCTAGTATTAGCTGTATGCATGGGTGAAAGTAGGACAGTACGCTCTGGTACTAAAAGATTCAGTGGTGGTATCTTGATGATGATGGTCATTGTCGTAAAGCAGATTTACAGAATCAAATGAAAATGATGCAAAGTGTCCGAAATGTGAAAAAGTATGTATAAATCAAAATGATCAGATTGTTCTTGATGAGCAAGCTGAGCTAGGAAAAACTCCCCGAGATGGCAAGTACCAAAAAAAAGATGGAAGAAACCTTGAGACGGACCAGACTCAACAAGGAACCCATTACTTATTTGGGAATTGGAATTGTTTTGCTGTCATACGGTGTAGTAAGGTGCCAGAAGTTCAATATAATAGGTGATGTGTTTAAGTTAGTATGGAGTCCAGTTTGATATTGGAGACCCAGGTACAAAACTGTAGGAAATCCCAGTCCTGAACTATTGAGCAACAGCAGTCAGGACCTTCTTCAGTCTGTCCATATTTTCTATGACTGGGCTGCATCATGTTTCTTCATCATTCATTACTGCTAGTTTATGAGCTACGAAGCAAACTAGCGTCTAGCATAAGGCTGTATCCCAAATCCCTCTCTAACTCATGATCGAGAGCACTTGATCAAGATCACTGCTTGATGCTTGGTGTGTGGAACAAGTAATTGCATGCCCTACATAGTGCACTTGCTTTCACCCCATAGTATGACAGTATGTTTTGTTTTGCAATTGGCTTTTCTAGTTAGATCTAGATTTTTCTCAATAAATAGTATGTCTCAGTTCATGTAGTCCTGTTCTTTTTTTTTTTGTTGCCTAGATTCACAAATGTTATCATACTTACAGTACCAAATGTCCTGATTTTTAACAAAAAATTTGAGTCTAATCAATGCCAGAAACAGAAATAGTAGTTTTAACACTCAGTTGTTTTGGTAGTCATGTTACTGACAAGAATATTATCATTATGTACGTGGTGTTTCTGTGTCATGGTGGTGCTCATAACACTATTGTCCATTATAAGTTTGCAAATTGCAGAGATTTGCCCATTGTTTTGAGTGCCTGCTGTTCTCTAATAAGCAAAGTGTTTGGAATCACAGTGGGTTTGCAAAGATGGATTGTCTAGATTTGGGATTTCCTAATGGTTGTTTCATTTGAGGTTGTTTGTGCAATGTCAATGTCAATGCCTTTTTTTTAATGTTAGGGCTACTGCTTAGAATGATGAGTGCCCTGTAATGTTTTCAATTCATGCTGTGATCGGTTGGATTTTATTGTTTTTCTTACTTGCCTAGACCTTACTTCAGTCCCTGAAGATGGTGGAGACTCAAATTATGAATGTCCATTGTCCTGAAGAATATCACATTCAACCCTCATAGGAATGTTAACGCTCAGAATTCGTTCAGAAGCTCAGAAGATTTTTTTTTTAGTATTCGCAAACCCACTTAGCCATCTAACATCTGCAGCACAACCGCATTTTCCCTGGCCTTCATTTGTAGCTGTGCAGATGCTCAGAGCTGAGTGATAGAGAGATAGCTTAGTCAAGAAAATGAACTGTGAAGCTGCTGTCATTTAGAAGCAAAGCGAACAAGACAGTAATATGATTGCAGGCTATTCCTGCAGCATCACAAGTTATTAGTGGCTTCTTTAATCATTTGAACTTTTAAATTCAACTCTGTTGAAATACCTCTGTTGAAACAAGTAGCAGATTTAAACTGTGACAATTTAAATGTTTCCCTACTGTGCACAGATGCCTCTGTCCATATGATAAAAGAATTTAGCTGGCAGATTGTGCAACTAAATAGGATTAGCCTATATTTAGGGAGTTTTCAGTTGAAACAAGCTGTCGCCTCTTTACCTGGTCAGGTTTCTGGATATAGATGCAGCATAATCTGCCCATTAAAAAAATTACTGGCAGTATGTGATTGTGTATTAGACGTCAATTTAAATGATGCTTTTGTGCTGTTTTAGGAGTTATTAAACAGGTCAGATATGTATAGAGTGAAGAGATGTTTTCAAATTAAAAGAAAGAAAAAAACATTAAAACACAAAAACTTAAAACCTCTTATGTTTCTATGTAGAACCCTTCAAGAATCTCATTGGTTTAAAAACTGGTATACCTGGCAACTGTATGTTGATTAAATACACTTACTAAGCACTTTTTAGGAGCACTTTACTGATACAAGGTTGGGCCTCCCATATTCTTCCATTTTTTTTGGTATAAATTCCACAAAATTTTGGAAACATTCCTTTGAGATTCTGATAAGATTGCATCAGACGGATCCTGCAGATTTTGCAGTTAAACTTTCATACTGTGAATCTTCCATTCTCTCAATTCCAAAAGGTGCTAGTTCTATCAGATTCAGGTCCAGTGACTGGCGAGGCCGCTGGAGAACACTGAACCCGTTGTCATTTTCTTGAAACCAGTTTGGTACAACGTTTTTCCTTTGAGACACAGTGTGTTATCATGCTGGATGAAGCCATTAGAAGATGGTAAATTGTATCCATTAAGGGATGCACATGGTCAACATCAATAATCAAATAATCTGTGACATTCAAGTGATGGTTTACTGGCCTGGATTGTTGACACAAGACAGGTTGCTTCCATTGATTCAAGCTGTTGTGCCAAATTCTGACTCTATCATTTGTGTGTCTCATCAGAAATCAAAGTTCATCAGTCCATCAGAGAGAAATTTATCAATCTGGTCAGTTTTGGTGCCCCTGTGCTCACTGGAGTCTCAGGTTACTTGTCTTCTGTTGTTGTAATCCATTAGCCTAAAGGTTTGAGGTGTTCTGCATTGTAAGATGCTTTTCTGCTTAGCGCTTTGTTGTCTGAGTCATTGAAGCATTTCTGTCCGCTCGCAACAGTCTGGCCATTCTCAGTTGACCGCTCTCATCCACAAGGCGTTCAGTTTGAAGAACTGCCACTCACTTTAGGTTTTTATCTTTATTGCACCAATCTGAGTAAATGCTAGACACTGTTGTGTGTGAGAATCCCAGGAGATCAGCAGTTATAGAAATACTCAGACCAGCCTGTCTGGCACCAACAATCATGCCACGGTCAAAATAACTGAGATTACATTTTTTCCTCTAGTCTGATGGCTCTTGGGAACATTACCTGAAGCTGCTGTCTCGTATCTGCATGATTTTATGATTTTATGCATGAATTCCCAGGTCTCCGGTTGTTATTCCTAATAAAGTGTTGTTAATATTAATGCATGTGATGTAAAAATATGTTTCAATTCGTCTACTACTAATGTGTTTAATTTGCGTATTTAAAATCAGGCTTGCATTACAAGATGCAGAATTACATAAGTGCAGAAAAAGTTAAGTAGAAATTATGTGTAATGGATTCTAAAAGATTTAGATCTGGATGGCAATTCTCAGTAAAGCATGCGAGTAATAATATTTCGGTAATTGTTCTCCAACCATTTACACACAGACTGCAGTTCTGATTTTGGCATGTTTTATACAGTACCTGTATGATTGAAATAACAAAGTCAATTATTATGTCAATGATGCTTTTAAAAGGCAAACAGGGCTTAAACGAAAATATCTGAATTATTAAACATCTGAATTATTAAAACATTGAAGAACTGGGTTAGGATCAAACTGCTCGAACTGCTTAGTTCGTTACTGTGTTTTTGTTTCTTACTGTACAGTTTCCAAAGACATTTTTACATACTGTATACTTTTTTTTTTTTTGCCATTCACAGCAAGGATACCAAAAACCTGATATCTTGATATACACCGAACATTGATCTATTCATGAATATCGCCTTCTTGTCTAAAGTTCTGACATTATTTAAAATCAGCCTGGAGCAGATTGGAAAAATGACTTTTTTAAGTAACATAAATGCCAGCGTCTGTTACTAGCAGCACCTTGAGATAAAAGTCAAGCAGACTTGTGAGGCCAGTTATTAAACATTTAGTAATCCCTTCTACCCTGTAAATGACTTGTTGCACAATAACTGGCTGAGGCTCTTGGACACGAGCATGATGTTAGATTTACCTTGCTGGAGCCAAATTGCCCTGTTACTGTGTATCCATCATTCAGCAACGTTACCTCCACTCTGCACCAAATTGCAGACCAGCTTAGAAGTGTGCAGCGTGGCAGAACAGCCTTGCTTTTAGTGCCATTATTTAGTGATTGCTGCTCTGGTATGTTCTGCTGCGTTGCTCAACCATATACAATTTCTAGGACAATAGTTCTAACAGTTCGGAAATTATCTCCGCCAGGAATAGGCCAGAAATGGGCAAAAAATGGCACATTGAGTTTTATTATTTTTTTCAGGTAAGGGGGTTAAGGTGGTGAAAATGATAACCAAAATAATTTTTTTTACAAACCCTTTTACTTCTAATGAGAAAAAATAAACAGGCTGAGAAAAGTTCTCCTCTTCCTCTCAGGAAAGCCTTGAACAACCTCGGTGAACCCTGTGTAATTACCCGAGTACTTTCACACATCCCTTCACCATATTACATTTCAGACTCAGATTAGATGTGCACATTTTTACCGCAGTAGCTGATGATGAAGTTTCCATAGTAATGATTTTGTACAAGTTGTTCCAAGAAAGAGATTTTTAATCAGTGTTGATTTTTCATTCCCTTGGTTATTAGTTTAAGTTTCATTTAAAGGCACGGGGGGAAAAAAATGGAAAATAGGTATGCAGAAAAAAAAAAAGGAATAGGTGGCATAATCATTTAAAAAAAATGAAAAGTGAAAAATGACATTACGTTTAGATTTCAGACTCAGTGTGTGTTGCGTTGCAGTTAATGTTTCAGACAAATATCTTTCATTTCCTTGCATCACTATCTTGCACTTGTTCACTACCTCAATATCCAGGGGTATTAATTGGCCTATTTTTGTTTGCACAGAATTGTAATGCAACTCATATTCAAAAAATTATTTCCAAAACCTGTGTGTGTGTGTGTGGGTGTGTGTGCATGCGTGTGCTCCACATACAATGGTCCTGCATTGCTTTTCAAGGCTAATGAAACACTCTTCAGGTCAGTTGTTTCAGAGGGACCACTTTACTGTGTACAGTATCAATAATACGCCAGTTTGTGTGCGTGCGTATATGTGCGCATGTGCGTGCGAGAGTGTGTGTGCATATAATGAGGAGAATATGTGGTGGGAGAGCCCTCATTATATGACAGCTTGTGCTCCCGCACCATTAAATTTGTAGCGAGAGAGAGACAGAGGGACAGGAATGCAGTCGGATAGCTGAATGATTGAAACAATAAAGTGATTTCTCGTCACCTTGTCAATAATGAAGGTTGTGATGAGTCTTGGGAATCAGCTCACGGCTAAGTAATGAGGGGTGTCTGCATTCGCTGCAGTGAGAGCAGGCAGGAATGGCCCCTGCCCAGACACAGACTGATCGCCTCCTGAGAGAAGAAACGTTATTGACTGGCAGTAGGAGCAGTGAAGACACTGATTGGACATCTGTTGCAAGAAATGGGATTTCCATTTTCTCTAGTATCAAGAGGAAAAGGCCTTTAAGGGAAGGCCAGTATGGAGAAGGTGTGCGAATGTAATTGCGCTCCGTTAATGGAGATCAGGTAACAAGTTTTGGAAGCTTTACGCTTTTGCACTCGCCAGTCATGAATAAACTGACAGACGATTTTCGGCGCTATGTGGTCTTATGCGCCGTGTTTTCATTTTTTGCTCAAGGACATTATATGTTTCATATACACGGATACACTCAAACCCATAGTTAGCTGAATACACACACATACACATTGACTCACACTTCACTGTTCTTGGTTGCTGATGGCGTCTGACAAGTAATCTGTTTGGGAGTGTTTTAGCTTGGGCCGGCCTCACGCTGTCACTTTCGCTTTTACTGAGAGCTGACAGACTGTCAGAACCCTCGTGATTTCTTCTGAATAGTACTGCTGTGTATGTATGCCTGTGTGTGTGTGTGTGTGTATGCCTGTGTGTGTGTGTGTGTGTGTGTGTGTGTGTGTGTGTGTGTTTGTGTGTGTGTGTGTGTGTGTGTGTGTGTGTGTGTGTGCGCGCGCGCATGTTTTTTTCATCTTAGTATAGACCAAATTTCCCCACAAGGTGAGGAATATCTGACAGGTTTGACCTTGGGGGGGGCATCTGTCTAGTCCCCGTGACGAAAACTGTTTTTTAGATTTCATTAATAAATAAATGTTCAAGCATTCCTTTTGGATACTAAGGTTAAGATTAGGGTCAAAGCTAAGGTTAGGGTCAGAGTTACAAGTTGACATAGAATTAATTAGCTGCATAATTATATCAGTGGAGGAATAGTAACTCCAGTATATATGTGTGTGTGTGTGTGTGGTCACATTATTTAGCCAATTTTCCGTTTTGATAAATATATTTTTGTACTGCCTGCTCTGAAGGAATTAACACATGCTTGAGAGATTCAAACACATTTTGAGATCCAAAGATGTTTATGGGTGATAGATCATCACTGTCGCCATCATCATTATCATCATCATCATCATTTTAGCTCACATTTTCTGATATTTACACATGTACGTATGTGTTAAACAACTTAAAAATGGCACATTTTGTTTAAACCAATCAATTCTTCAGGCGTTCAAAAGTATTGGAACATTCGACCGACAGGTGTTCCTTGTTGCTCATGCGTCTTGTTAGATTGGCTATTTAAACAAGTAATGTTCCTTTCTGCCTCATCTTGGTTTGAATCCTGGGTTTCATGCGAATTTCATTTGGACTCGCGAAAAGGTTAACCAACATGCAGACCAGAGAGGTCATTTTGAAGCTAAGAAAAAAAAATTGCAAAAAATGATCGGAGACACTGCACAAGCATTAGACATAGCCAGTTGAACAATCAGGAATGTCATGGAAAAGAAAAACATTGTGAGAGCACAGTCCACCATTCGAAGACGACTGCAAGAGCAGCATATCGAGGTTATATCACAAGATGCACATCACTCATCAGTAGTAAGAATCAGAAGGCCAAATTCAAAAACATCTACAGAGATCAGCCACTTACAGTAGTGTAACCAAGATTAATGTCCACCAGTGTCTATTGTTAAGACCAAAGTGTGGAGAAAGTTAGGATTTGTACATGACTTAAAACAAAAGCTCTTTAGCACAGAGGAGATAATGTCATGGTTTGGGCCTGTGCGGCTGTTTCTGAAACTGAGGCTCGATAATCTTTACTGATGATGTAATTCCGGGTGGTAAAGTTGCAGCAGAATGAATTCTAAATTCTACGAAACATTCTGTCTGCCAATTTACACAGAAACATATCCAGTCTAATTGGGAGGAATGTCACCATAAAGCAAGACAATGACCCAAAACAGGCTGCCAACACAAACAAATGACTTCATCAGGAGGGAAAATTGGAAAGTTTTCGGCCGACCATGAGCACATCACAATAAAAGAAAGCAACAATTCGGTGATGTCAATGGGGCATCATTTTGATGCGGTTATTGCAAGCAATTAACATGTTTTATGGATATTTCCTTTCCTTTCCTTTAAGACTTATTGCTAAAACTGAGTGGTCTGCCACCAAATGTGCCATGGTTTAATTTGTAAAACACATCAAAATAGATGCTAATGGGGCAGTGGTTCAGCTTTGATCACATATTCAACATCGAAAACAAATGAATTGGACTTTCTAAACCTTTACTATGTATTTAGTACGAATAACAAACTTCAGCCATTAACTCTGTAGGGATGGTCTAATTCATAAATCTCATCAGCTGCTTCGGGTAGTTATGATTAGGGCTGGTGTGCCGAGAACACAGCAGGTGTCTATGCCATGGCACAGCATCGCAGCCTCTCATATTTAATCATACATAGAAAAGATTTAAATACCCATACTCATTAGTTAAAAAAAAAAAAAAAAGAAAAGAAAAAAGTTATGTTTTGAAGGCAGGAGGTTGCCAAAGACTCCAACTCACATGCAAAGCGAACATGCAAAACCTGTAGTGAGGCAGTGGAGCCAACAATCCTAGTTGACACCTGAAAAAAAACCTGAACACACAATTTTGGATGTTTTAAAAATGTGTCTTTTTTTTAGGACTGCTGCCAAAATGCTAGCAATTTATTTATGATTTGCAAAGTAGTGAAAACGATCCTGAGGTATATGGGTAGTTTTGGAAAATTGCATTTATTTGGGTATGTGAAAATGGCACACATGCGGTATGAATCTGCCAGGGGTTATAGATCAGATATAGACTTATAGTACCTGATGGGATGCCAGATTGGATGACAGTCTCAAGTCTAAGACCAATTCGCTATGACCCCTTAACAATAAAGTATCTTACTAATTACAATTAAAGCACAAGGCTATTTCCTTTTGACTCAGGGCTGTTGAAAATATCCCATTTGCACAGGAAACTGCCCAGCCTGCCAGGAGTGAAGATGCAGGTGCTATTTAAATGTGCCAGAGATGACCAGTGCTGGAGAGCAGAGAGAAAATAATCCTATAACACAATATTTCTTATTCTCATTCCATCAGAGAGTAATGTGACATATGTTTTAAAGTGCAACCCCAAATTAAACTTACATTTGGTCTGTAATATACAGTACGTAATATATACGGTAAGTCATCCATAATTTGTGCAAGGTTGTAAGTTTAAAATCACAAGACTACTGTACCAGAGAGACTCTACTGTATTTGGAGCCCAAACCTTCAGCTCCTTGGTTCAGCACTTGAATTCAATCCCCTCGCAGTTGTAAGTGACTTTGGGAACAAATAGCCAATTTGATGAATAAACTAAATGTACGTAAATATGAGGGTTGTTTAAGTCAAACCAGGACTGTTGATTTTCCAGAATAAGAAAATACAGGTACGAGTGTACAGTACAGTATGTACAGTATGTCTCTATATGATCCCCTGCTGCACTGTTGCACTCATCCCAGCGTTCCACTACTGCTTGGTAGAAAGTTTTCTCGAGCCATGATTAGATTGCCTGGTTTACGTCCTCATCACTGAAACTCTGACCTCCCAGTAACTCCTTTAATGGCCCAAACACGTGAAAATGGCTTAGAGCGAGCGGAGGTCTGTATAGGCATGTGGCAATAACTCCAAGCTCAGTTCCTGTAATGTGCAGGTGGGCAGTATGAGAATGTGCATTGTCCTGCAAAAGCAGAATGTCTCTGGTAATCAAACCAGGCTGTTTTTTTTTCCATAAAAGAAAAGGCCCATTAAATGAGATTCTGGGAGGTCAGTGTTTCAGTAGTGACAATGATGTCAGGAAAGTAGTTTGATCATGGCTTAGGGTGTACTGAGAAAACTTTCTATCTTGATGGCATCCAAGGATGGGTTTAATAGTGTAGCAGGGGATTATATAGAGAAATAATGGAAATAGTGTTTAATCTCATAACTGTGTTCTGTACAATCAAAAGTCCCGATCTGACATGAACACCATTCGAGAATATCAACAGTGATCCAAGGATGACATGAAATGTGGGTTGGCACGTTGAACAGATAACTCCAGCAATCACCACATGAATAAACCAGGGAATATTATATAAACCCACATCAATAATATGTAAATAATAAGATATAACTATTTTCTAAATACAGCTTGATTGTTTTTGTAGCCTAAAGCACATACTGTAAGCAGGAGGCTCCATGCTGAATATTATTTGTGTCTCATTTGGCTGTGGGTTTTTGGTTTCAGGGTAAGCCACTGCATGTTGATGAGTAAGAAGAAAACCTGCCTTTCAAAATCCCCTGGATCCTACGTTCGTTACGTGAGGCCGTGCAGGAATTGAAGACATGTTGTTCTTGGTTATCTTTGTTGTTCCATGAATAGATTGGACTATTATTCTGTAGAGCCACTGACAGAGTGTTTGCTGATGCAGCATCAGGTCGAGCACAAACCTCCCATTTTCCCGTTGCCTGTGGTTCTTGTATGTTTCTGATGCTCGGTTGGGGTCAAAAAGTATCACCATGTCAGGCAGCTCAGCAAGTGAAGAATTCCAAGCCCAGTATAAAACAAATTCAGCATAAATATAAATCAGTGTTGTTATCAATTTGCAGTAATGGACCCGTGACTGGGGAGAGCTGCAACTGTACAGTATATACCAAGCAAATCAAGGTGATTGTCAAATCGGTTGTTTTCCATAAGTTCCAATGCAAACATTGTGATCCTTACAGTATGTGTCATGCGACTTGTTAGAGACATGATCTCGAAGCGAAAACTGTCAAATTTGCGTGTAGAATTATACTAGTACTTTCTAATACTTGGATAGTTCCTGAAGGACTTAACATGATTTGTGCTTTTTTATGTTGGATACAAGAATAACATTAAAATGTTGGCCAGGAAACATATTGGAATTTATTATACAGTTATTTATAAAGTTTGGCTTAGTATTATATTAAAGAACATATATTTTATAAGCAAAAATATATAACTATTACATTTAGTAGCCATAAAACATGATCGTAACAGAAGAATTCTGTGTAAACAAATGATTAAATAAGAGTGGTGTGTGTGTGTGTGTGTGTGTGTGTGTGTGTGTGTGTGTGTGTGTGTGTGACTGTCTGTTTCGGGTCATGTTTTTATATCTTGATGGAGACCAAATATTTCCATAAGGAGAAAAATATCTGACAGTTTTGACCTCAGGCTGGATATTTTGCTGGTCCCAATGCGGGAAACTCATTTTTTAAAAAAACAAATCAGTTGTCAGCTTTAAAGTGAGCCCTGTTATGCAAAATTTACATTTTAGTCATTTCTAGACATCCAGACGGGTCTCCAGTGTCTGTGTGTGTGTGTGTGTGTGTGTGTGTACAAACAAACAAACAAAAACACATACAGTAAGAATACACATTTCCTGTATTTTGTCCTTTTTTCTATTTTCTGCCATTGGATGGGTACCAATTAGATTTCCCCCCTAATGTGACCTCATATTTCAAGGTCCCCTCCCCCACCTTGTTGCTCAGCTTGGTTGTCCTTTTTGGGGGGCGTGGCTCAGCACTAGCTCATTTACATAATCACTGGAATGAGACTGGATGGAGGAACGAAATAAAGCGAAGTTGAGGTACAGAAGTGCTCGCTGATATGACCTCAAATCAATATCACTATTATTTGAACATTTTACCGTGATTATGAATAAATACATAAAATAATTTTGTTTGTTTGTTTTTTTCGCCCTCATATTTCACTGATAAGGTTTGTACAGTAAGTACAGTATATTCTAACTATTAAAAGCGGAGCATGTTTTTAAGGGGGCAGTACGTGAACACACAGTAAGGAAAGTATTAAAAAACGTAAACAGCCGTAAGGTTTTGTTTGGGCTATTGAGGATAAGGTTAGGCTTATTAATAATTATGTCAACAGTCAATGAAAGGTCCTCAAAGTTCTGTCCTACGCACACAAATTAATGGGATTAACTCACACATACTAACCTTTAAATATGAATAACAACACAACTGCAAACACAAATAAAGCAAAAAAAAAATGTCCAAATTATCTCATAAAGCATTTGTGTGTGTGTGTGTGTGCGCAAGCGTGTGTGCGTGCATTCTGTACAGATGGCTTTGTGTACCTTGACATTTCAATCATTGCAGTAGTTAGACATTTGATCCAGACACAGATGGTCACCCACAGAGAGATTTAATTGGCTGTTGGATGTGTGATTGTTTGACTGTGGTTGAGGAGTGTGTTGCAGTAGCTGTACTGTTAGAGACGGAGTCCTTTTTTCCGCCTGAAGTACTGGCTTGTCAACACTACAGAATGACAACAAAAGCCCGACTACTGTGTAAATATGACTTCAGTATTAAATAAATGCAAATCCTATATGAAAACAATAACTCTATTAGCAAAACAAAACAACTTTGCCTGGAAATCAGTACGAAGTGGCAGATGCAGTATGCACTTATATGACTATATGACCAGAAGTATGTGGACACCCGATCAAGTCGTTCCTCACTTTGCCTCAATGCTGTAACACTCTCCTATGAAGACTTGCTCATTCAGCCTTGTTAGACGAGGACACCTGGGTCGAAATCAGCTTTCCAGTCCATCACGAATGTGTTCAGCGGGGTGAAGGTCAGGGCTCTGTGCAAACCACTCAGCAAGTTCTTCCAATCTAATCTAACAAACCGTGTCTTCATGGACCTCACTTAGCGCACAGGGTCAATGTCACACTGCTACATGTTTGGGCCTTACAGTTAGGGTTGTGTACCGAACACCGGTGCCAATACGGCACCGGTACCTATAGAACCGGTGTGTACCGGACCGAAACAGAACGCGAATTTCGGTGCCACTTACAGTAAATGCCTGAACTGTCGATTGAAATATTTGTTCTCTAGATTCATATATTTTTGTAGATTAATAGTTTAGTAGATTAAATTAAAGAAATTAAAAGCACAAATCATCCGGAAATGAGAGACCATCCGACATGCGCGTGAATGCAGGAACTAACTGATAGCTTAGCATGCTAAATTAAACAACTCTCGTTAAAATGCCTAAAACTAAACGGTCGAAAGTGTGGCTGTATTTCAGAAGGAGAAAGGATTCCGGCACCGCGACGTGCAGCAAATGTTTTACAGTAGTTGCGTGTAAAGGCGGAAACGCGTCAAATCTAATGAAACATTCGAGGGCAGACGGAATAAAGTTTAAAGCAGAGGGAGGCACCGTGTTTTCTTGTGGACAACAGCTGGCACTATCGGTGTGGACGACCCTCAGTCCCAGTCATACAGTACCAACCGTAGCAAAAAGGAGTCACCGATTATGATGCCGACAGCAGCCTTTCCGCAGGTTAGTAGTAGTATAATGTAATGTTAATAGCAAAATGCAAATCTTGCATTCATGCTAACAAATAGTCAAACGATTTGTAAAATACTAATGTAATATGGATTCTGTTTATAATTATGGCTTTCCAGCTAGTACTAGTAGCACTACAACAGTGACCCCATTTACCATTGCAATATGCAATAAGTCAGGAAAGGTGTCGTATTTTGACAGAAAAGGCAAATATGGTGAAATTTCTGCAAAAGAATTGCTAAAATTTGAAGCTTACATATTCATATATACTTTAAACTTTTAATATATTGTTCAATTTTAAGCATAAAATTTTTTGTTCACTAAAAATTAATTCTTGAGTCATCCACTATAAATTTTGTGGCTTAAAAGTATCGGTTCAGGCACCGTTTTGGCACCGGTACCGTTTTCAAAGTATCGATTTGGCACCGGTATCGAAAAAAACCCAAACGATACCCAACCCTACTTACAGTAGGTCCAAAAAAATAAAATCCTAATGATAAAATATACAAAAGCATTCTACACAATTGTGTGCTTCCAAATTTGTTGTCATGAAGAACCACATATGGCTGTGATGATCAGGTGTCCATGTACTTGTGGCTTTATAGTGTAGAAAAAATACAGTTTTTACCTTATCTTACCTATACATCCATATAAGGATAAACATTTTGGCTTCATGAAGCTAGGGGAAGAAGGAACCTTAGGCAAATGTGCACTTGTCCGTATGAAAATGTGGTCGACAGTATGTAGTCCTAGAGAGTACAGAACGAATCTTAGATAGTATTACAAATTTGACGACAGTAATGTGCTTTTAGATTATTAACCCAGTGTAAATCTTTTGTAACGTGGAATATTTTTGGTATTAGGTTTACTTTGGAGTATTATTTAAAGCAGACATGGCAACCTACTCGAAGCAAATGTATGGAAATCATTATTGTCAGTGCAACAATGCTACAGAGGAAGAGAGGCCAGTTGTAGTGCTGGTTTATTTTGCACTCAAAAAGAATAGAGACAGAGCAGCTGGTGTCATATTTGATTTTCACTCGAACGCTATAGTGACACTTCTCCCACTGGCATAAGCAAATCATATTTAAGCTCATATGGAGCCTTGAACTTTCCCACAATTTGAAGTGTTACAAGCCTGCTACAATAGATGTACTGTACAGTACCGTGCAAAGGTCTTGAGCCACTCATTGTGTCTTTGCATTGAATTAAATTAAGTAGATCAGATGAAAGAAATGGGAACAAATGTTTTATCGCACCTAAATATATAGTTTAAAAATTGGTGGTTTCAGCAGCAAACTCATTTCCGCTCTCGTCCGTTTCGACCATTCAGCATCATTGGCCTGATCATCGGTCAACATCTGCACCTGTGTCAGAACGGGATCATCAAAGCCCAGACCTTACTCCAGTGGATAATCTGTGGCGAGATGTGAAACAACATTATTTAACGTTTCCCTTAATGCAGTTTGACAGAGCTTGATCCATTTTGCCAAAAAAGAACAGGCATATCCCCAAAGACTTATAGCTGTTATCGCAGCCAAAGATGGTTCTGCCAGGTATTGATCGAGAGGGTAAATACTCGTGTGACTACAAAAGAATTATTTAATTAAATTATTTGTCACAATAAAAATATTTTGCACATTCAGACGTTGAACATAATGTTCAAATCCAACGGAAAACATCTCAGTTACTGTAAGTCTACTTCAGCTCCATGTTTTTCCCATTACAGCTGTTCAACAGGGGGTGAATACTAAAACGTTAGAGAGTAGGACTTTCTCATATAGCCCGTGGAACAAAAGACTTAAAACTGATTCAGTAAGCAGGCTGATGCTCCACGTAGTGATGCAAGCAACCACTCTCAGATGGTGGGACGTCTCAGAGCAAGGGGAGGTGGTGGTGGTTGTTAAGAACTCTGTTTGGAAGCTTTCACACACCAAACTGTAATTCTGCTCAAAAGATATCCTTCTGCATATCAGCTTATTTATTTTTTTTTGTTTTGTTTGAAGTTTGCCATGAGCTTCACAAGCGTTGGAAGCCTAGCCATAATATTCTCAATGTCAGTGCTTTCTGCATTCCCTTTCTGTTCCTTTGAACCTGGTTGCACCTGATTTCACAGGTTTTGTATCTGCTCTTTGTAGATAAGACCTTATTCACCCTCTATCACTCAATTTCTCCTGCCCTTTACTATTATAGGGGAAAAAACAAGCTATACAGAATTACATGACTTCTGCTCACTGCAGCTGTTTATTTATGATGTGAACAGAAGGAGTATCTGATAGTCCGTGTGCGAGGATGAGGTGATTGAGGGTTACATGAGTGTTATGAGTGTGTTACAAATTGAGTGAATTCAGCCTCTGAGTCTGAGTTGAATCCTGGCCAAACACTCGAACTGCACAAATATACAGATATCCAGACAGATCAGACAGACATTATCTTGAACAGGACAATATCAGCTTACACTTTCGAGTGAAGACTTCATTAGGGAGGAACATGGATGGAAATGCGGACTAGACTTGAGGCTATGGAGGAGAGATGGTCAGGGTAAGGTTGGGCATTGCAATTTGAGATAGAAAATAAAGCAGAGGCAGCAAAAAAAAAAAGAAAAGAAATTCGAACAATGCCTCAGGAAGAACCTCTTCCTTTTTCACTCACTTCATTTCATTTCCTTTAATCTCTGCCATACATCTTTTTTATTGTACTCCTTGTTTTCTCCCACTCGTGTGTACGTATGTGAGAATATACAGTAAGCAGGTGCCTCAATAGGGACATGCAGCACTAAATAATTAATCAGCATCAATATGGTGGTGCGATGAGGGACAGACCCAGGGGTCCCTTATTAACCAGATCAGTGATGTGTAAAGAGTGTCAAAGGGGGTCTCTCTCTCTCTCTCTCTCTTTCTCTCTCGCTCTCTCTCTCTCTTTCTTACACATACACACCTAAAACACACATGCATGCTTAGTCCTCATGGCGATGACATGGGATCCACTATAAATGTTCTTCAGCTAGCAATTTATATTTTCCTATGCATTTTCTAATCCTGTTTTCCAGTAGCTCCCAGGCCGTCACCTTCAAACACAAGCACTCGCCTCGTCTCTCCCACCGCCAGACGGAACAAATAAAATCATAAATCCCTTTTTTTCCCCCTTTCTGCAATACAATAGAGCATAAACAGATAAAAAGAGCAGCCAACGTAATGATATCTGATACGTGTCTTGTTTAGTGCTAAAAATAGCCTCATGAATAGTTCGAGTTGAAATGATCATGTTTCACACTGCAACCTTGGTTTAATTTAACAATGTGGCTTCAACCCTCATTATCCTGCAGCTTCAGTAAAACCACTCGATCCAGCGTGTTCTATTATTTTAAAGTAGAAACATGCTGTATTTTTCACTGTTCAGTGAAATGTAAAAACATACCATATAATAATAATAATAATAATAATAATAATCATAATCATAACAGTAATTAATATTCCTATTATAATAATTATAATAATATTTTAGTTCACTGTGCACAGAAAGTTCATTGTGTGAAGTTGATGCTTTTGATCAATTGAAAAAGCACACCCACACACACACACGCATAATAGATAAGTTATTTACATTAAAGTATTGTAATATCTTTATATATAATGTCACATCATATAAATGTATATTTCTAATACTATCCTATACATTTTGTCATTATTAATTTTGACTATAAAACTCATTTGGCTGGTGCGTTATATAATTGAGCAGAAGTTAAAATCCCCTCATCTTTTAAAAGACCCGAGCATAGCAACCTGGCGGTGCTGAGATTTAAACATACTACCTCCGGATCTGTAACTCAAAGCCCTACCCGCTCGACTAGCACCGAGTTCCAGCATACAGTATAAAGGAAAAAAAAAATGAGGCAGACACTAAGAGAATTTTTACCATTATTATCTCTGCTGAAAGCGTCAGATCTATCACTGTGCTTTGTTATTTCTGGTGTTTCATTGTAAACCAATGCAGTGTGCCGCTGTGTTTTTAACCCCTCACTACACATGCGTAATTTAACGCTGAATATGGCCCTTCGTATAAAGCTAAGCTCATGATTTTCAACAATTTCACTCATGCGAGCAGAACCTCTAGGGAGTATCTGATAGCGTTTTTCAACTGACAGAGTTGTCTGGATGTATTTCATGCTTAACAACCTTAAAAGTGCATGTTCGAAGACCCACAAAATTGCTTTAGTTCCAACACCAGGTCCAGCGGGGCCAGTAATGTCAGAGGTTGGGTTATTATTTTACTGTGATTATCAAGTTGTTAACATGATCACTATAGAAAAATTATGGGATTTAAAAAGTTATTACAGAAAAAAAGACAGAAATTATTTATTAGTGAAGAAAGTATGAATTAGGCATTGTAACAAACTGAGGGTTTAATCTTAACATAATAGCACAAAGCCAGCATTGAGAATCAAAATCAGTAGACACAGTGGTACTGTATTTGCAATTAAATCTTCTTGGAACACTTTGATCCAAAACATCACTTGCTGTTGACTGAACACCTAATAGTCCATTAAATATGAACTAAATTGCCTGTTTTCATCAAATACTAACTAAATATAATTGGCTTAATAATCATATCCTTAACAAGGTTTTGTTGTAAATGCAGCACACATTGCTAACACTGGCAAAAAATATTTCATAAATATTGTATAATAAAGCAATTAAAGCACATGATCTTGTGATTTCTAAAGGTGTCTTCCTGTTGTTCTAGCTACTAGAGTTTTCACCATTATTTTATTATATTTTATTATTATTATTCAACTTCAGAGCAAAGATTCAATGAGCAATAATTCATTACATCACTGTTTTATGTGTTTTTATTAATTGATTTTAATACCTGTTTAGTTATACATAAAGTAAACAGACAGCTGGAAAACAGACATACTGTACAGTATGTAGACATATTTATCTTTTACATATTACATTTGGCATTGTGCACCATATTTGTGTTGTAACATGGTAACAAATTAAAATCACATGGACGAATCGTTCAAAACAGTTTTATTTCTCTATATGATTTCCTGCGGCACTAATGCACTTACCCCAGCATTTCACTAGTGCTTGGATTCCATCAATGTAGAAAGCTTTCTCAGAAGCCGGGGCGATGATCATACTACAGTACCTGCTTCATGTCTAAAATGCTGACCTCCCAGGAACCACATTAATGCCCCCAGCATGTGGAAATGGCTTGACCCTGTAATGTTTAAGTGATGCGGTGGGCAGTATGAGGTCATGCATTGTCGTGCCAAAACCAGGGTGTTTTTTTTCATTAAAGGAGATGATAAAGGAAAAGGTTATTAAAGGAGATCCTGGAAGGTCAGAGTATCAGACAGGAGACATCAGGAGCAGATTATATAAAGAAACAAAAGTAGTTTATATTCTGATAACTGTGTTGTTATTCTGCACAATCAAAAGCCCTGGTTTGACTTGAATATATATTTGTGTGTGTGTGTACATACACAGTATATATACTTTATACAATAAAGTTGTCTCCCAAGTGACATAATGGAAATGCGCTCACACCATCATCTGGAGATTGCAGGTTCAGTTCCCGCGTGATGCTATAGCCATTAGTCATTATACATAGAGCAGATTGGTGGTGCTTTCACTGGGGATAAGGGGTGGTAACCCCATGCTCTCACATCACTTATGGTGAAACTAACCAATCTTGGGCATCTGAGAGCTCAGGCAAGCGGAAGTGATGGATAGTGCTTCCCCTAGGTCAACTAGTGTCACGGGGGGGATCACCGCCCATGGTCGGTAGTAATGAATAATAATACTTGTCACATTTACCTTACAGCACAGTGAAATTATTTTTTTCCGCAAACCCCAGTTAGGAAACTGGGGTCAGAGCACAGAATCATCCAGGATACAGCTCCCCTGGAGCAGATAGGGTTAAGGGCCTTGCTTAAGGGCTCAACAGTCGCAACTTGGCAGTGCTGGGGTTCGAAACCCCAAACTCCTGATCAGTAACCTACAGTAGTAACCAACTGCTTTAACCAATTGTGCCACCACTGACCTAGTAGTAGTAGTACTGTAGTACAGTAGTTGCCCTAACAGAGAGAAAGAGAACTAATTAAAATTAGTCTGGTACCTTGATTCACATAGGATTCACATAATGAAAACGGATCACATGTAGTTACATAAGTTTTACTTTTGTAAATCTGCAGTAACATAAGTTGAAAGTACTGCACACAGTCCAAAAATACATAGATATTCAAGCATTAACATATTTAAATCAAGCGTAATTATGTAAGTTGACTAAAAATAGATAATGTTAAATTCTGAAATGTTTATGGTAAACCCATTAAATAGAATTTCTATTTAATTTAAGCTTTGACAGATCCAGGAAGAGGATCTTACGACATTACAGGTCAGCGGTCTCATGACACTTTCTGGTACAAAGTGGAATTTAATCCTTTGTTCATTTGTTCATTCATCTTTATCAACTGCTTTATCCTGGTCAGGGTCGGTGTCATGAATTAACCCTCACAGCGTGTGCCGTGGTTCCCAGCAAGGCGAGGCCTGCTTGCATGTTAAGTACATTTCTTTTAATCACTACTGCTGTGTGTATGTGTTGTCATTTTTCTTTCATGTTTTTCACGGTGGTTCCTTGTTAAACCTACGTGTGTGTGTGTGTGTGTGTGTGTGTGTGTGTGTGTGTGTGTGTGTGTGTGCATACTGTATGTGTGTTCAAGCATTCTTGCAGTTGTTTTCTGGATTCCCATATTCGCGTGCTTAGATTATTCAAAGACTCTGGATTTCTGCTTATAATTTTATAAATACTATGATTTATCAAAAATTAGTGGGGGGTGGAACCATTCTAAATAGCAAATGTAAATATCCGGGGGCAGACGGGATTGTTTGGAATCCTTTAAATGTACGTCTGCACTTCAGAAATCATTTAAGAGATATTGTCACATTAAAATAAAAGACAGAACGTATTTCCTGTCAAAGATTCCGGCATTGCGAGTGTTGTCTTACACCATATGCAGTTTAGTGAAATATTTCCAGATTAATGAAATCTGCCTTATACTGTCATGATCCTCCGTAACTGTTATGGATTTGCGCTGTAGCTGATTAGGAAATGACTTGCCTCTCAGATGAGTAAAACACAGGCTTGTTCTTTAAATGCTTCACTGATTGCAGCAGTCAAGCAGCTTTACATCATCCGACTTTCATGCTTCACCTGATGTTATTTAGGGGAGGGGGATGAAGGGGTGGAGCCTGTAAAATTTTTTTTTAATCATTTTGCACTAGAACTATAAGACTGGCGTTACAGTGATCTCATGTACATCGTATGTACAGTATATTATCCGGTAATACCATAGATTTAGGCGCTTGCACTGCTAAAACCAAGGGCTTTAATGAGTGTTTAAAGTAAAACACACCGGTTCAGTTATTTCCTTTAGTTAAAACATCTGCGAGATAAGAATTGGGGGAAGCGGGGTTGATTCCCAGTCCACCCTGAGCCGCGTGCTGTTGTGTTTGCTCATGATGAGCTCGCTAATTAGCTAATGACTTTGAAGCAGGTGTTTCAGTTGAAGCAGTAACACTGGAGTATACGACTGATATATAACATTTTGTCTAACTGTAATTCTCTCTCTCTCTCTCTCCCTCCTTTTTTGCTCGCTTGCTCTCACACACACACACACACACACACAGACGCTACACTGTTACATTGAGAGCAGTGCTGACATGCGGAAGATTTACTTGGCAGGATCAACCTGGACCTGCTAAAATAGATAAAACATGCCACCAAAAAGATTTTCATGCCGTCTCGCCCCCTGCCAGGAGTGGATGATATACGTACTGTAACAATACAAGAATATCGCAAGACATCTTGAGAAAAATAAAATACAGATTATAACATTTAGTCTTGTTAATTAAACATGGCACAATTTTGCCGTGGGTAGTGTTACTGCTTCGTGCTGCTGTGGAGTTTCACATGTTCTCCCGATGTGTGTGTGTGTGTGTGCGTGTGTGTGTGTGTGCGTGTGCGTGTGCGTGCTTGCATGTGGTAGATGCTCTGCTCTGCCATTCCAATCGGTGTATATTTCCGCCTTGTGTGCAGCGCTCCTGAAATAGTCTCCAGATCCATAGCGACACCCTGACCAAGATAAAGCGGTTGCTGAAGATAAATGAACGAGTTTTTGCTACGGAAAAAATATTTAATCATTTATCCAGAAGGAGAAAGGAGAATAAAATGAATGATTGGTACGAAAGTAGAGTTTAGCAGCCAGTTAGCTCTATGTTACAATAAGAAATAGTCTAGGACCGGCTCCTGATAATAGACTTTTATGATGTAAAAAGTGTATCATGATGTAATGTGGGAATTTTTATATTCCATTGTTTATATATATATATATATATATATATATATATATATATATATATATATATTGTGACATCTTCTGCTGATAAAACCTACAGTGGTGTGAAAAACTATTTGCCCCCTTCCTGATTTCTTATTCTTTTGCATGTTTGTCACACTTAAATGTTTCTGCTCATCAAAAACCGTTAACTATTAGTCAAAGATAACATAATTGAACACAAAATACAGTTTTTAAATGAAGGTTTACGTTATTAAGGGAGAAAAAAAACTCCAAATCTACATGGCCCTGTGTGAAAAAGTGATTGCCCCCCTTGTTAAAAAATAACTTAACTGTGGTTTATCACACCTGAGTTCAATTTCTGTAGTCACCCCCAGGCCTGATTACTGCCACACCTGTTTCAATCAAGAAATCACTTAAATAGGAGCTACCTGACACAGAGAAGTAGACCAAAAGCACCTCAAAAGCTAGACATCATGCCAAGATCCAAAGAAATTCAGGAACAAATGAGAACCAAAGTAATTGAGATCTATCAGTCTGGTAAAGGTTATAAAGCCATTTCTAAAGCTTTGGAACTCCAGCAAACCACAGTGAGAGCCATTATCCACAAATGGCAAAAACATGGAACAGTGGTGAACCTTCCCAGGAGTGGCCGGCCGACCAAAATTACCCCAAGAGCGCAGAGACGACTCATCCGAGAGGCCACAAAAGACCCCAGGACAACATCTAAAGAACTGCAGGCCTCACTTGCCTCAATTAAGGTCAGTGTTCACGACTCCACCATAAGAAAGAGACTGGGCAAAAACGGCCTGCATGGCAGATTTCCAAGGCGCAAACCACTTTTCAGCAAAAAGAACATTAAGGCTCGTCTCAATTTTGCTAAAAAACATCTCAATGATTGCCAAGACTTTTGGGAAAATACCTTGTGGACCGACGAGACAAAAGTTGAACTTTTTGGAAGGTGCGTGTCCCGTTACATCTGGCGTAAAAGTAACACAGCATTTCAGAAAAAGAACATCATACCA
The DNA here is from genome assembly GCA_030522415.1 of Channallabes apus. Taxonomy (NCBI): domain Eukaryota; kingdom Metazoa; phylum Chordata; class Actinopteri; order Siluriformes; family Clariidae; genus Channallabes; species Channallabes apus. Next base: position 22,280,911 of record CM060109.1, read on the forward strand.
ACAGTAAAATATGGTGGTGGTAGTGTGATGGTCTGGGGTTGTTTTGCTGCTTCAGGACCTGGAAGGCTTGCTGTGATAGATGGAACCATGAATTCTACTGTCTACCAAAAAATCCTGAAGGAGAATGTCCGGCCATCTGTTCGTCAACTCAAGCTGAAGCAATCTTGGGTGCTGCAGCAGGACAATGACCCAAAACACACCAGCAAATCCACCTCTGAATGGCTGAAGAAAAACAAAATGAAGACTTTGGAGTGGCCTAGTCAAAGTCCTGACCTGAATCCTATTGAGATGTTGTGGCATGACCTTAAAAAGGCGGTTCATGCTAGAAAACCCTCAAATAAAGCTGGATTACAACAATTTTGCAAAGATGAGTGGGCCAAAATTCCTCCAGAGCGCTGTAAAAGACTCATTGCAAGTTATCGCAAACGCTTGATTGCAGTTATTGCTGCTAAGGGTGGCCCAACCAGTTATTAGGTTCAGGGGGCAATTACTTTTTCACACAGGGCCATGTAGGTTTGGATTTTTTTTCTCAGTAAATAATAAAACCCCTCATTTAAAAACTGCATTTTGTGTTTACTTGTGTTATCTTTGACTAATAGTTAAATGTGTTTGATGATCAGAAACATTTTGTGTGACAAACATGCAAAAGAACAAGAAATCAGGAGGGGGGCAAATAGTTTTTCACACCACTGTATATATACATTCTTTACGTATATACTGTACAGTGTTTTACTTGTCCCCCGCTTCCTGCTCTGGATGTTCTACTGCTGTTTAATTCATATCTATCTAATTAGCCAATCAAATGGCTGCAACTCAATGCATTTCAGCATGTAGAGATGATCAAGTCGATCTGTTCAAACCGTGCATCAAAATGGGGACGAAAGGTGATTTAAGTGACTTTGAACGCTGGATGGTTGTTGGTGCCAGATGGGCTGTTTTGAGTATTTTTGCTGATCTACTGGGAATTTCACCATCTCTAGGGTTTACAGAGAATGGTCGGAAAAAGAGAAAATATCCAGTAAGCAGTTCTCTGGGTGAAAATGCCTTGTTGATGCCAGAGGTCAAAGGAGAATGGACAGACTGGTTTAAACTGATAGAAAGAGAGCTCAAACGCAAATAACTCAAATAACATCTAATTTCAACCAAGGTACAGTATGCTGAAGAGCATCTCAGAATGCATAACATCTTGAATGAACCTTGAAGCAGATGGGCTACAGCAGCAGAAGACCACACCGGACTCACTCTTGTCGGTATAAGCTACATTTTCCATGGGCTTACCAAAATTGTACTAGAGAAGGGAAAACGTTCCCTGGTGGTCTGATGAGTCTCGAATTCTGCTGCGACATTTCGATGGTGACCTCAGAATTTGTTGTAAACAACATGAAAGCCTGGACGCATCCTGCCTTGTATCAGTGGTTCATTGGGGGTGTACAGTAATAATGTGGGGGATATTTTCTTGGCACACTTTAGGCCCCTTAGTACCAATTGAGCATAGTTTAAATGACATAGCCTACCTACCTATACTGAGCTCACCATTTCTATCTCCATCTGTTGATGACCACAGAATAACACACCATCTCAAACTGGTTTCTTGAACATGACAATGAGTTCACTGTACTCAAATGGCCTCCACACAGGCCTCACCAGACCTCAATCCAATCATGGACCTTTGGGATGTGATGAAACAGGAGATTCATATCCATATCCATATAAGTCTATATGTGTCATGTTCATATCCATACGGAGCAAAATCTCTAAGGAATTTTACAAGACTTTTGCAGGATGTTTGTATGTACTGTATACAGAGAGAGAGAGAGAGAGAGAGAGAGAGAGAGGTGGGGAAGAGAGAGAGTTCATTATGCAGCAGTCTTCGTCTTGAGGAACCGTTCTATCTACGGCATGGTAGATGTGTTCACTCTCAGGCTTGAGGCTGTGGGGACTTTAAAATGGATCAAATCATAAAATCACAACATCAATCAGCCACAGCTGTGCTTGCCAGCATGTGTGTGTGTGTGTGTGTGTGAGAGAGAGAGAGAGAGAGTGTGTGGGCATATACATAATGTCCTTTGCTGAGGATTTTGGCAGATGTGTGTTTGTGTGTTTGCTTCGCTCTGAGGAAGCTGCACGAGATAAGGCCCTTTTCTTCTCGAAACTAGCTGAACAAAAAATAGATTTAAAATATAATTTCCAGGCGAAATCTTTTTTTCCTTAATTTTTTTCACGGTTTTTAGGATATCCTTCTGAAATGAATTGAATCAGTGACTAAAATTTGCCTTCACTCTTTTGCTAGGTTATTTGATTAGTCCTGAAGGTAAGCAGAGGAATTTTTCATCACCTGACAGTATAATGATCACATTCCAAGCAGCTGAACGGTGCTGTAGGCTAATTAATGGTTACAGGAGGGGGGGGGCAGACACAAAAGGAAGCACCCCGTCTACTCGTATCATTTTTTTCATGCATTTAAAAATAAAATGTTGCATTGTTTTTGTAAATAGTTCCCCCCCCCCCTGATCTATATGTATGTACCAGTACCAGTCAAAAGTTTGGACACAAGCTTGGATTTATTTTTCTACATTATAGAATTGCTGAGAGGACATTATCGTATGTCACTGATACACAACCGCACGCCAATCTTTTATGACCTTTTATCATGTTATTTTTGTTAATATTGGAGATTTTATTTAAAAATTTAATAATTAAGTAACATCAACAACAGTCAGTTGCTATTTAAAGACATGAAGGTCGGCTGTTCTGGAACATTATGGTCGAGTACATTTGCAAAACCAATCAAGCACCACGATGCAACTGGCTCTTGTGAAGACCCTCCCAGGAAAGCAAGACCAAAACTTACCTGCTGCAGAGGAGAAGTTTAACATTTAGAGTTAGCAGCCTCAAAATCCTCAGATTAGAGTCATGATGGAGGCTTTACAAAGCACATCTCAATATCAACTGCTCAAAGGAGATTAACTGTAGAAAGAAAGAAAAATCAAGAAAGACCATGGAATTCAAAGACCTTTCAAAACTTTTGACTGGTAGTGTATAGCCCAATCTAGAAGATGCATGAGGTTGAAACATTTTGCTGCTTCTTTGATTTCTGAAGATGAATTTGTCCACTAATGTAGATTATTTGGTTGATTGAAAAAAGAAAGACAAGAAAGACTTGTTGAAAACTAAAAACTCCCAATCTTCTTCTTCTTCTTTGTCTTTCGGCTGTTCCCTTTCCCTTTCACAGCGAATCATCTGCCTCCATCTAACCCTATCCTCTGCATCCTCTTCTCTCACACCAACTAACTTCATGTCCTCTCTCACTGCATCCATGAATCTCCTCTTTGGTCTTCCTCTAGACCTCCTGCCTGGCAGTTCCAACCTCAGCATCCTTCTACCGATATATTCACAATCTCTCCTCTGAACATGTCCAAACCACCTCAATCTGGCCTCTCTGACTTTATCTCCAAAACATCTCACATGGGTTGTCCCTCTGATGAACTCATTCTTGATCCTATCCATCCTTGTCACTCCCAAAGAGAACCTCAACATCTTCAGCTGTGCTACCTCTAGCTCTGCCTCCTGTCTTTTCTTCAGTGCCACTGTCTCTAAGCCGTAGAGCATTGCTGGTCTCACCACTGTCCTGTACACCTTTCCTTTCATTCTCGCTGATGCTCTTTTATCGCACAACACACCTGACACTTTTCTCCACCCATTCCAACCTGCCTGTACTCGTCTCTTCACCTCCTTTGAACACTCTCCGTTGCTCTCGACCGTTGACCCTAAGTACTTAAAATCCTGCACCTTCTTTACCTCCGCTCCCTGTAGCCTCACTGTACCTCTTGGGTCCCTCTCATTCACACACATGTATTCCGTCTTGCTGCGGCTAACCTTCATTCCTCTGCTTTCCAGAGCGTACCTCCACCTCTCCAAATTTTCCTCTATCTGTTCCCTGCTCTCGCTAATATACAGTCAAAAGCTCCTCCATAACATTCAATCCAGAATTCTGCTGCCTATACCATAACCCCCTCCCTTCACCTACCCTGCTGGCTCTCTATCAAATACTATATAGATCTTAAAATTCTCCTCCTCACTTTAAAAGCATTTCATAATCTTCCTCCACCTTGTCTTTCAGAGCTCGTACAGTTTTACAACCCTCTCACACTCTTCACTCCTCCTCCTCGAGGCTCCTCTTTACACCCCCTGCCTGCTTGACCACCATGGGCTCTAGAGCTTTTACCTCCACTGCTCCTCATCATCTCTGGAATTCTCTTCCAGAAAACATCTGTAACATAGACTCTCTAACTGAATTCACATCCTGTCTTAAGACGCATTTATACACAAGCAATTATCCCACATGATGTAAGGCTGGTTTTTAGGTGGTAACTCTGACAGTGTTGTATCTAATATTGTATTATTGATATTTACTACTTGCTGTTATTTATTTATTGCTTGTTTGCATTTAGGACAGTGACATTGGGCGACTAGAAAAGCGCCAATGTACATTAAATACATTATTATTATATAATATAATGACTTTTAATTTGACTTATACTGTATACAGTATGTTTATCATGTCTGTATTATTATGTACAAAACAATAACAAGATAACTTAAAAATAGCTGAATACATAACATAACAAAAAACACATGGAAAAAAAAGAAAACCTAGTATAGGGTCCAGGGATGTGCATGCAAATATAAAGGCGTGAGTTTGACAAAGTTACCAGAAAAACTCTGGCATATTCTCCAGCATGCTCAGTAAAACATGCCAGCTATTTTACTAGTAAAACTACACAAATATTAACTGTGTGCCCTTTATAGAAGTTTCTTTTATGTAGAAATAAAGGCATTTTTTTTCTGTATGTAAGTAAAACAGCTGTTGTAAAACAGCTAATATAATGTAAGTAACTGTTAGTAGCTGTTAGGTTTTACTGAGCATGCTGGAAAATATACCCAGTTCTACTTGTACCTTTGTCACACTTTGTCATATGTTGCTTTCTTTACATGCATGCAAATATTCTGTATAAAAGTTATTAATTTATTAATTTGTAAGGTATGTTGGAACATATTCAATAGTTTTGTACATAATTATGCTGACATTATAAAAATATATAACAAAGTTTGTACTAAATATGATATAAGACTTTTGCATAGTAAAAGTCCCTTTTTCCCTTTTTTTCCCCTCTTTCTCCTGAAGCCTAGATTAAAACAGAAAGATATACAGTACAGTATAAGTAGACCGATAGATAGAGAGAGAAGTGTGTAAATCCAACAAAACTCTCAGAGCAGCGCCCATTAGAGTCGCTATACAATCTGTTCTTCGATTCTCTTAGGAACATATGCATGGCGAGTGATCTTGTAATTTATTTCTTTGGTAATTGAGTAGCATATTGGGCTCAAATTCGTGCACATCTGGATCGGCCACAGTCTCGCCATGGAGCTGAGAGAACATCGTAAAAACCTCTTCCTACTGTAGTTCTACAGCTCAGTAATATAACATAACATTTACGAAGACCCAAGTTGTAAGAAAAATGCATTCTTACACAGCAGGTGTTAAAGTTTTTTTTTTATTTTGCCTCGTCTCAGCTCTTTGCTCCCTAGTTCGCGCTCGGGTGACTAACCATATGGACTGTTGCACAGCCTCACCATGTCTGTCTGGGTTCCTTATGGATTCTCTGGTTTTCTTGTGTATAATAACCCCCCGGCGGCACGGTGGTGTAGTGGTTAGCACCGTCGCCTTGCACCTCCAGGGTCTGGGTTCGATTCCCCGGCCAGGCTCGATTCCCGTCTCTGTGTGCATGGAGTTTGCATGTTCTCCCCGTGCTTGGTGGGTTTCCTCCGGGTACTCCGGTTTCCTCCCACAGTCCAAAGATATGCAGGTTAGGCTAATTGGCGTTCCTAAATTGCCCGTAGTGTGTGATTGGGTGTGTGAGTGTGTGTATGTGTGTGTGCCCTGCGATGGATTGGCACCCTGTCCAGGGTGTACCCCGCCTAGTGCCCGAAGTCTCCTGGGATAGGCTCCAGGTCCCCCGCGACCCTGAATAGAGGATAAAGCGGTACAGAAGATGAATGAATGAATAATAACCCCCCATCACCCTCCACACCCCCTCCACAAACACACACACATTCTCTAACACACACACATACACACACTCTGGCTTTCTTCTTGTCTACAGCATGACATGGTCTATTGGAGTGTCAGGATCTAGTGGGGTTACGAGAGTGATCAGCACTTAAATCGTAATAGCACAGTTCAACTAAAGTGGCTAAATAGGATAGTTAATCATTTTCACTTTATTACTGTTTAACCCTTTGCTCCCATCCAATTAGTTTCCATGTCAGAATAATTTGCTTGGCTATTGATTAAAAACGTGCCTTGAACATGCAAACGTAAATGAGACCGCATGCAACCAAATATTATGCCATTAAGTCTGATTTTAGAAAATTAATTATTCATGTATATTTAGGCATTTGGCAGATGCTCTTATCCAGAGCGACTTAGTGTACAAAAGTGCTTTGAAGTTTCCGTCATTGGATAGATCCTTACATTGGTTATTCTTTGATTGATTTTAGAGTTTCACTACAGTATGTTAGATGTAAACTTCCTTCTATTCTCGAAGCACACATTTGTTTCTCATGACATTTACTAGGACTTTATTGATTCACAAATACAGAGGACACAAAATAAAAGAAGTGTGTACTGAATTAACAAACATAACATAATAAAAGATGATGAAAGATTGTCGTGCGGTTGTGTATCAATGACATACGATAATGTCCTCTCAGCAAACCACTTGCCTAGATCTCGTTCTGTCCCATATACTGTATGATCATCTCTCTTCATTCCCACTAATTACTTTGTCCTGTCACATTTTTTCAGCATAAGTACTCTGATATTGACCCCAGATAATGACTGGAATTTCAGATATAAAGACTTAAGCTTTCATCTTTTCCTCTTTTCTGTGGCTTTGCAGAAAGTCAGTGGTCCGTACAAAGAGACAAATATTTCTTCACAGATCTGAGGAGAAACACAGGAGCTCTGGTCGAAAGGAAGTTGCTTGATTGCTTCATTGCTCATTTTGACAGTGTTACTGTGGAAAACTCTGGAACTGTCAAAAAACGGTCATGATGTCTTTGTAAAAACAAATGTATTAAATTTAGCTATATTTTTGTATTTTATTTTTTTGTCTATGAAAGATCATACGCTTTCTGTAGCTTCCCCACAGTAACCAATCAATGTAAAAATGAATGTGAGATATCGATCATGGAGATCAGATCTAATGGATTTTATAATATGCAAGAGCCGTTCGAGTCCAAATGGGACTTTGGGTAAATTTCTCATTAATGAAGGCGTAAAACTGATTGACATTTGCCTAAGAATTCAAGCACAGTGAGAATTCTATTCTCGATGCTCACATTCGTTTCTCATGACATTTACTATTACTTTATTGATTCACAAATGCAGAGGACACAAAATAAAAGTGTTTACTAAATGAACAAACATTTAAATAAAGGCGGTACATCTGTCTGTTCTGATCCCAGCCGAGGTGGCTCGGAGTCCACTGCAGTCATTCCTGTGGACATTAAGAGAGTGGAACGCCTGATCCTTGAAAATCAGTGGTTAATAATAAATGATAAATGCCACTTGTACATTACAGGAACTTATCTGTGAGTTATTGCCATATCCCCCATATGGCAATAATGGATCACCTCGATCCACCCCATTTCAGGGGTTCCTGGGAGGCCAGCGTTTTGTGGAGCAGGTAGTCTGATCATGCCTCTGGTGTGTTGAGAAAACTTTCTGCTAAGTTCTAGTGAAACACTGGGAGAAGTACAACAGGGGATTATACTGCATATCAAAAATAAAGGCAGTTTTTGGTCTCATAATATTATTCGATTATTTTTCTTTGCGGGACAAAAATCCCGATTTGACTTGAACACTCCTTTGTATAAAAGATAAAATGCACAAAAATTTAGATCTATGTTCATTCAGAACTCTTGTTTTGCATCTAGGTACCACAGGCTGCTTTTGTTCACTAGTAAGTAATGTTCTGTCTCATTGACCCTGCCACTTCTTTCGACTTTATAATACAATCTGTAAATATATTCTAAAATTCCCAGCAGGTCGTATCTTCATCTCAATTAATAGCGACGTGAATAAGATTTATGGAAATAATCACACCGAGTCCTTGCTGTGGATGTTCCTCATGACAGCACAGGTGGCAGTACAGATGGAGGGAATGTGACCAGGAATAAAAATCACCTTTCTGTTTCTCATGCACAAAGACCACTTGTATTTTCTCAACACTTTTATTTCACCTTGTTACTCTCAGGTCAAAAAGCCTGCGTAATATAAATACAACTGGAGACCTTGAGCACTACGCATAAAAGTTTATGTTGGGGAAAGATTGTGCTTTTAGTGATGCTCAGCTTTTAGTAGGAAGAAGGAATATAGTTAACACTGTCATTCGGACCTAAACAGGGCATAAAGTATACCGATAATGGAGATAGCTTGCAACAGAAACACACACACACACACACACAGCATACACATGGTTGCATGGGACATGCTCAGTCTCACATGTCGTTGATCGAGCCCCGGTGTATTCCACAGCTGAAAGCTCCATTCCACTTTCTGCCGAAATCCTTTAGGGAAGCCGATTTGTCTTTGAGCGCAGTGCTGTGTGGTGGTGGAAATGTGTTATCTGATTGATATATAACCCAATCTCTCGCTCACCCTCTCCCTCTCCTTTTCTTTTTCTCTCCGTCTCTCTCTCTCTCTCTGTGCAGGCCTTAGGAGGGGAAGATGACAGCTTTAATCCCGGCGCTGCTCCTTCTCTCCGGCGTCTCCGTGACGTTGACTCTGAAGGTGGTATCGAAGAGAGGTTCAGGTAGGCCCCGCTTCAGTCCTCCTCCGCGTCGGTGTTAATCACATCCTGCGTCCCCACAATAATGGAGTATCATCTCATTCATGCTGATCAAAGCTCCGGCATTAAAGCCGCCTTACTGGTCATAATTAATACTTTAAATGTAAATTCAGTGGTGTTCTGATGTGTGTATGAGTGAAAGTGATTGAAAATGCATAAATTAGTGCCTTAATGTTGAAGTTTTTGCCATGTGGGAAAATTTGTGACCTCCTTTTAGTTTTAAAGTTTTCTACTCGCAGTGTTTGCGTAAGATTGCCGTATATTAATCTTGAGAAGTCTAGACTCTCTATATATATAATAATTTTATTTTATAAGATTTACTAAACTTCTGTACATCATGTCCCTTAATATCTACATCAACTAAATAAACATAATTTAAAAAGTACACTGGAAAAAAAATACATTGATTCAAACAACAGAAAAAAATTGCATCGATTAAATGCAGGTAAAACATAAAAGAGTTTTTAATGTTTACTGTTTAATTTTATTATTTTGTTTAAAATCGAGCAAAAAAATGCCTACAGCTATTTTTAGGGGTCATTTTTTAATCAAAATTAAAAATGATTTTTAAAAGGATTTGTTCTTCATAGCTAAAGCAAATTCAAAGGCTGAAGTAGAGTACAGTACAGTACCTTACCCAAAAGTATTTGTACCCCGTAAACTTTTCCACATTTTGTCACGTTAGAACCACAAATGTAAATGTATTTTAGTGGGATTATATGTGATAGACCAAGATAAAGTGGCACATGATTTTGACGTGGAGCAAAATGTTTTACAAATATAAATCTGAAAAGTGTGCCGTGCATTTATATCCCCCCCCCCCCCCACACCGTGTAACTCAGACGTGATGAAGAGAAAACATGTTAAATTAAATTAAAATTCCAAATACAACATGTATGACAAACTAATGTGGACACGAGTGGGAGGCAGGTGAGGGAAATGATCATTAAAAGTTTTTCTGGAGCTCTGACTAATTGGACAGCAGAGTGTGAACATGCAGCATACACTGCGTTTCCTTCAGTACATTCCCGACTTTGCCACGGACAAGTAATCATTATGAAATAATCATTCCGTTTGTATGAGATACTTCAGCTTCATCAGCTGAATTTTGAGACTAATTATTAAGATTTAGTAATCCGTATGTTTTTATTTTTAAATGGCACTAACAGACATTGGCAAATTTAATAGATGCCTTTGTGACATACTAATCTGCGGAGACAATTGCCATTCTCAGAGTAAATTATTGAGGCTGCGGTAAACTATAATATAAATATGTATTAATCTGTAGTTTGCCTCACGTTGCTTCTCTGCTTAGGCAAGTAGACAAGACATGATAGGTTACTCTTGTAGGGAAAAAGAACACCATCCTCCATATGGCCTATAAATTAGTTTGACCAAACCATTAGTAAATCAGGCCCTGAGCACACAAAACAAAAAATTAATGGACACTTAAGGTGATTTAGTACAAGTGAACACTTTTTATTTGTTCGATGCAATCTGTATGTGGTGCCACTAACTATCATTAAAAGCAAAGTGTACCCTATAAACCCACAGATACAATAAACGTTGCAGTTTAAAAAAAAAAATTTTTAAGAAAAGATATTGGAAACTTGTGCTGATCATTTTTATGCTTCATTTCATTACTAGTCTCGCTCACTAACAAATGAAGAAACTCGTCCTATATAGGTAGATTTATTTACCTCCTCCAAAAGAAGACGGTGAGTCCCCTGACGTTTTAAACCCGACATTCCCCATGACGTTAGTGTTTGACCTTGGGTAACTAACATCTCACAGAAGTAGAAATCTTGATCAGGATTGCTTTAGCAAAAGCAAGATACAGTCCAAAGGTCACAATCACATACGAACAGGCAATTTTACACCGGACTGAGCTCAGGAAACAAACAGCGGTGGACAAACAGGCTAACAGGCCGCTAGAGGAGAAACTAAACCCAAACAAACAGTCAAAACAGAAAAGGTCGATAAAGAGATAAACATTTCAGACCGCAAAGTAGAAAAGAATAAATACAACTTCGAAACTCAGTTAGACAGCAAAAGACTTACTAAACAATAAAGACAGGTATGCTGATTAACATAACCGATGCATCGTTACAACGTTGCATATTTATAAAGGCCTCAAAAGGTAACAATTTCTGTCCTCTGTAGCATCTGTGATTGTGATTAAGCATCTGTGATTCGGATTTGGTTCTGCATATAAAGAGAATCCTTTATGCCGTTTGCCTGAACATCCCAACAAAGTGTCCTCTGTGTGTGGAGGACACTCGCAGATGGAGCCTTAGTGTTTGATGTAAAATGCATTTCAGTCACGTGAACGAGCAAACTGTGTGTCACATCTCTCAGTATCTTCCTGCACCTCATTATCTAGAGTGTGCGGTGGCCTTGGCACTCATTTTCATGCTCCTTCTCTCTCTCTCTCTTTCTCTCTTTCTCTCTCACAAACACACACACTCACTCACTCACACATGTACTAACTCACTCACTCTGAAACACACTCCCAGGCAGCAGAGTAACACCTCTAACAGATGGCAGGCTCTGCTCTCTTCCAGACCTCTGCTCTGCCGCAAACTTTTGTGACTGTCTTTGTCCATGTGTGTAGATGCGTGTGTTTGTGTACTGTATGTGTGTTTATGCACTTTTGTGTTATGAAATGACACACTCCCTCACGAACGCTCAGTACATCACAGGCTACTCTGTCAGGTCTTTGGAAGCTTTGTTGTTCCTACTGGACAGGGTCATGATCTGATTAGTTCTTTTTGTGACAAGGGGATAGAAAGTCACGCTCTGATTGACTCTTGCAGGGAAGGATAAGAGAAAGTGGACCTTTACTGAATGAACACTTCATTTCCCATAGGGAGTGATTGGGATACGTTGTAACCATGTTTTGATATGCCTGTTTTTGTCTAAATCACTTTTTAAAAGTGCAGATATTTAAAGATCATTTGGGATAATGTAATAGCTTGCAGGGGAAACTGATCCTAAGATCAATTCGGGCGTGTTCACATTGTTATGAATCAGTGATGGCTCTGTGAAACGTCTCTCCTTTAATAAAACACTTGTGTACGGTGCCATTCAAACTCTAGTTAGTATTGCAGCATCAGTTTTCTATGACATGGATGGGAAGAACGGAAGGTTACAATTATTATTTTTTCTTTATCCATGTATTCTACGACTGTAGACAGTACAGGACCACCAGGGAAGTTTCAATCAGAACTAGTGGACTTCTGTTTTTGTTCTCCTTGCCAAGGACCAACAGAAAAGTCGTCACTTAATGAGTGTGACCCCATAAGGGGAAAACTATAAAGGCTCCCACTGTGTCACCCCCATCCTCTGGCCATTCTTTTGAACCAGAGTGACTCAGGTGGCTGGCAGTTTTCCATTCAGCCGCTTACGTAACTTTCTGTTCCACTTACTTTTATTTCAGACCATCATGGCAAGTTCCTTCAAGACTATAAGGTACAGTGCAAAATTCTTGAGTCCCACCTTCAATTTCTTCAAATGAAATAAAATGTAGATTGAATTTATGCATTGAGAATGAATGTTTTACTGTGACAAGCTAAAACTGCCTTAAGAGAAAAAAAAAATAAAAAATCAGTTGTTTATGTAACAACCTCGGCAGCAGCCTCATTGCTTCTCTCGTCCGTTCCAACCACTCAGAATTCAGCATCACCAGTATACCGATCAGAGGCCTGATAACCTGCCATCATCTGGACCTGTTTCTCAAATGCTTCATGCCTTATGTTAGATGTTTTTTTTTATGCTTGAGGGATTCATACGTCACTGTGTGGCTTAACACACACAGAAAAATCCTCTGAAACTGGTCAGGTACAGGGACTGGACTGAAATTGAGAGCCAAAAACCTGCCGAAAATAAGAGCCACATGAGTCCTGGAGAAGTATTTCTCAAAAAAGAAGAAATAGAAGAAAGTCTGGCTCTATGGAAACAAAATATGAAGAAATGAGAGGTGGCTCAAGACTGTTGCACAGTACTGTATATTAATGTTGCTACATGGGTGGTTCACAAATAATCAATAATAGCACAATATTATTATTACAAGAGCTGTATAATTTAATAGATCATATAGTTTAAGCAATCGTTTGTTGGTCAGTTTGATTGATAGAATAAATGGTTCAGTTTTTTTTTTTATATTTAGAATCACTGTTTAAATTGTTTATGTGAACTTTTATAAAAAAAATTGATGAATTCCTTAATAATACATCACAACCTTTGCAGATAATACAAACTGGTTGCACCTTCCAGGAAAAACAAACAAACATGATTTGCAGTTTTAATGCTTCTTCTTCTTTTGTTTTTTATGGGTAGTTAGTGTGTTACTGCCATCTACTGGACTGGAGTGTGGAGCAGAAGATTATCAGGAAAAGATTGTTGCTTTGTTCGAGACTTGACAATAAAAACAGTCTACAGCACATGTTACTCAGCATTTCAGTGTTTGTTGGATATTTTTATTACTTTAAAATGAGTCAGAATTGTAGCTGCTTGAGACAAATCAGATGGTAGATTTTAGTGTTATTAAATGAAATCAGACAGAGAATCGCAACAGTCAAAAATCTACCCAAATCGAATTGTCAGTTCACCTATGATTCAATTATTACCATAGTGTTGAGGAGCACAATGACTTAAAGTGCTGGTACTGCTACTATTGAGTTTTTTTTTTCTTTACTGATAATGGAAGAGCTTAAAATGATAATTCTGCAAGATAAGTGGTATGGGAAAAGAATAAATGAATTAATTAATCAGGGAATGAATGAAAGACTCAGACTTAGATTAGATTACATGGGTTGCAAAAAAGCAACATTTATGCTATGATATACAGTATGAGGGGCATTCAAGTCAAACCGGGACTTTTGATTGTGCAAAATGACAACACAATTATAGGAGTAAATGTTTATTTCTCTATATAATCCCCTGCTACACTAAAGAAACTAGCGTTTCACTAGTTCTTGATACCATCAAGGTAGAAGGCAGTCCAATCGTGGCTCTGGCATACTGAGAACACTTTCTATAAGCACGAGTGAAATGCTGGGATACGTGAATTAGTGTAGCCTGGGATTATATAGAGAAATAACCCCATTTTTTTTCATTCTGTACAACTAAAAGTCCCTGTTTGACTTTATTTTCAGATGATAGATAGATAGACATATATGTTGTTGTTTCACTGAGCAAATTATACTTTTCTTAGTGACACCCATGAGGAAGCTATAGCGTTAACTGTTCTACAGATAACGAAGAGCCTTTATGATCCTCCCCTCCGAGCCAGTGAGCTGCCAGCTTGCCATCACTTTCACAAAGCACTTGAAAGACCTCACAGGACACATGGCTGACCTGGGCATCTGCAAGAGCAAACAGGTTGTATTTATTAATATACCACAACATCCTTGGCAGTAATGCAGGACATGGCATAATTGGACTCTGGTCCTCAGTGCAGACTGATAATGCAAAACTTTTCACTGACTTATCTCCCTGTAATTATGGCCAGCATAAAAAAAAAAAAAAACTAAAAATGAACGTCTTGAATGAAAGTCACTTTATAGTTGCATTTTTTTTCTTTACTTTTTGCAATTACTTAGTTGCATCACCTCCAGATCCCCCTGCAAGGCCATTGTTACTCACTGAGATCAGAGACATTCCACTGCCTTGAGAGAAGCTGGACCAAAGCCTCAAGGTGCACACACACTGCTGCTGGCACCTGCTTTTGAGAAATGGCTGACAGGTGCTAAGAATTCCCAGTTTCCCGGAGTTGCAAACACGAGCATCCCAGCCATGCTTCCCATTTTTTGTTCTTGCAGCAAAGGAAAGCTTACTGTTTCTTTCCTGAGGGGCCTTTCTTTGTGGCCATGTCTGCTGTTCACTTCACTCCCTGCTGTGACCAGACACAGTCAATGGGAGGATAATAAATTATCAGCAGTATTGACAGAGCCTACGAGCTTCACACTTGGCTATTAGTATCAGACTGCAGTTTGGTCAAGGCTCTGTAAGTGCTTGTCTGAGATGCTCCAGTCCCAAACAATCTGGGCATTGATCACTGTCCATCATCCAACAGTAGCCAGGCCGGGCAAAACAAACAGCTTATTATCCTGCTTTAAAATACAGAAGATTAAGGAAGTTCAACAATTTATATAGAGTTTTGAATATATGAATTTAAAGAATAATAAATTGAAGTACTTCCCAGGAAAGTGTAGAATAAACTGGTGTGTATTTTACTCCACTCACTCACTCACTCATTCTGTACCCGTCTATCCGGGAAGCCTGGAGCCTATCCCAGGGGACTCGGGACACGAGGTTAGGTAAACCCCAATCTATCACAGGGTACACAGGCACCCAGAGGAAACCAACCAACACGCAAACTCCATGCACACAGACTCGAGGTGGAACTCGAACCCTCGACCCTGGAGGTCCGAGGCCACAGTGCTACCCATTACTGTATAGCACTGTGCCTCCCTCGTATAATGTCCTGAAAGTCCTGATATACACCTGCGTGCCAAGTATGAAATATCTCTGTCTCTATTTATCACATGCACATAAAAAAGGATTTATATGGGCATATTTAATACTAAATCCTGACTATTCACAGTCAATCAGTGCTGCTAGTTTAATTAAAGCTATGGGCTTTTTAATACACCAGGCTAATGCATCATGTGAACTTTATAAGGAGGGAGATCTCAATGAATTGAGGTAGCACATATTTTAGCACAAGAGTATGGCGTGAAGAGACACAGGCCAAGATGTAGTTGTACGTTTGATTGTCGTATAGCTAAATGTCTTCTGATGGATGCGCTTCCTGCTGAAGGTGCTAGCATACATTAGCATCATGAATAAGTGCTAGTGGATGTGGGTGTCATGAAGGAAATGACGGTAACTCCAATTAAATGCTAACTGACACTACTATGTCACTCTGTCTTATTACACACACACACACACACACACTCACACACACACACACACACACACACTCACACACACACACACACACACACTCAGAGTTGGTCAATCCATGAGCTCTGCTTTAGTCCGTATTTTTCAATCTCTTTCTCCCAGTCCCCCGTTTTTCCAAATGCTAATGACGGATTAGCTGCCGCTCTGGCCTTGGGATTTTCTCGTCTTTCTTAGCGCACTCTCTCTCAGGTCTCTTTCTTATTCGTTTCCCATCCCTCTGGCCCTCAGTCCCTCTCTATTTCCTCTGGGAATTAAAAGAACCTGAACTCAACCCACAAAAGGACAATTCCCTTTTTTTTCCCCTCTGAGGGTTGCATTTTTCTATTTTCCACTTCACAAGTGTTTATAAAAAGGACTCTCGCTTCTCACTGGCCGTGTAAGCCACCTGCTCGCTTTGCGTACCTCCTCTGATTCAGTTGCCATGGCGGCGAGAAGCGGAGGCGAGTGCCTAAGAGGTATGGGAAAAGATTTGGGACAAACAGCGACGGTATTGTCCGAGCTCAGCCGTTTCCCTGAGGTCAGTGGAGACTTCGAGGCATCGAGTCGAGGTTACGGAAAGGTCAGAGAGAGGGAGCAGAGCCCAGTAATGCTGCAGCGAGGGTAACCATGGAGATGTTCTCAGCCTCCCTCTTATATTCATATTGAAACAAAGTGGAAGTACGTTAGTGCATTCAGATGCATTTTTGCGATGGAATCCGAGCGAAAGCTGAAACGCACATCTGTATGTTTGTAATAGAGCAGCTACCGGTGGGACCCGGGCTGCCAGATATTTTAGATGCATCATGGACGTACATAAACACATGCACTCAGGAAATGCATACAGAGAAGAGAGTTCTCCATCGTTGTGATCCCCCCACCCACCCCCTCTCTGTCTCCCTCTACGGAGAGCAGTAAAAAATGAAAATGCACTGCAGTCTTTATGGGTCTGGGTGATTGGATTTGCATGGCGCTGAGCCAGTCTAAAAACACACACACACACACACACACACACACACACACACACACACACACACACACACACACACACACACACACGCAAACCCGAAAGAGAATCAGTAACTCAAAATCAACATGGCAGTTTTATTGGAGTGCATTTTGAGTGTCTAAACCGAACAACCATTTTCAGCAGCACCGCCCTTCTGCTCTCTTTCTCTCTCTCTTTCTCGCTTTCTTGCTCTCTCGCTTTCTCGCGCGTTCTCTCTCTCCACAAATAGATGGATGAAAAGGAAAGAAAAATTAGAAAACAGGTTGTCATGAGGTTGCCGCTTCAAACATCACACACACACACACACACACACACACACACACACACACACACACACACACACACACACACACACACACACACACACACACACACACACACACACACACGTAGATGTTCATGATGAACATGAAACAAGGATGTTCAAGGAAAACGAGGACTCAATTAGCTAGATTAATTTGCGAGTGGAAAACTCATCCGGACAGGATAATCTGCTGCGTCTCTCGAGAAGACGTCGTTCAGATCGGAGCTGAGGAAGGAAATCTGGATGTAGTGTCTGTGCAAAGTTTATGAAGATATCATGCATTGTCTTAGCTTTTTTCTTTTTTTTTTTGCCTACGGCTGAATCCCATCTTCAAAAAAAAAAAAAAAAAAAAACTCTTCCCATTTCTGTCTTTATTTTTGAAGGCTGTGACATTTAATTATGTGCAGTTCTGACTGAGTGAGTGACTTTTCCATATCAATAAAACAGGCTGTATTTCCTGACATTTCATATCGGCCAGCATGCACACACACACCCACAGACTCACACAGCATCTTTCTCTCTCTCTCTCTATCCTACACACACACACACACACATGCACATCTACACAGACTGAACACCTTTCCTATGCATACACTCCCACGCCTACATGTGCTGACCCCGGAGAACTGCGCTGTCTGTACTCTACAGCCTCGTCTTATTGGTGCAGAGCCTAGTCTTTGCCTTCTTTAAAAATTAAGGAGCTAATATTTTAGTTATACACGCTGAAATTAAACCAGTTGACACCAATATAGCGTTTCATTTAGGCTGTTTCAAAGGAAATAAACACCACATTTTACATCGCTCACTTTGGTTATGATGATTTTATTGGTAAATCCTCACTCTCATGCACACTCATCGTCTATACCAATTTATCCTGTATTCAGGGTCGCGGGGTCACAGGCAATTTGGGAACGGCAATTAGCCTAATATGCAGGACTTTGGACTGTGGGAGGAAACCGGAGAGCCCGGAGGAAACCCACAAAGCATGCGGAGAACATGCAAACTCCGTGCACACAAAGATGAGAATTGAGCCTGGCCGGGAATCGAACCCAGACCCTGGAGGTGCAAGGCGACAGGGTCAATCACAGAGCTAGAGAAAGTGAAGGTTAAGGATCTTGCTTAGGGGTGTAACAAAATGGATTTTTCTCCATGATCCAAGATCCGGATCGATTTTGTGCCTTAAATATTCATACCTGTATTCAGATTTAAACCGCAAGTGGGAATGGTTCAGCCCAGAGGTTTCGTTGTCGTCATTGTCGATACCACCTTATCCTGTATACCCGGCACAGGGGCCTGGAATTACCCCAGGAGACGAGGCGGGGTTCACCCTGGACGGGGTGCCGCTCCATTGCAGGACCCAGAGGTATTTTTAATATACGTTATATACAGTACTGTATAAAGTATGAACCCTAAGATAATAACACAAACATTAGTAAGAAAAAAAACGGAACGTTATGCCACTCCTAAACTTCTTCAGCACTTCCTCAAGAACAGCTCCTTTACCCTGGTTTATAATTGGCTTCAACCAAACGCACTGTGGAACTTTCTCGAAGGCTTTCTGCACTAATAGGACTGTGTGAGCTGTCTTTCAGAGCGATGATCTCTTTATAGTTGACAACAGCAGACGCCTCATAATATTTGAGCACATGTACTTCGCCATAGTCTGAGGTGCGTTCCATTCGATCAGAAAAGATCACCAGACATACTCACCGAATCCGTTAAAGTGCTGGGAAGCAGCATCAGAATAGAGTCCTTTAAACACGTCGTGCATGTCGAATTTATTTCTAATAAGGATGGAGCGTTTTTACTTAGAAATGATTACAAAAAGAAATCTGTGCAATGAACATGCATAGCCTGGAGGGATCGAGATAAAAAGGTGTATTCTGACATATGGAGCAGTTTCACTTTAAATGAAAGAATAGTTCCTTGGTAAATTCTGGAAGGCAGCGCAAACGAAACATAATAAAAAGAAATAGTGCAGCGTTACATTAAAGTTAAAAACTCCTGCTTTTGTGGATTTTTTTTGTTGCATTATGTGGAATCTCAGTCTTGATGCGCATTTGCAGTGAAACTTTCTCACAAAGCTTTACAAAAAAAAAAGGAAGAAAGAGAAGAAAATGAAGAACAACAACAACAACAGTGGGAAATGAATGAATGAATGAATGAATGAATGAATGAAAGAACAATACAGTGGCGTACTGTAGGTCAAGGTTTAAGGGTTCAAGTCCCCCTCTGATCTGTTCTTGATGGGTTTCCTCCGGGTTCTTCACATGCAGATTAGATTAATTGCCATTTCCAAATTGAGTGAGAGTGTGTGCATGCTTGTGTCCTACGATAGATAGAAACCCTGTCCATGGCGTACTCCACCTCGTCCCCCTTGTCCCCCGGGACAGGCTCCAAGCTTCCCTCTACTGTGAGTGAGATTGAACAAAGCAGCTCCTATTTATGTCTGTATTTGTATCTGTTGAATCTGAATAATATATTCGTGTTCAGTTACAGTCCTACTCATTGGGCTCAAGGGCACAGAAGCATCTCTCCAGCAGACCTGCGACCTTCTGGCCACTAGTACAGCGTTCTCACTGCCAAAACAGCACAGCGTCAGAGCATGAATGTGTTTCTGAAGTAATAATTGTTCCCGGCTTCACAGCAAACTGAAAACAGTTCAACGACATTATACTGTACGTTATTGTACTGACCCCACTGTTGCCCGAGAGGCTGCGCGTATAATTCAGTATATTCATATTTGCTCGGTCTTTATTAGCAAAGCGCTTGTTTTTACATCAAAGGTAAAGCAAGAACGTGAGAGCCCGGAGGAGGAAGATGAGTAGTTGTAGACGGAAGGGTGGGAGAACCCCGGGGAAGGAATGACCTACAATTAGTGACAGTAGCGTGATAGCTCATGGCCGGCAGCGGTTGATTAGCATATTTCATAATTGATTATGGAAGTGCTTTAGAGGACAGGCATTTATTCAACACTCAATAAGGCCAATTTAAAGAAGAATTAGCAAGGAAACAACTCGAAAGCAGATCTGCGCTTCGCCTCTGTCCGCCCGGCCCGATTCTCTCGCTCCTGAATTATGCAGTTATGTAAATGCTGACTTTGGATTTTCGTGGAGAAAATCCAGCCTCATATATTGAAGCTGACCTTGGGGACAGCTTTTTCACCTGTCTTCTTTTTCCTTACAGATATACCCGTCAACTGTCCACCCTCTAGTGCTTATGCAGTGTCTCAATGCCCTAACTGATCTCTCAAACTACAGTATACACTCTGTGAAGCTTAATATAATTATGCAGCGTTAGTTCTAAAACCACAAACTCCTTCCTTCGACATTCTTTCCACACTGTTGATGATCTAAGAACTCAAATCATTACACGGTGTGTACCGTATGTGTGCTTCGCTATCGTTATCCATATTTAAAGACAGTTCGCATCTACCAGAGTGTCTATACGCCAATTAAGAGTCAAATATTTCATTTATTCGGAATTGCATTTTACAAATGAAAGGTTCTGGTAAACCTGCAGTTTAAATTGACGTGGTGTTTCTCATCATAGCTTACAGATTGATGTTGCCCTCTGTCTCCTCTGTCGATTATCTCAGTTACAGGCACAAAACTCGAAACGGGCTTTTTTTTATTTTTTTAATAAAGTTCACTTTCATTTCGCGTTTTAAAAGGATTCCACACAAACACACACACACACACACACACACACACACACACACACACACACACACACACACACACACACACACAGGCAGAAAGAGACAAACTAGTTTGAATGTCTAGGAAAGTATATTATATTTATGATTTACGTTGATGTTGAAAGGGCATGCAGTTAGTGTATGAAATGGCGACAGCAGTCACCTCCATGAACTTCCAAACACCACAGAACATCATCGTCAACACACCCACGAAAGAAAATATATGATGTAAAGAAACGTGCTGTAGAAAAGGTTGCAGGGAAACAATGGAGAGAAATGAATAGAGAAAGCAGGAGGAACGTGATACCTCCAACGTTACTACATGTGTTGGTCAGAACATTGTGTGTGATGACAAAATTCTCTCCTTAAATAGATATTAAATAAATTTAATTATTGTTGTTCATCTTCTTCTTCATCTTCGCCTTCTTGTTGTTCTTGTTCTTCTTCTTGTTCATCATCATAATCATCATCTTGTTCTTGTTCTTCTTTTACTTGTTTAACATCATCGTCTTCTTCTTCAATTTTTGTTCTTCTTTTTCTCTTTTTATCATCTTCATCTGCTTCTTGCTCTTTTTGTTCTTCTTGTTCTTGCTATTCTACATCATCATCATCAAAATCACTATTGTATTCTTCTTGTTTTTTTCTTCCTGTTCATCATCATCATCATCATCATCTTGCAATTCTTGTTTTTCTTTTTCTCTTTTTTATCATCTTCATCATCATCTTCATTTCCATCTTTTTGCTCTTCATTTGCATGGCCATGGGTTACTTCAAAACCATCACCATCATCAACTAATCAGGTTTCAGAAGACTTTTCAAACAGTCGGTTTTGAGTTAAAA
Organism: Channallabes apus; assembly: GCA_030522415.1. NCBI lineage: Eukaryota > Metazoa > Chordata > Actinopteri > Siluriformes > Clariidae > Channallabes > Channallabes apus. Next base: position 22,302,624 of record CM060109.1, read on the forward strand.
TGTGGTGATCCATTGACTCTTTATTGTCCTGTGTACGTTGGTAAGAACAGGCCACTGGGTTCGCTATTTGCAAAAGGAGCGTGGACGCTGCAGATCGCTGCTCGCAGTTACAGTATATCTGAGTTCGAGATAATCATTGTTGTTCATTTTTTCATGCATGTAAAAGTATTGCACCCTCAAATAAATACCATAGAGCCAAGGATACCTTAAAAAAACCATAAAGCCCAGAAAACAGTGATTAATAAAACAAAGTCAGTATTTTATTTGAAGATAGTTTTATAAGGAAATTTGTGCAGTTTTATGAGGAAAATAGTCAAGTTTTACTGTCCGTCCCACAGAACCACCCACAGTTCTGGGGACTTTGACTGTTGCCCCTATGTCTTTTTTGCATCATCATCATCATCATCGTCGTCTTCCTTTTCTACTGTACTTGCACTTCTAGTTCTTCTTTTTCTTGTTTATCATCATCTTCTTCTTCTTCCACTTCTTGTTCTTTTTCTTGCAAAACCCAGCAGCTTCCATTCTGTCAAAAAAGTGGTCGCTTATATAATATGATGCTTTCTTTTCTGTCATACAGATATTTTTCTGTAACTTTTAATATTGTGGTGTTTTTGTAGTCAAATAGTAAAATAATAAAAAAGTTTTAAAAAATCTATAATGAAGTTTGTACTAAAAACATCGAGTGTCTCAGACGTGCACAGTACTGTGTGTTACTTAGCTGGGACACAAGAATCGAACATGATTCTGTCACAAATACAGTAATTACTGTAAACTACAGCACAATAAAGTAGTTGTGTAGTTCAGCATCCTTTCAGCACTTCCCTAGCTTCTGACACACAAAACCAGGACTGGAGGGTGTCCTGTACAGTGATTATAAACCAGAGCACCTGGGCTTGGGAGTCAAGTGATGGGAGTGATGTCCATCACAAGGCAAATGCCGACCTCTGCAACACAAGATGGGGGAGTGAACTGCTGGCTGGGGGAGCAGTGCAGAGTTCAAAACGGGAGGGGGAAATGGTGCCCCCGAGAGCAGGAAGTAGCAGCAGGGCAGGAAGCCAGGATGATGCTGATCAACTAGCAGGGAAGCAGAACAACAAACTTGGGAGGGAGCAAGGGAGGGAGGGAGGATGGCAAGGAGGTAGAGCGATGGTCACCGGAAGGCAGGGGGGACAAGGTGGAGCTCTCCGGATGGCAGGGAGGCAGGGTGATGCCCTCTGCACGAGTGGTGTTAAAAGTGGGCTGGGTGGCAGGGTACAGACCTCCTCGCCAGTGTTAGAGAGGTCACCTCTGACTCAAGCTTTTGGTCTGGTCTTCTGTGAGAGCCGCTGTGAGTGCTCAGATGCATGTCTTGTGGCAGACCCTATAGCAATAGTACATCTATCCATGCCCCCTCCCCAACCAGTGGATCAAGAGCTGGTCTACAGGATCTGACTCTGATTCTCTAGCCCTCGCTCCCAGTGTGCCCACACAAACATGGCTGTCTTCCTCAACTCCTCCTGGACTTCCTTCAACAGAAAAGCGGCTGCAGCATTAATTCTGAAGGTCTCTCTTTCTTTTAAAGCTGTGGATGGATACAGGTGCAGATCCTCTCTAATCAATATAGTGCAGACAACAATACACATAATACTGTACGACCAAACAATAAACACGGACTGTGGTAACTTGGCCGGGGCACAAGGACTATGAACATGATTCAGTCAGAGTGTAACCAAAGCGAGACAAAGCCACAGAGCGAAACAGCGCTTACTGTAGATAGACACATAAATCAGAAACAGACCAGGTGCACTTGATTACATACATGTGGTGACTGATGGGTAGTGTGGTCCGGCACCCTTCTGGTGTTTTCCTCACAGAATTTGGCTTATATTTTGTGGATACTGACAGTTTTCCTTTGTTCCCACATGTAGAGAAAAAAAGTATTAAATAAATGAATTTCAGTTTGATTAAGACATGAAGGTCAGCTGTTCATGAAGCTCCATGATGAAGACCATCTCAGGAAAGCAAGACCAAAACTTACCTCTGCTGCAGAGAAGAAGTTCATTTAGTAAAATGTACACATGTTCAAGGTGATGATAACTTTGGTTCTACATGATGTATCAGATAACGTGACAGTGTGATGTCTGAAGCCTCCCCACGGCTTTTTCATATTGGTTGATTGCTGTGTTGCCGTACTGATCCGTGCTGTTGAGGGTTAATCCTCTTGTCTGCCTGACGGACATACAGTGGTGTGAAAAACTATTTGCCCCCTTCCTGATTTCTTATTCTTTTGCATGTTTGTCACACTTAAATGTTTCTGCTCATCAAAAACCGTTAACTATTAGTCAAAGATAACATAATTGAACACAAAATGCAGTTTTTAAAGGTTTACGTTATTAAGGGAGAAAAAAAACTCCAAATCTACATGGCCCTGTGTGAAAAAGTGATTGCCCCCGTTGTTAAAAAATTACTTAACTGTGGTTTATCACACCTGAGTTCAATTTCGGTAGTCACCCCCAGGCCTGATTACTGCCACACCTGTTTCAATCAAGAAATCACTTAAATAGGAGCTACCTGACACAGAGAAGTAGACCAAAAGCACCTCAAAAGCTAGACATCATGCCAAGATCCAAAGAAATTCAGGAACAAATGAGAACAAAAGTAATTGAGATCTATCAGTCTGGTAAAGGTTATAAAGCCATTTCTAAAGCTTTGGGACTCCAGCGAACCACAGTGAGAGCCATTATCCACAAATGGCAAAAACATGGAACAGTGGTGAACCTTCCCAGGAGTGGCCGGCCGACCAAAATTACCCCAAGAGCGCAGAGACAACTCATCCGAGAGGCCACAAAAGACCCCAGGACAACATCTAAAGAACTGCAGGCCTCACTTGTCTCAATTAAGGCCAGTGTTCACGACTCCACCATAAGAAAGAGACTGGGCAAAAACGGCCTGCATGGCAGATTTCCAAGGCGCAAACCACTTTTAAGCAAAAAGAACATTAAGGCTCGTCTCAATTTTGCTAAAAAACATCTCAATGATTGCCAAGACTTTTGGGAAAATACCTTGTGGACCGACGAGACAAAAGTTGAACTTTTTGGAAGGTGCGTGTCCCGTTACATCTGGCGTAAAAGTAACACAGCATTTCAGAAAAAGAACATCATACCAACAGTAAAATATGGTGGTGGTAGTGTGATGGTCTGGGGTTGTTTTGCTGCTTCAGGACCTGGAAGGCTTGCTGTGATAGATGGAACCATGAATTCTACTGTCTACCAAAAAATCCTGAAGGAGAATGTCCGGCCATCTGTTCGTCAACTCAAGCTGAAGCGATCTTGGGTGCTGCAGCAGGACATTGACCCAAAACACACCAGCAAATCCACCTCTGAATGGCTGAAGGAAAAACAAAATGAAGACTTTGGAGTGGCCTAGTCAAAGTCCTGACCTGAATCCTATTGAGATGTTGTGGCATGACATTAAAAAGGCGGTTCATGCTAGAAAACCCTCAAATAAAGCTGAATTACAACAATTCTGCAAAGATGAGTGGGACAAAATTCCTCCAGAGCGCTGTAAAAGACTCGTTGCAAGTTATCGCAAACGCTTGATTGCAGTTATTGCTGCTAACGGTGGCCCAACCAGTTATTAGGTTCAGGGGGCAATTACTTTTTCACACAGGGCCATGTAGGTTTGGATTTTTTTTCTCCCTAAATAATAAAACCCCTCATTTAAAAACTGCATTTTGTGTTTACTTGTGTTATCATTGACTAATAGTTAAATGTGTTTGATGATCAGAAACATTTTGTGTGACAAACATGCAAAAGAATAAGAAATCAGGAGGGGGGCAAATAGTTTTTCACACCACTGTATGTGCAACCATCCGTACACCTTTCTTATACCTTTTTACGACAGCTGGCATCTGCTGCATTTCCGGCCGCTCAGTACACAACGCTCCGGCACTACTGCTAACTTCTTCTTCTAGCGCGTGAGGGAACTGTCCGTTACTAGTTAAATCGACCACAGATGAAAGGGTCGGCAAATATCCGTTTGCGGCCCAAGTATACCCTATGTGTGGGAAACACTGATAGAGCATTTTGCTAAATTTTGAGTTAAAGAAATGAGAAGAAATGTTATACTGCAACAGTCTGAAGCTGAAGTTGCAGTTTATAAATTGGTTGTCTGTGTAACATCCTCAGCAGCAACCTCATTTCCCTTCTCATCCATTCCAACCACTCAGCATTCAGCATCACCAGTGTACTAATCACCAGCCTGATCATCTGTCATCATCTGCACGTATTTCTCACTGGTTCATGCCTTAAATTAGATGAGTTTTTAATGCTTCAGTGAGTCATATTTCTTTGTGTAGCTTAACTCACAGAAGCATTCCTCTGAAACTGCTCAGGTACAGGGCTGGTTCATTCAGTACTGGACTGAAAATGAGAGCCAAAAAGTCCTTCAGGAAGCCTGAAGAACTATTCCACAAGACGTCATTAAAAATACAAGAAAGTCTGGCTCTTTGGAATAAGCCACATATGACTCAAGACTTCTGCACAATACTTATATATATATATATATATATATATATATATATATATATATATATATAGTGTACACACACACGCGCACACACTCATTTGATCATCTCATACTCACATACCGGATGATAGATGGCTCCTGACATGATGCAGTGATGAGGATAGTGTACCTGCAAAAACTGGAAATAGTTGTACTGGTTAAAACCTGTCTCTCCTAGGAACCAGTTAAACTTTAGTGCAGATAATAACTTTCTGAACACCATGTGGTCATTATACACAGAAAAGTTTGAAAAGAATAAATTTACATTTGAGCTAATACATAATGAGAATTAAGTTTAAACATGCAGAATAGCAGAAAATAAGTTTTTGTATGAAGAAAAGGGCCTAATTGATCCTCTCAAATTTCTATTCAGTCCATTTTTTTTCTGTATCACAAGTAATTTTCACAATGTTAGAAAAACCTTCTCCTTCTTTTATACTTAAATTGAGTGAAATTCATTCTATTCTTCCTTATCCTCTATCTCTGTTTTTCCCTCTCTCCATATTTCACATTGTAACGCTCACGGTTGCTTTTATTCATGCATTCGCTGATGTCCAGTTCTCCTGATTGGAAGTTCAATGGCTGAACTTTGGCGGACTAGTTTAGCCATTTTTGGTTTGCTTTTCTCTAAAAAGCATTCAGTTTTATTTACATGGTCGTTGCTGCAAAGCAAGCTTTACAGAATCAATAAGGAAATTAGGGAAATGAGTTTGAGATGGGTAAGAAAAAATGTATAAATGAAAAAGATCAGATGTTCCCTGATGGGAAAGCCGAGGGTGACGTTGGCAAGGAAAACCTCCCTTAGATGGCAATCGGAAGAAACCTTGTCAGGAACCAGACTCAACATCCTCATTTGGGTGATATCAGATAACAGAAATAACCGTAAATCCTGTAAGATACTGAAATGTAGAGAGAAGCTTGTTGAGATGTCATATTTTTATCTTAAAGAACTAAACAAATCAGTTACTTGTGGTGAGCCTTATTATGTAAGTCGGTTTTGAGTCATAATGTGACTCATACTGTACATCTCCTCTGCATGTCTGTGGACACTGGGAGCAAACCAGACTACCTGGAGAACAGGGAGAACATGCAAACCCAGAAAACACACAGACACGAATGCGGGACTCGAACACTTGACGTTCGAAGCCACAGTCCTAACCACTGCACCACTTTACGCCTTGGAGAATTCATTTTCAATTATCTGTATTTTATCAGATTTGTAATAGTTTATGCACCAAAAGGCGTGGTGGTGGTGCAGTGGTTAGCCTTGTCGCCTTGGACCTCCAGGGTTGAGGGTTCGAGTTCCACCGCGGGTCTGTGTGTGTGTGGAGTTTGCATGTTCTCCACGTGCTTGGTGGGTTTCCTCCGGGTACTATGGCCCATAGTGTGTGTGTGTGTGTGTGTGTGTGTGTGTGTGTGTGTGTGTGCCCGCCCTGTGATTGATTGGCACCCTGTCCAGGCTTAAAACAGGAAAGGTTCTATAGAAAATGATGCTTCCTAGAAGGAGATTTGCAAGCACACTTACATGGAATATTGTTGACATTCTCTCAGGAGCGCCACCATGTGTTAAAAAGTACCTCCTTGGTTATAACTCCGTTACTTGCTTGATCTTTAACTGTGCTAAAAATGTTTAAAGAGTCTTGGAACAGTGACATAGTCATAGGGCAAGTGATCTTTATCTACTGAGAAACACTAACATCTAACATCTGTGTGCGTCTGAGAAAGCCCTGTGGATGGTAAATTGAAAAACTAATCTATAAAGTCCAGCTGCTTATCTTCCTATTGGCATGTGATTTTGTACTGGGGGTTTTATTTCGGGGCATTGATTATTAATTCTTCACACTTCTTTTCAAGCATGGTTGAGTCAATAGCACTAGAGGATGGAAGAGGGTTATCAGGTCCAATAATGATCCTTTTTTTTTCCCCCCCAAGAAATAACTCGGTGGCTTTTTTCCACACCATATTTCTATTTTCATACACGGATACGAAACCAAACAAAAACCTGATTTTGTAGTCAACATTTGTTTCACGGCTCTATGGTTTCCGTATTTATCTAAACACAACAATAAGTCATGTACTATTGTCCTTATCTGCAGCACGGAAGCGCATTTACACAAAAACCATTTATCTCCAGAAACATTTATCTTCTCCTGGATAATGCAAGACATCAAACAAGCAGCACTGCCCATACAGCAGCTACAGAAAAGAAATTGTTTGTAAATACCAAAATGATCAATTGCAAAAGTACTTGCAAAAAAGAAAAGCTAATCTAATGGTTTATAGAGTGCTGTCTGTTTTCACATGGTATACTGTATATCCTCTCTCTCTCTCTCTCTCTCTCTCTCTCTCTCTCTCTCTCTCTCTCTCTCTCTCTCTCTCATGCTCTTTTTTACTTTTGGTGTCTATTCCACATTGTAAGTAACACGGGAATAGTGCTTTGTACTTTTGTGAGTGTGTGCATATTTTCCATAAGAAAAGGACCGAGAGTCGTTTGATCTGTAACAGGATTATTTCTCCATTTCGTCTTCATTTTATTTATTTAGTATCCTTCTTTTCTGCTGTGCCAAACTTCTAGCAAGCATTTTAAACGGTTACTCACACACGTTTAACTGCATGTGTGTCTGTGTGTACTGTAAATGCATGTGCGAGTGTGGGTGCGTAAAGTACAATTGATTAGCTTTCCACAGATTAATCAATGGTGCGTCTGCTAAGACCTAAATTGGCAAGTCCATCATTCCTACAATTCCAATCTCTGGCTTAAAATTGTCATTTATCTATCACTCTCTCTCTCTCTCTCTGTCTCTCTCTCTGTCTCTCTCTCTCTGTCTCTCTCTCTCTCTCTCTCTGTCTCTCTCTCTCTTTCTGTCTCTCTCTCTCTCTCACACACACACACACACACACACACACACACACACACACACACACACACACACACACACACACACACACACACACACACACACAGGCACCCTGTGTGTTTTTTACAATGCATGTTCACTTGAAGGAACGTAAAAGCAGTTTCGTTCCACTGAAGAGCTGAAAGATGTGTATTTATCTGGCAGATAAATGGATTAACACTCGTTAAGTCTTTGTCAATATCCACTCAGTGAGATGAGAACCCAGGCTGCTGTCCTACTACCACAAATAACATAGAACTGCTTGAGGATTTTCTTATAGATGTGTGCGTGTGTGTGTGCGTGTGTATCTATTAGGCCCCCATAATATAGTTATTGAAATATGTATGAAATAAGTATGCAAATGAGCACAGTTCTTTTTTCTTTGCGAGCTCTCTGACCCATCTCAGAGCACTTGGGCATGATAGTTTTGTATAATTAGAGATGTTAATACTGTAGGTGAATATGTAGAGTTAACTTACTTGACCCTTAATGAAAATGAGAATAAAGAAGAAAAAAAAAATTTACGAAAGGGCAATAACATGTGCAAGCCAAAAATCAACATTAAGGACTGCATTCATCTCTTTTATTTGTTGGTTATTTAACCATGGCATTGCGTCTTCAAATTCCGGGGAGCCCATGGGACATGCCACTAGACCCCATATACAGGCCACTGATGTAATCCAGCTTTGACTTGCCCTGATCGAGCTGCAAAACGAGACACCACTCATTTGTTTTATGATCCTAAATCAACTGCTATTATAAAGAGTAAATTATGAATAAATAAATGGACAGGAAATGGGAAACAACAAGAAAAGTCACTTAAAAATATGTAGACCCCCCCCCCCCCCCCATTAACATTATTATTGTGAGATCTTGAAAAAAAAAATTCTGAGATTCAGGTGACTTTAAGCGATCTTATACGACAGAAATCTTGTGAACAAAAACAATAATATAATATAATAATATATATTATATAATTTATAATAATACTGTACAGATACCTTAAACTCACACGAGCTTGCAAACAGAAACACCTCTGGTTAATATTTTGGTACAATAAAATGTATATTAAGCTATAATGCATATCTATCTACAGTATAAATAACTTAATTCTACATAAATGACACTGAGGTTTAATAATTCTGCTAAGCTGGGCTGCATTTCAGTTCCTCATTTGTGCTCTAGGTTTCTTACTAATCATAGACAAGACCGAATTCTCTTTAACCAATCATAACGCAGAAGATGGATTTTTTTTTACCTCACACATTCCCCTCTTTTTGTGTAAAAAATCTTCTGTTTGTATCAGGTCTTAGTATTAGGCAAATACAACGTTATACAAACAATATAAAATGAAATTTCACTGCGCCATTATTTATTTAACCAAAATGGAACCAAAAAGACAAAAACAGCTTGTAGATCCACATTTAGTAGCAATAATGTGAAGTAATCATTTCCTGTATGACTTAATCTGTTTCACACGTTATTGTGGAGGAATATTCTAAAACCGTGATTCTTGATTTCATTTCAGCCATTCTGAAGTATTCCTTTTGTGTTCTTTTTAAAAGGAAGAAGTTTCTAATGACAACCTTTTCAAACAAGCAATATTTGTTCGGTCTTCTTCTAATTGTGCTGTCATGGACTTTAACATTTAACATGCACATGCTCAGTGAGGCCTGTAGGGGGCGCTCTTGTTGTTTTTTGTGTTTCTCTAAGCATTGCACGGTCTAACATTAGGGTGAATCTGCTGCGATGATTGTCTTGTCTTGACTGCTTTCCACTTGTTAATAATCTCTCAATGTAAAACGTTAAAAACATAAAAAATTCTTTTGAAATGGTTTCATAATTCTGTCTAGATTGATGTGCAGCAACAGTTGCTTCACTAAGATTATTGCATATGTCTTGGCATTATGCAAACACACACCTGAATGCGCCAGGCCAGCAAACCGGCAAAGAAATGTGTGCTTTTATAGCGCGCACCTGCTGATGATCAATTAATCAAGGGCTGATAATTAGCAGCAACTTACCCACTTAAATCTCTGAAAGCAGTAAGGCGTTACTTAGTATAGCCGGTATGTATTTTTTTTCTTTTTCTTTTTGGCTTAATTTTTGTTAAATAAATAATAGCATTGTGATAAACGTTATATGCGGTTAATTGTCTGAGGTTATATTTGCCTAATACTGCGACCCGCTATAGTTAGATGATTTTTATTATGTTGCTACACAAAAGCATATGGAATTAAAAGAGGCTGGGCCAACAACTTTGAACTCTCATGAACGCCCAAACATGGCAGATTGTTCTGATGCCGTTCTTTTGCGGCCAGCGTTCGCTTTTTTCAGCAATTTGAGTTACATTGGCTTTCCAGTGCGATCGAACTGGGTGGGCTGGCCTTTCATCCCCACCGGCATGAATGAGCCTTGGGTGCCCATGATCCTGTCACCAGTTTATTGGTATATAATTGATAATCAATGTTATTTCAGTTCACCTAGCGGTGGCGTTAGTGTTGTGGCTAATCGGTGTAAAGTGTTATAAAGATGGCTTAGGCACACAGTATGGCCTCAAGTGCTAAGAGATTGTTAAACTCAAGCGTAGGCAAAAACAGGCCAGGATTGTTAGCAAAATGGAAAGAAGTCAAATGCAAACCATACCATGTAGAATAAACATGAGGGCCATTACAAAAAATTTGATTAACATGAAAACGAGACAAAGTAAAATACACAAACAATCTTAAAAACACATCAGAAATAACAAGAATGTTGACAAACTCGAGGGCTACCTCACCTCTGCACCTACCCAGTTCACCATGCATTACTTAAACCGGTTAAAGCGGGAGTAAGCAATTCTAGTACAATAGATCTTTTGTCACCCTCGTTAGTCACTTTAATCTAAGCCACTGACTCTTGCTACTGACTCTTGTTTTTGATGCTGTGTTTGTGTGCTTGCTAAATGACATTTGATGTTAATCCAGGTCAGCTAGCCCAGTCGTTTGTGCCGCTGCCTTGGCAATATGCATCCATCAATTTAGCGGCTGAGCTTCTGAAGGAGTACTAAAGGGATGGGCCTATTTGATTGGCTGTTGAATGCAAACATCAACAGTCTTTCTCCAGAAAAGCTTGCTGACTCTTTAAGCAGGAAATGATAGCAGCGGTGCAAAACCCGACTGAGGCTGCTCCCTGGTGATTATGTAATTACAAAGTGAAGATACTTAGCTGTAATATGAGGCAAAACTTGCCAAAAAAGTTCTGGAGGAAGTCTGGAGAAATATTCCTCAATAGCACATAAAAAATAATCAAAGTAGATAAAAAAAAAATAAAAATACAAGGAGGTCTGGGCCTTTGGAAGCAAAATGAGAAGAAATAAGGGTTGGCTCAAGACAGTTGAACAGTACTGTATAGGGATGGGAATCACTAGTATTATAGTATCTGGGTTTTATACCCAAGTGCTGATTCCATCTGTATTGCAGTTCTGCAGGTATCATGATTTAAACACACACTCACTCACCCATTCATCGTCTATACCAGTTTATCCTATATAAAAGGGCCTGGAACCTATCCCAGGAGACTTACGGCATGAGGTGGGGTCCAACCTAGACAGGCTGCCAGGCCGTCTCAGGGCACGCACACAGACACACACGATAGTCCATTTGGGATAACAATTAACCCATCCTGTATGTCTATGAACTGTTGGAGTACCCAGAGGAAACCCACCAATCACAGACCAGAAGGGGGGAATTGAACCTGGACCCTTGAAGTGCAAGGCCACAGTTCTAACCACTAAGCCACTGTATTAAACACAATACTAAATACAATATTAAATACTATTAAATAGTTTAGAGTGCGCCACCTGTAGGATCATAGTGCACTAACTGCAACAGTTAACCATCTCAAACGCAAACATATACTGTACATTTTAAATGTAATGAAAAAAATTTGGGGTCATTGTGGCTATACATGTTTAATCATGATATGTAACTAAACAGATTTTTCTCCTATTTCTAGTAGTGTATATCTTTAGTATTTGCCATCAATCACATCAAAATACAAACCGACTGATCTCTTCTTTGGCCTTGAGTCAATGTAAATAGGAATGCAATGTTTATTTATTTATTTATATTTCAGAATAAATAAAATGTATTCCTAAACACAAGTAGGGAAAGAAACTGACGAAGATTGACAAGGTTGAAGGGGAGGTTAGGCGTTAAGAAGAAAGCAAGAGGGAGTTGTTTAAGCTCTTGATGCTAAATTTCATGAGTATTACTCATACAAGATAGAAAGTAAACATCCGTATTATCCTCTACTTAGGGCTGGAGAAGAGTTTGATTTCTTTCCTATTTAAAAAATAATAAATAAATAAATAAAATAAAGTTTGTGCCATCAAATGTATCCTAGGATATTAAACATGTAAGAGCAGCTACAGAGCCAAATCTCAGTCTTTCTGATTGCATCACATGAGACCTAATAGTCTCTGAAGTAGGTGTGTTTGAATGACATATTTAGGTCCTGTAACTATAGAGGAGGTGGCAGTGTTCGACTTTGCCTCGGTATCTCGTCTTGATCTGTGTCTCTTATAAGTGAAGACATGGTATTTATAAGAGAAGGAGGAGTGTGCCTTGATCAAAACACTTGGCCATGTACAGTACATTAACTGATCAGGGTTATTCTTTGCTGCTCTAAAAATTCATGACGAAGAGACATTTTGGGGGCATTAAAAATTCTCCCGGGGAGAGTTGGGCAGCTCGAGCCCCCGACACACAGTCATAAAACTGATAGTGATTAAAGACGCTGTTTAATAGTATCAGAGAGCACATGTTTAACCATGTCACAATGGAGAATAGCCTAGACAAAACCATACCTGCCACACTGTGTGTGTGTGTGTGTGTGTGTGTGTGTGTGTGTGTGTGTGTGTTTTGGGGAAGAGGGGCATTGGATCAGAGTGGATTAGCAGTAATCCTGGGCAGAGAGATTCCCGTATGGAGGTGTTATGAGCAGACAGGTTTTAAATCGAAACCTTATACACACATACTACACACACACACACACACACACACACACACAAAATGCAAAGCCATTGCTCTTTACCACCGCAATGAAACTGGATGTTAACCTCTATGAGGTTTACTATGAGAAACACACACACACACACACACACACACACACACACACACACACACACACACACACTGGTTTTTCTGTCTTTGTAAATTGAGTCTACAGACATAGTAACGTTGTGCTTCATGTCCCCTAACCTCACTAAACAAAAAATATAAACCAAAGAAAAAAATTATAAAAAAGTAAATAAAAAAAAATTGTAAGTAACTTGTGAATGTGATGACGTCTACCAGGTTCTCAGAAATCTTAAGGGCTAAATTATTCCCACCTTTAATGTATGCACACACACACACACACACACACACACACACACACACACACACACACATACACACACACACACACACACACGCACACACACACACACACACACACACACACACACACACACACACACACACACACACACACACACACACACCATCATGTGCAGCCTGTAAGGCATGGTTTGGCCCAAGCTGTTCTCCTCTGTGGTGAACACACACACAATCCTGTGTTCACAAAGATGCACAGTGAGGAACAAATCAGCTAATCCCTCTTTATTCAGTTTTTGTACAAAAACAAACAAAAGGATTAAAATGTGTAAATGCTCCATTAGTAGCAAGTTATTTAGTCCAACAAGCTGCAGTGGATCACCAGCCGAGCTCAACCGGTCTTCACTCCACATGACACGCAATGCGAGCAGCTTCATGTTCCGCAGCCAAATGTGGGCTCTTCCTGTAATCTTCCTGTAATCTAGTGTAACACGGACGACTGCACAGCACACACACACCGACTGCGGTTTTACTGTAGCAAGCGTTGTTGCTGTCAATAGGAAGAGGAGAGTAGCGCTGCCAAACCTGATCTCTTCAAACCAAATGAGAAAAAAACCTCTAAGGAGTGTGGCTGAGTGGGAGACATCTTAGAGGGTGTACAGCCTTGACGCAAAAATCCTCGAGTGCACATCCTGAGCTGGTGTTTACAGTGAGGAATATTTCCCCCGAACTGATGATCAGTTGCACAGTTCCATATACGTCTGGATTAGATTCCGTTTTTATTTAATTTTTTTTTTGGTGCTTTTTCCATTATTTTTCTTTGGAACTGAAATGCAAATGTTGTTAAACATTATTCAGGCATACCTCCAAATAATGAGCCATCATTATATATATATAATATGACTTTTATCCAGGTAAGCCCACACAAGACGTGCACTTATCACGAAGCTGTAAGTGCAGGCACTCATGCCACTACGGTGAGCTAATTACAGTGCTGCAATTAGCCGTACCCATTGTATCGCTCGACGTTATTCAAGAGCAAATAGCTTCTGCACCTGAGGAGGATTACCGCACTTCAGGTTGGTGCAAGCAAACCCCCAGCCCTGATAGGACCAATAACCACTCCTGTGCTTGACAACAGCCTTCATGTTTCACCGAACGTCGGGAAAATTAAACAAACATACGAACTTTACAAAATTAGAGAAAAGGGACAAGTGGAAATGATCACCAGAGTGTGGAACAAAAGCAGGGAGCGATGACCAAATAAGGGGAAAGAAGAAACAGCTTAAAAGAGTTCAGATAGTTACTGTATCTTCAGTCCGGCCGTACAGTAATACCTGGCAAACTGTTTGTGGTTTTGCAATGCCGGACAGATGTTGTGTATGGGGATCGCCTCAACAAAACTGTTTTATCAGTTTCCCACTAACAAGAAAAGAGATGGTTATCATCCATCCAGGCGGGAGACGAGGCTAATCCTGGTCAAAGACGAGCTCCTGTCGGTGGACGCTGCCGCTTGTTTGGTGGACATTTTATCTCAGGCAACACAATCCTGATGTGCAGCAAATGTTTGCATCATAAATATTAGATGCTTACTGTACTTGTGTTACATTTGCTTTTTTTTTTTTTTTACTAGTGTTATTAAGCTTCTTACAGTATGTTATTGATCTAGCATCTGCTATATTTTTATTGATAATGCGAATCGGCGTGTTGTGGAGCATGTGAGCATGTTGTGATAATAATTTAAAAAATACTTTTATTTATTTTACAGTAATTTCAAAGAGCTTCAACTCTTCTGGAAAGGCTTTCCAGAGATTTAGGAGTATGTTTATGGGAATTGTTTGACCATTCTACCAGAAGCGCATTTGTGAGGTCAGACACTGATGTTGGACGAGAAGGTCTGGCTGGCAGTCTCCGCTCTAATTCATTCCAAAGGTGTTGAGGTTAAGGGTTGAGGTGCAGGCCAGTCAAGATCTTCCACACCAAACTTGCTCATCCATGTCATTATGGACCTCGCATTGTGCACTGGTGCATAGTCATGTTGGAACTAAGGAAAGGAAAAGAGTTTCTTTCACTGGAACTAAGGGGTTGAGCCTAACTCCGCTATGTGATTGTCTACCACTTTGTGGCCTAATTGCTGTCCTTCCCAATCGTTTCCACTAATAACATCATATTATCACAATATGGCATAGTAGTAATAATATATAATACCACTAATAGTTAACTGTGGAATATTTAGCAGCGAGGAAATTTTACTACTTGAATTATTGCACAGGTGGCATCCTATCACGGTACCATGCTGGAAATCACTGAGCTCCTGAGAGCGTCCCATTCTTTCATTCTGCATGCCTAGGTGCTTGATTTTATACACTTGTTACCATGGAAGTGATTGGAAAACCTCAATGCATTGATGATTTGAATGGTTGAGTGAATACTTTGGGCAATATAGTGAATATACATGTACAGTGGAACCTCGGCTCACGAACGCCTCTGAGTATGAACAAATCGTTTCCAGACCAAACAAATCGTCTAAAATTTGTCCATGTTCACAAACTCCTACTCAGAACACGACCCAGAAACTGCCACCCCAAAATGCCGCTGTCAGCCGAAGTGCGTGATAGTGCGGAGTGCGTCGGCCAGCATCAGTTTGCTCAGTCCACAGTGGCAGATCGCACACATTATAAGGAATTTTGTGCAAAGTGGAGTGAGAGCGAAGCCTTTGTCGAGACGTATCATCCAAATAAAACCGTAGCGAACAAAGTGCTACACCTCATGAACGATAACATGGTGTCTTTTTTTGCACAGAGCTGTAGCGAATTTGTGCACAAAAAAAAAAAAGAGAGAAATCTATCTGGATAGATTTTTTAGTGAAAACGGCTGCCACGTACAAACCAGAGGCCAAGAAACAAAAAGGGAGAGAAAACCCCTGAAGGAGAATTACTCAGTGTTATTATGGAAGGGGCTCTCCTTCCAAACACTAACCTCCACCCAACCCGTCTTCTTCTCCTCCATTCCTTCACGTCAGCGGGTCTCTCTAGGAAAGATGTGTGAACAATACAGTACATGCACATGTAAAAAGCAGCGTTTGCTCTATCCTGTACAGTTTTTTTTATGTATTAATGCTGCATTATTTTTGTATTATGACTGGAAAAGTAATAATGTTTATTAGTTGTATTTGGATAATGTGTATAAAATGTATATACTGTAATTTGGGTCAAATTTTCTGGGAGAAATTCTTGGTGAAATCTTTGCACCAAACCCAGAGCACAAAATATATTTTTTTCAATATTCCATATACAAATGGACACAGCATTAGTGATTTCCTAGCCAGCTCTTTGTCTTCATTTAATTTATTGTGTGGATTTAAGAGACCCACAGCTGCTTTGTTTCACAACATGGTAGCAGAATGTGATATTTAATTCACACGTAATGGATCTGTGCTGGCACAAGGGGACACACACAGGCTAAATTGCATAATCACGGTTGTTATGGAAATGTTGACAACCATGTTTCTATTTTTTTTGCAGCTATACTTTAATCATAGAGGCAGCATTCTTCCTTAGGGCATTGACATGACACAATGCTGAAACCATCAACCAGCCTAAAAGCAGCGGGGAAAGCTAGATATATACCTCCCCCAGTAGCAGTTGACACATGGCTACTGGTGTTTTAGATACAGTATCCATCAGGCAATATGGGCAGCCATAGGAGACAGAATTAGAAAGGACAGGACATGTAGTTACTGGTGTCATTTTGCTGTAGCACACATGGCATCTGGCGCATTGCTGCTGCTAAGCCTCCGTGCCTGCGAGATTGCTTTGTGCCAGAGGTAGAGCTGTAAGCGGCAAATCTGGAGTTTATCCGGTTGATAGGAACCGTTAGTGGTGGTACGGAAGGGTAGGGCAGCTTTACAGGGATGAAAAGATCGTCAATTCCACTGAGAGGTGTGTGAAATCGGAAATCAGCATTGGTTCACAATATGATTGTTTATCAGCGGTTACTGTAACCTGCTTTATTTTTTGGTGGGTTGTTCAGGATGCTGGAATGTTTCATATACTACACTCTCCCAAGAGGGGACTGACCTCCTTAGCATTCACTTAGCACAGAGGGAGAGAGAGAGAGAGAGAGAGAGAGAGAGAGAGTGGGGGATGTTAGGATTGAGAAAGAATAGGGAATGGAAATCAGGTAAGGCAGAGGAGATAAAGCGCATATGAGAGGAAGAAACTGAATCTATACTGTATGCAAAAGGCTGATTTGCAATGAGAAGGGAGACCTTAATACGAGTCGAGCATTTGCAGAGAGTGCGAGAGGACGAGAAAACCACCCGGCACTTCAACACAGCTTGATTCCATTTTGTTTCTCTTACTTATTAGGCAGACAAAGCCCCAGGAGAGGCAGCACTCACAGTGCTCGCGCGCAGACGCACCCCACTCAGGAAAAATGCACCTAAAATATGAGGGAATTAGAAAGTCCTCTTACCTCAGTAAACACTCGGATAGTGAAGAGGATTTCACTCGCCTTGTCTGTTTCTCGGTGCGGGCGCAGTGAGCTTTATTGGCATGACAATATTTAGTTACAGTATTACCGACACATTACTGAAGTGATATTAAGCAACAATTTTATTCAAAAATATCAAAGAACTTCCATTTAAAGACAAGAAAGAACCATGTAGGCAATCTAGGCTGTGTGTGTATGTGTGTAATAGTCATTTTTCATTTTCTTTCTTATTTTTTTTTTTAACTGTTGCAATTTTATGGAGGGTCTTATCCCATCTAACAGAACAATTTCCTATAATGAAAAATAAATATTTTAGTCTGTTTTTCCCCAGTTGGCTCTTTAACCCAGTGGGTTTCCAACGGGCAAATGCATTAATTTCTCATGGTTTAACGGAACATCGTATCCCTTCACAAACACACACATCGCCATTACTGTCATTCTCCCGGTTTGATAGGATAAATGAAAGTGGTGCAGGGGCCAGAACATGGCATTACAGCAATCACAGAAATTGAGATTATTTAGAATTACTTAAGAAAGCACATTTATTATGTGGCAAAAGTTAATACTTGATTTCTGGACTGGTTGAAGTGTCATGCCAGTGCTAGCTAATTAAAACAAAATGCAGAAAGGTTTTCTTCTAAGTGAATAAATCCCCCATTGCTATATTCACACTTATTATCCAATGAGGTACATGCTACACAAATTAAATATAGTGCTGATAAAATCCAGGCAAATTACCAGTTCCCTAAACTAATCACAGCGGAACGGGCTGCATGCATGAATGTTGGGTAAAATCATTGGGTTTAATTAGATTTCTAGTACAACTGTTAATCAAAATTAAAACTATCCTGTTGACTTTATGCTGCTTTTGTGGTCGTTGCATAACAGTTATATTATAATCAGTATGCAAAGCTATATCCAGACATCAACATTAAACATAGAAGTAAGGCAGCGGTCACAAATACCCATAAGGACAGCTGCTAACACCGTATGAAAGATTTTTCGAGCATTTTCTACAGTCTTCTTAAGGCAGCCTTATAAGAATCCAGCGTTTGTTGCCTGGTCGTAAGTTCGTGGCCAGGTCGATGGTCTTTTCCAGGATTTTCTCTGAATGTGGCATGAAATCCACTCTTCGTAGAGCCACCATAGGAGTGCATCCAGAACAGCGTACAGTGCTTGTGACTCATTTGGATTCAGAAGACATTTTCAGAAGCCCATATTCCCACGGTGGCTGTAGGTATGCCGCAAGGACACATTAAGTAGTTTATATGAGTATCTTATGGAGTTTCTATGAACACCGTATGAACTGATATTCGTTATTCATACACATGGGCATTTTAAGGCAGAAGAAATTTCTTCACCATTTCTACATTTTTATCTTCATTTGTATTTATTTGGATAGTTCTGTATATCTTGCATGTAGGTTTTTTAATCTTCAATATTTGCATAGATCATCATGTGACCTCTCGTGATCTCCTCCTGTTGCAGCTGAGGAAAAGCAGCAGCTACAACTGCTAGAACTTTTTCTTCTTTGTCTTGCAACTACCGCCGCAGAAGATGCAACTGCAGTCCTCTCAGGATTATTGCCGTCTTAAAAAATTAATTATTTTCACGACTTTTCTAGCACCAGAGAGAGTGGATAGTCGCTGCTTTATACACCACGACAAAATGTGCTGACAGACAGGAGATGTTCCTACCAGATACAGTACCTGAGGGTGACTTTGCACATACAGTATGGGTGACGTACGAACACCTTAAGACAAAATATTTTGTTAGATCGACTTACAGTATGTAGGTTGTAGGAAGGTCCTAAGGCAACCTTAAGAAATCTGTGGCTACTGGACGCTAGAAAAGACAACTGTTTTCCCCACGAATGCCTTGAATTGTACTTAAGAATTAAACAGCATCCATACCAACTTCCTAAGGAGGCTGTAGAGAACTATGAATATTTGTAAGAATATTTGTGACCAAGGTGTAAATGTCATGTCATGTGTCATGTTGAGAAAGACAACAAAAAGCAGAAGATAAATAATCACTATAATAATGCAGAAATTAGAGCTGTGAATCGGTGGTAGATTGTCGAGTAAATTTGATTGTGGTTTTCAATTCTATTAGATTCAATAGTGCTAATGTTTACTGTCTGATTTGTTTCAAACAGCAATGTTCCTAACAGCTTTTAAATGATTAAAAATAATTATTAGAATAATTGAATAAACATCAGAATGCTGTGTAACAATGTGTCGTTCATTTTTTAAATGTCCTGTCATGTACAAAGTGATCTTTTCCCCTGACAATCTTCTGCTCTACACTCCAGTCCAGTAGGTGGCAGTATTGCACCAACCAACAATAATCTCTAAAGAAGAAGTTATAATCTTGCAAAAAGAGAGGATTTTGGAAGAACTTTACAGAAGTCGTTTGTATTTTCTGCAAAAGCTGTGGTACAGTATATTCTTAAAAGAAGTTGTCCTTTTATCACGTATCATTAAGTTTTAAATACGTGAATCAGACCCAGAAACTGACAGATCGATATGTTAAATTAACTCAGAAAAGATTGTTTAATTGCATCACTAAACAATTTAAGGTTCCTAAAACACTGAAATAAATAATGTAATATGGAACAAAACAGGCCACAGCTTTAAAAAGTTTTAGTTATCTGTTTATTGCTATGCTCAGAACAGGATTAGATTTTATTACTCCATTAAAAAAAATTATAACAAGGTACAAATAGTTCATACATTAAAAAAATATCTGTGCCTTCAGCAAAAATGAATATATAAATGTACAAACAATAATGCAGTAATCACTTATTTAGAGCTCAAACATACTGGGACATTATAGAGTTTTATTTTAACATTTATTCAATTAAGGTTTTTTTTTAGGTGGGGGGGGGGGGGGGAGCGGTTGCAACACTGAGTATATTTCTGAAGAAAGGGTGTCTATAATGTTGTCCATTCCTCTACGCTGGGGTTCCCCTGGTACAGATTTGTTCGGATAGACTTCCTGCTTCAACAGGTTTTCATTCATTCAGTGGATCACGCTGGCTTTAAGATGGGAATACACCTTGGATGGAAAAGCAGTCGATTGAAGGAAACACACACACACACAGACACACACACACACACGCACACACACACACACACACACACACACCTTGAGGCAGTTTAGCATAGCCAGTTCATCCCCAGCATATATTTAGGAGGCGGGGTAGAAAACCAGAGAAGCCATAAAAAGCCTGTGGAAACACAGACGAAAACATGGATTGAACCAGAGACCCCTGGGGCAGTAAGGCTGCGATTCTACAAGTCGGGTTCAAATCTGGACACTGCTATGGATGGTCATTGCAAACAATTATTTGTTATTGTTTTTGGGTTGATTCGAAATATGTTTGACTCATCATAATTCCTTTCAGATGGTCACATTTGGACCTCTTGGCACAGATAACCAGACTTTGGGCTGAAATATCCTATCAATTAGCAGAATTAATGATGTCATCAATCTTTTTAAGAGCCACCTGCCAAAAGCAGGCCTAAAGCATGACTAAATCCTGATCCAAATTTTACAGCAAGAGTCAGGTGCTTCTTCTTGTATAAAGCTGTCAGCTTTTACTGGAACTCCTGGTAATAGTGAGCATGAGGAAAAAGTTCATTTTTGGTTCAATCTAGCCACAAAATGCCAAATGCCACTCTGGTGAAGCTTGATGAGGCTCAGGCGCTGTATGTTCGAGGGCTTCTTTCTTGCAATGCTGCAGAACCAACTGGCTTTTTGTTGTGAAGTCATTGTTTAACAGTTGATTTTAAAACTTAACAATCAAAAAAATCTGCTAAATTGCTGTTGGTCTTTCGGCTGCTCTCGTCAAGTGGTCACCACTGCGGACCATACGATCTACACAACAACTTTGCACAGGATTTTGTGACGGATGCCCTTCCTGATGCAATCCGTCCTTTTTATCCGGGCTTAGGACTGGCCCTGCATTGAGTGGCCAGGGTTTGGGCATTGGGCGGGAATTGACCTGTGATGTTACACGTTGCATGGGAGAAACCTACCCACTGTGCCACCAATCCCCAAGAATAAGCCAAAATGTGTTTGTAATATCAGTTTCAGACATGAAAATTTGTTTGTCTTTTTTTTTTTAATATCCAATGCTTGACGTGTGCTGGTAAACAAACATCTTTCTGGCTTGTATTAAAGGTTCTACGATTTTATACGTGGCAATGTTATGAATGAAGACGAGGACGCAGGTGCAGGTCAACAGGGTTTTATTACACTTGGCAAACAGTTAGTCAGAATCGTAGTCAGGATGCAGGTAAAGGTCAGAGGACCTACAAACAGCCTTTACTAAGAAAGACAAGAGCAAGACGAGGAAACAGACTCCAAACCGGGTAAACAATCAGGAAATCAAGGAGCGTATACCACACACTGTGAATTTAGTGTTTGAGTCTTTTCCTGCGGTGAGGGTGGGTCTGATTAGGGGCAGGATTGCACAGTCAGTATGTGCTGTATGTAACATCTGTACTGTACTGTCATAGTGAAGTGCGGTTGTCCATAGCGGCCAGGGTTGTACACTGTGCTATAGAGTTTCACAACAATTCCAGCATGGATATGACAGGATGGTTTTCCTAAGAGAAACGGGGCATCGTTAAAGCCACAAAGGGACAAGAAGAAAAGAATGTATATTATAAGAATGACAAATTGTTTGCATTAATTTTACTTATTCATTATGAGGATGTATGATAATGTGTATATGTAGAAAGTGCTAGCGGACATTAGTACATTAGTGTTTAAAAAGAATTACATTGATTTTGTTGGTTAGAACAAAGATATATTTTAGAGTAATTTTACAAGGGGTGTTCAAGTCAAACCAGGATCTTGTAAATGAAGCTGTAAAACCGATTGACATTTACAGAAGCACCATACAGAGATGAGCCTCTCAGCCTCAGTAAAACATTTGAAGTGCAAATGTTTTAAAGCTTCCTTTGAATGACGATCTCTGAGGAGGTGGCTCGGAGCCCACTGCAGTTGTTTCCATGAACATTCAGTGAGTGGAACATCTGATGCTTGAAAATCGATGGAGTACTTGTCGCCAACTTGTGGACATCAGTGTGCATTCAGTTCGTTTCAGTTTTATTTATATAGCTTTTAACTATGGTCATCGTCTCAAAGCAGCTTCACAAAATGAAAAGAAAATGTATGGAAGTGTGTATGAGTGAGAAAAAAATGTGTTTAGATAATAATGAGATTGTCCCTGATCAGCAAGTCAAGCGACAGTGGCAAGGAACAGTCCTGGCCTCGACTGTACGGTAGTTCCTGGGAGGCCAGCGTTTCAGACATGGAGCAGTCAGTCCAATCATACAGTAGCTACAGCATTCAGAAGCTTAATGGTATCCAAGCCACTAGTGAAACACTGGGATAAGGGCATAAGTGGAGCAGAATATTATATAAAGGTATTTTTTTTTACTCTCATATCTGCGTTCTGTTATTCTGCCCAATCAAAAGGCCTGGTTTGATTTGAAAAGCAATTGCTTTCGAGCATCTTTGTGAGCGCCAATAATTCAGGCAGGCACTATGGACCATTGAGTTCCGTGTTAACCATCCACATCAGTTATCAGATATACTGTAAATATAACTGTGAACTAATCCCCACCAGATTCTTGCTTTTCTTTCTCCTTTTAAATGGTCGGTTTTTCAGTATTGGCAAGATGGCAGAACAGGAGATGTGAGATTTGAAATTTTAATGGTTTGTTTTACAGAAATGTTCAAGTTTTTTTTTTTTTTTTTTTTTTGCGCTTGGTTACAAAATGCAGTCTCCAGATTTTTTGTTGCGCTGCTGGAACAGTCTTTCTGTCTATAAAAGTGTTTTCTTCTACCGGCCTGTCTTTGTGGCTAGATTGTGTTCACTGAGTCTCTACTTTGTCAGCATGGTTCTGAGTTTTCTATTAGTCTGGCGTAGCGTTATAGTTGTCTTCAGACCATACG
Source organism: Channallabes apus (assembly GCA_030522415.1). Classification (NCBI taxonomy): domain Eukaryota; kingdom Metazoa; phylum Chordata; class Actinopteri; order Siluriformes; family Clariidae; genus Channallabes; species Channallabes apus. The sequence continues at coordinate 22,325,893 of CM060109.1, forward strand.
GCATCATGTCTCATACTGTGCTTGAATTTCTGAAGTCTTATAATTTAGCTGACTCTAACTGTCCTTATGTCCAGCAAGTCCTTATTGAAAATCAAGGGACCAAAGACTTACGCTTTCTCTCTCTCTCTCTCTCTCTCTCTCTCTCTCTCTCTCTCTCTCTCTGTCTTTTATTCCATAAAGGTCAGGGTCCCAGCTGATCTGGGTTGCCATGTAAATTACACTTGACAGCAGAGCACGGGGCCGCTCTATGCACTCACCCTAAAGAAGCCCAGGGGACATGTGCATGCATGTACACGTATCTTTATTTGTTCTCCTCCTGCATACGTAGACTTGCGTGTGTGCACGGTCCTGTGAAGCCGCTTACTGGGTCAGTGAGTAACATGTCTGTCCCTTGTTTCTGCAGCTCTGTGTTAGATCCTCTTACCAATGAGCATCATGGACAGCAAATCAGTCTTGCCTCAGCACCATGGGGAGTTCTGTCATATCCTTGCACCGGTGTCACATTTTAGACAAAAAAAGGTAGTTTGTGTACTCTGATGCAACTCTGGCGCAAGACAAGACAGAGGAGGAAGGAGATGTCTGAATATGGGTGTGTGAGAGAGCGACGAACACGGGGAAGCTGTGTAATTACCCACCATCTCAGACATCATTAATGTGACAGGGATGTTGAAAGGAGTATGTTTGGGGGGTGAAGGGTGGGCATGTCGTAAGTGTTCTCGAAGGGCCAGAAACAATACCATTTACAGCATTTCATGTTTTTTTTTTTGTTTTTTTTTCTGTTCCGCTTAACCTTCTGCTGTTGGCTGTCAATAATGTTTCATCTTTTCTGTTGCGTGGTATTTCCCTCTAAGCAGCAGTCTTTGGGAAGATTTACAGCATAGCTGTAGCGTAGATTAGAGGAGTGTGCTCCATAAACCAGGAAAAGCCCATGCCGGGTGCAGAGGGGAAAAAAAAAACAGATGTGAAAGCAGAGAGAAAGAGAGAGAAAGAGAGTGAATGACATTTTGTCTTCTGCGGCAGAGGAAGCCGTGCTATAATGGGTTTCGCTTAATTTGAGCTCAATTGGAAAGTTATTAGAGAGCCCGATTTAGCCGTTTGTGAATTTGGTCAAGGGCACTGCAGCCGAGCCCGAGCTCAGAGCGGCGTTTGGAAACAGCGACGTGTGTCTGCTGGAGCAGAACCGCAGAGAGGAGGAGCTGCTGATCTACACGATACACCCCGCACGCTCTCACCAAGGCTGATCAGAGCATCCCCACAAGGCGTTCTGCTCACACTGTGGTGAAGAATAAAGCTCTGTGTGTGAGTGTGTGTGTGTGTGTGTGTGTATGTGTGTGACTGGGTGGAGAGGTTGTTTGGTTCACATGGTGGTGTGTGTTTGTCTGTTTGCTTTGTGTTTTTCGAATTGCCTTTGGCAGAAGTTGTTCTTATCAGCGCTGATTTCAGGTGGCTTTGTGTGTTTTGCCAGTAGGTCGCTTTGGCAGACCTTTGTTATTTACTTTGGAGGTGACCTAACAAACATTTTTTTTCCTTTTCTTTTCTTTCCTTTTTTTTTTTTTTTACAACGCAAGTGAAAGACAACAAAATGAATCACGGTCATGTTTGTGAACAGCAATAAACTAAACAAATTCCTTTTTTAGTCTAGCAATGCCGCTAAGAGGTTTATCGATCCGAGTGATTTTCTCTTAAGGGTTGTTTTTTTTTTTTAAAGGTCATAAAGTAGATCTGGAAATTGTAAAATAATCAAGTAAACATTTTAATCTGAATGCTAAAACAATGATAATTGTGTTTTTAATCTAGCATTATTACTTGGGGCGTTCAAGTCAAACTGGGACTCTTAAATGTACAGAAAAAAAAATAACACCGTTATGTGAATAAAAACTCCCTTTATTTCTCTATATTATCCCCGGCTGGACTAATGCACTTATCCCTGTGTCTCACTAGTGCTTGGATATCATCAAGGTAGAAAGTTTTCTCAGTACGCCGAAGCCAAAACTCCTTTAATGGTCCCTCACTTTAATGGTAAAGGGACCACTTTTTTGGTTTGGTCACTGAAGGCATTTATTTTTTATTTTTTGCAGGACATTGTACCACTAAATTTAATTCATTCCAAAAGCGAGTTCATAAGGTGGAATTTCGCATTGCGAAATACATTTTACTATAGAAATAATGTAAGTGCAGATTCCGTTCCAGCCAACCATAAAATATTAAAAGTATTAACAATTTCCAACACTGTAATCATATTTTTGCATATAGAAACAATTAAAACATTTAGAAAAGACATGAAAATTAAGTAAAATATGAAATATTGTTACTCCAGTTTCCTCCCACAGTCCAAAGACATGCAGATTAGGCTAATTGGCGTTCCCAAATTGACCATAGTGTGTGAATGAGTGTGTGTGTGTGTGTGTGTGTGTGTGTGTGTGTGTGTGTGCTCTGCGATGGATTGGCACGCTGTCCAGGGTGTACCCTGCCTCGTGCCCTGAGTCTCCTGGGATAGGCTCCAGGTCCCCGCGACCCTAATACAGGATAAAGCGGTATAGAAGGTGAATGAATGAATGAAATATTGTAGATAATATATTAAATAATTTATTCTTAATTTATGATTCCACTTAACACCGGCTGCTTTAAAAACTGGAAGTACGTACATGGTTATTCACATGGCGAAAATGCTTCTCGGGGGAAAATGTTTTGCAAAACACGGGCGTTCCTACAATGATGTACCTCTGTACTGCTTACTGCACCACTTGCACATTACAGGAACTCGACGGGGAGTTATTGCTTCTTCTCTTTTATAGTGTGTATGATTCCGGTGTACTGAGAAATCTTTCAACATTAAAGGTATACAAGCACTAGTGCTACTCTGGGATAAGTGCCCTAATGCAGCAAGGTATTATATAAAGAAATAAAGACAATTTCTTTTCCCCTCATACCCGTGTTCTGTTATTCTGCACAATTAAAAGTCCCAGTTTGACTCGAATGCCCCTCATATTTAAGATTTTTATCGAATGATTCCATAAACATGAAACTAACCTTACTAAAAAATATTAATATTAGGTACAGTAAACTCTACAGCACTCGAACGATTCATTGTAATTAACGAGGCAGGGAATAATCAGTGTTACCGTGTGGAACTGAACAGTAAAGGCAGGTTCTAACGTTCTAAGGGGTTAAACAGCAGCAGCGGTTCTCAGAAAGCAACACATGTAACATTATTTCGTTTCCAAGATCAGCACCGGATCGTCATTTAAACGAATTGCGCAGCGAGCGTTGCCTCCTCAAAATTACCACTGGCTCCTCTTCTTAACCAATCATAATCAAGGGCACGAGATCCGTACTCAAAGCGAGTTCGAGAAAATGAGTCTCCGCAGCAGCTCTGAAACAATTTCAAATAATCAGAAGTGAACATAAACAAAATCATGTTGTTAGTGGAAAGTGGAAACTTCCTCAAGAGCCCCTACATACACTCGACATACCACACACACGCACGCACGTACGCACGTACGCACGCTGCCACGTTTAAACACTCCTCCAAACGTAACACGACGCGTAATTGCGACAGCGCAGCGTAATTAGTTTGAGTTTAATTACCAGAAGGGGTTAACTCTTTTATTACTGGATTCCGAACGTACCATGACTCACACTGCCTTAATTCCTCACGATAATTATGATTACCCTTCATATTGATTAATTTCACGCTGTGTGCATTACGTGCTTAAAGGGGAGGTTTGTCAAAAATTATTAATTAGCATCCTCCGAACTTCTGAGATGAGACGTGTTACTGCCTCTGACCCAGTAAGTGTCGCGTCTCATGCAAATGCCTGCGCGTAAACATTGTGTTTACTCTCGACACATGCAAAATAGGTCTTCATTTGCTGAAGCAACAAGTGAAGGTCAACATCAGATCAGCAGCTATCAAGCAGCCGGTTGACATGCAAGTATTTTCTATTAGCAGCGTGACCTTTACTTCATTCAGTGCGTGTGGGAGTCCAGGAAAACTGCACTTGGCACGTCAGCGGATCTCTCGTACACCTTCACATCACAACGTTTCTAACAAAATGTGTGTTTTCCAGCATGAGCAGCATCATTTCATCAAAAATATCAAGTAGAGCTACATCCGTCTTTCTCTCTCTCTCTTTCGCACACACACACACACACACACACACACACTTTTTTCCATCCCTGTGCTCTCTCTCTCTCTCTCTCCTTCGGTCTCTCTGCCATCTTCTCCCTGGCTCTCATTTCATGACAAATACTGCGTCATTCGTGTTGCCAAGCCTTATGTAACGACTTATGAGCTGTATTTAGAGTTGAAGTGTGAGTAGTGCGGAGTTCGAGCCAGAATTGCACACATCACATTCCAGGCCTTAGAATCCCTTCCCGAATTGAAGTGCTACTTAGAAAGTTTCGTTTTGCTGCAGAGCTTGCTCATGAGAGGGGAATGTTTTTTTTTTCCCGTTATGTGTTGTTCTAACTTTAAACAGTATTAAATTTAGCTTCAGTCTTTACAAAACCCGACACCGACTTTTTTTTCTTCTTCCGCATATAAGCTTCTGTGAGCGAGAAAGATCGCTTTATTATCGTCAGGATCTGCAGTGTGAAACTGACATATCAAGAGCATCGCAGTGGTTATGTATGGGTGTCAATCTTAACATGTGTTACTATTACGGTAGATTTAATATTTTCATACCATACCTTTTATTTACACAGCACGGTGGTGTAGTGGTTAGCACTGTGGTCGCTCACCTCCAGGGTCCAGGGTTCGGTCTTGTGTGTGTGTGTGTGTGTGTGTGTGTGAGTGGAGTTTGCATGTTCTCCCCGTACTTGGTGGGTTTCCTCTTGGTTTCGTCCACAGTCCAAAGACATCCTGATTAGGCTAATTGCTATTTCCAAATTGGGAGTTTCCAGGCCTCCCATGTCCCTGTATAGGGTAAGAATGAGTGAGTGAGTATATTAATGATATAAAATTTGAAAAGTCTTTATCTGGAGTTCTTTGGAAGGAAACACTTTACTCCTCAGACACACACAACCTAACGTGCAAGATGTCTGTAGACGGTCTTTAAAACTCAATCTCCTGAAAGAGGTCTTTAGATATTACTAATTACTCTGTGAAGACGCCCTAAAGATGACTAATATAAGGGCTTTGGGAATTTACTTTCAAAGACATCTGGCATGATAAGATTTTTAGGCGCTTTAATGGGTCTTGAAGACATTTTCTATGGGTCTCTAGTTTATTTGGTCGTGAAGATGTCCTGCAGTCCTACATGTGCTCACTGGGTAGCTATTACATTTACAGTACAGTAGCTATTTGGAATCCACTCCTACAACAAAACTCTTCATTACAGTTGAGAACTTCAGAGAACTTTGAGATTTTTCTCAAGAGACACCAAATAAAAACATACAGTTTTTACAGCGCAGTACTATACAAGAGCTTTATTTCTTCACATTAAATGAAATTAAATGATGTCGATTAAATTACAGACATGAGAAGGAATGTTGGGCTGTCGATGGGCTGCAAAATAAGTAAAGATGCCTATCAACAATTCTCAACAATTGAAAAATCTTAACATAATGGCAGCAACCTCATTTCCCCTCTCGTCTGTTCCAACCCCTCAGCTTTCATCCTCACCAATATACTAATCATCCGTCATCATCGGCAAATGTTTCCTCTGGTAACTTTACGTTAGATGTTTTTTTTTTCTTATGATGTAATAATTCATAGGTGATTATGTGGCTTAACAAAGAAAAACCATTCCTCTGAAACTGGTCAGGTACAGGGTGTGGACTGAAAATGAAAGACCAAGATCAAAAATGAGTAATTGGATGACTTTTTTGATGTAACGAGTAATCTAACGCGTTAGATCCGCCATTTAAGTACTCAGCTACTTAGTTACTTTTTCGAAGATGTAATCTGTTATTTAGACAATTTAAGTAATCCGTGAACCAGACAGCAGTCATACCCAATCCGTTAGTGTGTGTGTGAAAGTTGTCCTACAAGCCCCGCCCCCATAATCCGCCCCCCCCCCCCCCCCCCCCTCTGTTATTCCTGCTGTTATACCCCTATCTCACCTGTGCGGTTTGACTATGCGAGGACCGACGAGCGGAAACATAGAAACCTAATAACAGCGCCAAAACTCTTGGTCAATTATGGTGAACCGTACTTACGGCCACCGCGCGAAACCGCGTAGGTGAGATAGTAGTTAACAGATTATGGGCCAAACTTGGCTGAGTGATGATGGTAGAATAATTATAAAGATCTTGACTAAAACAGCATGCATGAGGAATCACAAAGGAGTTTTCATTTTCTGCAATGGAAAAGTCCTTGAACTAGTTACTTTTATCAGAAGATAACGCTGTAATGTAACTGATTACTTTTTAAAAACAGTCATTTTGTAATGTAATTAGTTACTTTAAAAAGCAACGTCCCCCAGCACTGCTCATGACTACATTAATATATGAGAAAGTCTGACTGTTTAAAAGCAAACTACTGTATGAAGAAATGAGCGGTGGTTTGAGACGTTTACATAAAAAAAAACTGTATACTGTATAGTTGACACATAACACATTTTCCAATGATGCTGTAGACAGTTTTACTTAATTGTCCGATATCGTAAACTTACTGAAGTAAAGACACTTTATGTCTAATTATTCAGTGGATAAATTCACTGGGATACAACAGATTTAAACATAAAATGCAAATGAAACAAAGAAAAACGACTCTGTTGCTCATCCTGAAGATCAGTTTCAATACCCTCAGTAGTGTCTGACTTTTTATTACACACTTGTTTAATAGTAATGACTCATAATCACAGTCTAGTGTCACCCCAATGAGGATGGGTTTTCTGTTGAACCTGGTTCCTCTCAAGGGTTCACCTCTCGCCTATTCATTAAAAATCAAACTCTACATTTGGATTTCTGTAACGCTGCTTCATGACCGTATCTATTATTAAAGGCACTGTAAAAAATTTAATTTAATAGAAATAAAAATAAAAATTCATCCATAAAATGTTATCTGCTATAAGTCCTTATTTGCTAATGTGTGGTTGATACAATATTTTGTTTGTTGTCTTTCTGTGTGTGTGTGTGTGTGTGTGTGTGTGTGTGTGTGTGTGTGTGTGTGTGTGTGTGTGTGTGTGTGTGTGTGTGTAGTTGATGGCTGTACGGATTGGTCAGTGGACTATCTGAAGTACCGGGTGCTGCACGGAGAACCGGTGCGGATCAAGTGCGCTCTGTTTTACGGCTATATCCGGGCGAACTACTCGCAGGCGCAGAGCTCAGGCCTCAGTCTGATGTGGTACCGCAGCTCAGGGCTCGGACACGGAGACTTCGAGGAGCCCATCTCATTCAATGGCCTGCGCATGAGCAAAGAGGAGGACGCCATCTGGTTCAGACCTGCCGAACTGCAGGACGCCGGCCTCTACTCCTGCGTGCTGAGGTGAGACTGAATTATATGCACACACACACGTGCACACACACACACACACACACACACACACACACACACACACACACACACACACACACACATGCGCACACACACACACACACACACACACACACACACATGTACTGTATGTGATCACATGGCTTTTGCGCACCATCTCATGCAAAATGCTTATAAGGTTATACTGCTGACTGATCGTTAATGTCTTGCTGAGAGTATACTAAATATTGTAAATAAATATTCAAATAAAAAAATTATAAAATATTTATATTTGTGAGGCTTTGTGTGTGTGTGAATCTTCACCATTAAACAGCCAATTGCATTTGCATTATTCTTTATGGATATACTCCAGTAAAAAGGTTAGTTTAATGTAATCTAGTGTAATCATAAGCTTATAACTTTAATACCTTATAATCGAATTTGTTGTTTGTAATGCGTTTAACGAAATCAAAAAATAAAACAGAGCTAGATTTATGCATATTGGCTTACAACAGTGTTGTATATTAGCATGTGTGGAGGTGTGTGTGCGGATCGGAGGTGCGTGTGTGGGTGTTATTCAGTACGGGAATGACTGAGTGCGGTGAGACAGCAGAGGACAGAGGGAAGCTCAGTCACCCATCAATCACACGCTGATGCTCTGGTTCGGCTGGGCAGCTCTGTGGCCTCTCGGTGGCTCGGGTGTCCGTCTGCTTAAGCTTAAATCTGATAATCTGCTCATCATGACCACATTAGCATCACGGAATGTCACTTTCAATCTTGCGGGCTTGTGTGTGCCTGTGCGTGTGTTTGAGTGTTTTCACTATGTGGATAGTCCAACTTTCAAATGAAAACATCATTTCATGTGCATTTTGCTGTTAATGGGAGCCTATGGTGTGCTGTAGAGGACCGCAAGAATGCCGCATCCACTGCAGAACAATCACAAAAAGACTGCTTTCACTGCAAAATACTGTACATAAGAGCAATTACATACATTTGCCTCGCTTATGCAGCCAGGAATATACCGGCATTCAGGTCAGGAAGCAAATCAGGAGACTGTGAGAAGATTTCACGCTGCAAAATTACAGCTTCAGTACTTTCACTAGTTACTGCTAATTACTGTACGTCCGCCGGCTGGAGGAACATTATTAATTCTATAACTTGATTCAGATAATGCACAGATCTATTTAGCTGTTTTTTTTTTTTAATTCAAGCCTAAAGAAGCAGACTTTGAATAACAAACCGGTCTACTGTACAGTATGTTTGACTATAATAGTCCCCTTGGATGTCCATAATTGTCCGTATACCTTCACTAGAATCCGTGTCCGCTAGCCCTGTCGTATCAGTGAATTGAGCAATATAAACACTTCATCACTTAAACCACTTAAAGCAGCTCTCTTTTTTTTACTTCCATGAGGTGTTCATTTCAATCACCCGGGACGTCTGCAGTCTGCGTGTTATTTTGACATCTTTTCGGCATATAATCACAAGAAATGGGAAATAATTTGGGCAACAACAAAAGATCCGTCGACGACGTGTTTTGAAAGCGATTCTCCAAGTAACGAGTTCTCTATAATTAAAAGTAGGGTTTTTTTTCTTTAAATAAAGAGGATGCAAAACAAAGTGAGACGTGAGAAAGAAGATGGAGAGCGTAAAGAGCGAGCACAGGATGTATTATATAGTGTGGATGCAGCATTCAGACATTGTGTCCTGTGTGGTGATAGTGTGAGCATTCTGTGGACATACTAATGAGTGCGAGTGTCATTTCTTTATCAGAATTGTGTCAGAATGTCAGAATACAAATATTCAGCGCCTCAAGCAGTGCAAACTCCACTAGGCAGCAAGCAAACGAATAAATCCTATAATGTGTCATTTAAGCTTTCATGTAAAAAGAGAGAGAGAGAGAGAGAGAGAGAGAGAGAGAGAGAGAAAGGGAGAGAGAGAAAGAGGGAGAATGATAGAGAGCGAGAGAGAGAGAGAAAGGGAGAGAGAGAAAGAGGGAGAATGATAGAGAACGAGAGAGAGAGAGAGAGAGAGAAAGGGGGAGAGAGGTTTCCTTTAGTTACTGAAATTAAGGGTTGAGATCTAGGTTTAGACCGACTGTAGCGTGTAATAGGGACATTCATAATAATCTCAATGGAAGGTCCTTACAAGGAAAATAAGCCAAGAGACAGAGACATAGACACATAGATATATACCTAATTGATCCCCGAGGAAATCGCAGAAAAAGGAAGCGAGCGTTTTTAACGCGTGTATGGTATTCCCTGTGCTCTGAGCCATGTGTGTGATGAAAGCAGCTTATTTGCCCAATAAAAGCTAATAAACTGAAAGTCACAACTGAGATCATTAGTATGATCCTTAGCATGGGGTAACTAGCTTCGCCTCATTGCTAGCCATGCTAGCAACAACAATTAACATTTCTTTATCTAAGCACTGGTGTGGATTTCCCCCTCCCTCAGCGAGGTCAGGTTTAATCGTCTGAACTCAGCTATGAACAAAAGTCTTTTACAGGCCGGGTTCAATTATTTAACAGCCGAGCGGAGTTTAAACGGCAGATTCGAGCCAGTTATCGCGCTGACTTAAGCATGTTTCATGTATTCATGCAGTGGGAATCCTCATACAGTATGTGGAGCTGTGTGTGGTTGAGTGTGAAGTGTGTTTCTCTCTGGCTCTAACAGGAACTCGACGTTCTGCATGAAGGTGTCCATGACTCTGATGGTGGCCGATAATGACACAGCGGTCTGTTATAACTCCAAACTGCGCTACACCGAGAAAGCAGAGCTGGGCAAGAGCAAGGACATTTCCTGCCCTGATATCCAGGACTTCGTCCAGCCTGGCCAGGAGCCACAGATAACGTGGTACAAGGTAGAGTGTTGAGTGTGTTTGCCTTCTAGCTGTCATTGTTCCTTTTATGCTTGATGGATTTACTGTGTTTCTTTCTCTCTCCCCCCTCTCTCTTTCCCCCCCTCTCTCTTTCTTTTTTTTTTTCCTTTTGGGTGAGCAGGAATGCAGTGAGTGGCAGTGGAGGCCAAGTATACTGCAGTCTGGAGACACTCTCTCCATCCAGGAAGTGACAGAGGATGACATCGGGAACTACACCTGCGAGGTGCCCTTCGCGGGCTTCCTCGTGCGCCGAACGACGTACCTGAGTGTGACAGGTAATATTAAAACCTGTGCGAACTCCCGAGCACTGCTGCAAATTTACAAAATGTGTCTGAGGCTTATGACTTGATACGTTTTCTCACACACATGACATAACAGGATGGATGTAACAAGATAGTTAGCACTCGCCGAGGTGGCTGCAATGAGATAAAGGGTAGAACGGGATAGAACAGATTAATGTATGTATTTTAATACACCATGCTTCTCCCCTCTTGAGGCTGTTTAATAAAGAGATTTCAGGGTGCTGTGTCTTCATAATGTTAACTGCGGTGATAAAGCACTTCATTATAGAGCTGTGACAGCGCAGCAGACCCACTTTACTGCACTGGCATGCTCACACACTTAACTTCCATTATTTCTGTGACCTTCCAGCTGCTCATGCGCGCACACGTGAGCTCACTTTTCCCGCAGACGCATGCGCATGCTTAGCCTGATCTCTGTCATCCGTTAAATCTAAATCCATGCCGGTAAGAACCGCACAATTAATTGGCTATTAAATGGTCGGGTGCAATTAGCTAATCGTGAAAGGCATTGGCCAGTGCGTGGCGTGTGTAGTGTGTTCACCGCATCAGGATTAATCACGGCAGCATTACTCGGCAAATGATCTATGGAACAAACCACAGCCACTATTGATGAGCGTGCTGGGAGTCCAGTGACCAGCGGCAGATGTTCCTGTTGAGCGTTCTGATAAATCACGAGCATCGCATCGGCATGGCCCGTATTAGTCTTCGCCTGAGCAGTGTACTCAAACGCGCGTAATCTGTTCCCTGCAATCACACCAGCCAAGGAAATCACACATCTGAGCTTAGCTGAGCAGTCACTTACAGGCTTAATCATCACTGATATCATTGCATAGAAACAGGAAGTAATAGCCTGTGTAAAGGTTAAAATGTCTTGTTTCTGAAAACACTCTTCAGTTCCTTTACATCGCATCATTTTACAGGCATGTCCCAGGCGCTTTAAAGTCCACGCTTTTAACCTTAATAATATCAATAAGAAATTCTGCACATGTTCTGGTCTATTAAGGCACACTAGAAAGTATAAACATAGAAAGAAAGACATTTGTCAATCAGCAATGGATTTAATTATCACTGACTGTAATAATATGCGAGTTACAAAATATATAAAGATTACAACTACAATGATCAACCATGAAACACTACCACTAACACTACCGCCAGGTGAACTTCACAACATAGATCACCAAGTGTAAACCAACAAGCTGGTGACAGGATCATGATCACCCAAAGCTCAAGTCCAAAGGCCAGCCCGTATGGCAGAAATAAATGAAAAAAGTAAATGCTGGCCATAATAGAAAGGGAGCAGAACAGCCAGTGCACCACTTCTGACCTGTCCTCGAAATTTCCCAGATCACAATCTGATCAAGCACCCATGGGCTGCGTTGGACAAACAAGTCTGATCCATACAGGCCCCATCCAGAAACCCAAAGGATTTGCTGTTAACATCCTGGTGCCAGACACCACAACATACTGTAGATTCAGAGCTGATGCAGAGCCACGCCCAGAGAGTCCAGAGCTCAACGGCTGAACCATGATGTTATGTCTGATCAGTATATATGTGAAATAACTCACGTTTATAAACGAAAGACCAAAACACATAGAAAAACCCTTTTTTAAAATTAATTAGTTTTTTTTTACATGCAGACCAGCCCTTAGTGTACTGTTGTAATAGAGTCATGTCAACCTCGACTTCAGTATCTCTGTCTATTTCCCAATGTGCAGCTGCAACTACTGTAGAAATGCTCAAGTTCACAAGCTCAAGTTCGAATGATTACTGATTACAGTAATTACCTGGACTCAATCATCACCCCGCTAACACACTGTGAAACATCATGACACTTTGGGAAACATTTATTCAGTTCTGTTCATCCGTCTGACATCCCACGCCTTTATTTCAGATTTGCTCATCCGGCTTTTCTCTCCCGGTTCCTGATCATGGGCTCATTATCTGAACACCTGTTTGTACATCAGCCGACCCTTGGCCTGGTTCTGGATTCTCTTTTTAATGTTGTGGATTGATTTGTTTGTGCTTGCCAGTCGTTATTTTTACTAAAAGCGTTCACCGCGAGTGTCATCTCCTCTGATTCCTGATACAGTATATAAATAGAAGACAATATATGAGTGATAAAGTACATTGTTTTGACACAGAGGATTATCATGTGGTCCAACTTAAACAACCATTGTAAATGATGATGATTTGCCAGTGTGGGGAAACCCTTTTTTAATTATTATTATAATTAATTCAATTGTTATTTAATCTTTTAATGTAATTAAAATAGTTTTTTTTGTTTTAGGTAATGTACAATAGGGTCCAGGTTTGATTCCCGTCCAGGCTCGATTCCCATCTCTGTGTGCATGGAGTTTGCATGTTCTCTTCGTGCTTGGTGGGTTTCCTCCAGGTTCTCCGGTTTCCTCTCACAGTCCAAAGACCTGCAGATCAGGCTAACTGGCGTTCCCAAACTGCCCGTAGTGTGTGAATAAGTGTGTGAGTGAGTGTATGTGCGTGTGCCCTGTCCCGGGTATACCTGTATCCTGCCTCTTGCCCTAAGTCTCCTGGGATTGAATGATGAATACAGCATATAGACAGTGAGTGAGTGGGTGTTTTTTGTTTTGTGATTTATTTTCTACATCCCAGAACAATACTGGATATTTCAATATTATAAATGAACACAAATGGCGCTAGGTAATTTTGGAAACTTTTTCCTCTTGTCAAAGCAGAGACCAGGAGACGTTGGGATACCTTTCAAGCAGAAGTTACTCTTTATTGAGAACTCGCCGAGCGTCGCTGTAGTCATCCAAGTCTGACTAAAAAAAGAGGGAGGGATACAAAGAGGTGAAGAGAATCTAAACAAAGCATAGTGTAGTACAGGAGTCAGCCTGGTAACGGAAGTTCCCCAGCAGTGGCTTTCAAATGTATAGGAGCTAATCTAATCACCCAGACCTTCACATTATGATAGAGACAAAGGCCCAACCTGGCCTTGAAATTAGCATTCACATTGACTTTGGGACTCTACCCAGTGGTCAGGAAGTACATAAAGACAAAAGGTTAATGTCTCAGACACCTGGGCTACCAGACTTGATCTTCTTAGAATGTCACCATCTTTACTTCAAAATGTAAAACTCAATGTACTGTACTGTACATAACTCTTTAATTTTATATACAGTACTATTACGTTGGAAGCTAGATTTAACATTTTATAAATTTGTAATCCTACAGTAATTAATGGTGTTTTTAGACACAGGCGTCAGCTGTTCTGGAATAGTTCTTACAAGAACAGTATTGTCAAGTGCATTTGCAAAACCTACTGTATCAAACACCATGATTAAAGAGATTATTGCATATTTTTGATGCTTTCGTCATTGTTTTACCAATGTAGAAAGAAAGAAATTAACTTAGAAGGTATCCAAACAGTGGTGGCTCAAAAGGTTAAGGCTCTGGGTTACCGAACGGAAGGTCAGTGATTCGAGCCCCAGCACTACCAAGCTGCCACTGTGGAGCTCTTGAGCAAGGTGCTTAACCATGTCTGCTCCAGGGGTGCTGTGTCCAACCTAACCCTGCGCTCTGACCTCCTCGTGCTGTGATATGCAAAGAAAGAATTGTACTGTGACGTAAGATTTTAGAAATAAAAGCTTAACATAAGTAACGTATTTATACTACTTTAAATTCATTCATCTTCTATTCATCATTAACCATTCAATCGCGTCCGATTCTTGGCTATTCTATGGGCCATGTCTCGCCATGTCTTCCTTTCCCTGACCAATTCCTTCAGTTCACTGATATTCTTGCCCGTGTCCTTCATGATTGTGTCCAGCCACCGGGTTTTTGGTGTTCCCTTTGGTCTACTTCCACTCACCATCCCCAGCATCACATCCTTCTCCAGTGAATTGGCTCTCATGACCAAAATACGTCAGTTTCTGCCTGGTGATCTTGCCTTCCAGGGAAAAATCGGGATTGATACGTTCCAAGACTGACTTGTTGGTTTCTCTCGCTGTCCAGGGGATCCTCAGGAGCCTTCTCCAGCACCACATCTCGAATGCATCAATTCTTCTCCTGTCTGCCTTTGTTAGGGTCCAAGTCTCACACCCATAAGTCGCAATGGGGAACACAATGGCAGTGACCAGTCTGCGCTTGGTAGTGATTGAAGTGTCCTTGCACTTCCAAATTGGGTTCATGCTAACCATTGCTGTGCGGCCCAGGGCGATTCTGCGCTTTATTTCAGGACCTCCATCACCACTTTGGTTGATCATGGAGCCCAGGAAGACGAAACTGTCGACCACCTCGACTTCCTCGTTGTTGATCTTTATATGGACTTCCTTAGCAGCTGTGGTCATGATTTTCGTTTTCTTGATATTCAAATGAAGTCCCATCTTCTCACTTTCACTTTTAAGCTTCATGATCATTGTCCTCAGGTCTTTCTCACTTTCCGCCAGCAAGGTCGTGTCATCGGCATACCTGAGGTTGCTTATTGTCCGGCCTCCAATTTTCACCCCCACTTCAAATTCGTCCAGGTCTAATTTCCGCATGATCACTTCAGCGTATAGATTGAAGAGAAATGGGGAGAGGATGCAGCCCTGTCTGGTGACTTTCTTGATTTTGAACCAGCCTGTATCCCCATATCTGGTTCTGACAGTAGCTTCCTGATCCTGGTAGAGTGACCTGATCAGTCTGATCAGGTGTTCCGTCACTCCCAGTTCCCGCAGGGCGACCCAAAGCTTGTCATGTTCCACACAATCGAATGCCTTTGTGTAATCAATGAAGCACATGTAAAGCTCCTTTTTGTATTCTCTGGCTTTCTCCATGATCCACCTAAGATTCGCAATATGATCACGGGTGCCTCTGCCCCGTCTAAAACCGGCTTGGACGTCTGGTAATTCGCGATCAATAACACTGCCCAGGCGCTTCTGGATGACCTTCAGTAGAATCTTACTGACGTGTGGTATGAGGGCGATTGTGCGGTAGTTGGCGCTGTCTCTTGTGTCTCCCTTTTTCAGTATGGGGATGAAAACTGACCGCTTCCAGTCAGTCGGCCATGTGTAGGATCTCCATATCTGCTGGCAAAGAGCCATCAAGGCAGCTCTTGGAATTGGTCTGAGCAGCTCGGCTGGAATCCCGTCGATGCCAGGCGCCTTGTTACTTGGTAGCTGTTGCATCGCTCACTCTACTTCGCTCTCTAGAAGGTCTGGCTCCTGATGCCCCTGGTCAGTCTGATCTTTGTTCCCTTGGTCATCAACGGAGGTGTAAAGGTCTTCAGTGTATTCTTTCCACCTCTCCTTGATGTCTTGCTGGTCAGTCAGTTTGTTTCCATTGCGGTCTTTGATGGTTGATTGACGAGCTGAGAACGATCTCTTCACTTGCTTCACTGTGGCGAAAAGCTCTCGAGTTCGGCCATTCCTGAAAGCTTCTATACTGTACCACTTATCTGGGGTACAGGGTCAGGGGGGCTGGAGCCTATCCCAGGAGACTCAGGCACGAGACAGGGTACACATTGGACATGGTTCTAATCCATTGCTGGACACACAAGACACACAGACACACTGCAGGCAATTTGGAAACACCAGTTAGCCTAACCTGCATGTCTTTGGACTGTGGTACGAAAGCGGAGAACCTGAAGGAAATCCACCAAGCACAGGGGAGAACATGTGGACCCCACACACACAGACCCTGGAGGTGTGAGGCCACAGTGCTAACCACAATGCCATTGTGCCACCATACTTTAAATTTTACAAATATGAACAAAGATATGTTTAAAAAATGTATTTGGTAGTCTTTGGAAACTGTAGGGAATTGTACTGTATAGGATGATTAGCATTTCCAAATTGCCCGGAGTGTATAAAAGTGTTTGTGTGTGTGTATGTGTGCATTTGTGGCCTGTGATGAGTTGGCACCCCATCCAGGGTGTCCCCCAGGATAGGTTGGCATAAGCTCCATTCCCCCTACAACCCTACAAAGTATAAGCAGTGCTTAATTAATTATTCTTTTTGGCCAAAAACTGAATCTGGGGAGAAGCTGAAAAATAATTTTCAATTATTTCTATAATAAAAATGTGCACAGTTTTCACATTCTTTATAAAGACCCCACTAACCTTGAGAGAAAGATGATTTTCCAAGAGGAATGGGGCAAAGATTTTAACCAGAAGGCTTCACAGAACATACTTTTCACAGCAGATGTCTCAAAGTTGTAATTGCCAAAAACAACTCTGAACAAACTTTGGTAACTGGTAATAGACATTTTCCCCCCATCAGTTTAATTATCCTTTTTTATTTTGTCTATGAATATGTATTTTTATTCATAAGTACAAAGACAAAAGACATAATTTGTGTAATGTTGAAGTAGAGTTATTTTTGGAAGAAAAAAAACTCTCAAGTTTCTCAATACTTCATTACCTTTACTGTAGTAACTACGAAGATACTAAGAGAAAATTAGTTTGTCATTATAAGATGCAGATCCAGAGAGGTTAAATGGTTAAATAGGCATTTTTGGGGAGGATTTTCCCCCTAATTTAGTTGTACAGTATCTAATTCTTCTCTATTACCACTCAGTCGGGAGGGCCGAAGACAATCACATGTTTCCTTCGAACCACGTGACACCAGCCGACCGCATCTCTTCGAACTGCTCGCTCACGCACCGTTGGGGGCGGCGTAACACTCTCGGAGGACAGCGCTATCCGCTCTTTCCGCTTGCGTGAGCCCATAGACACCCCTGATTGGCTGTAGAGCTGGGATTAATGCGAGGATACAAAATACCACTCATCCCTCCCCTCTGAGAGAGAGCTCGGCCAATCAGCTTCAGTTGCAAGAGGTTACAGCATCACCCGGGAATCAAACTCGCGATCCCTGGATGATACGGCGAGCACCTTACCACTGCGCCACTCAGAAGCCTACCTTTATTCCTCTATACTGTATAATCCCCTGCTACTCTAATGCACTTATAACAGTGTTTCAGTAGTACTTGGATACCATCAGGGTGCAATGTTTTCTGGAGCCATGTTTCACGTCTGAGACGTCTGTGAGAAATGGCTTGGAGTTACAGTAGGTCAGGACTGTAGGGGGGTTTTTGGAAATAACTCCCAGATGAGTTCCTGTAATGTACCAGTGATCGTGTGAACGGTTGTGTGTACGGTTCTCAGAGACAGATGCATCTCTTCCGCAAGTTGGTGACAAGTTATCCATCAGTTTTTGTAAGGAACAGGTGTTCCACTCAATGAATTTTCACTTGAACGACTGCAGAGGGCTCTGAGCCACCATGGCTGGGATCGCCATTCACGGATGTACGGACTCCTTTAAAATGTTTGCACCGTCCAAATGTTTTACTGAAAATGAGAGTCTCATCACCGTACTGTCCTTAAAGTCTTCTGTAAATGTCAATCATTTACGAGAAAAGTCCCGGTTTGACTTGAACGTCCTTCACAAATAACGTCGTCATTTCATCCGCGGGAAATCTCCCATACATTTGTAGCGTGATTGCAGCGCTTTGCCGGACACCGCGCGGTAAATTTATTCGTGTACAAATTCAACTAATGAACTAAAGTCGTGTGCTTTTCTCCGAGCCATTTACCATACTGATGAATTCCAAACACACTGATGAACACACAAGGGAATTAAGCTCTCCTCTACCAGAAACTGTGTAAGTTCATGCTCTGATGGTTTCGTCGCTTGTAATCAAACAGATGGTCTGTGATTAACAGAAATAATCAACAGGTCCGGTGGTCATGTGATCGGTAATAGTAGACCTGACGTACACACAGTATAACTGTAGTTTGTGCAGCAAAGCAGATTTTTTTTTTTTTGCAAGATCTGGATCACTGAAGCATGAGAACAAGAAATTTGGAGTTAGCATATGGCTATGATTAGCTGGATATAGTCTGATTTTTACGTTCCGAAAAAAAAAGAAGATAATAATGCAACCCTTCCAAGCGTATACACTTAAGTTGAGTTGAGCATGGACGATACATCTGTCGGAGTGCTGGATGGTGGGTCGCATTCAGTCAGACGTTGGCCATTTTGAACAGCGGCACACTTGCAGTAATTGCTCCAGCGTCTGCTCCTTGTGCTAGTTCTTGTGGATATTTTTTTTCTTTTCCTGTGTAAAATCTGATGGCCTTCAGCCTGAGAAAAAGTAACAGCTCAGAGACACAAAATGGCTTTCTTGTTTTTGAGTACATGCTGACAATCTATTACTGCGAACATGATTTTGGACCTTCAGGCTTTTTGTGTGCGTGTGTAAGTGTTGTGTGTGTGTAGATGTGTGTGTGTGTGTGTGTGGGTACACATTGCAATGTATTTTCGAAACAAGACAAATTCCACATGTACATTCTTAATCTAAATAACAAGAAGAAGCCCAAGTCAGAACAAGGTATATTAGTACTCTATTTTTCCTCACACACACGAACACAATAACACACACACACACACACAGCGTGGAGGAGACTGTTCTGAAAGAAAGTCAATCAAGGAGAAAACTGGATTAAGATGTCACAATGAAGACAAAGATATCATTGCTGCTTCTGTGTGTGTGTGTGTGTGTGTGTGTGTGTGTGTGTGTGTGTATATACTGTATGTACGTAGAGGGCACTGATATTATTAGGGGAGATAAATGTGACCAGAGATGACTGAGTATGATTGACTATCATTTCCTATCAAATTACAGCCACACACACACACACACACGCACACACACACACACAAACAACGAATGATCCATAATCCTCGGAGGAGATTAGAACAAATCATCTTCCATTACATTTGACACTTCTGCGAAGCTCTCGTTTTGAACTGTTGCATATGGTTCGGTAAAGACTTTTACGATTTGTAGGTAAAAAAAAGATTTCAAATCCGACACGATAAAAACTGAGGACTGAACCAAGAAGAATTGAGTTTGATTGACATTGATTTTGTTAGTAATTAACGGGAACTGTAGTCCTACTTATCAACACTAACACCGCTTCAGTCTCCGCCACGCTGCGAGTGTTAGGAGTCTAATTGCTCGTCTCTAAGCTTTATACGGCCGAAGATCGGTGGGAACGGCACTCGCGAAGACGCGCGCTGGTGTACTTACACGTTTTTCTGTGTGAAAGCTATTTCAGATTACACAGTTTCCATGGCCACCTGTGTGGTGACCATGCCAACAGCAGATTGGGACTGGATGCTGTGCATGTCTATGGATGTGTGTGTGTGTGTGTGTGTGTGTGTGTGTGTGTGTGTGTGTGTGTGTGTGTGCAAAAGGGGCCTGTGGAGGTGTGCCAAGGGCGATGCCAGTCCTTTCTCTGATCCGCACACCTTAGCCCAACGGTGCCCACGCTACCGTATCACCATAGAAACAGGAAGCGGAGTGAAGACACTTTCGCTCAACTTGGAGTTGTTTAAACAGCTTCACAGAAGCAGCAGCTCTGGAGCTCGAACACTGCAGCTTTGAGCAGCACTGGGAAAGAAATCCTCCTGCTTTAGAGATCGATCGTAACGCAGAGGAGTGTTTAATGCTCTGGAGATCCTGGAGCTCTGGAGCGAGAGCGAGGCTTCCTACATGCGTGGATCATATCTGTCACACGTATTTTTACTCTACCGTACGCAGATGATTCACTGATGTTCTTTCGAGCTCGTGCCGTCTTTCCCATGGTGCACCGGGGTTGTGATCACACATACTTTACACATGCTCACAACATCGCGCATCTGTTAAGTCTAATCAGGGCAAGGTGTGTAAGTGTGTGTGTGTGTGAGGCGTGTGAGTGTGTGAGCGTGTACCTGTGTGTGTGTGTGTGTGTGTGTGTGTGTGTGTGCGCGTGTGAGTATGTGTCCTTAATCAGGGTGGAGTGTTATGTAATCATAATTAATTAAGGCTTAATTACAGAAGCTGCTAAATTCTTGCTAAGTGTCTAAGCCCTTGAGCTCACACACACACACACATGCGTGTACACATACAGTACAGTGATGCTTGCAACATCAATTAATTTTTGATGTATCTCCCGACTTGGTTGTCTCTCCTTCCCTTCATCTTCTCTCCTTTTATTTCCTAGCTGTGTGTGTTTGTCAAAAGCCCGTGCACACGAGTAACTCTCCGTCTAAAGATCTGGCTGTGACAGTAAAACAGCTCCGCGGGATCAGGATGGTTCTCTAAAGTGGAACATATGCACTTCTGTCAGCCACAGTGTACTCCCCAAATAGCTCCTCGTGTCTTTTGAAGCATCAAATCTGCCCTATTTTCTCTACTATGGAAGACGGTTAAGGGAAGGACACAGCTTGTCGTCTTCGCAGCTCGTCGCGGGATCACACCTTGGTTAAGCGTATGGCCGGTTCACACTACAGCGTGGCTCCGGAGGTGCGACTACAGTACGCGTAAGGGGTGTACCGTATAACGGAATGGTGTGTAGGATGGGTAGCGTAGCTCGATGGGCGTGTACCAATCCGCTGACGAGAAAGAAAAAAAGAAAAGCATCGTAACAGCTCCGAGGCTTCGTGGTCGACTTGGAGTTCAGATCTATTATTCACGCCACGCAGCACACACACTTCTGGGAACCTCGTGCAATACACAGCGGAGACAGCGACTCGGAGACAGTTGATTTCGCCCCGGTGTATGTGTGTATGGGAAAAGGAGCTGTGAATCTCAGAAGGAGTCTGTACTATAACACTTCTCCTACTCTCAGTCTGTCAGTCACAAAGCTTATGAACAGTCTATATATGTGTGTGTGTGTGTGTGTGTGTGTGTGTGTGTCGGCTATAAGGACAGCACTCACTTTTTCTCTCTCTTTCTCTTTCAAAACTAGAGGTTAAATAGAGGACCACTTTGCCCCCCCTCCGCCTCCTTTTTCTCGGTAGATTCCATCCTGCTGCGTCTAACCGCTCCCCCACAGTGCTGGCTCGCACTCCTCGATCTTCCTCTTCCTCTCCTCGTGCACGCCATCCCCCCATCGCACCCCTCCCTCGTTCTTGAGCCAACCCACACCGCTTTGCCAGGTCTCTCACCAGGAACACGTGAAAAAGCGTCTCACCGTTTCGCTCTACCTTGGGGGGATGGGTTATGCTTTATTTATTTATTTATTATTTATTTATCCACATCCATTTTTTTTTGTTGTTGTTTTTTTTACGCGAGAACATTTAGCATATGGGCGGCGTATGTCTTTTATTAAAGGAATACGAACGTGTTACCGTTCGGTCAGACGTTTCGTTCGGAGATGCTCGTGTGCTGCCTTCCGTCTTTCTTCGGCCTGTCTGAGTAAAATATTCGTTATTAAAGTGTAATGGCAGGAGCAGGAATAAAGGCTCTAATTACGCAGCACAGTTTAAATCGGGAGTGCTTTAGAATACTCATTTTACTTGATCCCAATTTAAATGGAATATTTTCTGTTTGACTGCACTACTTTACCCGAATTGTGCCCAATTACGGTTATATCCCACGGGTGAGCCGCTGTGCATAATAACAATTCTGTATTTTTCATCCATCCTCGGGAAAAAAAAAAAAAAGAGGACGAGATTGAGCTTTTTAATTTAGACGATCCTGAGAGAATAGTCACACGCTTGACCTTTAAAACCTGAATATCGTTGCTTGAACGTTGGTAATTTAACTACTGTAACTTTCACTCAGGTTGTTTCATGACGTTATTTATAGTAAGCAGTGGGACTGATCGAGAGCGGCCCATCTCTGACAGACTTCTCATCGTCAATATACAGCACATGTATGACATAAGAAACATTTTGTGTGTGTGTGTGAGAGTGCATTCCTCTAGCTTAGAATCGCTGCCTGGAAAGAGTATGTGCTCTGGGTCAGGGTTGTGATGAGAATATATTCCACAGAGTAATTCATTAATTTGCTGCTTGCCAGCCGCCACTGGCCCGGACTAATCTGGCGGGAAGGGCCAGTGCGCTTTCTGCCGGCGAAGGAAAATTGGATTTTGGATGAGCGATCACACGGCTTAAAGCTCCACCAGTGCCCCCGTCTGTTACCCACACACCACATCACACACACTCTCAGCTCAAAGGCAGTCTGGAATTACGAGTACGACCCATACGCCGGTGCTTCCGATACACCTGCTCTAATTACCTCTCTTTTCTCTGTCACGTCGATTCGTTCACACACGCGCAAACCGTCACGCTCAGACGTCCCGTAGCCTCCCTAGATCACAACATGCACACGGGGTGAAGCAGTTTGTTAGATTTGCATGTGCTCGAATGACTGTAACTGAACAAATACGACTGGAGCAGTCTCGATCGAGCAGGACACACACACACACACACACACACGCACACACACACACGCATTCAGAGGGAGAGAGAGAGGGGAGAGTGGCGCTGAGCTGGACTGGAAGGAATGACCTGTAATTTGCAGACTGCCTACGCATCCAGCGAGATTCTAGAGCGATGATAGCGAGCGAGTGTGTGACAGCGTGTGTTAGAAATGGACTGAGAGAAGCAAAGAATAAATATATGTGGCAGATTTGTGTGATTTAGTGGTGCTTTGCTGATACTGGTTATATAAAGGAGACAGCACAATGTGATACTGATGGTCAGTCTAACAGTTTGTGTGTGTGTGTGTGTGTGTGTGTGTGTGTATTTGTGTGTTACAGCTCCTTTGACTGAAGATCCTCCAAAGATCCTGTTCCCTTCTGAAAACAAACTCCTCAACTTAGACATGCAGATAGGTAAGAGTGACCTGTCTTCTATCTATCTATCTATCTATCTATCTATCTATCTATCTATCTATCTATCTATCTATCTATCTATCTATCTATCTATCTATCTGTCTGTCTCTCTGTCTATCTATCTATCTGTCTGTCTATCTATCTATCTATCTATCTGTCTGTCTGTCTGTCCATCTATCTATTACAAAAAATATTCATTATATTTAACTGGCTTCTTTTTAAATACAGAGGTTAGGGTTAGACATATTTTGTAGGCTTAACATAATATAGAGAGAAACACAGAGAGAGAGAGAGAGAGAGAGAGAGAGAGAGAGAGCATGATGAGATAACCAAAGGTTAGACAGCTGTATTAATAGCATAGTGTGGAGAGAGGTTTCTGTTTGCCTTAACAGCAGCATTGTGTGTTCGTGTGTAGGAGTGGGAATCTCTAGTGACCTCACAATCTGATGTGGTTTTGATTCTGAGTGCCACAATGTCTTTCTAAATAGATTCTTTATGTATTTTAAAGGTATCTTGTGTGTTTTTCATGCTTTCTGTAGCATGCAATATGATTTTCCGCCAGTGTGGTCATTTTCTGCAACTATGAACAGAATATTATTAATGTCGTACAATACAGTGTAGGTGTGTATGATGTAGATTTTTCTGTGCTCTTTTAATTTACCATTAAAATTAAATTCTGATAAAGGATTTTATGTTGAAGAAATAGCTTAGTGGTTAGCACCATGGCCTCGCACCTCCAGGGTCCAGGCTCGATTCCCACCTTGAGGTCTGTGTGCATGGAGTTTGATGGGCTTCCTCTGGGTACCCCGAGATCATGCACATTAGGCTAATTGGTGTTCCCAAATTGCCCGCAGCATGGTGTGAATGAGCGTGTGAATGTTGACCAGAGGTCCTACTACGGTCATGAAATCTCCACAGTCCCTAGTTGGATTACGGAGGTTCCTACATGCATGAATGGAATAATATTAGTAGATGTGCAGTGGCGATAGTGCAAACTCTGCTGGATGATGGATTTTTAAGTGATTACACAGTAGTGTGCAGTAAAACAGTATTTTTTCTTTTGTATAATCATTTACAAATCAATTGTCGGGTTTTTCAAAGTGAGTGCTGCCTGTCCCAGGAGATAAATAACAGTGTTTATTTAATCACTTTCTTAATAACACAGTCAATTTTCTCATCATTATCATTAACCGTTAATATTATTTGTAAAGTGTTATATTCGATGTCGGCAAGTATCTTTTCAAAATCTGTCGGCATTTATAATTTTTTTAAATAATATTCACCTGAAATATTTCTGATGATCGTTTTATACTTTTTCTAGTGTTAGCCAAGATAAATTCATGTAATTTATTTTCGTTTATTTAAATGACCTCTCAAAGCATACTTCATTAACTTGTTATAGAGCTACAGTAGGATGCCTGCATGAAGTCAGTCTCGAGTGTGTATGCAGTGCTTCCAGGCTGTGTCAGTTACTATCAGAGAGTTCAAAACACATGTACAAATCATCCAAGATTCATATGTACAGTAGTAGCCGTAACATTAAAACCTCCTGCCTAATATTGAATAGGTTTCAATTGCGTCGCTAAAACAGCCCTGATCCAGCCCTGATCCATCAAGACATGGACTCTACAAAACTCTACAAAACTGCTGGAAGTGTGTTGTGTTATCTGGCACTAAGACATTAGCAGCAGATCCTTTAAGTCCTGTAAGTTGCGAGGTGGGACCTCCATGGATCAGACTTGTTTGTCCAGCGCATGCACAGATGCTCGATCAGTCAACACCTCATTGTTGTCTTCCTCAAAGCATTTTTTGAACGCGTCAGGTTGCATTATCCTGCTGAAAGACGCCACTGTTATTAAGGAATGCAGTTTCTATTGTGTGCTTGGTCCTGGTGGTATGTGTCAAAGTAAAACCTACGTGAATGGCAGAATACAAGGTTTCCAAGCAGTACAGTACCTTGCCCAGAGAATTACACCGCCTCAGCCAACTTGCCTTCTTCCCACAGTGCATCCTGGTGCTATGTCTTCCCCAGGTAATGATGCACATGCACCCAAACATCCATGTGAAATGTGAAAGAAAATGCGATTCATCATGCCCGGAACCTTGCTTGCAGTGCTCTGTGGTCCAGTTCTGATGCTCACATGCCCATTATAGGTGGTGATGGACAGGAGGCAGCATGGTCTCCCTGAGCAGTCGGCAGCTACGCAGCCCGATACACAGCAAGCTACAAACCACAGGGGGTTACAAACCAATGCGCTATTCGAACCCTTTTTTTTTTTTTTGTGCAATTTGTGCAACAGTAGCTCTTCTGTGAGATAAGACCAGATGGGCCAGCCTTCTTCTGTTTCTCCCATGACCCCTCCTTGGACCACTTTTGGAAGTTACTAACCACTGCATGCTGCAGACACCCTACAAGATCTACTGTTGTGGATTTTGGTGTGTCTCTGACCCAGTCGTCTAGCCATCACCATTTGGCGCTAGTCAAAATCTCTCAGTTACAGAATGGTTGCCAACTTTTTCTGTTTCTCATACATCACAGACTTCCCCCTTGCTGCCAAATATACGGTATAGAACTCCTTGTCATGTGCCACTATAGTGAGATGATCAGTGTTATTCATGTCACCTCTCGCTGGTTTATATGATAACTCTGATGGGTGTACTGTACTGTATATTTGCATTTTTAAGAGGCAATGGGTCCTGTCATTTTGCCATATTTTTAAATAATAACTCACAACACAATTCACAATATAATATCAGTATTAAATTGCTACGCTACTTTTCTCATATTCTACAAATATCCACTAACATGAAGTTTTCCTACGGTTTCCGTTAAACGACCCTTGATATAGTAAAAGGTCTCTGAATAATTGCATGTTATTTATGGCATACAAGATTCATTTATTTTTTATTTATGTACAGTATCTGTTCCTCAAAAGGATGTTAACTGTGAGTAGTTACGTTCCTACATGTGCTTACAGCAGTCAAGCAATTTCTATGGATGAATGTTAAATGTCATTTCATAGGCCATGCAATAAATTACATATATCCTAATATATAACGGTTGTGTAACTGTTTAGTATGCTAATGTTTTCTCTGTCTGTGCCAGGATAAAAATGCAGCCTAATTACTGTTTCAATTCATTTGAATACTACAAGAGACGTTCAAGTCAAACCGGGATTTGTGATGAAATTTCTCATAAAGCACTGTGTAAAAGCGATTGACATTTAAAGAAGACCACAAGCACAGGACAGTGATG
This sequence comes from Channallabes apus, assembly GCA_030522415.1. NCBI lineage: Eukaryota > Metazoa > Chordata > Actinopteri > Siluriformes > Clariidae > Channallabes > Channallabes apus. The sequence goes on from CM060109.1 coordinate 22,352,377, forward strand.
AGACTCGGAGCCCTGTTTCTGTGAACATTCAGCAAATGGAAAGCTTGAGAATCGACGGATAACTTGTTGCCAGCTAGTGGAAGATACACATCTGTCAGTGGGAACTGTACACACAGTTATTCACGAGTACCACTTGTACATTACAGGAACTCATCTGTGAGTTATTTCAACGTCCCACATACATACCTCCCTCAAAGTCAATTTCCACATGTTTGAGCCGTTAAGGAGTTCCTGGGAGGCCAGTGGTTCAGACGTGAAGCAGGCTCTGTCGTACTGAGAAAACCTTGCTGGCACTCAAGCGGCGCTAGTTAAACACTGGGATAAGTCCATTAGTGTAACAGGGGATTATACAGAGAAATAAGGGTTCTGTTACTCTACACAATCAAAATGTCAAAATCCCAGTTTGACTTGAACACCTCTTGAACATTATTCAACATTTGGGTGCTTCTTTTTCAGAAATATGAAATACATAATTTCATAAAACGGTTTAACAGCAACGCGAAAGCTTTTTGATAGAAAAGGCGTAATCTAAGATTAGATCTTTTTTTTGCGCTCCGTTATCTCCGTCTCGGTGTTTGTGGGAGTGAGGAGTTTCTATCATGAGCCGACATCATCGCATAGCGCCCCATTGTTGTAGCTCTGAAAGGAAGCAACACTTATAAATGCAAATCCTTTACTCCGAGTCGCCCAACAATATTGGCCTCATACAGTGGCAAAATCTTTAGCAGGCTGATTTAGGGTAGATCCGCAGCATTGTGTGTGTGTGTGTGTGTGTGTGTGTGTGTGTGTCTGCGTCCATATGCATGTGTGTTGGACTGAGGCACGTCTGTTTGTTTGGCCAGGAGTCAGCATGTGTGTGTGTGTCTGTGTGTGTGTGTGTGTGTGTGTGTGTGTGTGTGTGTGTGTGTGTGTGTGTGTGTGTGTGTGTGTGTGTGTGTGTGTGTGTGTTGCCTGCGAGAGCAGATTGGAGCATATTGTGCAGACTCTGGCCATGTTCTGTCTTCAAAGCGAGGGGAGAAAACAGGACAGCACGGAGACTCCGGAGCCACACACACGTGATGCCTCTGGCACTGCCAGCCTTTGGTCTGAAGCTAAGCTGTTCATGTGTGTGTGTGTGTGTGTGTGTGTATGGTTCTGTCTGTCCCACCGTATGCCTGTCCACTTTCTGGCCTCTTAGCTTGGCTCACACACAAACATACACACACACACGCACGCACACACTCACACATGCACACACGCATACAGTACATACACACAAACTGTCCCTACCTCAGATAAGAATAGGTGTAAGCTCCCGGTGACATCTAATTACACAGAGCAATGGATTACAGAGGGAGAAAGAGCTACGAAGAGACTTTGGAGGGAGAAGAAGCGCGACAGAATTAGCGAATAATTGGCGTGGCTCTGCGCTGACTCACACACCAGGACATTCAGAGACATATGAAAGAAGAGTGCTTCTTGTCAGCTGCATAATGCTGGTAAAAGTGCACTCTCTCTTTCTGCCATATTACTCTCTGGTTAAAACCTGAACATTTATTGCTGTGAGGGTAATAGACTGGCATTATATAATAAACTTTGCACTGTGTGCTTCAGCGTTACGGATTGAAAAATGAACGTTGGAGATAAGTCATTTTTGAACCTTCTGTGAACATTCAGCAAATGGAACACCTGACCTAGTGAACCACACGGGGGGACCTAGTGAGTGACCTGCAGAGAGCTGGGGCCAAAGTAACAAAGGCTACCATCAGTAACACACTGCGCCGCCAGGGACTCAAATCCTGCAGTGCCAGACGTGTCCACCTGACTAAGTCACTACATGTCCAGGCCCGTCTGAAGTTTGCTAGAGAGCATTTGGATGATCCAGAAGAAGATTGGGAGAAGGTCATATGGTCAGATGAAACCAAAATGGAACTTCGTGTTTGGAGGAGAAAGAATGCTGAGTTGCATCCAAAGAACAACATACAGTACCTACTGTGAAGCATGAGGGTGGAACCACCATGCTTTGGGTCTGTTTTTCTGCAAAGGGACCAGGACAACTGATCCGTGTTGGAAAAGAATGAAAGAATGAATGGGGCCATGTATCGTGAGAACTTGAGTGAAAACCTCCTTCCATCAGCAAGAGCATTGAAGATGAAACGTGGCTGTGTCTTCCAGCATGACAATGATCCCAAACACTCCGCCTGGGCAACGAAGGAGCGGATTGATAAGAAGCATTTCAAGGTCCTGGAGTGGCCTAGCCAGTCTCCAGATATCAACCCCATAGAAAATCTTTGGAGGGAGTTGAAAGTCTGTGTTGCCCAACGACAGCCCCAAAACATCACTGCTCTAGAGGAAATCTGCATGGAGGAATGGGACAAAATACCTGGAACAGTGTGTGAAACAGTGTACTTATTTTCCACCATAATTTGCAAATAAATTATTTGAAAATCTTACAATGTGATTTTCTGGATTTTTCTTTTTCTTATTTTGTCTCTCATGGTTGAGGTATACAGTACCTATGATGAAAATTACAGGCCTGGTGTCTGAAAAATTATATACAGTATATATATATATATATATATATATATATATATACACACGTACACACATGTGTTTATCAAAAAATTGCACTCAGATTATTCAAATTATGAGGCCCATATTGTGCATATCAGAATGTAACCGAATAAAAATGCATCATTTGGATTGAACATATGATGTGTTCTGAACGAATGCAAATGCAGGAAGGAATAGAAGGCACAGTGTTATTATTTTCTTTTTTTTTGTTTGTTTGTTTGTTTGCCAAAGCTTGCAAAAAATGGTGTCTATCTGAGATTAGATCACATCCAGACAGGGATCCCCTGGAGCACAAAAGAAAACAATTGCAAGAATTATTTTTTTTTTCTTCCATATGATGTGTGAGAGAGACAGAAGGGCACGAGTGTAAAGGGTGCAGGTTTCACACTCACAAAGACTGCATTTGTTAAAATGAACATGTGTCGGTCATCCGTGGTCAGGGTCACTGTGGAATCAATCAGCACTGTGGTTTAAATTCGTTTACTGGATTGTTTCGGTTTTAAGAGACAGGCAGGTGGAGACAGAAGTAATAACTGTATACGAGGCCTGCTATGCTGACACTGCTGCCAGTTTTACCTCCAGTTTTATTTTTTCAGTGTTTCCAGAGGCATAGGGCTGGTACAAAATTACATCTGGTGGGTAGACTGTTCCCTCTTCAGATTAAAATCCAACTACAGACACAGATATTAATATTTGGAGCACTAAAGACAAACATTCATTCATTCATTCATTCATTTTCTATACCGCTTAATCCTGTGTTCAGGGTCGCGGGGGACCTGGAGCCTATCCCAGGAGACTTCGGGCACTAGGCGGGGTACACCCTGGACAGGGTGCCAATCCATCGCAGGGCACACACACATACACACACTCACACACACAATCACACACTACGGGCAATTTAGGAACGCCAATTAGCCTAACCTGCATATCTTTGGACTGTGGGAGGAAACCGGAGTACCCGGAGGAAACCCACCAAGCACGGGGAGAACATGCAAACTCCATGCACACAGAGACAGGAATCGAGCCTGGCCGGGGAATCGAACCCAGACCCTGGAGGTGCAAGGCGACAGTGCTAACCACTACACCACCGCGCCGCTAAAGACAAACATATAATGTCTTTATCTTATACCTCTTCTCTTATTGTAATAATATGAATATTGAATATTACCCCCAGATATTAATATCCAGATACGAAATGTTAATTGGTAAGACTTCAAAATCTCTGGTTTTGAAAAATAGATTCAGCATGGAAGTGCCAAAAATGTGCAGTTCCTCAAATGTCCACTGGAGACTGAATCAAAAAGTGAGTCAATCCTCATAAACTGTATGTTCATTCATTCATTCATTTATCTTCTGTACCGCTTTATCCTCTATTCAGGGTTGCGGGGGACCTGGAGACTATCCCAGGAGACTTCGGGCACAAGGCAGGGTACACCCTGGACAGGGTGCCAATCCATCGCAGGGCACACACTCATACGCACATTCACACACTCATTCACACACTACGGTCAATTTGGGAACGCCAATTAGCCTAACCTGCATATCTTTGGACTGTGGGAGGAAACCGGAGTACCCGGAGGAAACCCACCAAGCATGGGGAGAACATGCAAACTCCATGCACACAGAGACGGGAATTAAACTGTATGTTAAAAACAGAAATAAATGTTTACAGTCTGGTCTCTATGGCTAGATTTCCCATTCATGACAACTGTATGGGGTGATTTTAACGGTATATAATTTCTATGGAACTTTTATTACAATCAGTTTTAATTATATTTGGCCATACAATTATACTGTACATAATTGGGGCGTGACTGATTTGAGTGACAGTTGCAATGCAAACAATATAGCAGTTAACACAGGACTTGTATATATTCGATATTTATGGATTAACCGGAGGAGACATGGTCGCTTAGTGGTTAACACTGTCGCCTTACACCCCCAGGGTCTGGGTTCAATTCCTGGCCAGGTTTGAATCTCGCTTCTGTGAGTATGGAGTTTGCATGTTCTACACCCGCGCTTAGTGTGTTTCCCTCCACAGTCCAAAGACATGCAGTTTAGGCTAATTGACATTCCCAAAATCTGCTATAATGTATGAGTGTATGTGTGAGCCCTACGGATTGGCACCCTATCCAGGGTGTACCCTGCCTTGTGCCCCGAGTCAGCTCCCCTGATTGAGTGAGTGAGTGGATTAACTGAGGTTTAGGTGGAGTCAGCTCCTGCCAAGATAGTGGCTCCCACAGTTGAGTTCAATAACCGTTCTTCAGAAAAACTATGGGTGATGTCACGGAGGGTTTGTCCAGTTCTTTTTATGCAGTCTGTGCTAATATACTCTAGTAGAGATACTCTCGTTAATGAAATTTTTAGTTGTACTTAATTCTGTAAATCAATATTTAAATTCAATACATAGATACAGTAGTGGATAATATTAACCACAACAATATAGAAAGATACATATAAAGTAGGTGAGACTAGATAAGGCAAACGTGTGGCTTAGTACAGTATGTGAGCAAGAAACACAGATCACAAACCTTCAGCAGAGATATTAGAACTGATCATATACTGTACTGCTTATACAGTACATCCGGAACGTATACACAGCGCATCACTTTTTCCACATTTTGTTATGTCACAGCCTTATTCTAAAATGGATTAAATTCATTTTTGTCCTCAGAATTCAACACACAACACCCCATAATGACAACATGAAAAAAGTTTATGTGAGATTTATTTTTAAATTTATTAAAAATAAAAACATTGAGAAAGCACATGTACATAAGTGTTCACAGCCTTTGCAAAATTGAGCTCAGGCGCATCCTGTTTCCCCTGATCATCCTTGAGATGTTTTTGCAGCTTAATTGGAGTCCACCTGTGGTAAATTCAGTTGATTGGACATGATTTGGAAAGGCACACACCTGTCTATATAACGTTCCACAGTTGACAGTTCATGTCGGAGCACAAACAAAGCATGAAGTCAAAGGAATTGTCTGTAAATCTCCGAGACAGGATTGTCTTGAGACACAAACCTGGGGAAGGTTACAGAAAAATTTCTGCTGCTTTGAAGGTCCCAATGAGCACAGTGGCCTCCATCATCTGTAAGTCGAAGAAGTTCGAAACCACCAGGACTCTTCCTAGAGCTGGCTGGCCATCTAAACTGAGCGATCGGGGGAGAAGGGCATTAGTCAGGGAGGTGACCAAGAACCCGATGGTCACTCTGTCAGAGCTCCAGAAATCCTCTGTGGAGAGAGGAGAACCTTCCAGAAGGACAACCATCTCTGCAGCAATCCACCAGTCAGGCCTATATGGTAGAGTGGCCAGGCGGAACCCACTCCTTAGTAAAAGGCACATGACAGTCCGCCTGGAGTTTGCCAAAAAGCACCTGAAGGACTCACAGACCATGAGAAACTAAATTCTCAGGTCTGATGAGACTCTCTGGCCACTCTACCATATGTACATGTGCTTTCTCAATGTTTTTATTTTTAATAAATTTGCAAAAATCTTAAGGAAACTTTTTTCATGTTGTCATTATGGGGTGTTGTGTGTAGAATTCTGAGGGAAAAATGTATTTAATCCATTTTAGAATAAGGCTGTGACATAACAAAATGTAGAAAAAGTGATCCGCTGTGTGTACGTTCCGGATGCACTATACGTATGTTTAAAACAAAGATAAACACGCATGTCTTCCCATAAAATATTCATTTATTGATGTGCATTAAGCAAAGAAAGCAACTAAGGAGAATTACAGGAATTACTGGAGTTGGGTTAAGCACTGTTAAGTGCATTAATAAAATCTGGAAGGATAGTGCTGAATCGTCAACATTGTACGAGAAATGTGGAAATAAAAAAACAAAATGACCATGATCAGAGATCACTTAAACGCTTAGTGAAGTTACATCATAACAAATTGTCCGTACAAATCAGAGCTATGTTTAATAGTGAAAGTAAGAGCATTTCCACACGCAGAATGTGACAAGAATGCAAAGAATTAGGACTAAACAGCTGTGTGAACATAAGAAAACTAAGTGTTATTGAGACTAATCAGAGAAAAAGGCCTTAATTTGTTAGGGAGCATCAAGAATGGACTTTGGAGCAATGGAAAAAAGGTCATATGGTCTGATAAGTCCAGATTGACCCTATTCCAGAGCGATGGATGCATCTGGGTAAGAAGGGAAGCACATGAGGCGATCATGCATAGTGCCCACTGTACTGTACAAACCTCTGGAGGCAGTGTTATGATCTGTGGTTACTTCAATTGGTTCTGTGAGCATGAGGAATCATTTTCACACGTGAACTAGTCACCAGATTGCGCCCTGAAATTAAAGCTAAAGGCAGTCGAACCAAATATTACAGTGTGAACCTTTTTTTGTCCAGACGGTTTACTCTATATTAAGGAATATACTGTACTGTACAGTAGCTGTTGTAATATTTGGATATGTACACATTATTTACTGCTCTGCTGGTATATTAGGTGCATCCGCTTCATCCCTAAACTCCCTAAACTCATTTGCTCTCTTATCAGGTAACAGAGAGATACACTTTATAGGTACACAATCATTATACAGTATACATTTTTCCCCTCCTTACTGTAATAATCAGGAAGCAGCAGCAAACTCAGGACTACACTATTATACATGAACAGATATTATTTGAGTGGTGGATGAAGAGGAACTAATACTATAATATGGTAAAAAAAAAAAAAAAGAAAGTACAGTAATTTACTATATAACCATTTCAAGAAGAGACCAGAATAACACAGAAAGAAATGGTCTTCGTTTGCCTTTCTTAGCCTCCAGCCTGAAAAGTTTCTCTGCACTGCGTAGTTGTGTTGATACTCAGCAACTTCTCAGGGCTTTTAAAGTTCTTTTTACAAAAATTGCTGAAAGAGTGAGACTTGCTTATTGAGGAGTCGAGATACTTTATCAAGATAAATCTTATCGAGACAGACATTACCTTTACATTTCCACAAAGTGGAAAAAACGCAGTCAAAAGTTTGGACATACCTTTTATAATTCAGGCATTCTTCTTACTCTTCTTCAATTTTTTTTGCCAATACCAACAATATCAAATTGATGCAATAACATGCTGAATTATGTATTTAAGTAAGGAAAAACAACAGTCCATTACTGCTTTAAGACGTGAAGGTCAGTCCATCTGGAAATTCATAAGATCATCAAATGCTATTCTGAAATCGCCTCTCACAAGGAGAACAAAGGAAAGGAAACCCATAACTTACCTCTTTTGCAAAGGGTAAGTTAATTTAGTGTTCTCAGCCTCAGAAATCACCAGTTAACAACAAATGAGATTACAGCCTACATGACTGCTTCATAGAGCTCAATTAGCAGACACATCTCAACATCATCTATTTATGGGAGATTTTTCATTTTTTCGATGCTTTTAGTATCGCTGTACAATTTAGAACATAATGGCAAAAGTAAAAAAGACATTAATTAAAAAAAAAAGGTTTTTAATGATTAGTCGTGATAGGTTGCATTGTAAAGCTGCTTACTTGAATGAGAACCTGATTTAAGCAATAGTGAAAAAATATGTATGTGTTAAAAGGATGCATGAGTAATTTGCATTATGAAATATTATGATTTTAGGATGTGCACTAATCAGCCATAACATTCTGACCACTGACGGGTGAACTGAACAACACTGATCTGCTATACACCAGTAAACTGGTGAGAGGATCAGGGGCACACAAGACTCACCCATGCCTGCAGAGAGAGTAAAAGCCAGCATGTTTGGTCCAATTCTAGAGATAAGCCATTGCAGCAGGAATTGCTGAAGAAAAAGAATTAGTGATGGCGGTGATAGAAATGCGCCAGACAGCCCAGCGCACCACAGCTTGTTACACACGAGGCACAGCAGGCAAAGAGCTCAAGACCATTGAGTCAGAACCCAAACTTCCCAGATCACAATGTGATCAAGCGAGCATGGGATGCACCGGACAAACAAGCCCAATCCATGGAGGCCCCACCCTGCGATCCACAGGATCCGCTGCCAACAGCCTGGTGCCAGACACACACAGCAGCAGATCACCAGGTGCCAGAGCTGCCTACTGTATGTGGCACAAAAGGGACCCCAAAACCTGGGTGGCTCTAATGTAAATGGTTTTAATGTTATATCTGATTGGTGTAAACATAAATGTATAATCAGTGATGTGTTCGGATATTAGTTGAATACAGCCAATTTCTTCAGTGTTCCTGAAACTGAAAACCACCAGAACACATGTATGTCTCTATTAAGGCGAGACCTGCTGAAGGCTATATGCAAAACTAGAGCTTTCTAAATTCAAGTTGATTGACAGGCAAGTAGAGATATCAGCTTGTCCTAATTGGCTGGATGTTCCTAGTCTACATCATTTGTGTTTTTTTTCCTTTTTTTTTCTTTCTCTCTTCTCATGGAGCCTGGGGTACCAGAGAGACTGAAGTTTCTTCTTTCAGCTGATGTAAGAGCATCATCAGATATTCAAAAGAAAACAGATCTCACTCGAAAATCCCACCTTTACCTGGGCGCATCATAGCTAAAATGAAATCCCACAGCAATTATTTTAATTGCAGCCAATGTTCGTAATTGACTAGTTAGTGCTGTCTTAATGGTCTAAATACAGCATGATGAGATGGACACAAGTAAACAGGGATCAATATCATAAACAGTAATAAAGCTTAGGCAGCTATGATGACATGGGAATTTAATATCAGCATGTTGCCTTACTCAAGTTGTTGTTATTTTCGTTGTCTACAGACAGGTTGAAGATGAAAGTGCACAATATAAATGTCAACTAAGTCTTAGGAGGCTTGTTTTATTAACACCATGGACAACCAGTGAAATGGAACAATTTAACAACACATAGTGGAGGGAAAAAAATCAGCCAAATTGGAATAAAGTGGTGCCTCTGTGGTTATGGTTCTCCGCTTGATGAAAATCCAAATCCCAGGAAAAGCCAGACAGTCACTATTGGGTGCTTGAGCAAGACCCTTAACCCCTTAGCTATATGCTTGGGTTGTGTTATGCCTTATTTGTGCGGCACTTTGTGTAAAAACATCTGCCGAATGAATACAGGGGAACGAGAACATTTCGGCAGTTCTGTGTCCATCTCGACTGCGGCTTCTTCCCGCTATCAGTCTCTGTTCCCTCGTAAAACATTTATATTTTAAATGTTTGTGCAAGCTCTCTGTATGTCGAAGAGGCATTTATACATGCAGAATCAACAGAACATATCACATACTGCAACATGCCTGCAGCAATATTCTACTGAGGAGGGCCATCACACAAAGTCAAAAAATATTCTAAATCTACAGCAGGAAAGAAACGGCACCATAAGGAAAGGAAGAAAAAGACAGAAAGAAGAAAGAAGAGACATAAGTCCAAAGAAAGAGAGAAAATAGAAGAAGAACTCAAGTAGGAGCCATTTGCTGGCAGTGAAATGTGAGTCATGGTGAAGACGAGAGTGCACGAGTAGACGAAAATGAAAACAGGAGAGTGGAGGAGGAGGTCACAGGAAACTCTCACTCGCCCGCATGCTCCGCGTTTGTTTGAGTTTAATCAAATTAAAATTCAATTAAAGTAAACGAGTCTCTTCTCTATTACCTCTCTAAGGAAGTTAGGCAATGACGACGCACAGGCACATGCGTATACTCACGCACTCCCCCGCACGCGCACACATGCATGCACACAGAAAGCGAAGAGAGTGTTTGTGGCGCTATTCAAAGGACATTTAATATTAATCACACTCTCCAAAAATAATACTGTTGTTGCTTAGCAACAGCCAGGCCTCCTCAGGCGATGAAGGAATTTCTCTAAATAAATAGTGATCCTGCACAATATTGGCCGCAACAGTACAGAAAGCACCGCACACATGCCACTAGGTAATGCGGAAGTGCGTCTCGGCGGTGATTGACAGAGAAGATTGACGGCCGTGGCATTTAAATGCAGTAGAAATATGTAATATGATTATAATCAAGGTAAATAGTGTAAGGGTAATAAAGGCATTCAGGCTACTTGTTTTGCAGTGCACACAGCACTTTTAATAATACCTTACATATACCGTATGCACTTAGGGGCCATTTTGGGCTTTGTAACTACATCGTCTATCAGCTAAAAATTCCATACAGGAGCAATTTGTAGGAATACAGTTTTTTAGCCATTTATCTATGAGCAGAGACGTCCATAAGACTGTAGACCAGAAATTATTTTTGGTGACAGTTAAAGATACTGCAGTGCTGCTCAGTGGAGCTTATGCCAGTCAGGCAAATACTGTATAAATTATTACTATTCATTTTTTATTCAATGCTTTCAAAGGGTGCAGGGTTCGAGCCCTCCCACTGCCAGGCCACCTCTGTTGCAAGACCCTTAACCCTATACAGCTCTATACACCCAACCACTTGATGCTGTGCCTGTCCCAATCCTGGGTAGAAAATAGGATGGTGGTGACAGAAAGGGCATCCGGCATAAAACCTGTGCCAGATCTGGCAGATCAAACAGTCAGATGTGGCGACTCTTAGGATAAATTGACAGCCAGAGATAAAATATATATTCTTACAATTATATAAGTACAGTCATGTTTAATAGAGTATCCCCTCTTTTAAATCTTAAATAATAATTTGATTATAGCGGGTCTTTGCATTAGGCAAATACAACCCCAGACAAACAACAATAGTGCGATTGTTTATTTAAAAAAATTAAGCAAAAAAATTACATTTTGGCAATACTAAGTACTGACATAATTTAATAGTTTGTAGTTCAACATGCACAGCTCTCTTAAGGTCTGACACACATCATTTCAATTGGGTTGGGGTTTGGGCTTTTGACATGGCGCTGGGTATAAAGGCCAAACAACTCCAGTTTGGTCACATCTGTCCATGGAACACTGTTCCAGAAGCCGTGTGCTTTGTTCAGATGCAGTTTTACAAACTTCAATCATGCGTCCATGAACATTTAAACAGAGGAGGCTTTCTCTTGGCAACCCTTCCAAAGCAAAGCACACTTGTTCAGTCTTCTTGTGCCATCATGGAGTTTAACACTGACCATCATCAGTGAGGCCTGTAGGGTCTGAAATGTAGCTTTTGCAGTTTTTGTATTTGAGCATTACATGGTTTGACCTTTCAGTGCTGGGACGACTATTGCTTATATCTTTCCCTCCTGGCATTATGTAAACACACACACACACACACACACACACACACACACACACCTGAATGCTCCAAACCAGCAAATTGCCAACACCTACCCAAAGCTCTCTGGAAGCAGTAAGGAGGTACTTGGAATTGCCCACATTATTTTTTCTTTTTGGTTTAATTTCTATATAAATAATGGCACTGTGAAAAAGCTAGATCTTGAGATTGTATTTCCCCACTATGATCAGATGATTTTTTTGTTGTTGTTTTACACAAGAACACACAGAATTGAAATAGGACATCTGGTCTATATGTAAGGGTTAACCCCTAGAGTTGGTTGTGTTTTTTGTTAAGTTTAGTTGGGAACTTCATATCCCAGACTGCACCTCGGCCAGGTGAAGGAAGCACCCATCTGAGCCTAGTCGAGTAATTAAGTACCTGATTATAAATAGCCTGACTAAAGTTCAGTCAGGCGTCTAGCATTAGTTGTGGTTGCTGTAGGTATTGTTACTATGTTGGTGCTGTTCTTATGACTAGAGTAAAGTTTCCTTTTGAGCTCAAACTAGAGCGTTTTGTTTCAGTTTTGTTTTATTAAATAAAGAAAGAACATCAAAGACGTCGCTCTCTTTGCCTCTGCATTTATGCCACGCAAACACTCACACAAGCAGCCGATTCATGACAGAATGCTAGACCTTAACTGTGGCATAGCGGAGGTCTTTCCCCTAGACTGTTTTTTTCTTTCGTCGGAGCTCGCGGACATGCTGCGCGACGGCGAGGTGCAAAGAGAGCAAGAGGCACGACAGAGCTGGGAAGGCTGCAGGCTCGCCATCCGGAGGACACCGTTTAAGAGCGACGCAGCTCGTGGTGACAAACTTCCCCAGGAGGTACGGACCAAGAAGGTCAGGTATGGTGGTGGCGAGAGGGAAGAAGAACCTCAGATGGTGCAGCAATGGAAAGAGGAAGGAACCAGGAATCTCTACAGGTTCTGGGCACAGGTGAATGAGGAGCGCATTCAAAGCCTGCGGGAGCAGGTGGAACAGCTTCGAAACCTGCACGTCCAAATTCACGAGAGCCGCGCAGCGGGCACTGATCTTCACGAGAGCCGCGCAATGGGCACTGATCTTCACGAGGGCCATGCAGAAGGCGCTGATCTTGTTCCTCCTCCTCCAATCGACAACGAGCCTCCTCCGCCTCCTCCGCTCTTCGACACGGAGGATACAGCGCTTCCTCTTAGTTTCCTCAACAGCGAAGGAGTGGAGTCATGGAGCGACTTGGAGAGTGTCGTGCTTCCGCCGCCTCCTAGCTTTGAGGACATGGTGCCAGCTCCTCAGCTTGACGATGAGGACGTCGCGCTTCATCCTCCTCCGCCTCTCCTCGACTTCGAGGACGTCGCACTTCCTCCTCCTCCGCCTCTCCTCGACTTCGAGGATGTAGCGCTTCCTCCTCCTCCGTCACTCGACATTGAGGACGTCACACTTCTTCCTCTGCCTCCTGGCTTTGAGGACATTGCATCAGCGCTGCCGACGCCGAGTTCCAAGGACGTTGCTTCAGCTCTACAGCCGCTAAGCTCCGCAGACATCGCATCAGCGCGGCCGCCGCCAAGCTCCGAGGACGCCGCTTCAGCTCCTCAGCCACCAAGAGCCACGGACGGTGTGCCAGCTGGGCTGCCTGGCACTAAAGTCCCAAAGCCAGCTCCGTCACCCAGCCTCAGGGTCAGGGGTCCAGAGTCGGAACATTGGGGTGGGAGTCCGGGACCTCCGTTAGCGCTCCGGAGGAGCGTTCTTAAGGGAGGGGTACTGTAAGGGTTAACCCCTAGAGGGCGCCAAAGCACCCAAAGACTTGGTTGTGTTTTTTGTTAAGTTTAGTTGGGAACTTCATATCCCAGACTGCACCTCGGCCAGGTGAAGGAAGCACCCACCTGAGCCGAGTCGAGTAATTAAGTACCTGATTATAAATAGCCTGACTGAAGTTCAGTCAGGCGTCTAGCATTAGTTGTGGTTGCTGTAGGTATTGTTACTATGTTGGTGCTGTTCTTATGACTAGAGTAAAGTTTCCTTTTGAGCTCAAACTAGAGCGTTTTGTTTCAGTTTTGTTTTATTAAATAAAGAAAGAACATCAAAGACGTCGCTCTCTTTGCCTCTGCATTTATGCCACGCAAACACTCACACAAGCAGCCGATTCATGACACTATACTGATATTGTGATGTAACTTGCGTTAAATCATATTAGTACAAAGAAATGCAAACAAAAGATAACTGCTAAATGTAATATGTATAATACCGGCATTACAGCTGAAGGATGTACAGTTCCTGTATTTTGTCTTGGGTGATTCTCTCCATTAATGGACGTGTGTTGATAGTAACTTACCGTTCTGTGTAGATGAGCAGAGAGCTGACGTTCTGCTTACATTTATCCAACAAAGGAAGGATGGATATTACAGAATGCAATTGCATTATTCAGCATAAAAAATACAAAAAGATTGCTGTGATTCTTTTTTGTTTGTTTGTTTCTTTCTTTCTTTATTTGGCTTGTTTTTTAAGGAAGCTTACCAGAAGCCACGAGACATCTGGTCGAGACTGGAATTGTGCATCAGGACTGGGATGTAGTTGAACTCCCACTCTTTCCTCTTCTGTCATCCTCAGGTCCCTGTCTCATCCTCAGCATTCAGCCCTTTGTCTTGCTGTCACTGCACTGCCCCTCTCTCGACTCCCTGCTCATCCCCACGTCCCTGTCTCACTCTCAGCTCATTGTTCTTTCACATCTGTTTCTCACCTTAGGTTCCCTGTCTCACTCTCAGCCTTTGATCACTGTCAGATTTCTGTCTCGTGCTTAAACCCTTGACTTGCCCCTTATTTCTCAGACTAACCCCACAGCTTCTTGTCTTATTGTCAGTTCTCTATCAAATCATCAGCCCTTGCCTTACCTTCACCTGTCTCATCCTTGGCTTATGCTTGAATGTCTTTGAATCCTGAATGTCTTCTTTGTCTCTAGCTCACTGTCTCACTCAGTGCTCCTTGCCACACCCTTTGCCTGCACATCTCATCCTCTGCTTTCCTATTCAACCTTACTGTCTCTTCATGTCTCAAACTTGGCTCGTCCTCTCAATCGAGCACACTGTATCAGGTTCAGCTTCATGTTTCGCTGCCGGTTCTCTGTCTCTCCCTTATCTCCCTGTCTCACCTGGAGCTTTTCTCCCTCGGCCTTCTATCTCACCAATTCCGTTTCACCCTGAAGTTCCTTTCTTATCCTCAGCTTTCCTTCTCAACCCCTGTCCCCCGTCTCTCTTTTAAGGCCCCATGAGACTCTAGCTCTAATCAAGCACATGCTCCTATCAGAGCCAACATGACCTTTCAGGTGCTGGCACTTTCTGGCATGACCTTTTAGAGTGAATAGCTGAGCAGGACGCCGGGACTAATGCGCACAGTAATGGAGGATAATGTGAACCGCTGCTCAGGGCTGTGCATTCTCTATGTGTGAGAGTCCCACTTATCCATTGCTTCTCTCAGCAACACAGTCATACAATAATGTTCTAGGGCTACAAACTGTTCTCTGTTTCCATCAGTATGTGTCTTTCTCATTCTTACAGTCTCTGTCTATCCCTCTCTTTTTACGCATGAACACACCTGCTTATCTTTACTTTATAACTGTTTCTCTTTTCCCCCTTATGTGCCGTTTGTTTTTCCAAAAATGTAATCCCTGATTCTTTTTTTTTTTTTTAGTTTTTGCTCATTTCTACTCTGCAGGGACTTAAGTTAGATAACGGCATTAACTGTTATTTATGATGTGCAGGCTGTGCACTTTTAATACCATATATATATATAAGTTTGTGGATGCACAATCATATACACATTCATATACACACGAGCTCACCCAAAGTTCAAGCGAGACACCGATGCTGCCCGACCAGTCATCCAGAAAATGGTGCGTGTTACACATGCTCGAGCAAACTGCCATTTCTTATTTTCGTACCCCGACTCAGTCTCAAAGAGTAATCCAATCATATCAGGTCAGAATTGGGCCATCAAACCCTTACATGTAGCTCAGCTATGAGCTTTCATTTTTATAGAGTTTGAAATAAGGCTGTATCATAAAATGAAAAAAAAAAAAAAAAAAGTGCCTTCAAGCGTCATAAAGAAAATAGGAGCACGGGTTTCAAATACAGAGCATTTATTTATTTATTTTTAAATGACAGCATTTCCAAACTGTAAACGGATGAGAGCAGCTGTAGATACTGCTAAAAAAATAAAAAGCCATATGTTTCTAATTGCAAATGGAACAATTTCAGTAAACTAACTTGAAGATATACAGTATACAGTAGCGACTGGCTGCGTTCAACCTGGCAGGTAGAACTTACAATTAAGCGCAGCCCATAGTAATTAATGTGTCCTTGTTGTCGCTGCTTCTGTGCGTAAAGCCGCAGTGCAGATGGGACCTCAGCTGGGCCCCTGTTCTTAAGCAAAAGTAAATAAAGTGATGCACAAAGAGAGGCTGCAAACAATGAATGCCGGTTCTGTTAAAACCAACACGATCCGCGTAACATATCTAGAGCACTAGGATGGAGTGGTATGAGACCGATCTCCCGCTGCTCAATTCCCCGCATGAAGCTGGGGTTTGATGACAGGCCCACTGAGCGACGAATGAGAGAGAGAACGAGCGAGAGAGGGGGGGCGCAGAGAAAATAGGAGAATGAGAGAGTGAGAGAGGGAGCTAAAGAGGCTGTGGGTTGAATGCCTACGGGAAATGGCCCGCCGATGTGCTTATATTACACTGACTTTAGATTCATCTTGGAGATTGAAGCCGATTCCCTAGGGAAATGATGTCTGCCTGTGCGTGGGGCATCTCGTCTTCGATTCCAGCTACGGAGAAGAGCTGCGGGGTACTTAGTGAGAAAAGAGCAGTGGGTGTGTGTTTTAGAATGGGAGCTAAAGCAGGCCTATGTTCCCCATTCACCTGGCCAATATCGAGGTTATTACTCAATATGTTGAGGCTGTGTAAAGCGGGCTGCGACAAGGACTCTATTATGTCATCAGAAAGAAGGGATCAGTGGAGGACAGAGCAAGAAAGGAGGAGTGGAAGAGTACCTGCTCGCAAGAGTGCAATTCTTTACAGCTAATTAAAGCTTCCCTTTGAGGGGCAGGGCTGTGGAACAAAGGGAGAAAAGAATAGAGGAAGAGAGAGAGAGAAGAAAATATCACAGCCTTTTGAACCAGACTGCAGTCACTGAAGCAAAAGGGATGGTGTTCTACACCCCCAGTCCGTGCTCTTTGTTTCTCTTCTTTCTTTCTTTTTTTCCCTCTCATTTCTCTTCTTTCCTTGTCTAATGTAATGAGCACGTAATTGTTTTGCGCATAGGAACACATGTGGGTGTCTGTGGTGTGTGTTATATGGTTAAGTGAAAATCCGAAGCTTTTCACTTGAGGTTGCTCAGTCAGTGCAGTGACTGTGCTGTGTGGGTAAATGGAGCGAAGAACAGACAGCAAAGTCTTTAGCACACATTGAATTACTGGCATGTCACACACACACAAAACACACACACATGCACACACAAACATAGTCACAGTTAACAAGTCTCAGTGAGGAGTACAAGCTCCCCCTTATGGTTACATTATGTATTTAAAGCAGGATCAGGGGTCTGTTAAAGCACATGCTCCTGAACTCTTTTATGGTCAAAACCCAGGGTACCACTTACTGTATGTTATGGCCATTTTCCTTGACAAGCTGGAGACATCATGAGAGGCCATGTTGAGTTGATGTATAAAGTATAAAAAAAAATCTATACTGTATTAATTAACGATAATAAAATATATCATTAATAATAATATGAATAACAACAACACTATACCACCTATATCACCTCAAGGATTTTTATTTATTTTTTGGTTGTGCTGTAAAATTGTAAAACCTAAAACTGTTATTTATTAAAAGAAAAACAAATCAATGTCAAATGAAATTGGACTTTTTTCTAAACATTCCTTACATTGATAAGTAAATACATTTTCCGTGTTCAGTAATACCATGAGTAAAAGGAAAGTAGTTTAGATGTGGAAAAAGAAAATCAATGCTCACTAACAAGAAAAATCGTTTTGAAACAGCTCGGGTGTTCATTGTGGTCTGGCATTAAAAAATGTTTTATTTAATTTTTTTTTTATAAAAATGTAAAGATAAGCCAGATTGAAGCTGTATTTAAAGGGACCTTGAGTCCAGGAGACTTAGAGCATGAGATAGGATAGGGTGCCAATCTATTGCAGGGCATACACACACTCTCACATAATCATTCACACACTACAAATAATTTGGGAACGCCAGTTAGCCTAATCTGCATGTCTTTGGACTGTGGACGTAAAGCGAGAATCAAACCCTCGGCCCTGGAGGAGCTGTACAGTAGGTCTCATTTTCCCTCATCTTTCCCGGTCTCTTATAGACTAACCCCTTTTAAAATAGTCTAATGCCTCCTCCCCTGAGTAAGGATGCCATTTTTGTGCCGGTTGAGGCTTAAACAAGCCAGTTCAGCTTTTCATCTATTGTGACCTCATATACAGTAAGCGTGTTTCTTAATTCTTCTGTTCCCTTATAGGGGCGTGGCTCAGCAGCATCTCATTTACATAGAATCATCATGAGTATAATAAAAAGAGTTTGAAGTATGAAAAATTCGATTATCTGAGTGAAATTTCAACAGTAAAATATGGAACCTTTAAAGATCCAGTGAGCAGGAGAAATCAGGACGACGATTTATTTTTAGGTTACAGTAATGGGCTCGAGCGATTTGGAGGTGATGTACAGCTCGTATTTTTCTATAAATAGTCTTAAATTGACTGGCCATACGTGTGCACACGATGCCTGTAAGGGTTAAAAGACATTTACTGTACAGTATGTCATATGGGAGAACTTGGGAGAAATGGAAGTCTTCCCATTCTTCTGACTGAATGAGTTCATGTGCTGTAGGCTACGCGATAGAAATTCAAGATGGCTGTCATTAGCCTCATTATTATTGCGCTTTCTCATTAAGAGGTGAGCTAAATTGTTTAGTGAAGCTGAGGAGAAAAAGAAAACCTTTCGCTGAATTGTCAGATTGAACACTTGGAGGTTGATGTAAATGGTTTTTACCACGCAGGAACTTTAAATTACAGCAATCCTGACATGAAGTGAATGTGGCATTGTTACTCTGTGAGTATTGAAGTGCTGCCTCCGTGCGTGTGTGTGTGTGTGTGTGTGTGTAAAGACATGAGAAAGACTTGTGGAACAGAGATACAGTATAGAAGGGAGCTTTTCATTGATTCCCAGCATTGTAATTTTAAGTAAATAATGACTACATAAAAAGATAAAGGAAAATATCGACCATGTGTGTGCTCATGTTTAGTAATAATAACATGATGTTGTAATAATAACTTTTTTAATGTAAAAAAAAAAACAAAAATGCATTTGCTGCCGGCTTGATTTGTACATAATAAGGCGACGCAGTGTAGAAATAGTAATCTTATTCCCTATTATTCCGCAGCAGCTGCTGCACCAGTGTTCCTCTCCACAAGCACCCCAAGCTTATAGATTTGGTTTGAATGTTGGGTTTAATTAACTAAGAGTTAATTAAAACATGTCCTTCATAAAATACACGTGGAAGCTGCGCTGGTTTAACAGCAGTGTTGGGAAGAAAGTAGATGCTAGTTTCACACATTTAATTACTCTCTGGTTGCCAAAGTCCTGCCAACATCGGTGCATATGCTGAGTGCTGCGGCTCATAGTTACACACACACACACACACGTGTAAATTATTACAAAAAATACCACAAAAAGACAATTCTCACAACGTAAAAAATATTTCACGAATCCGAGGAACAAAACTTTTCTCGACTTTTACTATAGGTGAAAAGATTATTTTGCAATAACAGTATGATTGTCTTATTGCATTTGCCAGCGATTACACTTTAAAAAAGTGAGAACAATGTTTACAGTGGAGGCCAAAAGTTTTAAGATAACATACTGTTTTCCATGTATTATTCCTCTCCATGTGCACAAAACACGTGATTTCACTAAATAGTTCTGGCCTATACTGTATGTCTGAAGCATGCAACTAGTGGAAACTGGCTGTGTGACAATACATGCAGGATTCAGCTTCATGGGCCATGGCCTGGGTCATCTCCAGATCTGAACCAAACCAAAACTGTTGGACAAGAAGGCAGAAGCAGTCAAGAAACCATATTCTGAACATGATCTTCATGATCTTTTTTTATGCCCAGCCTGATACATCAGGTTTTAAAGAATAAATGAATACATTCTAAATGTTGATTGTTCTATAGCAGTTTAATTGCATAAAACAACAAACTCAGCTTATTATCTTGATTGCTTTTTTTTTTTTTTTTTTTAAACCTTTTGTCACCACAGTACTTTTTATGGACAGATAGTTACAGTACATTTAATGTACTACATAAATGTAAGAAAGGCATAAATGTACAAGTTCGTTTCTGTTATCACTTACATTATAGCAGCTGTAAACATTTATTCCTTCATCTCTCTTTTTCTCTAATTTGAAGATGAAAGACAGGGAGCACAGCATGGTGTGTTACTGATAATCCATAAAGCCTTTGTTCCTGAACAAACTCCTCGTTTTATTGTTAAACGAGTATCAATACAGAATTTTCTTCTTCATATATGTACATTTATATGTATATCTTATATTTCTTATATCTATGTTAGATAACAGCACATTTTTTGTGTATGCATTTATTTTCCTTAGGCTTTGTCCTTTTTGTCCTAGGGCTCGCCACATTGCATCTTTGACACTGGTTTTACTCCGGATACCCTTCCTCCAATTTTCTAACTAGGTTTGACACCAGCACTGCATGTAAAGGCTGGTTTGCCTGGGGTGTAGCTGGTGTTGGCGAGGCTCAAACACCCCCGACCCCCTAATCACCAAACCCGAGTATCAGTCATATTCAATATTTCAGCAGTGCTGTGGTGTCGATCCTGTATCTATACTGTACATCTAACATTCATATTTCCAAACACAACCTCGAGTTATGAGTTTCTTGTTTTTCCAAGACCCAGCTAACATAAACCTGATCCATCGCAGGACATTCCTAATTTGCTGAACTACAGTACATACCTTTTTTCTGTTAGTTTCACAGTAATTACTGAATAATAGGTCTTAAGATGAATAACAGTCTAATAGTCCAGGACATTAAGAGGATTAGCCTACAAGTCAATTATACTGTGTATATTTTAGTCTGTTTATTTGACCAACGGCAGTACAACAAAGAGAAACACTTCAAAATTGACTCTGAGTGAATGTGTGATTGAATACATTAAAAGGCTACAGCATGTCTTACTTTTATGTCTCTTTCAAATGCAGCATTAAATGAAAGCGCCTTTGCCAAGGAAATGAAACCGTTCCGTAAGCAATAGAAATAAAACTGTTCTGAATGCAGCAGAAATAAAACTGTCTTGAAAGCGAAACGCTGTTCATCGCCGATTTTATGTGGCCATTAAAATACATTTAAATACAAAATGCATGCGGTATATACAGACCTGCTCTCCCTAAAGCATATGAGTCAAGCTTTTTTCAATCATACAGCAGGAGTGAAGAGTTTTAATGAGTGCCTGCGTGTCACAGAGCTGACTAGAGGTGTAAGTGAAGGTGGCAGGTCGGGCCCCTGATTGGCCGAGTGAAATCTAAAGCACCGCTTCTATACTGTACATACCGATGATTCTGACATCACTGCTGACACACGCTATAATACCCCATGGGAGAGGGGAGCGGGGGTGCGGGCTGGCGGATTGAAAAAGTATGTGTGTTAGTCAGACCCATCGATAAGCTCAGTATGTGCTGGCTGAGTTCGCTATGCGGTAAATGTGGTTCATTTTAATTAAATGAGGCTTGATGTTGTTGGTAAAAAGATCTGATATTAATGGAGTATCTATTTTGTTTGGGGGGGGGGGGGGGGATTACTGTATGTTTTGCACATGAAAGAAAATGTAAATGGTAGAACAAATTAGTTGGTCATTATACGGTACGTCTTGAAAATGTAGACTACATCGAATGGTTGATTTATACGTTCAGGGATCCTAAACGAATGTGAAAATTGGTCCAGACATAAAAGCTCAGCTTAGATGCAGGTTTTTGCAAATTAGAATTGAAGGCAAGCATCAGATGCATATAAGGCATGTGGGAAAGAAATCTAATTTGCCAGTCTAAAAGAAGCTTTTTACACAGCGTCTCTAATGAGCTTCGGAGCTTGACCTCATTAGACGAGTGTGTAACACCTGAGTGCTTCAGTTCTGAAGAGTAGACATCCCCACCCCAGCACATTAGAACAGAGCCTAATCTCAGCGCATTGAGAACAAAATCGGAGATATCAGTGAGAACAGCAAAGCGTGAAAATCATTGGAAATTTTAATCATTTGTAGGTGCCTCAGCGGGACCGGCGATGCCTTGGAGAACCACCTCAACTCCAGCATCCTCAGCAGTGGTCTTATAGGCATAATGTCTTTGATGTTGACTCCACTCTGCACAGGTCTGATGTGACTCTTGAGTGCATGTGAGTGAATGCTAAATGTGTCTTTGTGTGCCCTCGGCAGGAGCTTCGGTCAATTTGACGTGCCGTGCATTCTTCGGCTACAGCGGCGATGTCAGCCCACTCGTCTACTGGATGAAGGGAGAGAAATTCATCGAGGACATGGACCAGAGCCGCATCCGAGAGAGCGATATTAGGTGGGAGCACAAATCAGCTGAGGTGGAGACGTAGTTCAGACCTGATACCGTTTCTACAACATAACACGCATACAGTACACCGTCTGCACAAACTCCATATCAGTTAGTGTTTTGCCACTGATCTGAAAAATGAAAACCTTTTAAATAATTCACGTTAATATCTCATGCAATGCATGGTACATCAATAATGCAGCTAATCAGATACACACATTGAATACACACATAAATGCACTAAGGAACTGAATGCAGATCACAAAACCATAAAGAAACACCACAATCCGTCTCGCGTAGTCATCGCTTGTATTGTGCGCATGATTATTCAGTGCTCCGGTGTAATCAGAAAGCATTTATTGAATTAATTGTTTCATTGTTTAAAAATAGCAATTGTTTTGCAATTATTTACGACTCTAGGCAGAGTATTGCTTGTGCGTGGTGGGATTATGCTCCATGCTGGGTGGTGCGTTAATTTCAAAATGAGAAAATGAACTGTAATGTACAGTTTATCTGTAAGGCAATGCCCTGACTTTTCTTTTCCCACAATGCAATGGGCATGCAGCCTCATCAGGCCACTGGCCTGCTGTGTGCTAACATGCTCAGGGCAGTTAGCAGAAGGGAAAGTGGGTGAATTCTCAGCTTTGGCAGTGTCGGCCATGACCTTCCCTTCAGCAGCGTATGCCATCTCCCCGACAGCCTTGAGCAGCAGGAAAAGAGGACAAGTGGTCTGTTGCTGATATGTGACTAAGCTTGTTACGTTTTCATATTCACATTGTTTTTGTTTATTTATTATTTATGTACAATATCTCATTGGACAACATTTGATCAACAAGAAAAATTTCTTGATATTGTAATCTTTAAAATTGGGATAAATATTATAACATGATACTGCAAATACACCGTCGTCCAGGCTGCATTACGCTCCCTAGATTAACTTCATTAAATGAATGATTAATTGGCCAGCATGTAATTATGACTAATCAAAACAACAACAAAAAATATATTTTTTATGAGACGGGAGACAAAAAAAAAAAGAATCTCAGTAAGAGCATCTCTGTCGAGGATGTGTGTGAGACTGGCTTTAAATGTGGCTAAAATAAGGTCTTTTAGAAGACAGCTGACTCATGCTGCCTTCAGTCTGGGACAGCCTTTATCTCGGAAGAACAGAGTTTCTGCCCAATAATGCTGGCTATTTATGGATTTTCCACCCAAGTAGAATTAGTGGTAGTGACGGTATTTTTAAGTGCCCCTGATAACAATTCAGTCAAGTATTTGTGTGTCATATAGCCAAGCTGGAAAGTTCAAATGAGCCTCGTTCAACTTTTTTTGCTCTATCCTCATCTGGTGTGCAGGGATTCTTCATTTAATGCAGTGAAATAAAGAAAAGTGACTTTTAGGCAATTAACATCTTAGAGGTACGTATTAGTGTTTCTGCAGTCAGAGAGCTGTCTACGATGGAGTGCTGATGGAGCAAGCCTGGGTAGAATTTTCGAAAGCGTTATTTTTTTTCCCTGCATTTTATTATTTTTTTTAGACCCATATTAGATTTTAGCAGACAATGTAATCTCCACTTCACAGAAAACTAAGCGGTAAACTTGACTTCCTGATTTTTTGATTTTCTCTTATACTCAAAAACACCCGAACGTCTATGCTTCTAGTTGAAGAGACAACTGTTTAGAGCTTTTTGAGCATAAAGTGAGGTGTTGTATAGGCCATGGTTATGTCAGTGAGTCAGTTTACACCGAGCCAGGTGACTCATCTTATCTCAGCAGCACTATGTAAAAGAAAAAAGCACAACAAATAGCTTTTCTTCGGTTCTCACACGATAGCTTATGAGCACACCAATAAAAGGGTAATTTCTCCTGCTGCTCAATTTCTGACATCATCATAACACTGGACCTCAGCTCATCTTACCCTGCTCTCCCCATGTGATTTTCTTGATATCTTTTGACAGAATGTTTCTTACATTGCCTTCTCAAGGCTTCTTATAAACAGAACCGTCTTCCATTTTAAGATTATGTGAAGGATGTTGAAAAGACGTGGTAAAAATCTACAATTGCCGCTGTCAAGCACTGATGAGGCAATGAGTTCTCATTATACAGTAAGTTTGGCATAACTACACATAAGTAGAACTTTTAGTTACTTGCTGTACATAGAAAAATGACCTTTTTTTTTCACCCCACTTTGGATTCTGAAACTTTTTAAATGTTAACCGAAATCTGATTTTTAATAAATCTGGAGGATATTAATATTCATTTGTGTTTATTTAGTATGACAAATTATTCAAATCAAATGCCCCATGCGTAATACAATTGTCTGTGACATTTGTGAATTCCACAATGTGAAAAATGTAATATTTCTGTGACATTTGTGGCTTTTTTTGTGCATGAGCTGCTTGTTACATGTAAAGTCATGCTAAGCTCAGTGAGATCTTTATTTAAAGGAGCGACTATCTAACTATTTAGTCTTCAGACATGCATTCTGGCATGTCTAAGCGTTGGATTATTTTTCTGCCTGACCTAGCAGTGTTTCTGCTTTACCTGATGGAAAAATGGTACCATGGATAATAAAAAAATATTAAGGAGGATTATACACTCATAAGCCATAAGACTAAAACCACCTCCCTAATACTGTATAGGTCCCCTGGGTTGCCAGACAGCCCTGACCCGTCTAGGCATGGACTACACAAGACCTTTGAAGGTGTGCTATGGTATCTCTTGCCAAGACGTTACCAACAAATCCTTTAAGTCCTGCAAGTTCATCAGGGGAATTCGAGGGAGTTTATTCTCCAGAAACAGACCCTTGTCGTCAGGTAACACCATTTCCACGAAGGGGAGTGTTTGGGCTCCAACTATGTTTAGGTCGTTGATACTTGTCAAATTAAAATCCACATGACCCAAAGTTTCCCAGCACATCATTGACCAAGGCATCACACTGCCTCTGTTGGCTTGCCATCTTCTCATGGTGCATCCGCGTGCCATCTTTGCTCCAGGTGCGCAGTGCACTCCCACCTCGCTGTCCATATGATGTAAAAGATAACATGATTTATCAGGCCAGGCCAGCTTCTTGCCATTTTCCATGGCCCAGTTCTGATGCTCACATGCTAATTGTAGGCTGTGGATGTGGTCACCTTGACCGGTCTGCAGCTACACAGCCCAATATACAGCAAGCTATGATGCACCTGATACCGGTTTATTATACATAAACAGCATAAATTTGTCAGTAATTTGTGCTACATTAGCTTTGTTCCCCATGAATATTAATGAGCCTTGGGAACACATAAGACAATCACAGTTCACCGGTTGTCCACCCTTGGATCAATTTTGGTACAGGTGGAAATAACCGCTGCATACCAAGAACATTGCACAAGATCGGTTGTTTTGGAGTTGCTCAGACCTAGCTGTCTAGCCATTTCAATTTAGCTCTTGTCAAAGTCACTCAGATCCTTGTGCTTGCCTGTTTTTCCAGCTTTCAACACATTCACTTGGAGAACATATTGTTCACTTGTTGCCTGATGGATCCCACTCCTTGACAGGTGCAACTGTAATGACATAATCAACGTTATTTACTTTACCTCTCAGTGGTTCTAATCTTATTACTGATTGGTGTATCAGTCAGTCTATTTTAAATGCTCTGAGCAGTTAGGAGGCATTTCATATTTTTTAAACACGCTTTGTCAGGGTGCAGCTATTTTTAAACCAATGCATCTGAGAACACAATATATCTGGTATCTATTCAACATCATTTTATTTTAATCATCCTTCAGCTTTCAGCTGAACTCCCAGTATTGACTTCCATTGTTTGAGTGAACAGTGTTGAAAAAGGACAACAGTATCTGTATCTGTAGCAGTTTTGCCCCTTGGTGCCTATTATGTTTCAGGAGCTCATCAGTCATCAGACATGAACTGTAAAGTTCCCGTTATACCCAATTTACAAAACCAGTGTGCTATATGAGAAAGCTTATACAATCAACCTGGGTGGCAACAACCATAACAAACAGTAATTAATGACTCGCAAAGTGGTTTTCCTCTGCAGGAACAGAATCAATTCGCCATTGATTGTCTTTGGTTAATGCAGGGAAATGTGAGTGTAAAATTAGATTAATAACGCTAATAAATGCATTTGCCGTTAATTATAGACTGGCAAAATCAGCATTTTGTAAGGTTCCGTGAACAAATTATTCAGCCTTGTGAAGTTTTTAACCGAATGCTTGATTGTTGATCTGAGACAAACAATAGTGTTCAGTAAAGTGTAAGAGAAAAGGTCCTAAACTAAAACCTTGATCACCACAACATGTCAATCTAAATCTTCATTCAAGTTTATTCCAAGGAAAATTTCTTCTTCTGAGTTCCTGAGTGTCACCAATGTCTTTTTTTTTTTTTTTTGTCTCTTGACAGGACCATCAGAGAGCACCTGGGAGAACAGGAAATGTCCATCACTTTGACAATAGATTCATTAGA
Source organism: Channallabes apus (assembly GCA_030522415.1). Lineage (NCBI taxonomy): Eukaryota > Metazoa > Chordata > Actinopteri > Siluriformes > Clariidae > Channallabes > Channallabes apus. The sequence continues at coordinate 22,379,205 of CM060109.1, forward strand.
AGAAGGAGATCTGGGCAATTACTCTTGTTATGCTGAGAATGGGAACGGAAGACGACAAGCCAGCATACAGATCAGCAAACGAGGTATTGTTTATATGGATTTCTTATTTTTAATTTCTTATCACTTTCCTGTGGGTCTCCTTCAGGCAAGCATTAGCATTTAGTGTTTCCTTTTAAGACAAGCAGCTCTGAAGGCGTCTCATCTCCGCTTCAAATGGAAGTTCAGAAGGAGAGACAGTGTCAGGAGATCTAAAATATTCCGCTCTCGACTTGTGCACACACATAGCTCACTGATGAGCATCACAACATTCCCATCAAGTCTAAAGGGACTGAAATATGTTGAACTCCTGACCCATAAGCTGAGGCTCTGACATGTTGCGCGATGCAGAAGCTGACTTTTCATTTTACAGTAAATCCTAATACATGTTCATCAGTCTTTTAATCCTGTTCTACAAAATATCTTTATCTACATTTGAATTGATAATATTGCACGGATAAATACAGTACTACCCACGTAAAACCTTAACACGGGTAGCAAACGATAAAGGAGATTAAAAACATCATGATTTAAAGCATTTGCTGTCTAATGTCTAACGTTTTTTCCCTCCCTTTTCCCTCTCAGTCGAGCTGATGTATACGATGGAGCTGGCTGGAGGATTAGGAGCCATTTTGCTGCTGCTTGTTCTGCTGCTTTCTCTGTATAAATGTTACAGGATCGAGTTGCTGCTCTGCTACAGACATCATTTCGGTGGGGAGGACTCAGATGGAGGTAAACAAAGTCTGCATATTAGTCACAATGATTCCATAGTGCCCCCCAATGGACAGACCAGACCTTAACACCTTTGGAAGGAAAAGGAAAGAAAGCGCATTTAAAGTGTTTTGGTAATATAGATGTGATTTCAACTTTAGAGTTCAGGGTTAGCGCTTACATTGATGTTTGATAAATGAGGCAAAAAGGGTGTTACTCTAGGACTGGAATCATGCAGAACAACAACAACAACAACAACAACAAAAAAGCTTTAACTAATGCAGGGACTTTAAATGATGAAGTCCAAGAAAGATATTAGGTTCTGCATCTAAAAGTACAAAATTAGTTTGTTTACAGCCCAGGTACAGTATACAGTAGCATTGGGTGAGCACATGTTACCCATGTAATACCTACCAGTATTGCACTGTTGCCTTGAGATTAATAATGCACCATGTGGTGGCAGGTGGCTTAGTGGTTATCACTGTCACCTTCAACCACCAGGTCTGGGGTCGATTCCTGCTTCAGGGTCTGGAGTGTGCATGGAGTTTGCATGTTCTCCCTGTGCTTGTTGGGTTTCCTCCAAATACTCCCAAATACCTGCAGATTAGGCTAATTGATGTTCTCACATTCCCTGTTGAGTATAAATGTTCTTATGGATGTTGACCGAAGTGCCTTCCACGGTCATATAAATGGGAATAAATGCAATGGTCACAATTGACCACCATTGGTGACTACTGGCTTCCACGATCCCTAGTTGAATGGAGATGGACCTACTGTACAGTACAGTACCAGTGTAGACGAGAAAAAAATATGTGCATATGTGCAAACAGTCTACAGACACATTTACACAAACTGAAAAAGCACAGAAATAAATGGTGTACATTCTGCTGAAAAATGCAGAAGTTGCATCTTCACACATTTCTTTTGTCACATATACAGTAGTGCTAAATGCTTAGCTTTCCAAATTGTAATAACCAGACCTTTGTTACTAGAGTTAACCAACTTATTTAACTGCTATTTGTAAGAAATGTCTTCAATTTAAATCAATTAAATGTAAAAGTGGTCTAATTAAACTAATTGCTTTAACTTGCTCCTAGTTTGCTAAATTGCAACAGTGTGTATATAGTTTTGGTTCACTGTTTCAAGAACACCAAGAAAATCGTTACTATAGTAGAACTAGTGATCTGCTATCATCATACAGTATATGATCAGATATGGCAAATATATTTTTCCATGAATAAAACTTTCAACTTACAGTACAGCCAATTTCATTTCCGATGCAATTTTACTATAAATGTACAAATCATGGTGCAGCTAGCTAGCAGGTGGCCGATGGGCAGTCACTGAGTGTGGCTTTATTGTGATCTAATTTTGTTAGCAGAGAAAAAACTTAGCTAAACATCTGGCCTTCTAGTGTGTTGTTTATAGGTGCATTGTGTAGAAGCAATATCATACTTCCAATTGTACTGTCATGCTGAATACCAGCACCGCTGTGATTAGCCACAGCCAAATTGTAGCTGATAATCGGTATAAATGCACTCTTGCCAAAGGGGTATTGTATCATTTTATAACATTACAGATTGTATTATCTTGTCCTGGAGAAACATAGCTACTTACTTTCAAGCCATTTATGCTGTTTTTAAGTTTTTTTTTTTTCATCCTTATTCTTGTCATTTTTAGTTAGTTTTTTTTCCGACATCGTTTCCGAGTTTGTTAAGAGTAGGAACTCTGTAATCCAACTAGTGACCATGGAGTCCAATGGTGACCATTATATTTATTTCTGTTTTTACAACCATGGTAACCGTTGACCTCCAGTCAACACGTGCATTCACACAGGCAGTTTTTTGGAAATGCCAATAAGCCTAATCTGTATGTCTTTGGACTGTGAGAGGAAACCCGGAGTACCTGGTGGAAAGCACAGGGGGAACACGCAAACTCCATGCACACAGATGCTGGAAATCGAACCATGCTTACCACTAAGATTACCACTTTTGTTAAATAACTGAATAATGAACAGAGTTTAAATAGTTAATATTGTTGATGCATAAGATTTTCCCCTAATTGTACAAGACCTACTCATAAGCTTGATTTTGGTTTTCTGATTTTAGAAGAACGCTAATGAAAATTATACATCTGCATCAAAAGAGGATTAATCATTTACTTGTGTGTTTTTCCCCTTGTCTACCGGGATATAATGTGCACAAAAGAAATGAAGAAAAGTTTGTTGATTAATAATTGTTGATTTGGACTAGAAGCAGAAAATATGAGCATATAAAGATATGCAAAACAATAAGCTGAACAGCAGCATGCGTGCTTTATGTTGTGTTTATGATCTATGTTCATCGTATTGTTTGCTGAAACGTCTTTACTGATACGAGACATGTCTTCTTTGTTCACCGCGGCAGGTCATAAGGAGTATGATGCGTACCTGTCCTACAGTAAAGTGGAGATGGATCAGTGGGGACAGGAGCTTCAGGACGAGGAACGTTTCGCTCTGGAGATCCTCCCTGATGTTCTGGAGAAACACTACGGCTACAAACTCTTCATCCCAGACAGAGATCTCATCCCCACCAGCAGTATGTGCAGTTTTTATGTGTTGTGTATGTGTGTGCATGGGTGCATGTCTCTCTGTCAGTCTACCTGTTTGTGTTTGTGAGTCTGCGTGCTTTAGTGATGTGTCATCTAACTGCACGGAACTATAAGGGGGTTGAAACTGTAACACATCAGAGGCAGCTGCGTTTCTGTACAGGCCTCGGTGGTAAACATCAAATAAAGGCTTTCAAATTACAAAGTCTTTGAAAGTACTCTATGGAGACCTGACACAGAATGTCAGGGTGAGACTGTTGACCGAGCCTGGCGTTAAGGAATGAAGAATGCCTCCCTAGAAAGCCACTGTATCTACTTTAGAGCTACTTTATCTCTTCTACTGCTGTTCTCTGACATGCTCCCCGGATAGCTCCAGATTTACCACGACCCTGATCGTGATAAAGCAGTTACTGAATATGACTGAATATGAATACTTTATTTCACACCTGTCTAAACTTCTACACTTGGCAGAGGTTTAAGTGTATGATTAGCAACCACTCAGAGTGTGTATCGGAGAGTTTATGGAGGCAGGGTATATTATATTACCCGACGTTCAGTGTATTGTAACATAATCTTTCATGATAGTCATGAAAGTCTGTGAACCTTATTTAGTTTGAGTAGAAGAAGAAGAATATCCCACGATTTGAGAACTATCACATGATCATTTTTGCTCCTTACCTTTCTCCTACCTAAGCACTTCATTAACATTATGCACTTATGATAATAAAAATATGATATCTGCTTCATTGTGTGTGTCGTCTTCAGACTATTTGTGCAGTCCATGTGTGTATTGTTTACCGTCTTTGTCCGATAATTGCTCTGCGTGTATGTGTTTGTTCACGTTGTATGAAAAGCTGAATGTTTATGTCTAGGTCTCAGCAGTGAACATTACCAGGATGAGACACAGCTTGTTAGAGGTAGAGTTTAATCCTAACACACACACACACACACACACACACACACACAAGATCAAGCTCTTTGCTCATGCATTATTTCTGTGTCTTACCTGTGACTGTGAATTTTGTCTTTAGTGTTATTTGTCGTTTGTCTTTTTAATGTTTTATCTGTTATACATTATCTGCATTAAGAAAAGAGACATGCATGCACAGTACAATCTCAGTAGTTTTAATGATCCGAGCAGCAGAGTGGGTTAAAAATGCAGGGAAGATGTAATAAAACATTAATGAGCACAGTCATGGTTTCTGTCAAAAGGAATCTTAAAAAACCAGAGACAAGTCAGGGCTGAAAGGTATTTAGGACATGGACTGGAACAGAGGTTGGAACAGTGTAATGGATGAGGTTTGAGAATAAACTAAGGTCCACTGCTAAAGAGGAGGTCAGGAACTGGGACTGAGTGAAGGGAAACAACAGAGCCTGGGTCTGAGCCAGGAACAGATTTTAAGAGACTGGAACAGGGACTGAGCACAATATGCTACAGTATATACCGCCACAAACTCCAATCAGGGACAGAGACTGCCACAGGGACATGATTGAATTCAGGAATAATGCAGAATCAGGGACGGCGACTGAGACTGAATCGAAATCTTGACAGATGGCATGTAATATATGAATGAATGAATGAATGCCTTTATTGTCACTATACACGCATGTACAATGAGATTAAAACAACTCCTTCAGTGCAAACATATATATTATATAGGGGGGGGGGGAACAAGAATCAGTGCAAATGTAAGTTTAAAGTGATTACTGCTGTGTACTATAGCTGTATACTCTTATTCTGGTCGCTTGTTTGTTTTTCCAAAATTTTGATTGTGCTGATATATTGGCTTTATCCACTGGTCTTACCAAATTTGGTATGTAGTCATGACCACTGTCCCAGCAGGAACCCCCAAACTAAGTAAACATTGTAGTATAATTTCGACAATGTTGTAATGTCCAACGTTGGGACAACATTCTTTTTAAAAGTTAGAATGACTTTCAAGCACAACATTGCAAATACAACCTCAAATCAATGAACCTTTATTTCGAGCATTTATACCAATTAACATCCGTTCACAATGGATCCATGGGTCTTCTTAGGTTGCTAGAAGGGTTTATAATTCAAGTCTGAGATCGGGCCAGACACAACAGTTTCCCACATAGTGGACAGTGGTGGCTCAGTTTGCTAAGGCTCTGGGTTACTTATTGGAAGGTCAGCGGTTCGAGACCCAGCTCTGCCAGGTTGCCGTTGTTGTGCTCTTGACAAGGGCTCTTAACCCTGTCTGCTGCAGGGGCACCGTATAATGGCTGACCCCGCGCTCTGATACCAACCCACTAACAATAGCTGGGAAATGTGAAGAATAAAGAATTTCACTGTGCAGTAATGTATATGTGATGAGTAAAGGTTGAACTTGACTGAACACACACAGCGTGTGTATCTTACGTCACACATCTCTTGGTGTTGTAATTTTACCCCTCTCTTTCATTTTCTTTTAGAAATATTACCATGAGGTGCATCAGCTCCCAAATTACTGTACTGCAATATAGTGTTTGCCCAGTCACCTTATTACAGTAGCAAAAGTACAGTATTTTGTTAATATACATACCATTTTGGCTTCATCCTTATTTAATATTTTAGTAACTTTCCGTTGTTGTACTGTAAGTGTTGTGGTGTAGTAGCCTGAGCAGCATGTTCTCTAGTGGTCCAGTGTTAAGCACAGAATTCTCTCACCACAGTGATTAGAGCTCCAGTCCTGCTCAGCTTACAGTTTTGGTATTCATTTTGTTTTGAAGCTGTTTTTCCAACATTGTTTTAGGGACGTTTGTTATCTCACTGCCATGTAGTCAGTGTTGTTCCAATGTCATTTCAAACTTTGAAAAACGATTTAATACCAACGTTCTCCCAACATATGTAAAAGTTAAATTACATATATACTGTATATGTAGACAATATACTGTATATTATTGAACATTATTGAATATTATCAAACTAGGGGGAGGAGTTTCATCTTATATGAGGTCACTATAGGGAAACCTTCAAGTTGAAGCCCTGACCAATATAGTAAATGAAAAAAGTAGAATTTGCATTATACTGTATAACCCCCTTTACATTTACTGACCATCTACCATCATTTTATAAAATAATGGTTAATGTACTATATATTGTTCCTTAAATATATGACTGAGGGAAAACAGTACCAGATTTTAGTATTCTCTAGCATTGGTGATACTACTTGTATATCTATGTTATGTGTCTAAGAGGACTGTTTTTATTTTCAGTTTTGACTTGTTTTGGCATTGTCTTGACCTTGCTTTATATTCAGTCTAACACAAGCTTGACTAGACTTGCCTTTGACTCAGAAAAAGGTGGCTTTGACTTCAACACTTGACCAGGTGAGACCTCAGGGACTGAAAAGCTGATACCGTAGGCTAAGGATCAATAAGCTTCAGTAAGCACTTTAGTATTCGCTCCTCTTCATGAAGGGTCAGACCTACTGGGAAGAAAAGCATAAGCACTGCTTAGAACTGCTGTGGTAATACATGAAGGTCTTCTCGAACATAAACCAATGGGAAAATATGAGATTTCATATGTAGCCCAGGCTGAGAAAAAACTAAGTAACACCTGTGTTCCATATCCATAATGGATATATTTTAATCTTTTTCTGTGTCTGTGTTTTGCAGCATATATTGAGGATGTGGCTCGCTGTGTGGAGATGAGCAAGCGTCTGATCATCGTGTTGACCCCTGGCTATGTGCTGCGTCGGGGCTGGAGCATATTTGAGATGGAGTCGCGCCTTCGCAGCTCTCTAGTGTCAGGTGAGATCAAGGTGATCCTGATCGAATGTGCTGAGCTACGTGGTGTCATCAACTACCAAGAGGTAGAGGAGCTGAAGCAATCAATCAAATCTCTGACCGTGGTGCGCTGGAGTGGCCCACGAAGCAACAAGCCCGGCTCACGATTCTGGAAGCAGCTGCGTTATGCCATGCCATGCCGCCGGCCACAGCCCAGTCTCAGGACCCCTGCAGTGGATGCAGGAGAGCCAAACCCCTTCGCTCACCTCCACACCGTTTCTGCAATCTCAGTGGCCACCGCAGCATCGACAGCAGCAGCTCCAGCCCGTCCAGAGCTCCGGGCCGCCCTGCGCAGCTCGTACCGGGCGCACTCACTGGCCAGGCAGAAACACGCCCACTTCCGCAGCTACGATTACGAGCTGCCGCTGGCAGCAGGAGCCACTCTGCCAGCACAACCCACCTACTGCAACCTGCCGCTTACGCTGCTTAACGGCCAGTGGCCCACCGCCAAGCGCCAGCACAGCCTGGATGAGCCACACGCCAACAACAATGCCATGTTGCCGTTGCTGCCCCGTGAAACTAGCATCTCCAGTGTCATCTGGTGATGGAGAGGCAGCAACGATTATTTGACTTCTGTAGACAGGCCAGGCTGGGACAAAACCTCTTAAGCTCATAGGGATGTACTGTAGAAACGTCTGGTCAAACATAGATATATATACGGAACAGCCTCTGCTCCAATCAAGCACTATGGGGTTTTTTTTTCCGTGTGCGGCTTTTGGTCCACTGGATTTGCTGATTTTATACTGAGGCTACCCTGGAAGTAAAGCTCCGCATTAAAGGATTAATTAGTGCCATATCAACTAAGTGGGGAGTCTATGAGTGAACTGAGACATGCAGCCACACCACACGAACGGAAACAGGGTCCTGCACAGACGTCTGCAGTTTACGAATAGCATCACCATCTCCCGATCTCCGTACACTTTGTGTCATCACACTGCCTTTGTTTTTTTTTGTTTTTTTCTGTTGCCAAAAGATATATCAATACTTTCACTTTGTTTAGTTGATGATCTTTATACTGTATTACTAGACTTGCAGTTGATTTTTCTTACTTTCAGTTTGAAACAGTGTGAGCCATTTGGAAATTAGGGCTTGGCTAAATGAAATGTTTACCTTTTTGTTTTCACTGAGAGTTTGCTCTACATGTTGATCCAAGTGTCCAGTTTCTGTTAGCTTCTGTATGATGTGTATTTATGAGTTTAATTGGACAATTTGTAAGAGGAAAAAAAAATCACAGAGAATTATGCAAGGAGTGGAGCCCATCCTCAAATAATAAAGGGTATTTTAAGAAACAAGAAATCTATTTTTATAAGTGGAAAGCTGTTTCTCTCTATATATATAAAACAGCATCACCAGGACAACGGGGTAAAAGACTTGTGCATTTTGGGTATTTTATAAATTTTGCTACATTGTTTTTTGTTTGTACAACCTACAATAAAATAACTTGATGTCCTCGAATTAATTTAGGAAACAATAGTATACTGCATTTCCTATAGTTGGGTAAAACCTAATGAAATACAAGTTTTTCTTTTTCTTTTTTGAATAACTCTTAAAGTCAAGTTTTAAAGGACTTAAAATCCTGTGTAAAATCCATATGCATAGAGGATTGATATGTATTATGATTTGGATATTTATATTACTATGTATTATAAAACACTACAGCCACTGAAATGAAGTGTTTATATTTCTAAAGGCACAATCATTCTTGTTTCCATTTTGTTTGTCACTGTGCATTAAAATCACCAACCTCTGTCAGTTTATGTGTAGTAAATGCTAATGTCCGGTGTGTGTGTGTGTGTGTGTGTGTGTGTGTGTGTGTGTGTGTGTGTGTGTGTGTGTGTGTGTGTGGAATGCTTCCAAACAGACTTCACTTTCAATTATATGAATTTCCTGGTAATTTGGTTCATATATTTGTAATATAGTGCAGATACAGGAAAGTGTTCAGAACCGTTCGAGTTTTTTAAATAAAATTGGTTCAACTCGTTTTTTTTATTAAACATTCTACACACAATAATCTACAGTGACAAAGTAAAAGCAGGTATTTTCTGAGTGTTTTGTTCTATAGAACTTTCTCATTTATAACTTCAAGGCTGATAGTTTGCAAAAAAGAGACAGAAGGGCTCTCGAACCATGAGAAGCAAATTCCTCTGATCTGCTATCTTACTGTAACTGCATCACCATTCTTAATACCATCCCTTTAGTCTTACGTACATGGTGGTGGTAGCATCATGCTGTGGGTATGTTTTCTTTAACTGAAAGAAATGACTGGTTGCAATACAATGGAAAATTTATGTAGAGATATAATGAGTGAAAATCTTGCACTTAGACTGGAGCAACACACAAGAGTGGAGAGACCAGAAAATGGCTGGGCCTTTTCAACCTGACTGAGCTTGGATCATTTTGCCCAGAAGAATGTAAGAAACTTCCAAAAGAAAGAAAGTTTGTACTGTAGTTAACAACACATTCCAAGCCACGATTTTCCTTTTGGAGTTTTGTATGTAAAGGGATGAGGGAAAAAAGGATTTGAATCCATTTAAGGATGAGTGTAAAACGAGCCTGAAACTTTCTGTCAGCACTGTGAAGTAAAGTACAGTAGTTAGTATGTTTTGCGTATTTGTAATGTAGGATAATACAAGAGATGGTATCTACTGTAGGAAATAGACAAATATTGTAACATTTGTACCAAATGAATCAATTAAGAGCCATATTACTTATTGAAAATAATTTAAAAAAAAATGTAATTACTTATTGAAAGTTAAACATAATTTTTAAACATATGAACAAAAGCCTGAGGAACGTGGATTTACTCAGCAAGATTGGTTGTCAAACAGTCTTTGCAGATGTACTTTGCTCATACGTGGGAGGGGGGGGGGGGGGTTGATTGAGCTACTAAGTCAACACCCTGAGCGACACTCAAACTCTCGACAGGAAGAACATGGAGTAAAAGCCTCAGGTCCACTAGGGTACCTGGTGCTGATGCAAGTAAGTACACATGTATTGCTTTGTCAAACAATGAGCATCACAAAATAACTTCATTAAAGAAAGAAATATATATATTCTAGTATACTGTGATTTACTATACATTTAATTGGCAAGCGGTTGAAAATATAATACACACACATAATGTTCAATGTCCATTTTGTGAAACCAGACGATCTGCTGTTTGGATATTATCCGAAAACCATATACGTACATCATTAGCAAAGTCACATGGGCTACTGCAGTGTGGCTGTGGTGTACCACGGGGACATATCTAAATGCTGAGCAATGTCGCTCACTTTTTCTCTCTCCATGTTGTTAAATACATTTTGTTTCACTTCTTCTCCTTTGTCTCGTGCTCCTGTTGTAACTAGGACCAGTTTTGCTGCATTTGGAGCAATGATGTATTTTACAGATTTTTGAAAGAGATAACTACAACACTCAAGAGACACACAAGCACTTGTTGTAGAGGAGACATGACTTACGGTATGTGCTGTTTAAGGGAAGCTGTGGTGTTCACCCCGGGTCTCTGATCAGGATTTCTTAACTGTGCTATAAACTTAAGGTGGCACACATACAGTACTGTATACTGTATACACAGTTGGATGTTAAGCGGCATAAAACCTTTCAGTAAATTGTATTTACACTATTGTGTTTGGGTTATTCATTCAACACTGTGATAACATTTCATCAGCGCAATTTGAACTTTGAAAAACTTAGATTTTTTGGGTGGATGACAATTATACAGCAAGGTGATGGAGGTGATGGAGACATATTTTAGTATTTTACCTGATATTTCATATATGATGAACAAATTAAATCTTTCAGAATTTTTACAAGAGCCAAATAGCAGAGTGATTCTTATGTTTATGACCTAGCGCTCTCTCTCTCTCTCTCTCTCTCGCGCTCTCTGTTTTTTTTTTATTTTAACAAAATGAAAAGTAAAAGAACATTACATGAACCTATATTTTTTCACAAATATATATAGAACATAGAGATCATAATTGTTTAAACCTAGAAATTTTACACTTTTGTGTTGCAAATCTCATTTACAGTGCATAACATCATCAAAATATTCTGAGAAACTGGAGAAACCTTGTGTGAAGGACAAGGCCGAAGACACTTGTTGGATGCCCTCGGGCCCTCAGACAACATTGCATTCCTCATCGGCATGATTGTGTCATTGACATTACTACAGTAAATGGGCCCAGGAATACTTGCAGAAACCACTGTCGGTAAACACAATCCGCCGTGCCAGCTGCAGATGCCAACTGAAGCTCTATCATGCAGAAAGGAAGCCATACATGAACATGGTCCAGAAGTGCTGCGGTTGTCCTGTCGGCCAAGGCTCATTTAAATCATTTAAAAAGGACTGTTTCAAAGTGGAAAAGTGTTCTATGGTCAGACAAGTCCAAATTTGGCATTTTTGTTGGAAATCATGGATGTTGTGTCCTCTGGGCTAAAGAAGAGGGAGACCATTCAGCGTATTATCAGCTTTCAATTAAGAAGCCAGCATCTTTAATGGTATGGAGATGCATAAGTGCAAACGGTACGGGCTGCTTGTGTGTTTTGGAAAGTATGGATTTTACCTAAATATGGATTACCTTTTGGATGCTGAAAGATATACAGTATAAAGGTTTTAGATGACATCTATTTGAGGGAAGGCCTTGGGCAGGACAATGGATAACCACATACTGCAGCTATTACAACAGCATTGCTTCATGGTCAAAGAGTCCGAGTGCTGAATTGGCCTACAGTATCAGCAGTCCAGATCTTTCACCAAAAGAGAACATCTGGCGCATCATTAAACGAAAAAATAAGTCAAAGATTACCAAAGATGTTACAGTATCTTACCATATCAGGCAAGAATGGGACCAAATTGCAGCACTAAAACTCCAGAAACTCATAACCTCAGACAACTTCAAACTGTTTTGAAAAGAAGAGGAGATGCTACACCATGATAAACATGCTCCATCCCAACTTTTTTGAGACCTGTAGCAGGCATCAAATATGAAATGGGCTTATTTTGTGCAGAAAATTGTAAAGTTTCTCAGTTTTAACATTTGGTATGTTCTTTATGTTTTATTGTGAAGAAAATGTTGACTCATGTGATTTAAAAAACTTTTAGTATTCATTTTATTTAAAATTTTTTTTTTTTTACAGGATTCGGGTTGGGAAAAAAATTTATAAAAATGTTGGAAAAACACAAATATAAAAATATTTAAGCTGCTATAATTTTACAATATTGTATAAACATTAATAACATTAATAGGATGTATTCAGTAGATTAAGTTATATTAAGGCGTATAAAAAGGTTTTGAGATTCTTGTGCACTGACAATCAGCATTGCTGTGAACTTGGCAAATCATGTCAAAGGTCTCTGTGACAGATTTACCCAGTTTCACACAGAATTTCACGTTCACTCTGTTCTAACTTGCTGTCCATGATAAAATCACAGATGTGGTAATGTGAAAATAACGTTTTAATTATAATAGTGCAAAAGATCCAGACTGGATGTTATCACTGGGTGAGTCCTCAAGAACACATTTTGAGGTCAAAGTCCTATACACCATGTGTTTACCAGCATATCAGCTATACTGACCCATTTCTTCAGCCTTTGCCTGTCCATGGCCAAAACCCCCTGAATCTTTTAGTAATCATTATCATTAACATACCAAAGCAGTCTGCCATGACATCTGTAAATGAACACAGATACTCTTACAGATAATTGGCATTGGTGAGCTTAGAAACAGCAGGAGGTTACAGAAAATAAGCGTCTACCACCTCAGAGGCTTGAGATACTTCAGACTGCCCTCCAGGGTGCTTAGGAACTTTTACTCCTGCACCATAGAGAGCATCCTGACTGGAAACATCACAACCTGGTTTGGGAACTACTGTTTAATGGACTGTTTGCTCTGTTGCAGTCAGATAAGCGATTCCCTGAAGGCCAACACAGACAGACTGAGGAGGAGCATCTTCCCACCATACAGGACTAAACCATTTTTGCACATCTGCACATACTGTATATGGATATTGCACATCTGTACATCCATGCACATTTGCACATTCCCTGGATATTTCTATTTAAATGCACTGATTATCACTGTACATACATGTACTGTAGTGCAGTGGTTCCCAAACTGGGGAAAAAATTTCAAGGGGTCGCGAGAGGGATTACATTTTTTTTTTGTGATTATAATACACACTTTTCAGTATTACAAGTAAATGCTATAAATAAATATTTTCTGATTTGTAAAGATATTACTGATTGAGTGTGAGTGTTTAAATTGAGTGTAAAAAAAAAAATTCGCGACTCAAAGATATGCAGCGACTGGCTCACTAGTTATTGCTACAGCGCACAACTGCACATGAAAACCGCAACTGCCGAAATGGATAAATTTGTTATTCGCAAATCTAAAAATGTTAAGGACATTGTTTGCCTGAGTCATCTGAACCATGTACATCGACCAAGCAAAAGAGCAAGACCCCGTCAGACCAAAGTAGGAAACGTCGGAAATATGAGGAAGAATTCATAAAGTGCAGTATCAGTATTCACTAAGTTGCGGTAGCACCCGAATACACGAGTTGTTCCGTGCAGCAATGGATGTACTGCTTCAATTTGGATCTACATATTTGTGTGAGCAGTATTTTTCCGCTGTTACATATATAAAAAATAAATACAGCTCGATGTCGAAGATGATATGCAGGTAGCTGTACCTCCTCGGGCATTTAAGGGAAAATGACGTTAAATACAAGGTCTGTATACACATGTTCAGTCACCTAAGTAAAATATGACTGAAAAATTATTACTATATGTAACATTTATTACTGTTACCGTGTTAAGGTTACACACAAACTTTCCGGCTGGTCTGAGGTACTGGATGATAATTTAGCTGAAAATAGCTGCTAGCCACCCCACCTGTGTATGAAAGAAACGGCTAGGATGTCTGAGCTTTTTAGCTTTCTCTGTAGAATGTTCACAGGGTTACGAAGATGGTGAAGTGATGAATGAACGTTAAACTGTTAACTGTAGCGCTAGCATGACGCCGGCATTTAGTTAAGTTGCTAGCGTTAGCAGCCACATATCTTTCTAAAATAGAAACGAAATACTGAACATAAATGTCACCTGTTGTTTAGCGATGTTTAGTCACGTTATTTTAGTTTAAGCTATTTCTTGTATTTTTTATTACACTTAAAATACCAACGGTTATATGCGCGTGCTTAATCTGCGGTTCGGTTCTGGCTTTGGTCTGTTCTCATGAGTTGTGAAGCGATAAAGTATAAATATTGTTCATTTGCTAAATTAAGTATCGTGAATTTTAATTGAATATCTATCTCTGTATTTTTTCACAGCAGTTTGTGACTGAAAGTGTGTCTGCATCTGACTTCAGGAGTTTCCTGACCAACGTATCTAACGGTCATATTTAAAAATCATAAAGTACAGTTAAGTACAAAACGTTTCTGTTGGTGTTTAATTTTTTTTCTATGATTAATACTTATTTGTGGTGTTTTATGTTTTGTACATCTTTTCAAATTGAGACCTCATTTGTAAGTTGCTGTTATCTCGTTTTCTCGTTTTTGTATAAATTAATCAAATGTTTGCTTGTTATTAAACATATATATATTTTTTTAATCTGACGAATCTGTGTTTTATTATTAGTTGAGAGTGTGGTTTATTTATTAATTATCATATTTGGTCATTGTAGCATGCATTAGGGATCATTGTAGACGTGCCGAGGGTATTTAATTAAAATAATGTGAGGGGGTGTTTTAATAAAACGACGTCTATCCGACGTCTATTCGACATCTGGCAGATGTAGCATCTGATTAACATCGTCTAAAGAGCGGATCAGGGTCGTTTTAATTCATAATCGTCTTAAATACGTAGGCTAAGCGTCGTTCTAACATCGGCACGGACGTCTCGGCGACGTCTTCCAAATGAGCAAACGCCCTTTTCCAGACATCTGCAAGATGAAATTGAAATGTGCTATCTGGGGTATCCACCATCAGGCCACGAATGAAGCTTTTGTGCTGCCAAAAACAAGTACACCCTTCCCATTGAAAGGTAAGCTAAAATTATTTTGATGTATAGTAAATGTAGTCAAAAAACTGAACAGCTTATGTTTATTGATTGTTTTTGATAGTGGGGGTCGCGAGATCTTGTCGATCTTCAATTAGGGGTCGCTGGCTTGAAAGTTTGAGAACCACTGCTGTAGTGTACAACTAAAGTTTTCTATATTTGTAAAGTTATGTTTTTTTAAATATTTTATTAATATATTAATATATTTTATTAATATTTTATTATTCTGTTCTTATTTTCTATAGCTAAAGTGTTTTTATATTTTATTTTTTATTTTATTCCATAATTTTCTTATTGATAATCTTTTTTTTTTTTTTTAAAGGTCCCAGGTGGCAATTAAGCATTTAACTGCATATTGTACTGTGTATGACTGTGTAGGTGACAAATAACAATTTTATTTGAATTTGATTGGATTTTTTACTGGCAATTAATTTTAGCAATATGTGTAATTGTCACGTTCTGCTATGGTGTTGGACTGTGGGCTTGGTGTTGAGGCATAAATGCAGAGGGGATGCAGTGAAACAGAAAGAGTCTTTTAATAATGATAAACAAACAAAAAGCAAACATGAACACAACATGAACTAAGGAAGTTGGCTAAAAACATGGAGCATAATACAAAGAACTCAAAACACAAACACAGACTCAGGATTACACAATCTAATACAGTACCGACATGGGGATACAAACTGGACAAGACAAGACATACGAAACAGCCTAACGGAATAAACATTAGGGACTGTGCATTCAAGGGGTAAACAAACACAAGACAGGCTTGGCTAGGTCTATTGGCTGAGCTGCACATTAGCTGCTAAGCTAGCTCATAGCTAATCAGACTAATGGCTACACCAGCCAGTAGCCTGAGACACAAGGGAATGAACAGACAAGGTACACAGCAGACTAGGTATGAAACAGACTAAGAACTCTAAAGGTTAGTGGCTAAAGATGTTAGTACCTAAACAGACTAAGAGCTAAGCAGACAAGGAGACTAGACAGGCTCAAAGACTAGACAGACTAAGATCTAAACATGTTAGTATCACCCTCGTTAATATTTAAACAGACTACTAGCTAAACATGCAATGGGGGTTACTTACACAAAAGGGTAAACACAAAAGGCTAATTCTCCTAGAGGCTAATCCTGCTAGGAGACACAGAGACAAAGAGACAAACTAAATCAAAGCAAATACAAACTTTAAGTTAAGTGCTCCTGAAACCAAATGCCAACTATACTGTTAAACTAAAACAGAAAAGAACAAAACAAAACCCACATAACAGAAATTAATGCTCGACCCAGCTTCCCAGAACAAACAGGTATTTATGCTTATACTAATTGCATCCTCGGTTCAGCTGGGCATCTGCGTCAGCTGACCGAGGTGCCTTCTGGGAAACTGGGTCTACAACAAAAACTACAAATTAAAACACTGCCCTCTAGTGGGCAACCCTCACAGTAATACCTATAATTTACTGCACTTTTAACCATTTAACTATTTAAACTGATGGTTAAAAAAGTTCAGTATGCTTTAAGTTATTAATAAGATATTTCTATTTTACTTGACTTATTATTTCCTTCTATTTTGTTGACTAATTTATATATTTAATCTATTAAACAGTGCATGAAAAAGGCTGCTAGTATGTCAAATCGTGAGTGTAATCCTTTGCAGAAAAACTACAGTAAGTAGACAACCGTATCCTGTTAGATGATTGCAATATTTGAATATGTTCCTGCTTGCAAAGAGCAAAAGTGAAAGAATGCTGAGTTTTGAGGAAACATGTTGTGAGAGATAACATAAGCCACGCCCACTGTGTAAGAATGTGAAAAACAAGTTGTTAATGTTTTGATCCTCAGTTCTCTCAGTTCTCTCAATGCAAAAGCGTATGGAGTTTTTCCACAACTTTACTCACTTCTGCATGAATTTTAATATTTCTGTAACAAACCAACATGATCTTGTCAACAACAGGTAAAAACAACTACAATGTTTTTTTGTATTTCCCATGCAAACATTAATGCTCAAGTAAACTTTGAGAATTTATGTATACATAAGTATACTGTATAGTATTAGTATAAAATTAGTTTGTATTGGATATATTTATGCATCTGGCATGTATTTAAACTGTAAATGTTGTGCAGTTTTCTGTTCCTGAGGGTGAGAATGCACTGCATAAAATAAAGAACTACTAAAGAGGAAGTGTGGTTTCTGGGTTTGGGTGAGCCAGGATGTTTACATGGTTAGACTCTGCTGACGGCTGATATGTTAACATTGTTATATCAAAACAACAAACAGAAGCACATTTGCAAACGGACTGTACAGTACATATGCAGACTCCCTCTGAGTATGTATGCTTATAAAATGTTACCGTATGTTAATCCTCTTGATCGTGTATGATGTCTAGTGGTTTGTGATTAGTGACTATGGCATTCATGTGTACTAGATATTTTTTCACTCCACAGAAAACATTGTTTTTCTACTTTATACTTTAGTATAAATTTGTAGTTAAGTACAATATACTCAAAACTTCTCACAGTACTGTATATACAGATGAACATTTCAGAAGCAAAGTAACTATTACTAGTGAGTATTATCGGTAACTATTATGAGATTATTATCTGTTGTAAAATCTATATCCTTTTAAATAAATAAATATTTTTCTTTTTCAACAAGAGGCATATTTAATTCCGTTTGTTTCCGTTGGACATATAGTTACTCAGATATTCATATTTCAAATAATGTAAAAAAAAATGTAACACCCTGTATTAAGTTCTAGCTGTTTTCTATTCATTCCTACAGGAGATTACAACATTGGGGCTTTCCACAGCCATGGAAATCTGAGAAATCCATACAAAGGCAGGGAAAGTAAAAGAATATGCAACTCAGAACCTTTTATTAAACCAAAAATGTCCATACAGAAGGTAATAAACAATACAATAAAAATCTACTAACATGTAGTTAATCAATAACAAAACATAAACATACTTATACAGTAGAACAATAGTTTGACTAATCCAGTTAAAATGTATTTTGATCCTTCAATAAAATTGCTAATTTTTGCTGCTTTTTCTTTAAAAGAAAATGTTTCAGAAGATTTGGGACTATTGTACAAGCAAGGTAAGCAAGCTGATGGTTTATAGCTGTCTTATTACTCACAATCCAAGTTGACATTTGAAACATTTTACACCCCCCCCCCTCATAAATGTACTGATATGATAGTTAATGTTTTGTTAGTTACACAGCAATACAGTTTAGAATGGCAAAATGTAAAGTTAAATTGTAATTTATGACCAATGTAAGGATACTATATATTATATAACTAACAAAGCTGTCTTTCTGGACAGATTGTTAACTGGACAGTATACAGTATAGTTCTAATATTTCCCAAAAAGTTTTAGTTTTTCACTGACAGTTTTCCATTGGGGTTTTTAGTTTCACCTAAATTTCCAGGGCAGTTTCTAGAGCATAATAAATAAATAAAACAGAAAATGACATCATGGGACAAAATAGGGAAAGTCCTGTGAGCTTTGCATAATTTAAAGACTATTTATTGTTTACAGTTTATATAACATGGCAAATGAGTGATAGATATTTCTTTATATATTTAGGGCCCAGTATTTCCCAAAGACGCTGAAACTTTTGTGCTCCTGAGTATGAACGGACTGACGAAGAATGTGCAGATGCCCATCACAGACAACAGCACAGGAATCCTACAACAGCAAAAAGAGTCTGAGGTACATGCAGTCACGTGTGATTCAAAATATGATCTTATGATGGTTGTGTAGATATGGTTGTGTACATTCCTGCAACTCCTTTGTCATTTCAGTTGCCACTCATTAAACAAGTTAAAAGTGAACCGAAGCCTGATAAAGCAGGTGAGATTTAAAGTATTATGTGACATTTAAAATAATGTAGTTATACACATTTGCTGAAATCACATGAAGTCGTAACTCCATGGTTCTCTGGTTCTACCCAGTTACGTTTAATTTATGTCCAGAGTTGTCATGTCAAGTTTTTCTATATTTTATTCTTATTCTATTCCATAATTTATTTCTTACTGATAATCTTGATTCTAAGGTCACGAGTGGTCGCATCATTTCCCTGCATATTGTACTGTGTATGACTGCGTATGTGACAAATAAAATTTGAATTATAATTTAAAAAAATACATGTATTTAAAAAGTGCATATGTGAATGCAGTATGTTTATTTACAGTAAGTGTGTGTACTTACATTTTTAAAATCAGTACTGAATCATAAGCATACCTGAACTTTGTTCATTTATATACTACTATGAAAAACAATCTTATGTTGTGCAACAGTGACGTGCTGTTGAACTTTGCTTCAAAAAAAGATTTATTACTGTCAGCAGATCCAGATTGGAATTGAGTTTTCATCTGGGAATATCATGGGGATATTCCACTTTAAACGCTTTTGACTATTTATTTTCATAATTATCACACAATTATCACAAAATTATCACCCGACTACATGACAAAAGGAATATATTTATGCAAATAAAATAATAATAACCCTGAATAAATATAAAAGAATAAAGCTAATTTCAAATTGAGATACATTCTCTAAATTATATTTGGGCTAAAACCATGTTTATGCTTTGACTAAACAGACACACTCAATTTAACTCCACCATCTTTTCCTTATCTAATCCATTTTAACATTTACTACTCTATCGAGAAACATGCACAATAGGCACTAGTAATGCCAACACTTCTCAGGTTACAGAAAGAGCTAATATCTCTCAGTTAAATGGCCACATAATTACAAACTAACAAATCGTTGATTTATAAATATCACTGAAATGCTTTAAATGAACAAATATAATGACTAAATACTAAACAGAAAGAAACTTGAAGATACAATAGTTTTCCCCATTTGGATCTTCACTGAACTCATACAGTACATGGCCTCTCTGGAATCCAATTCACAGGAATCACCAATCAAACTAATGGAAGAATTTTAATTCCTGTGTCACAGAGATACAAGCAGTCAAAGAGTCAAGAGATACAAGCAGTCAAGTGATAGAAGGAGTCAGGACATTCAAGCAGATTCCCAAATCAGGTCAGTTAAAGTTAAACTTAAAGAGCTTAAGAGCAAACCTTAAGAGTAAAAGCTTGCAAAAGTTTATACAGCTGATTTAACCGTTCTGTTTATTGTGGATATGTTTCTTTTTTTAGAATGGGACTCCATCATAAGACCATCAGGTATTACATTTAAAGCTTCAGATAACACAGATAATGTGAATATCTACACGGTGTTTAATTTAGACTCACTTTAATGATTAAGACACCACTTGGTTTTTTGGAGTTTCTTCTAAAAGTTCTATCACAAACAATGTATCATCATCATGTGTCCAACCCATTATGTCTTTGTTTTTAAGCCAAAGTCATTCTGGATCCGAACACTGCAAATCCCAATCTCAAGATATCTGTGGATGGACGCTCTGTGAGAACAAAGACCCACAAAGAGTTTCATTCCAGCCAGAGTTTCCATGAATATGAAAGAAAATACAAACATAAATATAATGGATGGACATGTGTCCAAGCTCAAGAGGGCTACACTACAGGGAGGCATTACTGGGAGGTAGATGTAAAGGGAAAATGTGATTGGAGAATAGGTGTAGTGAAGGAGTCCGCTAAACGCAATGGCTTTATTAACCTGAACACTACAGAAGGGTATTGGACTCTGCGTCTGCAGTTGGGTTCGCTCATGGCTCTGACCCAACCAGTCACCAAACTCAATCAGGCACCGCCTTCTAAGATAGGAGTGCATCTAGATATGAAGGAAGGTCAGGTTTCTTTCTATGATGCAGTGAAAAGGAAAAATATTTACACATTTAACGCAAAATTCGAAAAGGATGAGAACATTTATCCTGTGTTTGGAACCGTAGAGACAGACATACCTCTAAAGATTATCTAAACGCATTAATGCCACAATGTTTCTCATTGCTGTTGCTGGACTAAATAAAATTGGCATGTTTTTGTTTTGTTTCTGATCATTTTACCAAAATGAAAAAATAGACTGCACAGTTTAATGCTCAGAAAATGACCCAACTCATACTATTGAGGAATACTTTTAGACTTACTGTAGATTTACACTTACTGTTCACTTTAATAAGAACACCTGTACATCGACTCATTTATCTGCTTAACCAACTAGTTAATCATGTGGCAGCGACATAACGCAAACAATCTTGCATATATAGATCACAAGCTGCAGTTAATGTACAGCACACGGCAAACAGGGATAGAGAATAGGGAATTATAATCTCTGTGACTTTATCTGTGGCTTGGTTGTTGGTACCAAGTGTGACGATTTGAGTATTTCAGAAACAGATGATCTCATGTTGTTTTCACCCACAACAAAATGGTGTAACAAACAAAAACATCTTATGAGCAAATGATTGGCAGCTGGGAAACACCTTGTTGATGAGAGAGATTAGAGGAGCATGAGCAGACAGGTCTGAACTGGCGAGAAGTCTCTAGTAACTCTTTAACAAGGACAGTAGAAAATCATCCCACAACACTCAACACATCAAACAGCAGAAAAGCACCTCAGGTTCCACTCCAGGCCCCAGATTCTTGCTCTTGGTTTACAGGAGTGGAAAATAATTTGGTCTTCTTTGTAGCCCATCCACTTTAAAGTTCAATGTTTTGTGCATGTTAAGATGCTTTCTACTCACCACAGTTGTAAATAGTGATTATATGAGTTACAGTAAATTTCTAGGCAGCATCTGGAAATGTATCTACTGTATATACAGTAATTACCTATCGAACTATAATTCAGTTTTTACAATTTTCTGAGTAATTTGTTGCAAGTTGAATATCCAAGGAGATTAAGCACAAATACAGCTTTATTTTTTATTTTTTTTATAAAATGTTATGCACATCCATATATTTGTAAATAGTGTAAATGATTTATGTAAATGTTTAATATGTCCTGCATAAAGTCTTGATTTGTATGTATTAAAATGAACATTGACAATGACTAAGTCAGTGCCTATACTGTATATACAGTGCATCCGGAAAGTATTCACATCACAGCGCATCACTTTTTCCACATTTTGTTATGTCACAGCCTCATTCTTATTCTAAAATGTATTAAATAAATTTTTTCCTCAGAATACAACACACAACACCTCATAATGACAACATGAAATTGTTTACTTGAGATTTTTGCAAATGTATTTAAAAAAAATAAAAATTGAGAAAGCACATGTATATAAGTATTCACAGTCTTTGCCATGAAGCTCAAAATGGAGCTCAGGCGCATCCTGTTTCCCTGATCATCCTTGAGATGTTTCTGCAGCTTAATTGGAGTCCACCTGTGGTAAATACAGTTGATTGGACATGATTTGGAAAGGCACACACCTGTCTATATACTATAATGTCCCACAGTTGACAGTTCATGTCGGAGCACAAACCAAGCATGAAGTCAAAGGAATTGTCTGTAGACCTCCGAGACAGGATTGTCTCGGAGACAAGCCAGTAACCAGAGACATTGGTCTCCAAAGTTTATTATTCTGCATGGGAAGCAAAGCCTAGCCTGTTTGCGCCAGTTTCACAGAAGAGCTGCTGTAGCACAATTTGTGACCAGATTATTTCTGGCTCTGATAGGAAGATGTCAGGAACCACAGTGCGAGCTTGCTGTGTGTGGTGCTGCATAGCCACAGACAGGTTAGAGTGCCCATGCTGACCCCTATCCACTACTGAAAGCTTCTACAATGGGCATGTAAACATCAGAACTGGAGCATTGGGAGAAGGTGGTTTGATGGATTTCTGAGTGCATCTGCCTCACTTACCTGGGCAATAGATAGCTCCAGGAGGCATTATGGTACGAAGGCATAGAGCATCCTGGGCAGCGTGATGCATGTGGATGCCACTTTGACACGCACTGCAAAATATTTTACCAGGCTAGAGGAACAACACAGAGAGTTTGTGGTGTCAATCTCAATCTGATTGATCATATGTAGGATGTGCTGGACTAACAAATCTGATCTGTTATTGCCCCACTTTACATTTACATTCTCTTACTGCCATTGCAGTTACTCCAGCTTTAGGGAACTACAGGTATGCATTGTTTAATGTCGGCTATACTGTATATGTAAAACAAGATATTATGTAATTTGAATACTGTGTGACCAACACCATACTGTATATCCTTAATAAAACTATGTCAAATACTGTTTAAAATCAACCATCCTCTTTTTGTTTCTTTAGCTATCATGTGCATTGATTTTGCTGGATTCATGAAATTTAAAAAGGTTTTGTGTGTGCAAGTAAAAATATATACTCGTTCCAGTTTGATGCCAGTGTTTTACTACAAGAACACAATTTGCTATATTCTCACTGGAACTCAACCAACATAATATTTATAATTTCAAATGTGACCAAAATTCACATTGATGTGATTATACAGTGGTGTGAAAAACTATTTGCCCCCCTCCTGATTTCTTATTCTTTTGCATGTTTGTCACACAAAATGTTTCTGATCATCAAACACATTTAACTATTAGTCAAAGATAACACAAGTAAACACAAAATGCAGTTTTTAAATGAGGGGTTTTATTATTTAGGGAGAAAAAAAATCCAAACCTACATGGCCCTGTGTGAAAAAGTAATTGCCCCCTGAACCAAATAACTGGTTGGGCCACCCTTAGCAGCAATAACTGCAATCAAGCGTCTGCGATAACTTGCAACGAGTCTTTTACAGCGCTCTGGAGGAATTTTGACCCACTCATCTTTGCAGAATTGTTGTAATTCAGCTTTATTTGAGGGTTTTCTAGCATGAACTGCCTTTTTAAGGTCATGCCACAACATCTCAATAGGATTCAGGTCAGGACTTTGACTAGGCCACTCCAAAGTCTTCATTTTGTTTTTCTTCAGCCATTCAGAGGTGGATTTGCTGGTGTGTTTTGGGTCATTGTCCTGCTGCAGCACTCAAGATCGCTTCAGCTTGAGTTGACGAACAGATGGCCGGACATTCTCCTTCAGGATTTTTTGGTAGACAGTAGAATTCATGGTTCCATCTATCACAGCAAGCCTTCCAGGTCCTGAAGCAGCAAAACAACCCCAGACCATCACACTACCACCACCATATTTTACTGTTGGTATGATGTTCTTTTTCTGAAATGCTGTGTTACTTTTACGCCAGATGTAACGGGACACGCACCTTCCAAAAAGTTCAACTTTTGTTTCATCGGTCCACAAGGTATTTTCCCAAAAGTCTTGGCAATCATTGAGATATTTTTTAGCAAAATTGAGACGAGCCTTAATGTTCTTCTTGCTTAAAAGTGGTTTGCGCCTTGGAAATCTTCCATGCAGGCCGTTTTTGCCCAGTCTCTTTCTTATGGTGGAGTCGTGAACACTGACCTTAATTGAGGCAAGTGAGGCCTGCAGTTCTTTAGATGTTGTCCTGGGGTCTTTTGTGGCCTCTCGGATGAGTCGTCTCTGCGCTCTTGGGGTAATTTTGGTCGGCCGGCCACTCCTGGGAAGGTTCACCACTGTTCCATGTTTTTGCCATTTGTGGATAATGGCTCTCACTGTGGTTCGCTGGAGTCCCAAAGCTTTAGAAATGGCTTTATAACCTTTACCAGACTGATAGATCTCAATTACTTTTGTTCTCATTTGTTCCTGAATTTCTTTGGATCTTGGCATGATGTCTAGCTTTTGAGGTGCTTTTGGTCTACTTCTCTGTGTCAGGTAGCTCCTATTTAAGTGATTTCTTGATTGAAACAGGTGTGGCAGTAATCAGGCCTGGGGGTGACTACAGAAATTGAACTCAGGTGTGATAAACCACAGTTAAGTTATTTTTTAACAAGGGGGGCAATCACTTTTTCACACAGGGCCATGTAGATTTGGAGTTTTTATTCTCCCTCAATAACGTAAACCTTCATTTAAAAACTGCATTTTGTGTTCAATTATGTTATCTTTGACTAATAGTTAACGGTTTTTGATGAGCAGAAACATTTAAGTGTGACAAACATGCAAAAGAATAAGAAATCAGGAAGGGGGCAAATAGTTTTTCACACCACTGTATATATACAGGTCCTTCTCAAAAATTTTTCATTATTGTGATAAAGTTCATTATTTTCTGTAATGTACTGATAAACATTAGACTTTCATATATTTTAGATTCATTACACACAAACTGAAGTAGTTCAAGCCTTTTATTGTTTTAATATTGATGATTGTGTCATACAGCTCATGAAAACCCAAAATCCCTATCTAAAAAAAATTGCATATTTCATCCGACCAATAAAAGAAAAGTGTTTTTAATACAAAAAAAGTCAACCTTCAAATAATTATGTTCAGTTCTGCACTCAATACTTGGTCGGGAATCCTTTTGCAGATTCTTGTGTCTTGTGTCTCTCAACTTTCTCTTCACAATATCCCACAGATTCTCTATGGGGTTCAGGTCAGGAGAGTTGGCAGGCCAATTGAGCACAGTAATACCATGGTCAGTAAACCATTTACCAGTGGTATTGGCACTGTGAGCAGGTGCCAGGTCGTGCTGAAAAATGAAATCTTCATCTCCATAAAGCTTTTCAGCAGATGGAAGCATGAAGTGCTCCAAAATCTCCTGATAGCTAGCTGCATTGACCCTGCCCTTGATAAAACACAGTGGACCAACACCAGCAGCTGACATGGCACCCCAGACCATACTGTAACTGACTGTGGGTACTTGACACTGGACTTCAGGCGTTTTGGCATTTCCCTCTCCCCAGTCTTCCTCCAGACTCTGGCACCTTGATTTCCGAATGACATGCAAAATTTGCAACCTGTAGCCCATTTCCTGCACACGCCTGTACACGGTGGCTCTGGATGTTTCTACTCCAGACTCAGTCCACTGCTTCCGCAGGTCCCCCAAGGTCTGGAATCGGTCCTTCTCCACAATCTTCCTCAGGGCCCGGTCACCTCTTCTCGTTGTGCAGCGTTTTCTGCCACACTTTTTCCTTCCCACAGACTTCCCACTGAGGTGCCTTGATACAGCACTCTGGGAACAGCCTATTCATTCAGAACTTTCTTTGTGTCTTACCCTCTTGCTTGAGGGTGTCAATGATGGCCTTCTGGACAGCAGTCAGGTCGGCAGTCTTACCCATGATTGCGGTTTTGAGTAATGAACCAGGCTGGGAGTTTTTAAAAGCCTCAGGAATCTTTTGCAGGTGTTTAGAGTTAATTAGTTGATTCAGATGATTAGGTTAATAGCTCGTTTAGAGAACCTTTTCATGATATGCTAATTTTTTGAGATAGGGATTTGGGTTTTCATGAGCTGTATGCCACAATCATCAATATTAAAACAATAAAAGGCTTGAACTACTTCAGTTGTCTGTAATGAATCTAAAATATATGAAAGTCTAATGTTTATCAGTACATTACAGAAAATAATGAACTTTATCACAATATGCAAAATTTTTGAGAAGGACCTATATATATATATATATATATATATATATATATATATACTATTTTGATGTAATATTTGGGCATTTGTGCTTTTTAATACCATTGTGACTTAAAAAAATTTTTTATCAATATGTACAGTAGTACTTTTTGCTCAGGTTGGGGGAAAATTAGTTTTTCTTATTTTGTTGTCATATTTTTCAAACATTTCCTTGTAAGTAGGTAAATACATACATTTTAAGTTAAGCTGAGAGCATAATTTTATTGTGCAACAGTAACATTTGGCATTAGAAAGAGTTTATAATTAAAATATGTGATCTAGATCATAAATGCATTGATAATTGTCCAAGATTTTTGTATATATAAAATTGTTGAACTGCTCAGGTCGTTATGAGAATTAACTGTAAATAATTTATATAACCTTGCACGGCAAAGTACTTGTAACTTCTAGAGCAGAGCTAAAATGAAGCGAATCAAAAGTGAAAGCATGTTTGTGGCTGCAAGTTCAGCTGTTGTTTTCATCTGCGGTTTGTTTCAGGACAGATAAAGTGTTTGAAAAATACTGCCTCTGGGTCAAAACTGTGCAATAACTTTTCATGAAAAGCAATTTCTTATTATGATTATTACTGTTATTAGTTTACTGGTGGACCTATTTAAGTATCTAAAAAGACTTTTGCTTGCCAAGTACAGAAGCAGAAGTAAAGCCAAGTGTGTGTGTGTGTGTGTGTGTGTGTGTGTGTGTGTGTGTGTGTGTGTGTAATTTTGACTGTGTTGCTTGAATAATAACATCAACTCATGCACTAAGTAACATGCATGCTGCAGGAAGCGGGTTGTAGAAGTAACTGACCGAGTAACTATAAGCCGAAACATTCAGTAGAAGACAGTCAGCTGACCAGAGTGGTTTTGGTAAATTAGATAATGTGCACTCAGCTCTTCAAGTTTATCACCGTAATTTAGTGGATGCAGAGCAAAAACTTCAAGTGTAGCCACATAATCATTAAAACTCAACTCATTGTTTTTATTCTGAATTTCTTTATATTTTCTAAAAATACTAGCACTAACAATGTTGCATCATCATGTGCCCAATACATCATGTCTTTGTTTTTTAAGCCAAATTGATTCTGGATCTGAACACTGTGAATCCCACTCTCAAGCTGTCTCTGGATTGATGCTCTGTGTGAACAAAGACCCAGTAAGAGTTTCATTCCATTTTTTTGTAATTAATATAATAGATATTTATTAGAATAAAGAAATACTAGTAATTACAACGACATGAGTAATAAATATCAGGCACAGTGATCGATGTCTGGTGTTGGTCTTGACCTTCAGTCACTTGCTGTGTGTGTGTGTGTGTGTGTGTGCGTGCGTGCATGCGTGTGTGTGTGTGTGTGTGTCAACCATGTCTGAGTTTCGGGTTTACAATGACCCTCATTCTAAATAGGTGTATAAGCAATGTGAATAGATGTAATAGATTGTTATTTAGTTAGTTTGTTCATGTGTGAAGAAACAAACAGTTCTGGTTGAAGATGAATTCTGGACAAAATGTAGAAATGGACATTAACTGTTTGTGACTAGTTATATATAATTTTCTTTTAATTCCACCATTATCTGTTTTAAAAGCTGCATACATAAGATATTCTCTTTGGACAGCTACTGTACACAAAGCCATATCATTTCTGCATAAGTACATTAGCAGCGGCTGCAACTGATTTATCATCTTACTTTCAAATGTGTTCTTGTTAAAGCGGCCTCATGCCTAGAAAGTAAAATACTTTGCTATTTTGAGTGAGTTGATGTGCCAAGAAAAATCTACAGGGCTTTTTCTGAAAAGTGCCTCTTGAAACTACACCGTTATTACAAATAAACTGCGAGATATTTTCACTCCACACTGCAGCATGTGTTAGATAAGGGAAGCACTGAGTTGTTCTTCAGACAGAGAAGTAATGATTAAAAAACGGTTATGAAAAATGCCTTTAGAAACGAGACTCCCTGTGTTTCCTGCGGAGTGACCTGATTTGAATGAGATGAGGTTGTATATTTTTTCTTTATACCTACAGCAATATCTATTTTTTATTTCTATAGCGTCGCATTCGCCGCTTTACAGCTACGCATAGGCTCAGAAAGTACACCAGTTTAATGTTTCAAAAGGCACTAGATGTAGCAATTGCATAAACCTCATAAATCAAATTTTATACACACACAATATAGCATATGCAGTATGGTATTAAACTATTAAACAAAAGAGGAAAACTCTTTATTTATAGATATATACTGTATAGAAAATAAAATAAAAATGTGAAAGTTTAAACATAAATTAAAATAAATAAATAAATAAATACATTTCAATTTCCTGTTTGAGTGAGTGGGGCGTATGATGTTTGACTTTCATATTTACATCAATATGACAGACCACAGCAATATAAAAAAAATGTTGTGGAGGTTCCATATACATCCTGAGTGCTTAAGATATCCAAATGACAAAAAAGGCAATGTTAAGGTCATCAAGTGATGTTTTTGTTATTGATGTTACATGTCAGCCTATTTTTCATAAAGTCTTATACTTTACTTTACTGAAGTTAAGTGTCCATGCTGTTGCTCTTTCCTTTGCTCACAGCTGATCATTCAATCTCCACATTTGATTTTTACACCAAGTTTTGCAACTCATGCATCTGGGCCTGGGACCAACACTAAGGTTGCCCTGAAACCCCGGGGGGGGCAGACATGAACCCAGGCCTTCTGCATGGCAAAAAACATTGCACCCTCTAGTGGGTAATAGAGGCATGAGTCAGGGACCAGTTTCAAGATTATACTGCGCAAGTGTTTTGTGGGGAAAGACCCCAGTTATCCAACTGGAACAGTTGTTATAAATGAAATAATAATCAGTCAACTCATATTTACCAAATAAATTTGTAAAACATAAAAGTATTTTGGTAAACATTGGTAAAATGAAAGAAACAGGTTAATTAGCAAGAAACTAGTTAGTAAACTTAGCTAGCTAACCAGCGTTTCCTAGTTAACTTTGTTGTATTATTAAGTGTTCATTGAATCAGTCAGTAAGTGTTCATTTGCCACACACGTTATTCATCTTTAATTTGCTGGCAGCATTGCTTTCAAACTGGATTCCAATTGGCATTGTGCTCAAGTACTGCCTTGAAAATAATTCTGTCTGTATGCACTTACTGTACATCAAAGGACTATGTTCACCTTGTACACAATAAGTGTCTTTAGTGATCAAAGAGGGTTTAAAATTTCTGCAGCGCTGCAGTCCTGAGTGCTGAACTGGCAGCAGCGGTTTTTATTAACACAAAGGGGGATTTGCTAAATAGATGCAATGACAGCATGACTTCTGGCTTAACAAAACAAATTGAGTGAGTATATTTCATTATGGAAACAAATGGTTAGAAAATAAGCAATGAGCTATAAGATATGTATCATGTTGGCTGCTATTCGAGGATATAACAGTGATGGTATACAGTATATAAATACAGTGCAAATACAATGTTATATACAGTAAGTTATTTAAAGTGATGCACAGACCTTTACACATTTTTTCACATACAGATAGGTGACAAATTAAAGGAAGAACTGGTGTCTCTGGTATGCTTCTGAATTTGACATGGTTAATGTCCACTTGTCCCCTTTGAGGGACGATTCACTACAAAGCTGTAAAATGTTTTTCTGACAGATTGCCTTTATCTGATGATGAAACATTTTGATCTGGCCATTGTGCTCATCAACAAAGCTCTGTGTCAAGGCGCAAATTGGTCTGGAAATGATATAAATCATACACTATGAACTTCACATTCATTAGATCGTTACCCGGCTGAATACTCATGAGACATTTTAGAGTGACATTTCATATAAAGCTCCGCATCATCAAAACGGCAATTTTCTTTTGGAACATTGATGATTTCTTCTGGTAGAGCTACAGAGATGTGTAGAATCAAAGCACTCCGAAGATTTCCTGGTAGCTCACAGTGGCCCAACACATTATACCTGTCTGTACCACACATGTAAACTGTATTTATTTTTAATCAAGTTTGTTTCACATAGAAAGTATGTAAATGTATTAAAGTCATTCAATCCAATGTCTCTTTTTTTTTAAAAAAAACCTAAAAATGTAAATTCTACTTTATTCGTTATTATTATTATTATTATTATTATTATTATTATTATTATTTAGTGTTAGTAGTTGTTGTACAGTAGTAGTAGTAGTACTGTAGTAGTGTGAACATTTTTGTTCAATAATGTGAACATAAATAAATCTACAGAAGCTCTAAGCTCTGGTTCTACCAAAACACGATCTAACAATTTGTTATTGAAGGTTGGCCCTCAGTTATCATGCACAGAACAAGAATATCAGAAATGTCTAATGAACAAATACATATGAATATAAATGTTGTAAAATACACACACATATATATATTTACACACACATATATATATATATATATATATATATATATATATATATATATATATATATATATATATATATACACACACACACACACACACACTACCGTTCAAAAGTTTTAGAACACTTGCAAATTTCTTTGTTTTTGTTTAGTGATTTATTTTCTACATTCTACAACAATACTGTGGATTTCAAAACTATAAAATAACACATATGGAATTAGGTAATTACGTAACAACAAGAAAAACAACAGTTAATTGTTATTTTAAGACACAGAGGTCAGCCTTTCTGTAATAGATCTTGTAAGAACAGTATTGTCAAGTGCATTTGCAAAATCCGTCAAGCACCATAATGAAACCGGCTCTCATGAAGGCCGTCCCAGGAGGACGAGACCAAAACCTACCTCTGCTGCAGACGAGAAGTTCATTTAGAGTTATCAGCCTGAAAAATGACCAATTAACAGCACCTCAAATTAGAGGCGTTATGAAGTCTTTACAGAGCAGAAGTAGCAGAAACATCTCAATATCAAATGTTCAAAGGAGATTAATGCATTTTTGGTCACCTTCAGCATTCCTTTACAATGTAGAAAGAAATAAAAATCAGGAACCATCATGGAGTTAGAAAGTGATCTAAAAGTGATTGAAAGGTAGTATATATATATATATATATATATATATATATATATATATATATATATATATATATATATATATATAAACATGTAAACATGTTAGTTATATTGTAAGATCATCTGACCTTGCTCTATTACGTGCATTTCGAAGACGGCTTAGCGGTCCTGTATCTTCCACTGACTGTGTTGCTTCTAACTCTAGAGGTAAGAAAGCGACTGAACTCATGTCTTCAGGTTTCTGCATTTCTGGTAACCTAATTTCCATTTCTAAATTTTCCACTGTTTCAAGATCTCTGGTTTTCCCTTGACTATTTTGGGCTCCTCCAGTATTCTTAACCTCCTCTAGATTGCCCAATTTGCTGAATAACATCTCTGGGTCCACTGCATCAGCAAAAGCCACTACTTTCTGTGTACTGATGATATCCTCTTCTGACCCCACTTTAGATGAATTTTCGATTACAGATCCAATTACCTCTAAATTGAGTGCCTCTTCTGCACCATCTAATACATCTGAAATGTCAGTTTCCCAAGATATAGTCTCCTCCCCTTCAGATTTACTCACTTCTGAAGGTTTCTCCTTCTGCCACAAGGGGTCTACAGCGTCCTCAACTTCTAAGGAGAAGCTTCTAGCTTCCACTGTAAGCCCCCCTGGATACTGGATACTAACTGGATACTCTGCTGAACATTCCACATGCCCTGCAACATTTTCCTGAACATCTTCAACATGTTCATGATTTTCTGGTACGTCTACAAGTACATCAGCATTTTCTGGTAATTCTACGACTTCATTATTTTTTCCTGGTAATTCTGCAAGATCTTCAATATTTTCTGGTACTTCTACAATACCTGCATCATTTTCTTTTACTTCTACAACCTTTTTAATATTTTGTGGAACACCAGCATTCTCAACTTCTGCACACTCCTGAACATCTTCTGGTGCTTCTACAGTCTCCTCAGTGTCTTTTGGCACATCTACAACATCCTCCATATTTTCTGCTACTTTTAAAACCTCTTCAACATTTAATGGTACTTCTAAACCTGATCCAATTTCTTCTGGTATGTCTACAATCTCCTCAATATTTTCTTTAACTTCTAAAATATCTTCAACATTTAATGGTACTTCTACAACTGCTTCAATATCTTCTGATATGTCTACAACATCCTCAATATTGTCAGCGACTTCTAAAACCTCCTCAATATTTTCTGGTACTTCTACCAATCTCTCAGAATTTTCTGAAATTTCTTCAACATCTTCTAGAACCTCTACAATTTCTGATCCTCCATGTTCAGATTCAATCTCTGATTGTTTATCTATCACTGTGTCTTTTCTGACTATTACTCCTGTAGATTGCTGTACATGAACTTGTTCCACATCACCAATTGGACCAATCCAATCTTCCTCTGATTGCTTTCCGAGTACCTCTTCCAAAGGAATCACAAGTATGGAACAGTCCACCTCATCCTTTTCTCTATGTATCTCATCCTCCTTGGGTTCCTTAAAGAAACTTTTCTTTAAAATATCTTGTTTTTCCACAGGGGGCGCTGTTGGTACAATTGCTTCATTTGATCTTTTCTGCTCCACCATCTGAGACTGAGATGAAAGCTGGTCTTCTTCTACATTTGCTTCAACTAGTGGGTAGATGTGTGCAACCTCTCCTTCCTTTCTATCCTCTTCAACTGGTCGGTAGCCTTTATGCTTATGAAATGGAGGACTTAGAATTAAGGGCAAGCTTCTCTCAGTCAAGAGAAGGGTCTCAACCTGGGATGGAGCTTTTTGATAGAACATAAATAGATTTTTTTTCAAACATAGATGAATAATCTCTACAAAGTTCAGGAGGAGTGAGATACAAGCAACAGCTAGCATAAAGATGATGAAGATGGTTTTCTCAGTTGGCCGTGAGACAAAACAGTCCACCGTATTAGGGCAGGGCCAGCGACTACACTTATATAATGGAAGAATGTGGAAGCCATACAAGAAGTACTGCCCCACTATGAATCCCAACTCGAATAGCGTTTTGAAGATGATATGGCAGACATATGTGCAAAGCAGAGTACCTTCAAGACAAAACTTTTTACTCCCATCAGTGATAGTGTCCTTAGTCATTCGTATGCTTCCTTGTTCTTCTGTAGGAGGAAGCAGTTTGCTGTTCATTTCTTGCTGAGGATGAATCTCCATGTTTTCACGCACTTTGCGTTTTTCCTCCATGTGAACATGGTGGACTGCATGACCAATGTAAACCAGTGAAGGTGTGGACACAAAAATTATCTGCAGTACCCACAGGCGGATATGAGAAATAGGGAAGGCCTCATCATAACATACATTCTCACATCCCGGCTGCTTTGTGTTACACACATAATCGGACTGTTCGTCTCCCCAAACAAACTCCGCTGCCGTGCCCAAAATGAGGATGCGGAAGATGAAGAGCACAGTAAGCCAAATTCGGCCAATAACAGTTGAATGTTGATTGACTTCTTCTAAAATATTACCTAAGAAGCTCCAGTCTCCCATGGCGGACTCTGAAATCTGCATAGGGAATACAGAAAGGTTAAGGTTATGACCTAAGGTACTGACCAGAATAAAAAGATGAAATTATTTTAAAATATGCAGCATATATTAAATCTAATTTTTGAGCAATTTGACAGTTGAAATGTATCATTCAAAAATGTGTGTCATAATATGTGGAGGACACAGCAAGTTCATGACAAAAAAAACTACACAGAAACATAAGGGGTCAACATTAAACTGAGACCAAATGTACAGTAACCTTGGTAAAGTGGTGACTCCGATAGAGTGTTGGTCAGTCGCTTAGTTGGTCTCCTCCCTGCCGCAGGGACAAAGTGAACTGCTCATGTCCTGTTCACCCTGTTCGCCTTACTATCAGTCCTTGTCGCATCAGTGAGCAGATGTGAATGGATGGACTGTGATGGATGCTTTTCAAGTATAAGCTTCAAGCCAGACTCCCTTTATGCACTGGACCATGTGTGGAACTGCAGGAGACAATAGGATCAACAGATCTACGCCTAAAGGGACAGGACTTCATAGAACTTCATAGAACTTACTTCATAGAGCCAAAAGGCTGAGTTCTCTAATGAACTGCTTGTACAGAATGTGCTAGCCAGACATCAATGTATTGAAAAATTAAACAGCAATATAGCTTTAAATATGTCTGGAAAACAAGTGTTGAAACATACTGTATTATACCAGTTAATTTTATTTAAGCAATGTCTGCATGTAAGAGCAAAGGTCCTGTGATGAAAAAAAAGAAAAAGAAAAACAGAGGAAATTACAGTAATGATTAAACTAAGCACTCACCAACAGGAAAGTGTGGTGTTAAAGGTGAGGTCAATGGTCTAGTGATAAAGGAAAATTTATGATATTTCAGAGGAAGTTCACACATAACAATATATTCAGAGAGAGCAAGAGAGAGAGAGAGAGAGAGAGAGAGAGAGAGAGAGAGAGAGAGAGCAAGAGAGAAATAGAGAGAAAGAGAGGGGGGGGTCAAATAGTAGCCTGCTAAAAAAATTTAATAAATCTTTTAGGCAGGAAAAAATATGGTTTACAACAAATTGTACAGTATATGCATCAACTGCCTGAATGCAATGCATGCAATAAAAAAATGGCTTAATGCACTAAACAATATTTCTTTCCCAATTATTGTCCCAAGTTTGATTTTTTTTTTTGTGTCAATTCGAAAAGGCAGTGGTGACCATTAAGTACTAAGACAACATATGCCATGTATTACACAACATTTGGTTCTTTCATGAATGGTGATAATGGACAGTGACAGCATTGAGATGTTTACCTATACTGTATGTGACAAAGGTGTTGTATAACCATCAATTAAACTAACTGTCAATTGCACCATGGGTGAAAGCAGATCAGTACTGAGTAGAAAGCAACTGCCTGCCAAAACCAATCACAGAAACACATTCAGCAAGAAAACGCATCTTTGGCATTCAAAAGGCTCAAAGGCTTTGTCTCCTTGATAAGCCCAGTGGTCCATCTCTTGTCTGCCATGTGGAAGGCCCGTATTCAATTCCCAGCCAATTGATGTAATGCCGTTCCCAAGTTCAGATAAAATGGGAGGGTTGCATCAGGAAGGGCATCCAGTGTAAAACCTGTGCCATGCGACCCTTATGGCACTAGTTATCCATTATAATGCTATTTGAGATCCGACACTGGATCCTGGAAGTTAACAGAGCTGATATTTTAAAGCAGAATAAGTGGAAATATAAAGAAAAACTTTTGATGGTGGCTAACAGTCACCAGCTCCATGAGTCGTGGTTAGTTCCACAAGTCGTAGAAGGATATATGTTTGGGGAGCAAAATAACTGGTTAAATAACCAAACAAATAACTACCATAATCTACTGATAATAATTGGTGTCTGGGGAACTGCTATGGTAAAAAGCAATATCACCCCCAGGTTGTGCTGTTGTGCTGAATATAAGCACAGCTACACCCTTGTGTCTATGACCACAACAGCACTTCCTCTCCTCATATGATATTGCTTAATTATAATTCTCACTTTGATCAAAACAGGTGATTTTATTAATTAGATCTAACCACACACACACACACACACGCACACATGCGCGCGCACGCACACACACACACACACACACACACACACACACACACACACACACACACACACACAAGGTGAGTCAAAAATTATCCGCACTCTGGTTGTAGAATATATTATAATTAACTTTTAGAAAACATAAATACATACATTTTGACAAATCTCCTTTTCAATGCACTTTTGTCCACGTTTACGCGGTATGTAAACAAACATGTTTTGTCATCTTGTCATCACTAGTAATTCTTTTCTTTTTAAGAAACTTTCACCAGGGGCACGGTAGCGTAGTAGTTAGCACTGTCGCTTTGCATCTCGATTCCTGTCTCTGCATGCATGGAATTTGCATGTTCTCCCCCTGGTTGGTGAGTTTCCTTGTTGTGGCAAATTTTGTGAACTGCACCAATTTTTTGGAGTATTGAAAGAGCAAAAAAGTTTCATGCAACCAAAAGTAAATGGACAGCACTGGATTGCCAAGCCAGAAGACAATTACTTCCCCAATTTTACATGATTTACAGTATATACCCTTACTTAGCAATTACGTACATCATTGTTTGCTCCTCCGTATGTCAAATACTTACTTAATATTCATTAGATGTTAGCTACTTTTGTTCAGGTCAGATTGATGTGGCACCTCCCCATTATGTAATTTCCCCCTCTCATCTCATATTTATTCATGTCTGGGTCGGCCTAAAAGATCCTGTTTTAATTTTTCCCATTATTATTATTTTCCCATTATCCCATTACATTATGGATTAGTAATTATAGTTAATAGTTACAATTCTTTGTAAAGTATTTCCCCATCTTGTTGTTCTCCAGCAAGGCCAGTTCTGTCTGTTACTACAACTGGCGTCCGCCTTACAGACATGGAGTTTATTTGAAGAAAGGGATTGTTTAGTCATTATCTAAACTCAATTGGCTAAACCACTTGTGACATATCGCTGTTTAGAAACACTAACACTTTGGCCCCCGATTTTAGAAAAGGAGAAAAAATAAACTCACAGAGGTTTTTTTTTTTTATTACAGGCAGAAAGTTTATACCAAGTTACACAATTCATTTTCCCTCCAAATACAAGCTGAGAGTCCACACTATATATCAAGACCATGTGTCAAGATACAAGCAATGGCAAAACAGAGTGGACGCCTCAGTGAAACTTTCCACAGACAAGCATAGGAAGGCAGTGAGCTGAAGGAAATAACGTTTGAATACTGTATACACACACACAGGAAAATCCACAGTGATGAATCAACACCCTGAGTGCTGAATTAATACTGTAAAGTGTTTATATAGGTCCACTTACATTAATAGTGTTAGCACTGGGGATTTTTCCATGCAGTCTTAACATTGTGCAATCTTTTACTAAGGCAACATACAGTAGTCTCTCTGGCAACATAGTCTCACAGAGAGTCTGTCTGCCAACTTGACTCATAAACCATAATCATACAGTAAGTCAGCCTTTAAAAAAAATGTTCAAATAGAAATAAAAAAAATTAATAAATCTCATCAGACTTAAAACTACTGTAATTGTGCTGTTGCAAAAAAAAGTTCTTTCAAATTAATTTATATTTTTGAATTATGTCCTGATTATATATTCTTTGCACTGCAGAAATAAAAATACAATGTACAGTGTTTGCTCTTTATAACTACATCTGATTTGGAAATCATGTGCCCTGTATTTGACCCGTGCTCCCATTCCAACTTGGATTGTGATTTGGCTCCGTAAATAAACCATCCTACATAATGATCCTCAAGAAACTCATGAGTCTTCCATGATACGTTTCTAAATTTATTTAAAATATGAACTTTTATCACTTATTCAGATAAACTTGTATAACATAACATTAAATTTAACATACTGTACAGTATATGGTTTTAATAATCTTTGGTCTACCTTATTAATGCATTTATTTCCTGTTGTTTATCCATGTTGGAGTATGTTTGATTTCCTTTAAGGCAAACCTCTGTAACCTCTTAAAGATTGCCAATTGTAAATCAATTAATTAGTAAATAGTAACATTTGTTGTGAAATTCTTTTGACCCAAAAGCACTGAAGTTTGACATACTTGCACATAACCTTACATGTCCCTCCATATGCATGTTTCATTGGGTTGAGGTCTTGTGTTTGTCAGTTTGTCTTCTTCCATTTTCCCCTCATTGTATTGGCAGTTGTGTTGGCAGTGTATTTTGTGTTTGTTACTGTACATTTTCTGATCACTAGGTGGCTTCTATCAAATGCTGCCATGTACTAAGATGTTTACCACATTTAACTATCAGGAAATAAAAGCTGAAATACCAATTTATCTTATTATATTGATCTTTTGAGCTCAAACCCAAATACCTTCAGTGAGTAAAAACTAAAGAATTGGGTTAAGTTGTTCCAATACTTTTGGGGGAAACTATATATGTGGGATCAAGCCCTAGCAGGTCATGACTTACTTTGATATAGAGGCTAATATTGTAGCTATAGCCAAATAGTGGAGGGATGCAACCAAAAAAATACTGTATGATGTCATTCTTGAGTGTGTTGGACCTATTGAGCGTGTGCGCTGGGCCATAAAATCAAGTTTTGTCAATGAATCATGAGCCTACTGTAACTCATTCCTGATGCAAACACGCTTATTTAAAGCTAAGCTGCACTAAGTATTACCACACCTCAAACTTCCTTCTCCTGCCATTATAAGTGTTTTGAATGTATGCCATATTTTTTTTCTTTAAAACATCAAAGAATCTGACATGTTGGAGTCCCTCTCTTTTAATTGTAACATTGTAAGTGTAAAGATTTTACAGTTACAATGTTTAACTCATATTGAAATATAAAGAACAAAGAAACTTATAGGCCTGTACGAACTTCACAGGTTTCGACTCATGCCAGATTCTTAAGAACTCATCAAAGAGCTAAGATTTAAAAGAAATTGGCCAAAATACAGTAAGTCATCTAAATCTCACTTGGCTCCTGCTAACATCAATAATTTTATCCACATAAAACAGATCTGTAGTTTTGAGGATTTTGAAACTGTAATCAGTAGTATTTCTCCCTCCAATGACTATAATCATATCAGTCAGATGATAAGAGGTGATAATGATAAGAAATTATTAATTAGGAATAATAAGATAAATATTAATTAGGAGTCAGTGGTACTTGTAGGAAAGACATACTGTACTTGGATTAAGCAAAAGAAACACGTATGTGTGAACATATTTTAAAAGCTATGTTAGATAGAAACATTAATGTTGCTGTATTACATACAATATACCAATTAATAGATTAAAATCTTCAATACACAAAGTTTGTGACCTAGCATAGGTTTGTGCAATATACTGTACATTATGTTTGAAATCAGACAAAAGCCTTTATGCTCAACTTGTACTTAATAACGCAGTATATAAATGATATTTAGACAAACTTATATAAATTGTCTGTTAGACGACATAGTGAAGTTCCTGTATATATAAACGTGGAATAGGGAAAAAAGACATCATTCAGGTTTAGCAAACCTCCACTTTTC
Organism: Channallabes apus; assembly: GCA_030522415.1. Lineage (NCBI taxonomy): Eukaryota > Metazoa > Chordata > Actinopteri > Siluriformes > Clariidae > Channallabes > Channallabes apus. The sequence goes on from CM060109.1 coordinate 22,418,925, forward strand.
TTTTCTTTTCTTTTTTTGTGTGTGTACAGGCTTATGTGCCATACAAAAACAGCCTGACAGCCGAAGGTCCCCTGAGGTTTCCTTTGAGTGTGAATAGTGTTTGAATGAAGAAGGACGCAAAGGAACAAATCTCAATTTCTCAATTTTGCACATATTTTCCCAAATGTAATGTAAAATGACCTTTTTTATTTACCTTTTTTTTTTTTTTTTAACTGTTCACACCTACTGTATATCTCACATAATTTTTCAGTCCCCTCCCAAAATGTTCCTCACTTCCTCTGGGAACCCAAATTTCTGCCCCTTTCCAATGATTGTTTAATGATTTTAACAGAATATACAAAAGAATTCTATCTACTTCCCAACACACACACACACACAATTCACACTGAGCAAACAGATGTCGGATGTTTATACGCACACACATTTTCAGGCTCTGAGAACAAACTGCCTGGCCAACCTAAAGTCCTGTGTCTTACGTGTTTCTTTGACCACAGAGGGCATTGAATCCTTAAAAGGCAGTGAATAGGTAGGCATGCCCTTACTCTCTGTGCCAGCCAGCCAATTGAGATTTTAAAGCACGTTTTTGATCAGCGTGAAACCTGACACATCCCATTTGGCATTGTGTATAAGTGGAATGAAAATATTAGTTTTGGATGATGGTGAAAGACCTGGCCTTCTACAGCTTCCTGTTGCCTCCAGACAGACCTGACCCACCCTCAGTCCTGACCTGCTTTGACTGTCCTATAAATGACATTGTTCTTGGATGTGACACAAATTACATCAAGTTCTAATACTTTTAAAGCATTTTTTTTCTCATCCAGTTACCCTGATTTATTTAATGCAATGATCCCACAATTCAAATAGAAATAATCTTTTAATAGTTTATTGGCGATACAAAGCTTTTAATTCCTGAAATTTTATCCAATGGAACACATTAAGTTAATCTTTAAAAATCATCTACCCCTTTACAGACCCCTGAGGGTCCCAATGTAAAAAGCACCAACATAGAACTTTGTAAGTCATTGAAATCAGTCTTTCAGGAAAATCAGTATTCACCGATGTTATCACTTATACTGTAGATGCCATTTATAGAGAGTTTGATTTTACCTCTGGTCTGTCTGTGTGGATGTCTGCATGTTCTACTCATGTGTATTGGTTTCCTTTGGGTCCTCTAGTTTCTACCCACAGTCCAAATACATGCTTTGTAGGCCGAATGGTGTTATACCATATGATTGAGTGTGTGTGCAATGGGTTAACAATCCATCCAGGCTGTCCCCTGCCTTGTGCGCTAAGCTATCTGAGATAGGCATCTGGCCCCCTTTACCATTACACTGGATATGTGATATGGAAAATTGAAACATGAATAATAAGTAAGCTGTGAGTAAAATAAGAACAAATAATAAAAGCTAAAAGTGAAAACTTTTTTTTTTATCAGTGATAGATATATCCTGAGAATCTTGTTTTTTTTTTTGTACTTTCCCAGCTCATATTGGAAAAAGATGAGTGTCTCACAGAAGTGCTTGAGCTGAAAGAACCTCTGTCTGGAGCCGGGAGTGTAATCTTATTCACACAGATTCTTTTGGAGGGCAGGAATCTGATCAGAGTCTGCTTTATAGGCTCACCACATACAAGCTTTCCTTTCCACCCTTTCCTTATATTGAAATATGAAAAGTCTTCCATTTCTTATGGCAGATAGTGACACAAAAGCATCAATAGCATGACCTGCATCACACAGGATGTGGGTTTAAAAACTGAGCTTCTATTGAATGAGTCATTACCAGTTCATACCATAGCAGTAAACAGCAACTGATCAAGCCTGTGAGTAAGTGAGTCGGGAATACGAATATGCTCATGGGAAGGACGGCTTTCAAAGTTCTCTCAAGAAAGTGCTGGTTCACTTCCTTACATCTACTGTGCTGCCTTGACATGATATCACACAACCAAAAATCAACCAAAAGTCAACCAAAATTACAAACTATAAATAGGCAACACACACACACACACACACACACACACACACACACACACACACACACACACACACACACACACACACACACACACAGTAAGAGAGAGACAGAGTAAGAGAGAGAGAAAGAGAATACAGTACTGATGCAGGAGGTGTGAAATGTACACTTGGGCGAGGTAATACTCAAATCAATCACTTAAAACAATCATCCTATGTAATCAAGTACTATACTATATAGATATATACTATATTTACTATACTATATACAACATATTTTAATATATAATTATTCTACAATATTTTTTTTATTAATATACAGTATATACTGTATACATAAAATAATCAAATAATTATGAAGAAGTGTCAAGCAGACTTTTTTTGTTTTCCAGTGCTCAGACAGGTCTGTGTCGATATCATGCCAAACTGGACAGAAGCCAAGATCTCACAGAAGCAACCCTTCCTGTTAATCAATCTGGGAAGAATTATAAAACCATCTTCAAACAAATAAAAATTTACTTTGCTACAAGAAATATGTATATCATCTTCCCAAGATGGGTATCCCAGCAAATTCATTCCAAGGGCAGACTCTTTAATGCTCAGAGATATAAAGAAAACCAAGAGCTGCATCTTATGACCCATGTGACTCAGCTTCCCACAGACAGTACAGAATGTGAATCTTATAAGACATGTCTCTTAGTGTTATACAGTAATGTTACCTCTCTGTTATATCTTTCGCATTTATTACCATGAGGTGCATCTTACTGTAGCTCCCACACTTCTGCACTGGAATATGGTTTAAGAGGGTTTTTGTCAACATTGTATTAGAAGCATTTGTTATCTCATTGTCATGTGGTCAACATTGTTCCAATGTCATTTAATCTAAGTTATTCCGACTTATAAAAACAACCTAACAGCAGTGTTGTCCCAATGTTAACAAATTAACATCACCACAACCAAAAATTCCTGCGGAGATCTTTCTCTCCAAAAGGAATCCAATGGCATCACTGTGGTTTTCCAAAATTCCATCTTAACAAACTCCAAAGTCCTGGTATAATATTCTTTGGACTGATGACTCAATTCAAACTTAGTTGTACATAATAAAGCAGAAAGTATATGATGGAAGGAAGATGGGTGAAAGAAGAGCCCTTATGAAGAAGAGGAAAAGGGCTGGACAACCATGTCAACTGTTGAGCCTCACCCACAAATCAGCTACTGTGAACAATGTTATCAGAAAGACTAATGTCTTTTGATTTTCATACACAAATGATATATCTTGCACTCTGCTTCCTCTGGCACTGAGAACTGAGCTATCTATGAATTTTAGTCTGATGTTGTTTGTGTCACAGTGTCTACAATATCTCATTATAATGGCACCTGGAAGTGAGTGGGATATATTAAGCAGCAAGTGAAACTTTTGCTGTGTTGGAAGCAAAAAAATGGGAAAATGTAAGGAGTGACTTTGACAAGGGACAAATTGTGATGGCTAGAGAACTGCGTCAGAGCAACTCCAAAACTGCAGCTTTTGTGGGATGTTTCTAATCTGCAATGGTCAGGACATGGGGACTGAAAATTGATGAAAAGGTTAATGCTGGTTCTCATAGAAACGTGTCAGAACACACAGTGCATGACTAGTATGTTGGTGACAAAAGGGGGACCTACTCGATATTAGACAGATGACTATGATGTTATGGCCGTTCAGTTTAAGTGTCACTGGGCCTGCATTCGCTTGTTCTACACATGAGACATGACAATACTGTATAAAGGAGATTCAATGACCTGCTATAAAGTACGATGAACAAATCGATAGGAATAAATACATCACTCGTAAAATCACCACAACAGAACATTTACAATTACATAACAGTTAATGGAATAAAAGAGTTGTTATAAGTTAAATTAATTCCATTCAATAATTTAAATTACTAGATCCAATGTATACTCCCTTACAGAATAAATTATAAACCTTCCACAGGAGAAACAATCTTAATAGCCATAAATAGCAGAACCTGAAGTAGATTTTAATCTCTGTCTCCAAACTCCAGTATTCTGGGCAGCAGACATAAATCATGGAAAATTACAATTTACTGAGCAAAACTGTTTAATAAAATTAAATATACTGACAAAGTAAAATACAAAATAAGGCTTTTTAAAGCAATAGCTGCTTTGTGAATAAAAAATTAGGGCCAGAAGGCATTTGTTTTACACTGCAAGAATCTATGCTGTGCAGAATCTGTGCTCTATAATACATTACATACTTTACATAGCTTCAGACTTTTCAAAAACAAGGGCATAATAAATTAATGAAATATAGTTGGAATTTCTGTCAATTGGCACCCCATTCAGGGTGTACCACGCCTAGTGCCCTGAGTCCCGTGGGGTAGGCTCCAAGCCCGGCGTGATCCTGTAAATGATGAATGGTACAGTATAGAAAATGAGCGAGTGAGTAGTTGAAATTTAATTGTTTAACATATGCATTTAAAGCAGATTAGAATTTTTTTACCATCACATTTCATTGTTTTCCCATCACATTTTTTAAAATATATATTTTTACAATCACATTTCTTTAACTGGCACACTTTATTAGGGCATCTCTCTTTCTCTTTTTCTCTCTCTCTCTCTCAAATATATTATGATCTTTTTTTCTCATTCAAAGAACAAGCCATCATGATGAGGGTAAGGAAAAGAAAGGAAGATGTGCTGCCAAAGGACTAAGCTGTAGGAGAGGTCAAAACATAGGCAAACAAATAAAAGCAACCTTGATTCAGCAAAAAGGTCTTCTATCATCCCAAGCTATTTTTCTCTTATTGACAAGTGATATTTGTCCTTAGGACTTAAATGTGCCACTGCAGCACACACACGGACAAACTTCTCGTCAAAGGTGGCTATCTTGGGCTCTGTCACCCGCTTACCTCTTCCTGTGTTTGTCTGCGCGTTAAAAACACACTAAAGTGCAGGAGAATCAGCATCTCTCCCTTAGATTTCCTCTCTTTTCTTCAAAAAGCAGGATACTAACATTCCACCATGTTTTAACAGTGCTGATTACTGCATTGTAGATGGGTGGTGATGCACTCTTAACTGCAGTCTGATTATGTGCTTGTTTTGTTTTTACTGTACATCCAATTAGTCTGTGCTTTATTACACTGCAGTGTGCTGAAAACCCACAAATGAGAAACTTAGTATGCTGAGTAAAAAAAAAAAAAAAACACAACAACTGTGACAGCTCTGGAAAAAACACATACTGTATACTGTTAATAATGCTGATAATGTGTGGAATAAGGCAAAAATCTGAAATAAAAACACTTATTATACACTGTGTTGCATTAACAAAAATAAATACCATATATTTTCTAATAAAGTATTCTAATGTGCCCTGTGCGATGGATTGGCACCCTGTCTAGGGTGTACCCTGCCCCGTGCCCTAAGCCTGCTGGGATATGCTCCGGGTCCCTGCGACACTGAATACAGGATAAAGCGGTATAGAAGATGAGTAAGTGCGTATTCTAATAACAACACTGGAAATACCAAATCCTTCACTTCTACAGTCTACAGTATGAGGTCTAGTGAACTAATATGTCATCACATCCCACAAAAGCAGATCATTAAAAGAGGAGATACAGTACAGTAGATGATGGTTAGATGACTTGAGATAAATTAGCAGGTCTTCCATGTATGCAATACCTAGTATCTAGACATGGACGACCAATACTCATCAGTGTACATAGAAAATGAAGGCTCTCCCATCTGGTCTCACAGAATAGCCACTAGCATAAATTGCTGCTTAAGTTAGAACTGGCAATATTCCCATGATTATTCATGGCAATGTTATTCCTTAATGGCAATGACTATTTTCAGCTGGTTAATGCACCCTGCTACTCCATAATTGTTCAAGAATGGTTTGACTAACATGACAGTGAGTTTAAGGTGTTGATTTTGCCTTTTTCCCCGGACCTCAGTCCTATAAAGTATCTCTGAAATGTACTGGACAAACAAATTCAATCCACCAAACAACTTACCAGGCTTAAAGGTTTTTCTGCTAACATCTTAGTACCAGGTACCACAGAAGGCCTTCAAAGGTCTTGTAGAATCCATGCTTTAATGGGTCTGAGCTGCTTTTGGTGGCAAAAGGGCTCCACAATATCAGGCTCATTGTTTAAATGTTATGGCTGATAAGTGTATATGTGTATCAGGTTTTCATTTCACTGCTATATGGACGACTATCATCTGTATTCTACTTTCCTTTTTCAGGCATGCATCTTTTTTCATGAATCTTGTCATGGTTGATTATCACCTCTCTTAGATCTCTCACCCCACTCCACTGCTACTCTGCCTCCTGCATCAGATTTAAAACACTGATGCCTGCCAACAAACTCAGAAAATGGAGCAGTACCCACTTTCATCCCAAGTCATCCCAGCCCACTTCTTGAGTCTTTAGCACTGCTCAGTTGTTGTTGTTGTTTTTGCTATCTATCAGGGTACAGGGAAGACTTGCATCAAGGTTCTTCTCTGTCCTGGCACTCAGGTGGTGGCATTCTTATCCAAGCACATCCATTCTTATTGTGTTTGTGTTTTTGTGTGTGTTGCTAAATGTCATAAATGTAAGTGCAGATGTACTTGAGGATTCCACTGTACAATCATATTTTGTGTGAACAATGATTTCACCATCATGTTCAAAATAGAATACTACTTCATTAAAAAAAAAACATTTGCATAAAAACATAATAAAAATCATCTGATCAAAACAAATACAACATCAGATTATTTAACAGAAATGAAGCCAAAAAGGAAAAAAAACAAAACATGTGGGCAATACTAAGTACCCCTCTGACAATAGTTGGTACAGTAGACCCACCTTCAGCATCAATAACAGCAGTTATCATTTCCTCTATGACTTTATCAGTCTCTCACATCTTTGCGGTGGAATTTTGGCCCACTCTTCTTTACAATTTTACATCGGTTTCTTGAGGTTTTGCACCATTTTATGCGCAGCTCTCATAAGTTCCCACCACAGCAATTCAATTGGGTTGAGGTCTGGACCTCGACTAGGCCATTCCAAAATCTTTATTCTTAAATTTTTTTTTATAATTCTCTCATTCTGACGTAGGTTTACTTGTTCATGTTTATTGTCCTGTTGCTTGACCCAATTTCAGCCAAGCTGTCAGACAGATGGCCTCACATTTGCCTTCAGAATACTCTGGTAAACAGGGGAGTTTATGGTCACCCCTTTACAGCCGCACTTGACAGTGGGTATGAGGTGTTTATGCTGAAATGCTTTTTGGTTTTCGCCAATCATTGCGCTGGGCAATAAGGTCCAACAACTCCACTTCAGTCTCATCTGTCCATAGGACATTGTTCCAGGAGCACAAACCTCAGTCATGGTTCTTGTTCTTTTTATACAGAAGAGGCAACCCTTCCAAACAAACCATACTTGTACAGTAAGGCCTGTAGGGTTTGAGATGTACCTATTGGGGTTTCTGAGCATTTCATGGTCTGACCTAGGGGTAAATGTGCTGGGACATCCACTCCTGGAAAGATCGGTAACTGTCTTGAATGCTTTCACTTATGCGTAATCTTACTCACTATAGAACTGTGATCTCCAAATTGTTTGGAAATGGTTTTTTATAATATTTCCAGATTGATGTGTGGTAACGATTTTTTCCTCTAAGAAAATTGCTTATGTCTTTCCCTCTTTGCCTGGTTGTATTTGCCTAAAAGTAATCAGATGGATTTTAGTATGTTTTAACACAAAAACTATAGAATTAGAAGTTGCTGTACCAACTTTTTAACATGACTATCTATTGTGAGGTGTTCAAATACACATATTTTCAAATTATGGATTTGAATGTGTTTTCTTACTTGGTCAAAAACTCCATAGGTCCTCTTTTATTATCACATAAATATAGTATTCCATAATAGGTAAATAGGCTGGTGTTTATGAATTTGTTTCAGTATGTGTAATTCAATTTTGAAACTCTGTGGTTTTGTTTAAGCCAAGCACTCGTTAAAGGTGGTCTATAAGGGGGCTGTACTAGACGTAGGTTTGAGAAGGAGGAAAACAGCAGACTTGAATTGCTTATAATCATTAAGTGAGTGATTAGTTCTCTTAATGTGTGCAGCGGGAAGGGGAGGATTAGTAAGTTTATTTACGTGCCAAAACTGTGAAGTGAAAGGAGGCTTGACATTTCTACAATTCGAGCTCTAATCTGTTTGCATAGTTAAGCACTGGCCTCGGTGCGTGTTTGTGTGCATTGTGTCATGTCTTGAGACGTTAGGGCCTGCCTACACTTAAAAAGACACAAATGCACACAGATGAACACATACACAAATACTGTACAACTGCATAGGGAAAGAGATTAATGAGTGTACTAAAAGGGTTCAGCTAAATGAACAGCTTGCAGCCATAAAAGAGACTAACGTAAAAGTTTAGCCAGAAATAAAACCCAAGACCTTCCTTCTAAAATGATTATTTTCTATAACCCATTATATGTTGGTACTGTATTTTAAAAAAGAATACTTTAAATACTGTATTGCCATTACTGCTTTGAGCTGGGCCACATGTTTTTTACATTTTGTCAGGGTTTACTGGCACTTAATAGTTAAATGATTTTTAATCATAAATTTTCAAACACTGCTCAAACATGCTTGATTTAAATTGGTCATGTGTTTTAAAAAAATGCACACATACTATACACTGCATTAAAATTGCACATACGGATATTTACTTGCACATTTGTTATAACTTTTATAGCAACACTTTGTCATCATGTACAGTGCTGAGACACATTTTCTCATGGAACTGTTTTTTTTTTTTGCATTTGAAAAAGCTTAAGAACATAGCCAGAAAAGCTTAAATAGTGCCAAATATTGAGAAGCACAATGTTTTAATTGGTTAGTGGTTTTACTGGTATTTTTGTTAGGGGTTAAGCTGAGCAGTGAAGAATTTTCACTTCACCTCTTCATCTCTCCATCTGTTGTTAAGTTTTAGAAGACATATTTGCGTAGGCAAGGATAATGATGACATGTCACCACTACATTCCACATGTACAGTACCTCTGGTATAGTATTCTGTGCATTAAATTACACTTAAACAAGCAAGAAACACACCACACACACATGCAATTTCATATTTCATATTACACAAATATAATAATAATAATAATAATAATAATAATAATAATAATAATAATAATAATAATAATAATAATAATAATAATTTGGTTTCTTTTAGCTTTTTAGGAAGCTTTTCCTTGGCGATACTGTGAGATGGACCTATGCTTGTGGGGACTCTGACCAGGATATTAAAACATGACCACACACAATCACACACAGAAGAGCCCTACAGGACGGAGGGCTTAAATGCAAAAGGGTTCTATCTCACACCCATATGCACATACAGCAGACACCCTACAGCAAGGTGGAATTAAAAAAAAAAAAAATTAACATTACAAATCTAAATGCACGTCATACCTCTCTCTCTCTCTCTCTCTCTCGCTCTCTCTCTCTCTCACTCTCTAGTAAAAACATGCATACTTCCACCCTCCAGCAAGGTGGAAATGAACCAAAATCATTTCCATTATAAAAGACTGGCACATATCAGCTGCCTGCCACTGAGGGAAACGGGGAAACAGGAGAATAAAGGAAACAAGAGATCAGTGAGACATAGTTTACACTCCACTTCATCATTAAATAACTTACAACGTACTGAAACTCCATTCTGAACTTACTGAATAGTCAATTTACTAAAACCATGTCACATTTAAATTGACCTATGAAAGCCGTTCAAGTCAAACCAGGACTTTTGATTTTACAGAGTAACAGTTATGAAAGTAATAACTACCTTTATTTCTCTATATAATCCCCTGCTACGTTAACACTTTTATCCCAGCATTTCACTAATGTTTGGATATCATTAATGTAGAAAGTTTTCCTAGTATGCTGGAGCCACGATCACCCTGCTTGCTTTTGTCTAAAACGGCCTCCCAGGAACTCCTTTAAGCATTCCAAACATGTGGAAAAGGCTTGGAGCGAGGTCAGGACTGTATGGGGGATGCGGCAGTAACAACCAGACGAGTTTCTGTAACAAACGATTGTGATTGGTGTTTGTGAATGACTGCGTGTACAGTTTACACAGACAAATGCATCTCTTCTGCAGGGTGGTGACAACTTATCCATCGATTAACACACACAAAAACTGATTATCTCTGATTTTATATATACTGTATATATATATATATATATATATATATATATATATATATATATATATATATATATATATATATATAATCAGAGAATAATCAGAGAATCAGGTAACAATGATATATTAAAATACAATATACATACGGTATTCAGTATATGTTATTATGCTAGTTTTTTCCAAAGGGGCATAATTGAACAGATTATACCGGTATATTATATTATACAGTCAGTAAACGTTTAAGCTCACACGCACACATACGTAATCCCACTCAGGCACATACTGTATACACCAGTGTGAACCAGAAGCACTAAAACTTCATAAGCAGTCAAACACCCATTGTGTTCCAATACAATCTCACTTCCTTTTCTTATGCCGTGGTATTCTTCTCACCAAAATACAGTGCCAGAAAGTGAAGAGTGGGCAAGAGAAAGAGGAAGAGAAGAGGGAGGAGGACGTGTGCTTGTGTATGTCCTGGGCAAAGGGGAGGGGGTGTTGTGTGTGTGTGTGCATGGGGGTGGTGGTGGGGGGTGGTGATAGGAAACACTCCCAGAGATGGCCCGGTATTTCTCTGTTTGCCCGACACTCGTGCCCTCATTCCCACAGCACTAGGGAAGCGTGTCACTACCTTCAGAGCAGCAGGAGCAACTCATCATCGCCACAGGCTCACGCATCATATCTGCAGATCTTCACAGGGCGCATCACTGCTCACCATACCCACTACCCAGCAGGCACCATCGGCCCAGAAGCCCAAGTACCCCGGAGCAGCAGGATAAGGACTTTCTTTCTCTTCATCAGGAAACAAGAGCAGAAAGGCTGAGCTGCTCTTATACACTTTCATCTGTTTTATTGAGACAGCAGTGGGACAGGTAATGATGAGATGCTCTTCTATAGACTTAGGGGGCTTTGTATGTCAAATGGTCCCTGCTGGTTCTTGAACACACATTAAGCTGCTTCAGAGAGAAAAGTGCAAATGGGAAGCGTAAGAGTGGCTGGATAAAGATCATGGATTAAAGGCTCATCTTTTAAAGCGATATAAATTCGTACTGTATGTGTTTCTCACTATGTAGCTGTGCTTTCTACTTTGTTGAAATTTTGGAAAGTTTAAAAATCAGTTTAGATGATTTACAAGTCAGATCCTGAATGTTACAACATTATATTTTGAGAAATAGCTAAACGTGTAGTTATCTAGTTTCACAAATAACCTAAACGAGTGCTGTGTATCAAGTGTTTCTTACTTTTGTACCATAGCTATATTTTAACCATTTCCATCACACCCTCCACTGTTTACAGCCTTTTGAAAATTATAAGTTAATTATAAAGAAATGATCCTAATATAAGAGATATAATCAATATTTGGTTTATAGCAGATACGTTTCTTAAGCCTCCAAAACTAAAGTTGTAATAAATAATACACATTGCTTTAAAGTTACATTTACAAGGTCTTACATAGGAAAAGTTGCTCTTACTACTGTATATAAACTTTCAGTAACACCGTTTGCTCTGTCATTTTTATCCAAAACTGCTAGAGCTGAGCATTACTGGCAGTAAGTCGGCACACGTCTCCTGTCTCTCTATTTTTCTTGTGTATGGAAATCCATCACAGGAGTGTACACGGTGGATTACTAAAGTTGGCTTTTTGTGTACAAAGGCCATAAACCACTCACTATCACTCTCTAAAGCTAACATTCACAGTCTGTCCACTTAGTTTATGTAGCTTTAATCCATTAATTTTTTTTTAATTGGATGTAATGGCAACACACAGTGGACTCGGGCAACACAGTGGATTCGGGAACGGTCAGTCAGCGTGGGAGACACTGTCCAGTTATCTGGGAATTTGCACATCAGCTTCTGCTTCAAACTCGAGAAAAAAAAAAAAAAACATTAGCCAACTTTAGGGGACATCAGGATCAACTCTGGAATCACTTTTTAATTCTTGGGTCTGACAGCTTTGCAGGTTACACAACAATTGTTCAAAGTAGATTCAACTAAAACCACAAAAAAGATACATCACTTTCTGATAATAGATGAATCATTACTTCTAATAAATAATAGTTCAATCACTACTTCTAATAAAAAAAACAGAAGTAAATAAATAAAATAAAATAAAATATTAAATAAAATGTAAACAAATAAATTTTTTTTTAACTTAGATTAACACATACTATTCCATAAAGCGTTTAGCAAACATGTAATACACATCATATTACATTCTTTGTGAATACATTGAAACACTTAAATAACGATCATAACGTAACTTGTTACTCTTTCTCTCTTGTATTGAGCAAAATAGCAATTAAATCAAATATCAAGTAACTCAGATTCAAGTGATCAGTCCTTCGTATAAGTAAGGAGGGTATTATTATACCATCAGTCTCCCTGAGATGACCAGCAGTCGATGCGCTTCCCTGTCTCACATGTTACTGACTGCAGTCTCTTACTCTACACACAGGTTTTTATACACAGACCCTATACAGTTACGTCATAGTTACATCATAGTAGAGACTGTGAGGTGGCGATTCTCTGTCACAGATGGTGCTTGTATGTTGAGTCTGTACCTTAGCTCCATTAGTGACTGAGGTGATGCGTACTGTGATGTTACTGTATACTCTGATTGTGTCACTGTTGTTCATTGTCGAATGACTTCAGCTCAATCATTTCACTTATTTTAGGTTTACAGACACTGACAACTGAGATTCAAAAGCGATAGATTTTTTTATTTTTTATATTTACTGTATATACAGTATATATATATATATATATATATATATATATATATATATATATATATATATATATATATATATATATATATATATATATATATACAGTAGGTTGATGCGGTGTAGGTGCTATAAAAGTCATGCACAATTTAATAATACATAAATGCTTGTACAAAATATACAGAACATTCCAGGGGAACAAATTATGATTAGTCAGTGTTTATTGTTCTATATTCTTTATAGCTAAGATCCAGGAATAATTAAGGATCCATTAAAAAAGGAAAGAAAGAAAAAGAAAATGAGTTAAAGCATTATACTAATATACTGTAAAGCCACCATTTTCAAATGAAAGATTCCTCCTTATAATTCGCTCATAAGAGTAACTTGATTTCATGGACCAAAATCTTGAAAGTTTAATCACATGACTTTAACAGCAGAATTAAATGTTAACGACAGATAATCAACAATAGGTGTGAATGTTGACTTGTACAGTATGTAGAAGTCAGAGCGAGTCTCTTTAACTGTACTGTAGATCTGTGTTCAGAGTTAGCGGAGAGCACGACTCAACAGCCTTTTAAGGTAACGCATTATTCTCTTACCTGACAAGCAGAAACGGTTTGTGGCTTAAATGCTGTGAGGAAAGCTACCAGGATATCTATGTGACAAGCAACAATGACATCTGTTTAGTTATTTCTCATTTTCCCCCTCCTCTCTAGACCTTCAAAAAAACTCACACGCACAGAATTAATTAATGTGCTGTCTTTTTTTTTTCATGTGCAGTTTTAAGTTTGAAACAATCTTGCTCACAGATTTCTACTCTATCTGCAATTGATGCTGGTGTGCGGTATCCAGTAACAGAGAGTTATTTATGGATATAGAATAAGCTCAGAGCCTTCCTACAGCTGTCAGTGTTCATGTAACTCATTCTTTGTTAATTCAAGCTGTTGGAAATCTTCCAACCAGTGCAGCTTGAAACTTATAAGAATGTGATGGGTTAAGGAATATACAGTATGTGGGCTATCCAGTTACCGGTCCAGCACAAAACCTTACGCCAGGTCAATCATATCTTCACCTTGACACGGTGCGTCATTGTAAGTAAGTGTGATGGCAGTCTATGGTGCGACACTGGTCGTCGCTGGGCTCTGGTTTGAGGGAACGGGCTTATGTAAATATTTATCCTGAGCTGGTAGAAGTAGGGGCCATGTGTGGACACTACAGAGCCTCTTATGGTTTCAGCATCAGCGTGCCCATGGCAACATCAGTGCTTTGAGGAAAACCAGCAAGGCAGAACATGCCAACACAGCCTGGCACCTTCACAGTGCGTTACCGGAACGCTCCCGGCTCACTTAGCTCGGGGAGGGTATAGGGAGGTATGTCGTTCCTAAGTTTATTTTTGTTATTACTATCACTTGACAGTGAGATATTCAAAGAGAAAACAGAATGCTCAGAGATTCATCCAGGATAAGACCAACGCTCAGTTATAAGTGAGAATAGATATATTTTTATCAGATCGAGCAATTCAATATTGCACAAGTGTGCTTGTCAGGACTGAAAAAAGACTTTTTCTCTGAAAAAATATTGTTAGATGCTGCTTTTCTTTTACTTGTGTATCCTTAAATGTTGAAAAGTCTAAGGCTCAATATTATGGCCAAGTATTAAAACATCATGCAGTTAACTCTAACCACATACAGTATAGTATACAGTGCTATTTATATTATACAGTAGATAAAATCTTTCTTCTGTGGTGGCCTGAAGATTTCCAAAGCCAAGAATGATTTAAATTATTGCATCACAACTGTTTCCACATCACATACTGTACGCTACATGATTTATCCCGCACAGTGCATCCTCCTGCATCATTTACACGCACATAAAGGCACATTATTACACATTACACAGCTTATGTTAGTGCCTACATCCATAAAAGGCTCAACGTATTGTTGTTATCATTTACATCCGCTTAAACCTTATAGTGTCACTTACAGTTATACGCAATGGCACAATCACTCATCCAGTCAGTTTCCAACCAACGATAGCTAGCAGTGTTTGTTATCATGTTTATAGTGTCTATATTTAGAAGCACTCATTTCCAATTCAGCTTCCGTATATCCCGATAAGTTGGAAAGAACTCATGGAAAATGTCTTTTTGATGAAAAAGATCATAACACAGGAACATCTATTCAGCCTTCATCTAATATCCACACAAACAATCCTGATTATCTGTCTTCCTTTTCAGTTTTACATTCTACAAACAGAGACTGATTTTATCAACTGATCGTGAAAGTGTGTAATTAGAAGAAGTAAACAATCGTCCCTTCCCTTTAGGTCATTGTCCAAAAATGTGTGTTTGCTGTTTTGTATTGTCTAACTATCTGTGTGTGTGTGTGTGTGTGTGTGTGTGTGTGTGTGTGTGTGTGTGTGTGTGTGTGTGTGTGTGTGTGTGTGTGTGTGTGTGTGTGTGAACGTTTTGCCCTCTTATTGTTCATGTTTTGAAAAAGCTACATATTACAGGGTGACCCTTGCCTCTGAAACCTCATAAACGTCTGTCGATAAGGTGCAGCTGTCTGGTGGAATGTTAGTTGCATTGTCTTGGAATGATAAACTATTACTAGATAGTAACCCTCTGTGCCCCCTTAATAACCTCCCTCTCACTCTCCCTTTCACTCACTCACACACTCACGCACTCACTCACTTATATACACATTATGGGAAAAAGGGAAAAGAGCTGGTTATCCTTTCACACTGTGACTCCTGTGAGAGCTAGTCTGGAGGAAATCATATTGTTTAAAATTGCTTCCTAAGAGAAGACGAAAAGGAAGATGTAAAAAAAAGAAAAAGACAGGAGGGGAAAAAGAGAGGAGAAGACGGAGGCTGTAATGCCAATGAATCAGATGGGTATTTCCGTTCCATCCTGTTTTCTAAGTGTCTAACATTCTGTTCCCACCAAAGTGACTCCAAATGAACACTGGCGGCACCAATACACACGCACATCAATGCACACACACGCACACACGCACACACACGAACCTGGTGCCATTATAGTCGCCTTTGTAATTCATTCAGTTGGATGCATTAGGAGACCTTTAGGTTGTTAGTTAGATACACCTGTGTAATCAATCAGTTACTCAATTTCATATGGAGGGATTTAAAGAGACCTCCAGTATAAAAAACTTTAATGTGAATAAAAATCTAATATTGTATCTCTTGTTTTTTTTTCACACAAGGAAGCTAACAGCATTCAAACAGTCATATTGTCTCTGCCTAAAGAGATTCATTGAAAAAGCTGAAAAAATTATATTATATTATATTATATTATAGTATAGTATAGTATAGTATAGTATAGTATAGTATAGTATAGTATAGTATAGTATAGTATGGTATGGTATATACAGTACAAATGACTTCTAACATATGTTTACCCCACTGCAAACAAAAGTTTGTTTGCAAAGAGTGCTCTAAATGGAAAAAGTGTGATTTAGGCTTCGAGATTGGCTGGTACTGTTTTTAGCTCTGAACTTCTGTTCATTTTTATAAATAGCTATGTATCATACAGCATCAGAAATTGTGATCTGAAGTCTATTTGCGATTTGAAATAAGAAGCTTCAAAGTTATAGACAGTTCTAGTTCTTCTAAAAAAAATTAAAGACAAGAGCTAAAGAAAGACAAACTTTACACATTTATATTTACATTTAGACATTTGGCAGACGCTCTTATCCAGAGCGACTTACATTTTTTTTTTTTATCTCAGTACACATCTGAGCAGTTGAGGGTTAAGGGCCTTGCTCAAGGGCCCACATAAAGCATGCCATGGCCGAATAGTGTAATTGTGGTAAATGGAAAATTTTTATCTTGAGCAGGATCATGGAAGACAGCAGGCGGGTAAGGTCCGGAACTGCCTACTGTTAAAACATTCAGGGGCGGTGTGCAGCACTGGAAACGTAGTAGTGAAGCTCCCAGCCAAAGGCCACATTCAAGACCTGTCATAGTTGTGTTGATAACTTATCTTAACACTTATTATTAATAGTTTCTGAGTTACTCGGAATTACCTCTGAATGGTTCGTATTGTGTTACAGCGTTTCATTACTGCCAGTAAATGAGAGCTCGAGCTTCCACCAATGAGCTGACAGGTTCATGACTCATCTTGCTGCTTTGGTCACGACTTTGAATCCCAAATCCCTCACTATCCTTAGATTAAGGGCACTAGTTGACGAGGAACGAGGGATTCTACACCATACATAACACAATAGCTTTTCATTTGACACTTTTAGAGATGCAACCTGGAATTAATCTGATATTCTACAGTGGAATTGTAAGTGAAATTACTGTATAAAGAAAAACTGATGAAAATTACACATCCTTCCACCACCGTTATAGACTATTCTCCTCACGCTTTTTCTACATAGTACCAGTAAGAATTCAGCACTACTTTACCCCTGAGCAAAATGATCAGAAATGACATCATTTTTATATATAAAAAGGAAATTTGTGTTTGTGGCTTTGTGTGTTTGTGCAGGTAGTTTCATCACAGGCATTCATCCTTAGTTTATGTCATACTGTGAAAGTGAGACGGCCCATATGTAACAGTAGGCAGCATTATCATTAACTTTTATGTCAAACTGTAAGCATGATTATGAATAATTAATTAACTATCTCCATATAATTGTGGTTTATTAAAGAATATGCGTTATCCATCTTCAGAATTTTAAGCTTGCAAAATGTTCACCATCTGCACGAATAATACCATGATCAAGAGACATTTTTAAAATCGCCTTGCTTTTGTTTCTTTTATTAATGTTAAGAACACTATGCTGAAGAAGAATAAACCCTGTGCAGTTAAAAAGGTCTTTTCTTCACATATCGTTTCAATCATTAAACCTGACTTCCCTTAAAGTGGTGCTTTTAGTGGCTTTCAGTGTATTTTAGTGTGTCATCTGCCATTATTCCAGTGCTGGGCCCTCTGCCATTAAAAAGTGTTTAAGCACATCAGCAGTGGACATTAATTCTGGTTTTAAGGAAATTCCTTCTCTCACAAATTGGTGCTCTGAGCCTCCGAAAAATATCAGATAGCATTGTTCTGCAGATCCTTCTCTTTACCTCCCACTGTTTTATATGGCATTGCCACAATACCTTAATCAAGGTTGAAGAATTGGTCTATAAGAGGCAGCTGCATGCATCTATGTGGTAAATTTCACCTCTCATTACTTTTCTATTACACAGGGGATGTTAATACTTACAGTGAATTTCAACTAAACATTTGTCAGATTTAGAACAACACCATCAGCAACACTTTCACCGTCTTCTTAGCTCATTGTTATCAGGTCCAAGATAAGAAATCTTGTGTAAGTGCAAACAACATACTTGTAAGATTACCCAGCTCCTCTCTGTGTTGGTCATTGATCAGGTTAAGCATATTAATAAAACAGACTGTTTTAAAATGTGACTACAGTGCAAATGTATGAAAGACCATCTGAAAGGTGACTCCATATTTGGGCTTAGCTAAAGCAAAGGTTTGGTATAGGATGCATATAAAGTTGCACTTTAAAGCTTGTATTGAAACTCAAATGATCAAATGCACATAGAAATGCATGCACATACAAAATACAGGATGAGTACTTTTATTCTCTAATGTGACAATAAAATGTTCAAGGTTATTCTGTCTATAATAAGAAAAACAATACCAGAGAAAAATAATCCAGCACACATTGAATGAATCTTACTTTTTTCTTCATTAAGTTAACATTTTTTCTGGCTAGGAAATGAGCTCTGCCCCAAGGAAAAACAGAGCCATGCAGCTTTGCCCTTTTATCTTAAAAGGCAACTCAAAATGCATATGTAATTCCGGCAGTGAGGTTGGTTTAAAAAGAAAAAGTACTTGCTAATGTTTTCACTCTAATCGTAACTTGTCTTACAAGTAGAAGAAAGGGAAAATGCTTTTTGTTTATTGTTTATAATTTTATAGTTTTGTGACCCCTGGAATCCCACAAACCTATGCAGGATAAGCAGTATAGAGAATGAATAAAAATGAGTGAGTGAATAAATTAAGTAGAATAAATTAAAGAAATTGGAACAAATGTTTTACTGCAACGGACTACAAAGTGCCTCAAGATACAATTAAATAATAAGCTATTTTTAATGTAACAACCTACAATATGCAGCAACCTCATTTCCCCTCTTGTCTGTTCCAACCACTCAGTATTCAGCAACCCCAGTATACTAATCACTGGTCTGATCATCTGTCATCATCTGCACCTGTTTCTCACTGGTTGATGCCTTCATTCAAATTAAATTTTTTTTTTTTATGCCTGAGTGATTCATAGGTCACTATGTGGCTTAACACACAAAAACAGGTACAGGGACTGGACTGAAAATGAGAGCCAAAAAGTCCCTCAGCCAAGCTTGGAGAACTATCCCTCAAGACTATCATAAAAATACAAGAACATTTTGTATTTTTGAACTCGCTCTTTGGAAGCAAAAAGATGAAGAAATAGAGGGTGACTCAAGACTTTTGCTTATAACTCCTTTAGCTCTGGTGAGAGCCGGAATACACATTCATCTATGATACAGCTCCTCTGGACCAGTTAAAGGCCCATAAATGTCATCTTGGCAGAACTAGAAAAAAAAACAGATTATTGCTTGTTTAATGGCAATCTTTGTTCAAAATCTTTAAAAGTGTTCTTTAGTAGTTTTCAGTACTTTTTTTTTTATAAGTAACACTTGTACTGTAAGTAACACAGTATCCAAGAGCATTTGCCTTTTTGTGGATTTTTTGTGGATGTTTATTACTACTTATAATAACAATATTGACTCTTTAATACATTTTTATAAGGACTTATAAGCCATATGGTTTTTTCTTTCAACAGACCCCCCACAGTTTCCCAACCATTACAGACAGAACGATTTAAAGACAGATTTTGTTTTCATAAGCTCACTCAAATGGCATGAATATTTCCACTGAACTGTAGAACTCTTGATTCTTTTTTGTGGTAAACAGCTAATTATAGATACAGTCATTGCTATCCTAAATTCATTTCACTCTTATAAATACACATACTGGAAAAAACAAAAGAAAAGGTCAACTGGTACGGGAACAGCTGCACTGCTGTCTAAAAGGGTCATCCTCAATGAGGTTTGGATTAGTTATACACAGGGGCAATTCCCATGCCCCTAGCATCATTCAACTGTGCCCAGTTCTGCCAAGGCCACAGAAGTCAGCTCCCACTCTAGCTGATCATGAAACTAGGGAGAGGCATGCCAGGATTAGAAACCTTCATTCCACTCTGCCTTTTACTGTGGCCTGTCAGCTGTCTTACTGGCACAATGTATCTACAGCATGGTCCACAGGGTCTGACAGATGGAGCCAGGTAAATTTATACAAATGCTGTTGGGAATTAAGAAGCTAATGCAAACGGTCTGGGAATGTTGAGACGGGGCCAAGTCGACTGGGAGTAAGAAAAAAAATTGATTAGATTAATGATATATGTATAGACTAATATTTATGAGTGCACCACAAACATGCATAATTAAATGTTAGAACTTATGGGCCATTATGGTAAATTTAAGTGTCCATTATGTCCATCTGAACCTCAGAAAACAAAAAACAAATCTGTGGAATATATTTTTCTGACAGTGTACAGAATCCAAAGGTAAATGGCAGAGCCATGGAGTAGTAGTGCCACCTACAGAATGTATTAAGTATAGTAATAGAAAAATGTAACAAAAAACACAAGCCGGGTCAGCTCTATCACTAGTAATGTTTCTCTTTCTCCATATTGTAAATGTTATTTAAAGGTCCTAACCAGGGCTACATTTTTCTTGTTTTTGTTTTTTCCCCCCAGTGGCAGTCAGAGGAAGCAGAGTTATAGACAGTGAGGAACCATGGGAGACTGGAGTCTCCTTGGTAACTTCCTTGAGGAGGTGCAGGAGCACTCCACCTCAGTGGGGAAGGTGTGGCTCACCATCCTTTTCATCTTCCGCATCCTGGTGTTAGGTACAGCAGCCGAGTCATCTTGGGGTGATGAGCAGTCCGACTTCATGTGTGACACACAGCAGCCTGGTTGCACCAATGTTTGCTATGACAGTGCCTTCCCCATCGCCCACATCCGCTATTGGGTGTTGCAGATTGTCTTTGTCTCCACGCCCTCGCTCATATACATGGGCCACGCCATGCACACTGTGCGTATGGAGGAGAAACGCAGACGGCAACAGCATGAGGAGCGTGAGAAAGATGAGGGAGGAGGGGAACCAGAACGTGGCGAAAAGGAGTACCTGGAGCAAAAGGAGGGGGCTTCTGAAACACCAGCCAAGATTCGACTTAAAGGTGCACTGCTGAAGACTTATGTTTTGAGCATCCTGATCCGCTTGGTCATGGAAGTAACTTTCATCATGTTCCAGTATATGATGTATGGAATCTTTTTAAAAGCATTGTACCACTGCAGTACATTACCATGTCCTAACCCAGTCAACTGTTACATGTCACGGCCTACAGAGAAAAACGTCTTCATTGTGTTCATGCTGGTGGTGGCAGCTGTGTCCATATTCCTCAGTATTTTGGAGCTTTATCATCTTGCTTGGAAGGGGTGCAAGAGGTGCTTCCGTAAGTATGTCGCGAGCCGTTCAACCAACAGCAACAGCGAAACCAACAACAAAAATGGCAAAGCGATTCCGGCAGCTATGACTCCTAACTTTTCACACAGCTCCCAGTCTCACCCTCCCAAGAACTGCACCCCACCTCCAGATTTTAACCAGTGCTTAGCATCAGGAGGAGGACCATCCTCACCTGATCATGTTCATCACCATGTTCATTCCATCCACTCAGGCTACCAATCCTTCACCAACCACTTGGCACATCAGCAGAACTCAGTCAACCTTGCCACTGAGAGGCACTGTCAACGCAGCCATGATGACCTGGAGGCAGGGGAGGATTTTTTGAGAATGAGTTATGATTCCCAACAAGCCATTGTGGCTTGTGGCCATGCTGAAGTATTACCCAGTGCTCCATCTACACCAACATCCAATGGCAGCTTCATCAGAGACAAATCCCGCTTTAGTAAGAACAGTGGCTCAAGTAGCAGCAAAACACGGCCTGACTTAGCAGTGTGATCAAAGTGTGACCAGATCCCCGGGTATATTGGCAAATAATATATGTTATATACAATGTATAGGTGTAATATGTAAACTAATTGGCCAAATGTATGTGGAAACCTGATCATCACATCCATATGTGGGCCTTTCCCAAAATGTTGCCTAGTTGTCCAAAATGCCTTTATATGATAAGACATTAGGATTTGCCTTCACTGCCAATACAGGTTTAACCTTTTCCAGCATGACAACCCCCCTGCAAAAGGGTGTGAAAGAAATGTACTGTACAGAGCCCTGACCTCGATCCCACTGAACACTTTTTGCAAAAATTGGAAGGCTGACTGTTCCCCAGATCAGGTCCTGACCTCACAACACCAGATCCTGACCTCACTAATGCTCTTGTAGCCAAATGAACACAAATCCTCACAAAATTTAACAGAAGGGTTTACAAGAAACATGTAGGTTATTATTACAGCAGTGGGGGGAAAATCTGGAATGGATTGTTCAACAAAAACATTTGGAAGTGAATGTCAAGTGCCCACATACTTTTGGCAATATAGTGTATGTTTGTGTACATTCTAAAATTGATTCAGTAAAAAAAGAAAGAAAACTTGGGTAATTTTGGAAACTCAATGCTGGATGCTACTGTATGTGGACTAATACAGCCAGCGTGAGGTAAGGGTTTTGGCTCAGCTATTAATTGTAGTTAAAAAATTGGGGTAAAAACGATCATTGCTGAGTCTTTGATTTGATTTAAAAATATTGATTTCTGGCTCAACTTATAGCTTTATATTTGGTGTAAATGAAAACTTTGACCCCATATCCATAGGTATTATGAAATCCTGAATAATGAACATCAAATAATATATGAAATATGCAACTAATCATTTTGCCATCTCCAACTAAATTAGCAATGAAGTTACATAGAAAGATAATCCTACAACTATTGAACTACTAAGACACTAAAGCACAGGTCCAGGATGCCCTGCACCTGTTCTCTTACAGGTCCTCAAATCCAACTCTGCATACAAATTCGGCCATTATCTACCCATTATCAACCCTGATAAACCTGAGCCAAAAATTTGACAAAATAAGCCATCATGTTTTTAAAGTGTATGTGCCTGAAAGTTTTTTAGTACCAGCAATGACTTGCGATTTAAAAATAGTTCTTTATATAGGAACGCCTTAAAAGGCCATTAGGAGGAGACAATCATAGGAAAGATAGAGATCATGAAAGCGAAAGAATCTGTATCAGAGCACCTTATTTGGTTTCACTGAAACTGCTGTATAGTATTAGAAGTGGGAATATGACAGAGTAATTAAAGTTAAAGAGGGTTTGTGGAAACTATAGGATGAATGTATTTGAAATTTGCACCTGGATGAAATAACACTGAGAATATGAATGAAAGGAAAATCATTTTAAAATACAACTGATGAGATTTCTTTTCCCCAGAATACATAATTTCCTGTGAAAATGTAAACCGAGAGAATAACTGCATCATTATCATTCTGATCACTAAGCCAGAAGCTCAGCTTTATATTGCACGTAAGTCAATCAGTCTGTGAATTTATAAACCAAAGAGCTTCATCGCAATCAGGTCAAAACTGTGAAAAAGGACCTCAATCCCTTGTGTATGAGTGTCAAGTACTTATATAGGGCAATGTAGTGTTGTGTTACTGTGAATGTCAGAGACAAACTTTTTAAGGACGTGACATTTGCCTAACTCGGGTGAAGGGTACGTTACCTCTGGAGGTGTCATGCAGACAGTGTGCAATTCAGACCAAACCAAGGACATGTTCTTGTTCACAAGTTGTTGCTTCTTCCATTCTTAAGAATACTTGCGCCTTAACTGAGCAGTACAATCAAATTATTATTAATCTTATGTGCATAGTGCATTTTAGATCAAATTTGTGCAATATCCATGAAGTTACAAAAAGCACATTTGAATCAATCTTCATATGCATCACAAGAGGTTGGACAGATGAAAAACCTGTTCTCAAGTCTATCTTACTCAATACTGTAGCTTTCACTGTGATTGACCACATGACTAATAATGATCGAAATAACAACATTCATCAGTACTGTACTGTATGTCAAATTGGTTGAATGGATTTTAATTCTTCTGGAAGAAAGACATCCAAGGGTCAATTGAAAAAAGCTACAGTAAAGCTTCTCACTGCATTTTAGTTTATTATCGGAAACCAGGGTTTAAGATCATTTTAAACATGTTCAGTATATTCAAAATGTTTGCATGTATAAATGTAAACCTAGAGTGAGAATGACCATGCCACAGTGAACACTGCAATGCACTCAAAAAGAAAACTTTCTCTTTTTTTCATTTGAAACATGGTGTGAGTGGCAGTTAACTGGTGTATTGTACATGAATCCACATACTATCATTACTTTGCTTTTTAGATGGCACACTATTTAAAATTATTTAGTCGTTAAACACATATCCACACCTCACTGTGATTTCATGAATCTGCAATAAATGAATTCTGTCACCTGGATTCTTTGCCAGGGGAATTTATTTCTACAGAAAGCTAAATGTGGTGATGATTAGAAGAACTACACTTACAACTAAACTTACAACTAAACTTACTAATATCAAGATGCCTTTTAGCATAGCAGCTCAAGAAGACACAGTATAGATTTATGATGTTATTTAAACCCAGGAGCACTAAGTTCACGTTAGAGTCTTCATTCATTCGCCTATTCTCAATGCTGCTTATCCTCTTCAGGCTCACAGGGGTCTGGAGCCTATTACAGGAGACGTAGGGCAAGAGGCAGGGTACACCATGGCCAGGGTGCCAATCTATCCCAGGACACACACACAATAGGCAATTTGGGTAGCAATTAATCTAATCTGCATGTCTTTGGACTATTGGAGGAAACCGGAGTACCTAGAGGAAACCCACCAAGCACGGGGAGAAGATGCAAACTCCACAAATACCCAAGGCAGGAATTGAACCTTCAACCCTGGAGGTGGGAGGTCACTGTGCTAACCACTAAGCCACCATGAGCATTCATTTTGAATTCTTCTTGCTTGTAATTCTTTATACCAGAGTTCTGTTAATTTTGTTTTTCTGATGAAAAGGTGTTGATTCATTTTAGTGTAACTGCATATTACTGGTTTACTGTATATTAATACATTCGTTCTACAATGTTTAAATACATAATTGTTTCAATCATAACAAGATACAAAGACTTGTATTACTATAAAACATTAAACCATGTGTAATTGTTACTTGTCACAGTATTGTTACAGTTTTTCTAATGACATTTATTTAGAACTTTGAATCTAAGTCTCCAGGGTCTGAGCTGTGTAAGAGTCTGAGATAAAGCTGAGAAAGTCTTCAGGAGTAAGGGCATTGCACTTTACAGTTATTCAGTAATAACTTCAAGAAAGTAATAACTTCAAGAAAAAAACTGCAGAGATGCTGGTAAATAAATGACAGTTTACAGCTGTTAAAACCTTCTTGATAAAGGCAACTAACCAATTTTAAAACATTAAGCAAGATTAGATGTAACTACTATATAAATGGACGAAACGTATGATTGGTCCTACTTAAATAAATGATACTTGATAGGCTGTAGCTGAAGTTCAAGATGTGTGGAAAAATAATGAACCCATCACAAAACACCTTTCATTTATTCCTTATTGTTATAGTTGTAGCAACATTTAAATAGCCTTACTTCAGTTTAATATATGTAAACTTAAAGTTTCCATTTATTTTTCATTTATTTAGATTAAGGCATGCACTTCGATGGGTTTTGCCCTTATTGTATTTTAACAAATCCGACTTTGCTAATTATTGTGAGTGACCAAATTATAATTACAAGGTGCAATAATTAATTTAATGATTATTTCTAAAGTAAGAATTAATGTTAAATAGTGACATCCTGTGTAACTTACTATATATATATATATATATATATATATATATATATATATATATATATATATATATATACAGTGGTGTGAAAAACTATTTGCCCCCTTCCTGATTTCTTATTCTTTTGCATGTGTGTCACACTTAAATGTTTCTGCTCATCAAAAACCATTAACTATTAGTCAAAGATAACATAATTGAACACAAAATGCAGTTTTTAAATGAAGGTTTACGTTATTAAGGGAGAAAAAAAACTCCAAATCTACATGGCCCTGTGTGAAAAAGTGATTGCCCCCCTTGTTAAAAAATAACTTAACTGTGGTTTATCACAACTGAGTTCAATTTCTGTAGTCACCCCCAGGCCTGATTACTGCCACACCTGTTTCAATCAAGAAATCACTTAAATAGGAGCTACCTGACACAGAGAAGTAGACCAAAAGCACCTCAAAAGCTAGACATCATGCCAAGATCCAAAGAAATTCAGGAACAAATGAGAACAAAAGTAATTGAGATCTATCAGTCTGGTAAAGGTTATAAAGCCATTTCTAAAGCTTTGGGACTCCAGCAAACCACAGTGAGAGCCATTATCCACAAATGGCAAAAACATGGAACAGTGGCGAACCTTCCCAGGAGTGGCCGGCCGACCAAAATTACCCCAAGAGCGCAGAGACGACTCATCCGAGAGGCCACAAAAGACCCCAGGACAACATCTAAAGAACTGCAGGCCTCACTTGCCTCAATTAAGGTCAGTGTTCATGACTCCACCATAAGAAAGAGACTGGGCAAAAACGGCCTGCATGGCAGATTTCCAAGGCGCAAACCACTTTTAAGCAAAAAGAACATTAAGGCTCGTCTCAATTTTGCTAAAAACATCTCAATGATTGCCAAGACTTTTGGGAAAATACCTTGTGGACCGACGAGACAAAAGTTGAACTTTTTGGAAGGTGCGTGTCCCGTTACATCTGGCGTAAAAGTAACACAGCATTTCAGAAAAAGAACATCATACCAACAGTAAAATATGGTGGTGGTAGTGTGATGGTCTGGGGTTGTTTTGCTCCTTCAGGACCTGGAAGGCTTGCTGTGATAGATGGAACCATGAATTCTACTGTCTACCAAAAAATCCTGAAGGAGAATGTCCGGCCATCTGTTCGTCAACTCAAGCTGAAGCGATCTTGGGTGCTGCAGCAGGACAATGACCCAAAACACACCAGCAAATCCACCTCTGAATGGCTGAAGAAAAACTAAATGAAGACTTTGGAGTGGCCTAGTCAAAGTCCTGACCTGAATCCTATTGAGATGCTGTGGCATGACCTTAAAAAGGCGGTTCATGCTAGAAAACCCTCAAATAAAGCTGAATTACAACAATTCTGCAAAGATGAGTGGGCCAAAATTCCTCCAGAGCGCTGTAAAAGACTCGTTGTAAGTTTTCGCAAATGCTTGATTGCAGTTTTTGCTGCTAAGGGTGGCCCAACCAGTTATTAGGTTCAGGGGGCAATTACTTTTTCACACAGGGCCATGTAGGTTTGGATTTTTTTTCTCCCTAAATAATAAAACCCCTCATTTAAAAACTGCATTTTGTGTTTACTTGTGTTATCTTTGACTAATAGTTAAATGTGTTTGATGATCAGAAACATTTTGTGTGACAAACATGCAAAAGAATAAGAAATCAGGAGGGGGGCAAATAGTTTTTCACACCACTGTATATATATTATTATTATTTTTTTTTTAAAGCAATCATTTATAGAAAGTAATGATTTTTGAAGGTAACTGTTCAGCTCAGGGTGGCACAGTGGCGTTGCACCTCCAGGGTCCAGGTTTGATTCCCGGCCCGGGTCTGTGTGCATGGAGTTTGCATGTTCTCACTGTGCTTGTTGAATTTCCTCTGGGTAACTCTGGTTTCCCACAGTCCAAAGACATGCAGATCAGGCTGGTTCCCAAATTGCCAGTGGTGTGTGTGTGTGTGTGTGTGTGTGTGTACCCTGCAATGGATTAATACCCTGTCCATGTTGTACCCTGCTTCATGCCCTAAGTCTCCTGGGATAGGCTCCAGGCCCCCAAGTCTGCATCCATGGACAAAACATATTTAAAAGTATAAATAAAAAGAAAGGTGCAAATTAACAGCCCCTGACCTCCCAACATTGAATGTATAAACTGAATCGAAGAATATTGAACCTTTTAATGTCTCCTCACTGTTTCTGTTTATTAGCACTTAATCAGTGTCTTCAAATAGAACTAAACACCTACAAATAATACCCAAATGGTTCTCATATGAGAATTGTACAGGACATAATAACAATGTAGTTGGGATAAAATGTCGTCCTCATATGAGGACATTCGGGTCTCAAGATTTTTAGATGTAACATTTTATGCTGATGTATAAAGTTTTAGCATAGTGAATGTTCTGGGCTGAACCTGATAGACTACTGTCTTCAATTGACCTGTGTAGAAATGAGGAGAACGTGCAAAACTTCACACACAAAATAACTCAATTGTACGATGAAAGACAGACAGTACTGCATCACCTTACTGCTTTGCAATAATTAGTATTACAACATCATGACTGTTATTGCAACATTTACAAGTACAGAATGTCCCAAAAGACTCCATACATAGGGGAAAGAACATAGTCAAACCTACCACAAATGCATTAAAAGAGTCGCGTCATGAGTGAAACTGTGTGTGTGTGTTTATAAAAGAAATGTCCATCATGTAGGTGATATTCTGTAAATTAGATAAGATGCTTTGTATTTAGATTTTTTGGAAAACCTGTAGAAACACATTTTAACTGAGCAGGAAGTCACTCTTTCCTAAGCAGCTCTGTTCCCTGAGTAAGATGAGGACACCTCTTCACCCCATTTCACATCACCTGGCCACTTGTGCATGCTACGTATTTAGTGTGAACCACGCGCCTGTATTTTTTCCTGCTCCAATACATTAATATATACGGTAATACATGCACACGGTGAAAGAAGCGCTTAAATGAACTGTTTTTTGGGAAATGTAGTCTTTTTTTTAACGTTACACGAGAATAGTATGGCACAAGAAAACTACAACGTCCAGCAGACCCCTCTCTATCAGCCGGCTCTTGCGGTTTCAAAATAGCGAAAGTTTGCCAACAGGAATGAATGCAACGGTAGTTAACTAACCGACGACCAGTGAACTAGTGAGTAAAATGACTAACCGGATCGGTTTAACAGACTTTGTTTAAACGAATGTGTGCGTTATTTGTCTGACCAGGGTCTGGTAGTGTGCGCTGTCCTTAACAGCTAACCGCAGGGATATTGAGATCTCAGCCTCTAAATAAATTACATCAGTAAACTTGTATAACTCTCTCCTTTCCTCCCTAACAAATGTACCGATAAATGAAAAACTTCACAGTAGCTGCAATGCTTTATTGTTATTATATATACATATCTATTTTTAAATATATACTATGAAGAGTCGAATGCTAGTTAGCTAACAACCTGCCGGATTTTGTATCATTTAGCGACATCAGGTGTCGCAAACGCATTGTGACACAGTGCTGTACCGAGTGATGATCTGTGGTTAAGGAGTGGAGCTGATTCAGGCAGCCAACCTAAAGAGCTGTAACACATCATTCTCCTGCTTAACATCTGTCAGTGCTCTGTGTTCCTGCTTCTCTTTTACTGTATATATAGATATAGAAAAGCAGTATAATAATAATAATTATTATTATAACAATAATATAAACAGCTGTTACATGATTGTTTTGTTTGTCAAAGTTCAGACAAATGGCTTAAAACTCAATATTATGCAAAACTGGCAATGAAACAATTGCGTCATGTTGGTGAGTCAGTTGCTTTAATTTACTCTATAATCAAAAGAATAATTAGCTCACTTTCTGTAACTGCTTCATTCTGACCATGGGTTACAGTAGATCCAGAAACACTGGGCCTGAGGCGACATTTATGTCCTTTGCCAGACACCCTTATCGAGAGACTCACTCACTCACTTACTCATCATCTATACCGCTTAATCCTGTATTTAGGGTCGCTGAGGGCCTGGAGCCTATCCCAGGAGACTTGGGGCACGAGGCGGGGTACACCCTCAACAGGGTGCCAATCCACACACTCATTCACACACTCCGGGCAATTTGGGGATGCCAATTAGCTCAATCTGCATGTTTTTGGACTGTGGGAGGAAACCCACCAAGCATGGGGAGAACATGCAAACTCCATGCACACAGAGACGGGAATCGAACCTGGCCGAGAATCAAACCCAGACCCTGGAGGAGCACGGCGACGGTGCTAACTACTCCATCCAGAGAGACGTACAGTTTTATTTTATTATACACCTGAGCAGTTGAGTCCAGGGCCTTGCTCAACAGGGGCAACTTGGTGGTGGTAGGGTTTGAACCTGTGACATTCTGATCAGTAGTTTGATTCATTAACCCTGCCCTATTTTCATGCAATCCACTTACCGGCTTAGTTTTGAAATGTAGGAGGAAACCCATGTAGAATCAGGGGAGAACAAACACAGAAACGCTGCATAGACATGAGCTCAGGGTTGATCCAGAGACCTTGGAGTTGTGAGTCAGCTGCATAACATTCATATCATTTAATTTAGAAGCAATTATCAGAGTTCCAAGGACACTTTGTAGTCACAACAAGGATATAAATCCATGTACAGTGGTGTGAAAAACTATTTGCCCCCCTCCTGATTTCTTATTCTTTTGCATGTTTGTCACACAAAATGTTTCTGATCATCAAACACATTTAACTATTAGTCAAAGATAACACAAGTAAACACAAAATGCAGTTTTTAAATGAGGGGTTTTATTATTTAGGGAGAAAAAAAATACAAACCTACATGGCCCTGTGTGAAAAAGTAATTGCCCCCTGAACCTAATAACTGGTTGGGCCACCCTTAGCAGCAATAACTGCAATCAAGCGTTTGCGATAACTTGCAACGAGTCTTTTACAGCGCTCTGGAGGAATTTTGGCCCACTCATCTTTGCAGAATTGTTGTAATTCAGCTTTATTTGAGGGTTTTCTAGCATGAACCGCCTTTTTAAGGTCATGCCACAACATCTCAATAGGATTCAGGTCAGGACTTTGACTAGGCCACTCCAAAGTCTTCATTTTGTTTTTCTTCAGCCATTCAGAGGTGGATTTGCTGGTGTGTTTTGGGTCATTGTCCTGCTGCAGCACTGAAGATCGCTTCAGTTTGAGTTGACGAACAGAAGGCCGGACATTCTCCTTCAGGATTTTTTGGTAGACAGTAGAATTCACGGTTCCATCTTTCACAGCAAGCCTTCCAGGTCCTGAAGCAGCAAAACAACCCCAGACCATCACACTACCACCACCATATTTTACTGTTGGTATGATGTTCTTTTTCTGAAATGCTGTGTTACTTTTACGCCAGATGTAACGGGACATGCACCTTCCAAAAAGTTAAACTTTTGTCTCGTCGGTACACAAGGTATTTTCCCAAAAGTCTTGGCAATCATTGAGATGTTTTTTAGCAAAATTGAGACGAGCCTTAATGTTCTTTTTGCTTAAAAGTGGTTTGCGCCTTGGAAATCTGCCATGCAGGCCATTTTTGCCCAGTCTCTTTCTCATGGTGGAGTCGTGAACACTGACCTTAATTGAGGCAAGTGAGGCCTGCAGTTCTTTAGATGTTGTCCTGGGGTCTTTTGTGGCCTCTCGGATGAGTTGTCTCTGCGCTCTTGCGGTAATTTTGGTCGGCCGGCCACTCCTGGGAAGGTTCACCACTGTTCCATGTTTTTGCCATTTGTGAAATTACAAAACACAGTGAAATTAATAAAACAAGAATAAAAGAATGCAAAGTAAATGCAAGCGTTTATGTGAGACCCAACATATTGCAAATGTATACTGTATAGTGCAGCAAGATAGGATGCACATGAGTCACTGGGTTGGTGGAAAAGCATGATGGAAAACATGGTTTTGTTGTTTTACAATGTGGAAGCATTTGGCATGGATAGGAAGAAGCGTCCACAGTTTTCAGAGCAGTCAAGAAATTTCCATCATGACTTTGACAATGACCTTGAATTCTTTGACAGAATTTCAGTTGCTGTCACTTATACAACAGATACTTAAATTCACATTGCTTTAAATCTGTGGAACATTTTCATTGTAGTCGCAAATGCTACTGAATACACTGTGTGTAGTGACTGTGTCTGACCGCATCAGAGAAAACCACCCTAATATCGGGCGTCTCTCAGCCTTCTTGATAGTAATTTGCATTGCCAGACTTCAGATGCTTCAGCAGTGCCATGAATGCATTTCATTGCACTTCTTAATCAGTTTCATGCTTAACACAAACAACAGTTATAAATATTGTGCTGCGTTATTATTTTTGATTCTATAAAAATGTTGAATGTTAAAATCAATATGCCTGTCTAACTGTAGGTTTGGGACTCAACTTATTTGGGCAGTCTCATCAGGAATCTTGTTCTGCAGAAGGATTACTGGACTCAATTTATCTGGGTAGTCTCATCAGAAGTCTTATGCTGCGGCAGGATTACTGTCACCCTTTTTGACATTTTGAATAATTCCGGCCTGTTCGTCAGCCTCTGTATCTCACCAAATGCACTTTATACCTTGACCACCTACACATGCAATTCTCTAATGAGCCAACAACCATCCTAACAGTGCAAGACATAAATTCACCTGGATGTGGGCCAGCAACTTTAGGTAATGTTCATTTCAGCCATCAGATTGGAACAAAGTGATCTCTGCGATTTTGACGGTGGCATGATTATAGCTGCAGACAGACTCGTTTGAGTATTTTTACAAATGCTGTAATTAAAAAAAATTCTATTAATGCTGTCAGTAAAAAAAACAATTATCAGGATGAAAAATCCCTTGTTGGCGAGTGATCACTGGAAAATGGCCAAATTGGTTCCCGTCTGACAGAAAGGCTACAGTAACTCGGATAACCAATCTGTACAATTGTGGAATTTAGCAAAAAGGCATCTCGGAATGAACAACAAATCAAATCTTGAGGCAGATGGCTTACAACGGCAGAAGACCGCATCCGGTTCTACTTCTGTCATCAGCAGACTCACCAAAAAATTTATCCTGGTTTTAATGAATAAAGTCAGAAGTATCTCTGGACCCAACTAGCCTAGTGTCAACAGTTCCTGGTGGAGGTGGTGTATTGGTATGAGGAATGTTTTCTTGGCAAACTTCGGGGCTGTTAATACCAATCAATTTCAACAGAAATTATCCACACAAAATGACAGTATATATACAGTAAAGGCCAAAAGTTTGGACACACCTTCACTCATTCAATGTGTTTTCTTTATTTTCATGACCATTTACATTGGTAGATTCTCACTGAAGGCATCAAAACTATGAATGAACACATGTGTTATGAATTATGTACTTAACAAAAAAAGGTGAAATAAGTGAAAACATGTTTTATATTCTAGTTTCTTCAAAATAGCCACCCTTTGCTCTGATTACTGCTTTGCACACTCTTGATATTCTCTTGATGAGCTTCAAGAGGTCGTCACCTGAAATGGTTTCCAACAGTATTGAAGGAGTTCCCAGAGGTGTTTAGCAATTGTTGGCCCATTTGCCTTCACTCTGCGGTCCAGCTCACCCCAAACCATCTTGATTGGGTTCAGGTTTGTTAAGTACATAACTCCACATGTGTTCATTCATAGTTTTGATGCCTTCAGTGAGAATCTACCAATATAAATGGTCATGAAAATAAAGAAAACACATTGACAGATAGATGAGAAGGTGTGTCCAAACATTTGACCTGTACTGTGTGTGTATGCCTTTAAGTTTGCCTTGCTGAAGCTGGTAAATCTTATATATAAGATTTAAATAAATATGGGCAAATATAGGTGAATGAGGATGAATATTTAGTAGGCTGGCTAGTGCAATTTCAGCTACGCAACTGAATTATAGCAATTAAAAGTGACGGCTGTGCAAAAGTGAGTGGTGCAAGACTGAGGTAATGAAAGCCAATACATACTCGGGCACATGATGAGTAGATAAATATGACTGTGAACAGAGATTCTCTTATGAAGGAGAGCTACACATACAGCCAAGGATGAGTAGTGGTTGAGGGACCGTCTGACGAAAAATCTCAATCACTTCCACAGGCACAGTAAAGAGGTGTTAAAGCAGCATATGACCCTGGGAACAAAGGATTTCCTGAGTCTGTCATAAGAGCAGCTCTGTGATAGTCGTCTGTCACTGAACATGCATGCTCTTCTGCTTGGCAAAAGCTTCATACAGTGGGTGACTGGTGTTGGACATGATGGACAGCATCATCCTTGCCAGCACCAGCTTCAGCAAGGCAAACTTAAAGGCAATTAGTCTAGTGTTCCTAATACTCTGGAGTCTTTTAAGAGGTTGAAATGATCGAGTTATCAGGTTATAATAATATCCATGTTTTGCTGTCAGCATACACACACATTATTTTTAAGTTAAAAAAAAAATACTATTAATCTACAGCACAACAAAATGGTCAGTACTACTGGAAATTACATATAAAGGCAGTGAGGTTGAATAAGATGTAAATTGTTGGATTATTACCCACTAGTTGGATCTATTCGCTGTCTGTTCCCTTTTCTCTTCTTTTATTTTAAAATACCCTGAAACTAAAATTTATTTGAAACAATTTGAGTGTCAGTGTGATCAAAGCTCTGATGGCTAATTTTATTTCTGACTGGGAAAAAGGTCCATGAATATACTTTTCATATTTCTGTGCTTATAATCTATCATCTCTATGTTGATAGTGCATCTCATTAAATTTCTAAATGACAGAATAATAGATATTCTCTCTCTCTCTCTCTCTCTCTCTCTCCCTCCTTTCCCCCGACTCTCCAGGTACGACATCATGTTGGCCCGCGTGGGTGCTATGACGACGGTGGTTCTCGGCTCTGCAGTCTTCTGGGCGCAGCAGAAAACCACTGAGCCTGTACAGGCTAATCATCCTAGTTCTGACCAGTCCTCATCTCAGTATGAGCTAAAACTAGTTCAGGTATTGTTTAGACACGGGGCAAGAACACCACTGAAGTCTATACCGGATGTTCTGGAGGTGAGGTTCAACAAACAAACGAGCAAATAAATAAATAAAGGGATTCTTACCAAAATTGCTGAGCATTAACGCATTACAGTATGATGACTTATTGGTCTTTCCAGGCGCACTGGGTTCCTGACCTTCTGGAGGTTCCAGATCACACCAAGATCGATTATGTCGTTACAGACTTAAAGGGAGGCCCACGACCCCCTTCTCCTGTGGAGGACAGCTACAGGGCCAGACCACTGACGGTCAGTTCATGTGTACAGTAACATGTTATGTGAATGCGAGATGCAAGAGAAAGGTTTAATTGAGGTGTTGGATAAGGCAGCTAAATAAATGATTGTTGATGGTAATATTCATGATTCACACATGCAAAGAAAGTACTTTTGCCACGATCAGCAGAGCAAGAAGCAAGATTTAACCTTAAAACTTTTAACACCTACAGTTGGGTTCCTCTTGTGCCACCTGGGCAATGCTGTCAATGTTTTATTTATTTATTTATTTTAACTACTGAAATACTGTTTATATCTCTTAATTTATTCTCTTAACTACTCCGTATACACCAGTGGTTCTCAGACTTTTTCTGTCATTCCCCACTTAAGGGGGTGAGCGAATTTTCAAGCCCCACTTGTCAACAAAATAATAACGAAATCGGCCAAGTTTACTGTTTATTGAAATATCAATTCCTAAACCAATAAGATCAAACACCACCAAGTTAAAAAAAGATAAAATACACATGCAATTGTTACAAGGCTTACGTTGACACTTATCTTTGCATAATTGACCCCATGTTTATTAGCTGCTCAGCAATCGTTTGTAGTTTTTTTGCACTGGCCAATTCTGTATGCAACTTTGAATGAAGCCATTTGTGCTTTGCTGTCCACTGATGCAGATTTTACCATGCGATTCTCCTGCTGTCTGTATTCTGCCAGCTTTCTTTCAAAGATGTCCAGTGGTTTATTAACGTGACTGGAGTGTGTTGTCTCTA
Source organism: Channallabes apus (assembly GCA_030522415.1). NCBI lineage: Eukaryota > Metazoa > Chordata > Actinopteri > Siluriformes > Clariidae > Channallabes > Channallabes apus. Next base: position 22,454,798 of record CM060109.1, read on the forward strand.
AGTGTCTTCCTAATTTGTTGGGTCTCATGTGGTCTGCTGCCAGCAGTTTTACACACAAAACAGACACGGGTCTCTCCTCTGCCCCCACCATCCGCACCATGAGTCCAAGCTGAAGATAGGCTTCATTAGGGGTGGGTGATATAACCAAAATCTTCTATCACGGTAGAAGCAATTTTCTAACTCAATAACGATATACATCACAATATAGCAATTTGTATCTGAAAATGCATAAATAAAAATTAAAACACAAAGAAATTTTTTACATAATTTCATTTTTTTATGTAATTTTATTTAAACTGTGAATTGCTGAGGTTTGCCGCATTTTTTTTTACTTTGGCCATATTCGATTTGTATTTAAGATGATAGAAAAGGTTTGACGTGTTTCCATCACTTGTTAAAACAGTGCACTTGCGTACCTTACAAATCACGTTCGTCTCGTTCGTATCACTTTTCTTCTACCCAAACCAATTCCACACCACAGACGATGCAGCTTTTTTTCTTTATAATCTCCTCGTTCTTGGTTTCGTCACATGTAAGTAAACTCACTGCTGCTGCAGCGTCTTCTTCCATTGTCGAAGTGTATGTGAAGCCAAACACATCAAAAGTGGGACGAAACCGCGGCACCCGATTGAACCAAATATCTGCGCAAATACAGCGCAGCGCAACTATCTGGATAGCGCAGTGATGATCTGGTTCATTCGCGCAGCGCCGCTCGAATCACAAACCTGCGCGACCCACTGTGTTTTATTTTAAAATGTCAGGACTGTTTAATATTGTTTCCGCCTTGCCATGCCTGGTTTGTACGTGCGCATCCCAGCGGGGTAAAATGTATTTTGATGCGGTTTATTCCTGTCAGAGTCGCGCAGTGCTGCCCAGTGGCTCGCGCAGGTTTGTGATTCGAGCAGCGCTGTTCAAGTTGGCCCGACGTTAAACCGTTATTGTTCCACTATGGTTCCACTTTTTCTCCCGGCCCACAACTGATGTTATTTTAAATTTACTTGTATTAATGATCCATTTATTTGTGTGTGATTGTTTAGTTTTGAGCGTACGCTCTTCATTATCAATAAAGAAAAGCATGAATTAGAATAGGTACTTTCCTGTTTTTCCTCCCGATCATGGCGCCTCACCTGTCATGTCTGTATTCCCCACTAGTGGGGCGCGCCCCACAGTTTGAGAACCACTGGTATACACTGACTGAGAGTTTTAGGTGCATTATTCATGCCATGTAGCCAGTCCGTGATATTCACCTCAGAGTCCCTGTCCCCTAGGGTGGCACATACCCAGGTCAGCTAACTACGGTGGGCATGCAACAACTCTATGATCTAGGACTAAGGCTGAGGAAGAGGTACATTCAGGACACGTCCTTCCTTAGCCCCCGCTTCAACAATAAAGAAGTTTAGTGAGTTAGTTTTCAATTCCCCTCCACTGGCATATAAACATTCTGTATGACCAACATTCTGATTGACCAACACTCACTACTAATATGAGTTTTGAGCTTGAGTCTGTTCATCTACAGCATTCGTTCAACAAACATCGTCCGTACCATCGAATCAGCCCGGTGTCTGGTAGCAGGGTTGTTCCAGCAGCAACAGGCAGGTAAAGACAAATGCACCATATATGTGTGTGTGTGTGTGTGTGTGTGTAGATGTGTTGAGGATAAATCAGAACATGTTTTATAACCTTCCATCATTCTTTTTTTTTCAGAACCTGTACCTATCTTCACAGAAGAAGCAGAAAAAGAGATCCTCTACCCAAACTATCACGGATGCAAACTTCTCAGGCTGCTCAGTGGGTGAGATAAGATGTACAGTAGAACCTTTATTACTGTTAAGATAATCGCTGAAGGTTTGTGGATGATTATTACAGTTGTTATGCAGGCACGATTAACGTTTGTCATATTATCACTATTATTTTTTAGAAATTACTTTTTTTTTTTAATTGTGGATAGTTTTTCAATTAAATTTAATTTGTATAGCCCTTTTAACAAATGACATTGACGCAAAGCAGCGTTTTTTGGCAAAGGTTTCGATGCATCACATCACCATGATGACATCACTCTGAGCAGATTAGAAGAAAAACAAAGTCAATCACAATAGAGCATTCCAACTGACTGATTAAATTATACTGACCGCTGATACAGAGCCTTACTTAATATGTGCATTTATCTTAATGTCATATGATTAAGTTGGCATGTGGGTAAGCAAACATCCCACATAACCTGGTCAGAGCTCGTAATTATCTTTCTTTAAGACACCAGTTTGAGAAATCAAGACTGTCCAAATCCATAGGACTATTTTGTCATCCTTCCAGCACATACAGAACCAGATATTGACACAAACATTACACATCAACTTTGTTCACAACACAAACACATTAAACCTTGCTACAGTACACACCGCAACACACACATTTACGAACACAATGGTTCCATTAAATAGTTTCGTATCCCATTCTGTGCCTCATCTGACTTTAAATGATTTTGAGCTCAGAATAGTGAAGGCGTCTCAAATTAAGTCTGCAACCAAAATGAACTTCCATTACTGTCTTAAATAACCTGCAGTAAGCAACATTTTTAAATGGTGAGATTACTTGTGGTGTTTTCTGGTCTGCAGTTCTCGCTGGGCAGAATCCTCCACGTTGCCCGACATTGCTTCTGATCTCCAGAGCATTCAGAGCGTGTTGGGTGTCAAGCCTCAGCAGCGTGTTGACTTCATCCTCATTAGGGATGACATGGTGGCCAGAGAGGTTGGAGCGATATTTTGCACATAGTATCTAAGAACTGTCTATGAGAGTCTATAATACGTACAGTACATGGCCATATCATAGAATCCCTTGTAGATGTTGTGTATTTAAATGATCTTAGTAGTGTCATTTCATTATTTGCATTTAGTGCTAATATGCATACATACACAACTCTGATCAATGCTTAGTCTATATGTTTCTATTCAAAACTCTATATGTACTGTACATGTCATAAATCCAATAATTGATATTGTTGCCCATCCTATCACCATGAGGACCAGGAGCTTTCATTTTGTTTCTCCTTTAGACTCACAGACTGCCATCTCCTGCAGCGCTCGATAGCTGGAGATCTAAAGTAGAGCAGAGAGCTGTGGATATGATCTGGCACATCTATGAGCCAAGTAACAGGTGAGACACTCTAGAGGGCATCTTCCAGCTAAGCAACTTAAACATGTGGCAGATTTAACATTGTAAAAGTAGACCATAAATTGAATTTGTTTCTCTGTTTTCTGCATGTACAGTATACTGTACACTACAGGGTCTCTGTAAAAGTCAGGAGTCAATGTGAGTTTATATAAATACATTTTATTCCCCCCCTTTCAAGTGAGCAATGGCCTTTCCATTCGATTGAGGATTGAGATACACTCAGTGATCACTTTTTAGGAGCACAAGCATATCCGTATCCTTATTCATGCAATTCTTTAATCAAGCACTTATGTGTCAGCATTGCAGTGCATAAAATCATGTCGATATGAGCCAGCAGCTTTTGGAAATGTTCACACCCACAATAAGAATGGGGGGGAAAATATGCGATCTTAGTGATTTTAATTGTGGCTTGATTGTTGGTGCCAGACGAGCTACTTTGAGTATTTCTATAGATGCCGAGATTTTCATACACAACATTCTTTAGAATTTACTCAGAATGGTACTTTAAAGAGAAAACCATCCAGGGAGTGGCAGTTCTGAAGATGGAAATGCTTTGTTGATGAGTGAGGTCAACATAGAGTGGCCTCACTCAGTTACAGGCTACAGTAACTCAGATGATTCAGTACGAATGTGGTGAGCAGAAAAGCATTTTGGAGTGCACAGTGTGTCAAACCTTGAGGCAGATGGGCTACAGCAGCAGAAGGCCACATCAGGTTCCACTTCTGTCACGCAGGAACAGAAAACTAAGGCTACAGTGGGCTCAGGATAACCAAAACTGAACAGCTAAAGGCTAGAAAAACTTATCCTTGTCTAATGAATCCCAGTACACCAACAGCACGAATCCATGGACCCAATAAACACTGTATACTGACTGATGCAAGTGGTGTAATGGTGTGGGGAGTGTTGTTCGTGAATACGAACTGATCATCGCTTTAATGCCGCAGCTGTCCATGACAACAGTTTACCATATTCTAATGTCTACTAAAGCAGTGTCACAAAGAAAGCAAAGTCCTCTCAGACTGGTTTTATGAACTAGACAGTGAGTCCAGTTTTATTCAGTGGCCTTCCCAGTCACTGCATCTTAATCCACACATTTGGTATGTGATAGAACGAGAGATTCACAGGATGAAAGGGCAGCTGAAAGATCTGCAATGAGTCCGTGATGCGATCATATCGCAACGGACCAGAACCTCAAATGAATGTTTCCAACACCTTGTGGAATCCATGCTGTTTTAAAGGCAAAAGGAGGACCGATCCAGTATTAGTCTAGTGTTCATGATCATAAAATGTCCAATCAGTGTATGTTAACCTCTTAAATTTAGGACTGTTGTATGACCATATTTTTCCTTTTAATTATTGAAGGTATTTCTTGACCTGGTTTAATGAATATGGCAATGAGTTCTTCAGTGGCCTTACCAGTTACTGGATCTGAATCTGATAGAACACCTTTGGGACATGGTGGGAATTTGGGATTTGCTCCATTCTACATTTACATTTAGGCTCTTATCCAGATCAACTTAAAAAAAAATGTGCTTTAAAGTTTCCGTCATTGGATAGATCCTTACACTGGTTACTAGGTTACTAACATGGAATTGCATGGAATGTTTCCAGCGTCATATAAAATAAATGCTATGAACATTTACAGCTGCTTTTAGAACAAAGACAGGTTTAGCCCGGATTACTATAGTATTCATAATAAATTGGCCAGTGTGTGAATAGCTACTTGGTACTTTTATTGGTTCCTGACCTTTGTTTGGACACCCTGTGTGTATATAGAGACTATAAGACATTGCTACTAAATAGCAGGAGTTACTGGGGAGCTACTGTACTTATTGATAAAACGAAAACATTGTGGATTATAATTGTGTGGTTTTCTTTGTGTTCAGGGAGAATCTTCAGCTGTGTGTGGGTCCTGTTTTTCACACTCTGCTTACAAACATGGAGACCAAGGTTCAGCGTAATGCCTCAGATTCAGACAGGTGAGTGTTTTACATTTCTCCTGAAGACTTAAAAAAGCAAATGCATTGTAGGATTTATAGAAAGTAGTCACATTCACTCAACAATAATCTGGCACCAAAAAGAGAGACAGGGGGACTTTGCTATTTGTATTTCATAAGGGTCGTTCAAGTCAAACCATGACTTTTGATTGTAATGAATAACAGTTAAGAGAGGGGAAAAAGAAACTCCATTTTTTTCTCTATATAATCCCCTTCTACACTAATGCACTTATCCCGAGCAAGGTCGGGACTGTACGGGTGTTGTGTAATAACTCCCTGCTACTGTAAATTCCTGTAATGTGCAAGTGGTGTCCATGAATAACTGTGCGTACAGTTCCCACGGACAGATGCGTATCTTCCGGAAGGTGGTGACAAGTTATCCATGATTTTCAGTGTTCAGGCGTTCCACTCGCTGAATGTTCATGAGAACAAATTCAGTGTGCCACCTCAGCTGGTATTGTGTATATATGGCCTTCTTCAAAACGTTTGCACCATTCAGATGTTTTACTGCGGCTTAGAGTCTCGTCGCAGTACTGTGCTTGAAGTCTTGTGTAAGTGTTATTTGGCTCACGCTTTCATTCATGAGAAATTTCAGCACAAGTCCTGGTTTGATTCGAACGCCCCTTGGGCTTAATAAACCACTCTTACTAAAAACAAGATAGAGAGGACAAACATACATAAAACAGACTGTGACACTGGGTTATCTGTTAGCATTTTTAAGAAACATTTTAAAAATGCTAACAGATAACCCAGTGATCTAATTTAGCAGCATTTAATGACCGAGATAATGTTGACTGCAGTAAATCCTATTTCCTTTGTCTACTTGCTCATAAACATTCTGTGAGAGCCTTTATCTCTCTATTGTTGAGATATAACTTATTGTTTTTTTATGAAAACGTGTGTCTGTGTTTGTGGAACAAGGAAGCTGTTTCTGTACTCGGTGCACGACACTACATTAATGCCGTGCTTGATGGCACTGGGTGTGTTCGATATGCGATGGCCTCCGTATGCTGCTGACATCACACTTGAGCTGTACCAACACCAACAAAACAAGCAGCACTATGTCAAAGTGTCCTACATTGGTCAGGTGAGACCCCTGACACATTTTGTGGGCATTCAATGATATAATGCATTACTTATACTTCTATATCTGTTCTTCTGTGCCGCAAAGGATCAGAAGATCCCCGGATGCAGTGATGTCTACTGTCCTCTGAGAGAGTTTAAGCAGGCTTTGTCCATGTACTCCCTGCCTGAGGAGGGCTACCACACCCTCTGTAACCGCAAAGCAGACATCCCCACCCACTGACTTCACACTGCCTCACGCCTTTTAAAACACCAAACAAGTCCAGTTCTGCTTATTTCACGTTTACATGCATTGATGGAAGAAGTTTAGTCTGCTATTTTTTATTTTTTATTTTTTTTTGAGTAATTCCAGTATCAGCAGATTTACATTTTAGTTTAGGAAAGTCTTAATCATGAAGCTCAGCATTTACACATTATATTGTCAACAAATAAAACATCCATTGTGCACTTATTTGAAGTTATGCCTAAGTAGAATTGCACATAAAATATGCAGTGTCAGACAGAAAGAAATAAATGGCCCTGAAAATTGAACTTATTTATTTGTTATAAAGTAATTTGTCTAGTAATTCAGCTATTTGTCACTCAGGGGCCACTTTTACATTTGTGGATGTACTGTGTCCATGAGTGTGTGCTTATTTCCCCCTCAATGGGGTGTTTTACTGCACTGCTATCATATCTGCAATGTGAAATACACTGTAGATGGCTTTACTTTAGATGGTAAATCAGTTTTTGTGGATTTATTTCAACTTCTGTCATAATCATGTGTTCTTTTAGCAAGTCTTAAAAGCACATTAAATAAAATTAAGTAGTCTAAAATAGTTTTTATCTAAATATTTTAACACACCACATATAAATAAAACTTTTCTTTTTAGATCTAAAAACATACAGTAGATGGTACAAAAAAAAAAAAAAAAAGTAAAATAAGGGTGGGGGGGGGGGTCCTGTTCTTGGCTGACAAGTTTGAACCGTCTGCTCACTGGACCAGCACTGACATGCTGTGTATTCTGAGATGCTTTTTTACTCATCACAGTTGTAAAGAGTGGTTATTCCTTTAGGTATTCCTGAGGTACCCTTTAAGCTTAATCCAATCATGTCATACACACCCAATATTTACCATCAAGAAAACACTTCAGCCTACATAATGGCAACTTTCTTTTATTCTGTGTAAGCTCCATTAAGGTTATTGCATTTGGAAATTATAGGAGATCAGCAGTATCTAAAATACTCAAATCCACCAACAATCATGCCAAGTCATTAAAATAGCGTTTTTTATTTCCCATTTTAATGTTTAATTTGAACATTAAATTTCTTGACCTGCATGTACGCGATTCTATGCAGTGTAGTATTTCTACGGCTGATCGGTTAAATGCATGAACGTATAGGTAGGGCAGATTTTTGACAGTCCTAAATTAGTTTATGCCCAAAAGTATGTTAGTCACATAGCGATCATAGATCATATGTGTGTACTGAACATGTCTTCCATATTTTGTTTCCTTAATTGTTGTTCTAAGAGCCTCCATTCTTCTGGCAAGGCTTTATGCAATGTATTAGAATGCAGTTGAGCCCATTTAACTACAAGAGTACTAATAGAGGCAAGTCTTGATGTTGGGCAATGAGGTTTCCAGTTTATCCAAGCGACTTTGAGGTCAAGGCTCTCTGTGCAGGTCTCTGGTGTTCTTCCACACCACCTTTGGAAAACCATGTCTTAATGGAGCTTACTTTTTTTGAACGGGCATTGTCTTGCTGGAACAGGTTTGGGCGTTAAGGCTTCAATCTAGGAAGGGGACATTTTAACACAACAGCACACAAAGACATTTTATAAAATTGTGTTCCTCCAGCCTTGTTGTGGAGAAGAACCACTTCCACTGTCCACATACTTTTTGTCATATCGTGTATTCACTTTAGAGGATTCTTATTTTATATACACAAGAAGCCATTTCAATGTTTCAGAATTCAAGCATTGGCTATATTGCTAATCCCTAACTTCCCTATTTCACACTGGAGCAGAAGCTGTAAAGAACACCTGCAGATGTGGTCCATGGTTCTGAATGATGATTACTCTTGCTTGCTGTAATCTTTCTGTAGTGCACTGCAGCAGCAGCCTGGCTGCTGAGGTAAAGGTTGGGAATATGCCGAGCACAAAAAGGGTCCGCAATGAATCAATTAAAGCAGCTAGTTGTTGAATATTCTGACCTGTGAAGAAGGTCCAGTGTGGGAGACGTTCAGAACATTTAAACAGGGAGTATGGACCTAATTCTTATGCAAAAAAGGGAGATGTTTTGCAGGGCAACAGGTGCGCATATATCAACACAGAATGCGGAATCACGTGATCATGCAAAGCACGTCGCTACTTGCAGCAGCACAATCAGGTACCTGGTTCAGAGCACCGTCCCCAGTGACTTTCTTTAACATAATTGCTTCATTTGCTTATGATTATGCAAATAGGTCTACTGGATATGTGTGGAGACAAAATTGTGATAGTATGGTTAAACTAAGTAAAGATCCTTTTGTTAATCAAATTATTAAAATAAAATCACCATGTTCGAGGAGCATTCAGAAGTATTAGCACCCGAGTTAGATTTGTCACTTTGCGACTGTTCTTTGATCTAGAGATACACACAGGACATCTTCTAATGAGGTTAATTGTAATTCTCAAAAAAATAAAAAACATTTATTACCCATGAGCAGATGCTAAAAAATAATAAATCTTCGTTTTCTTCTGTTAAAGAATGCTGCCCTTTTTTTTATCCAGCAAGCTAGTAATGTAAAAACTAGGCCTAAGGCACAACACTTCCTTAAACATGTTGTTCCTAGATAAGCCACACACTTGCATATCCACACAGTGTGCAGTGTAAACAGCAATTCTGCTGTCAACATCTCGACTGGACATGTCTCAGAAAATGTTCATATTGCTTCACTGTGCACTCTGTGTAAGCAGTGTTTGTATGTTTGATGTCACGAGGAGATTGTTCGAGGGGTGTTCAGGTCAAACCGGGACTTATGATGAACTTTCTTGTGAATGAAGATGAGGTGGCTGCGGTTATTCGCATGGACATTCAGCAAGTGAAAAATCGTGAATAACTAGCAAAGAGACACGTCTGTCTGTGGGGACTGTACTCACAATCATTTACATTTACACCACTTGCATTTTACAGAAACTCAGCTAGGAGTTACCGCCACATCCCCTGTATAGTCCCACATTACTTCAACCTATTTATACCATGTTTTCTGGTTTTTATCTTAATGGTATCCATGCACTAGTGAAACACTAAGTGCATTCTCATGCAGCAGGGGATTATGTAAGTTTTTACTCTCCTGTGTTCTGTTATTCTGTACAGTCAAAAGTCCTGGTTTGATTCGAATGACTTTCGCAAATGCATTTCGTGTTTTCTAATAATGTGTAGAATGTTATTATTTTTTCTGCTGACACTCCGGGTAGATTTCTAAGCCTGAAAAAGCCACTGCTACTGATTGACACAATCATAGATTAGACTATACTTTACTGACTCTATAAATAAACTGTGGTTCTTGTCACATTGTAAAACGTAAAGAAACAGGAATGACTCCAAGTGGTTTGCTTAAAGGTGACATTTTCCCACAATGTACTCATCATTAAAATTATTTACATACTTAAAAACCCCTTTTTTTTTTGTTTAAAATGTTTTTTTCCCCTTCACCCCAATAAATGAAATAGTTGTGTGATTGTACAGTACCTGCTGAGTAACAGTAATTAAGGAAAACATTCAATTTAGATTACATTACAGCTTGAAAATGGGTTTTATTCATTTTTCTCCTCAATATGCAAAAAAAGAAGAAATAAATGCATCGTATGCTGTGTAACTTGATTGTGTTTAATTATAATTAGTGATGTATAATATATTATTAACTGATGTGTTATAAAGACACAATACAATATACTATGTACGTGAATGTATTTTGTATGTTTTCTATCGATTTTGTAAATAATAATCACTAGATATTTGAGAAAGTAAGAAGTTCAATAATTACTTCAATTGACTTTTTTTTTTATTGAGGGTGGGGGGTTCCAATTTTCTCCCCAATATTAGTCGTAGCCAATACTTCCCCGTCACTAGGGGGGCTCCCACATTAAGGCTACCACTACCACTCAGTCGGGATGGCGAAGACTATCACGTGTTTCCTTCGAACCGCGTGATGTCAGCCGACCGCATCTTTTCGAACTGCTTGCTCACGCACCATTAGGTGCAGAGTAACACACTCGGAGGAAAGCGCTAGCCGCTCCTACCACGTGTGCGAGCTCACAGACGCCCCTGATTGGCTGTAGAGCCGTGATTAATGTGGGAGCACAAGTACCTCTCATCCCTCCTCCCTGAGAGAGCTCAGCCAATCAGCTCTCTCCGTGCCTCCGGCTGTGAGAGGAAAACAGCATCACCCGGGGTTCGAAACAGCGATCTCCGGATGATAGGGCGAGCGCTTTTACCACTGCGCCACTCGGAGGCTTTACTTCATTCATTCATTCATTTTCTGTACCGCTTTATCCTTATATACAGGGTCGCGGGGGCCTGGAGCCTATCTCAGGAAACTTAGGGCACAAGGCGGGGTACACCCTGGACAGGGTGCCAATCCATCGCAGGGCACACACACATACTCACATACACACACTCATTCACACACTACGGGCAATTTGGAATGTCAATTAACCTAACCTACATGTCTTTGGATTGTGGGAGGAAACCGGAGAACCCGGAGGAAACCCACCAAGCACGGGGAGAACATGCAAACTCCATGCACACAGAGACGGGAATCGAACCTGGGCTTTACTTCAATTGACTTTTAATGAAAGCTAGTTATAACCACTTTGCCTTGGTGATGGGGCTAATGTTCCCCTTAGGTAGTTATTTCTAACGTTGTGGTTATTTTGTTGTTTTACCTTAATAGATATTGCATTATGAACTAAAGCCTTCAGATAATCCTCAACTACAGTTTCCCCAAGTCTGATAAGGCAGATTGTCTATAATGAAGATGAACAAACCGTTATGTGTTATATAGTTTGTGATTTTGTAATATGATGTATCATCATGGTAGGGTATATGATATAATCATGGTGTGGTAATATTAGGTCATATAATGTTTGGATTTAAACTTATATTAAAGGTTTCTTTTATGATGTTTTATCCATGACAATTAAATGCAATTGGCTCCCAGAAAACACTTGTTTCTTTTAGGAATTAATTCAGGATGAGGTTTTATTATGTATTACTGCAGCGGTTGCACTTGCATGTGTTTGTAGTGTTGGACTTGTTGACTCAGACTGTGATTCACACAGGAGTTTTAAGAAGCTCTGCAGGATGTCACACTTATTTCGGGAATCTTTCAGATTCTGTGGAATTTTGTAACATCTGCACAATTCCTAAATGATTTATGTTCTCTTTCCATGGAGTCGAATTCCTTTGTTGAGGTGACACACCTAGATCAGGAGGGTTGTGTGTGTACGGAGCCATTCCTTAGAAGGAATGATGCACTATTTTAAGCTGTATATTTATATAACTTGTTCTTGCTGCCAAAATGTTTTTCTTTTTATTTAAATTGGTATACTTTTAAAATATTTTTACATCAGTGTATAGTCATCACGATAATAAATATGAGGTGTGTTCAAGCAAAATAGGGACTTTTGATTGGAGTAAGAACACAGAGATAAATACTATGAATGATTGTGTGTACAGTCCCCGCAAGGAGATGTGTCTCTTCTGTAAATTGGTGACAAGTTGTCCTAAATATTCACCTCGGCCCATGATCACCATTCACAGACTACTATAAAATGTTTGCACTATTCCAATATTTTACTGCAGCCAAGAGTTCATCACCGTACAGTGCTTAAAGTCCTCGATCAATGTTGATTGTTTTTACGGCTTAATTTACAAGACATTTAATCACAAGTCCCAGTTTGACTTTAACGCCCCTTGTAGAAACTGTGCTAGACATGCAGAAAAAAATTGCCTAATACTTATTACTAATCGTCTCTAATTGAGTTGATTGATTGATTTCAGTACATGTCATAAATGTTTGCCTTTATGTTTGAAAATTATGATTTTGCTGTTGGTGGGTCCACATGTTATAAATTTATACACTACTTATTTTGCACTTAAAAGTGAAATGAAAGCTTTATCATTTTGATAGTCATATGTTTTTTTTTTACCCCGATTATAATCTTAACATACTCCATATTTACAAACATAAAAGAAAATATCTAAAGATAACAGCCAGGAGTGGCATCTCATTACCAAGCTGGATTCAAAAAGTAAGTAAGTAAATAAACAAGCATAAATAAATAACTCTTCAAATGAATGATATTTCACAATCTCACATCACTTACTTTTAATTAACTACAACTAACCATCTACAGTCCAAATAAAATAAAGGTCAATGTCCAGTCAACATGCATGGAGTTAAAAGTAATAAAATGGTCATAAATGTGCTTGTTAGTTAAATGCAAATTATCAAGCAGCTCTCGTATAAAGATCTTTTAAATTTTGCCTTCATGTAACCTTTGTCTATTTTCCATTTTAATTGTCTAAATTCCATTTTATTGGAGAAGATAAAATAACTGACTATTTTGCAGCCCACATCATATTTTTAATGCAGGATAGTACACATACATTTTCATGTATTTCATGCTTCTTGCTACAATAAGCATGTCATGCATATGTAAACAGGATTTTTAAATAAATGCTGACAGTGGGCTGCACTGATGCACTTCCTCATGGCTTACATCTTATAGTAACATCTCGAAATCATTCCATCAATGCAAAAGACTTAAAGTTACAAATATTAAAAGACACCACAGATTGGCAGAAATACAAAAGAGGTCCAAACCAAAAGGGAAAAAAAAAAAAAAAAAGATAGTGAGACGCAATTTTCTTATGTGCTTTGTCTCTTAATTACTGAAATGGCATCATCACTATATTTGGTAGTATGACAATATTGCCACACAGTTGCAGAGTAAAATTCGAAATTTATTTATATTGATATTGTTTTAACAGTTTGAAAACATTTGTAGTTTTAGACTAAAATCACTACATTTTAAACTTCATACAACTTCACTGCATTAAATCCTGTGGAAGCTTTGGATCTAAAAAAAAAAATCTCTCAATCTGAGAAGATATTAAATTGCCTCATTAAAAACAAATTTCCAAAACAGCAATATACAGGAAACACATTTGACATTGTAAAAAGTCACATTTAGACCTGTTGGGATTCCCTTATTTTAAAACAGATTCAAAATCTGCCTCTTGGTAAAGATAAAGATGGCAAATATAAGCAAAGACAGGCATTTTCATTTACAGTCAATAGCTATAAATCTTCTTTCTTCCAACCCTCCCTCTTCATTTAGAGAATGATTCAGTGCCAGTAACCTCCGTCCTGTCCACTTTCTAATTTATTATTATCAAATTACCTTGGGCCAAGGGAAGGTCGAAAGCTCCACCTCAGCCCCCATTCAAGTAGATCCCAGAACTCTCACCTGACCACTTGACAAGTATTCTTAGGTTTGAAAACAAAGCTACCTTTTTAAGTGCACTCAAGATTATACTATTTATAAAAATACATGTAATAACAATAATATTATAATTGCAGTAATTACAATAGTAGTAATCTTTTTAAAGCATTCTACACAATCCTCATTTACAAATATCGCCATTACCACCAGGCTCCATCCCCTGAGAGAAACATCAATTGTTCAAGTTCCCCATCTATCTAAACTGCAAAACATCTTTAGTTTGGTTATTTAAATAAACAATTACTATTATTGTACTGGGGAGAAAAAAAAAAAAGAGCACAAATTACCAATAACCATAATTACATCTATAGACTGAACTTCATTCTCATGTAACACATTCGGTCATTTACAGTTTCATATTTCCAAACAGAATTTAATTTAAAAACAAGAGGGAAAAAAAAAAAAAAAAGTCAGCCTTTGTTTTCACTGTTTTATCCCAGTGTTCTCCACCTACGGAATTTTAAAAAAAGCACACAGTTTACTTGAGAGTTTACACACTCATGTATTTTCAATTAATTAGAAACACTTGCAACCTTACTCTATATTAGAAACACTTGCATTCTTATTGTATGTAGACCTTCACATTCATGCAGTTATCACCCAAATGATCAGCAGCAGCACAATGCAGCAGCACAATGAAGATAGTGGTTAAAAGTCTCTACACAGGATTCTTTTTTTTTTCTCTCTCTCTTCTCTCTGCTCTGTTCTGTGTAAAATTCTATAAACTACTTTGTATGAAAATCCCAGGAGATTAGCCGTTTCTGAAATACTCAAACCAGTCCATCTGGCATCAACAAGTCCCAAAGATCACACTTCATTCTGATGTTAGACGTGAACATTAACTGAAGCTTCTGCTCTTTACCTGCATGGTCTTTTGCATTGTGCTACTACCACATCATTGGCTAATTAGAGTCAAAAACTGCATAGGTGTTTCCTATTAAATGTATATTACAGCATCGAAACGTTCAGGAAAACGTGCCATACTTAATACTAGTTATTTATACATATGAGTGGTACCTTAAGAAGAAGCAATGCACTGACGGCATTTGTAGAGTTTGGGATTATGTGTCCTTATGTGATTTCTCACATTTTTTTGTCTGAAGAATGTCTTACTGCACAACTGTGGAAAAAGAATAAAAAGAAACGCAAGTCAAAATAAGGGAGATGAGGGCAGAATTAAAGACAAAACAGAGATCAGAAGGGACAGCAACATCTGTTACAATGTTTGTGTTTTGATTTGTATCTTTTTTTGATCAGATCAGTACATGATTTGTATAATTTGTTTGTCGTGTGCACTTTTGTCTCGTTGCTCATCATTAAATTGTTTTGCTTGAACATCCTTCTGATGATAAACACCTGAAGGGAGAACTAGCTGTTAAGACATCAATATCGCATCTGTACAGCATCGCTAAAAAGCTGGGTAAGATATTGCATGAGGGATGTTCAAATCAAACCAAGAAGAAAAATTTCAAATAAAGGTGTAAAACCCATTGACATTTACAGAAGACTTCAAGCACAGTACGGTGATGAAACTCTTAGCCGCAGCAAAACATTTTTGAATGGTGGAAATGTTTTAACGATGTCTATGAATGATGATCCCGACCAAGGTCGCTTGAAGCCCAATGCAGGTGTTTCTGTGAACATTCAGCGGGTGGAACACCTGATTCTTGAAAAAACGAAGGAAAACTTGTCGCCAACTTGCGGAAGAGATGCATCTGTCTGTGGGAACTGTACACACAATGATCAACGAACACATCTTGTGCATTACAGTAACTTGGCTGCCACATCGCCCGTACAGTCCTGACCTCACTCCAAGCTATTTCTCACGTTTGGGCCATTAAAGGATTTCCTGGGAGGCCAGCATTGCAGACGTGAAGCAGGCAGTCACAAGCACTAGTGACACACTAGGTTAAGTGCATTAGTATAACAGGGGATTATATAGAAAAATAAAGGTAGTTTTTACTGTTTTGTACAATTAAAAGTCCTGGTTTCATTTGAACACCCCTCGTATCATATAGAAAACTACTAACAGAGAGCTTACAGCAGTGTTGTCTTAAGGAACTTACAGGACATGGCCAGTGTTTGCCTTCGATGTGCCTGATCCGGTGCATGATGAGGCCATCACAGTCTCTGTAAGACGCTCTACACTGCAGGCACGCGTGGGCTCCGCCTGAGGACTGACTGCGAGGAGCCTTTTTCTGGTTGAAGCGAGCACGTCGGATGGACTCCAGCATAACAGTGCGCCGACTGCTCACAGGATACAACTTGTTTACATTCTTTGAAAAGAGATGACAATTTTTATTCATGAGATTTACTCACTCAGCAAGGCTTTCTTTAGAAATATGCTGCTGTGCAAAGTCTTGGAAAAAAAAAGTTTATACAAAGCTTCAAGAATATGCATATATTAATTATAAGAGCAGTTTAAATGTACTCAGCTGTACCTTTGTCTTTGGTGGCTCTTTTTTAACCTTACAACTTCCTTTGCTGTCTCTGAGCTGTATAAACCTCCTGTTAGTGTTTGACTGCTGGGACACGTCTATATTTTCTTCTTCCTTCTTCACTCGGACAAGCACCCTCTGAGAAGAAGTAGTAGACCTGTTGCCAAGCCCAGCCCAGTGAGGTCCGTTTAACCCAGATGCCTCTGGCGTGATCCTTGCTCTAATCCGGTCTCTTCTGACAACGCCAGGTGATGTGTTGCTATGGGAAGCACTACTGTGAGAGACCGAGCGAGTCAAACAGATGTCCACACTCTCCTCCTCCCTCTTGATTCCACCTGATGGTCGACAAAGGCCGAAGAGAAAACCTTGGTCCAAGAGTTTCACGGGTGGTTTGCTCTGACGTTTACCCAGGTCAATAGCATCACTATTTAGAAAAGGTTGGGTCAGGGGGAGAGGATCTGCTGGCTCTTCTTTTATAACCCTGTACAGTGGATTATTGTAGTGCTCGTGGTTAGTATTGGAAAAATCCCAACCTCGTGTACCCTGAAGATCTGCCGCCTTGTCCTCTGTTCTCTTTCTGGATGCCGTATTCTTTTTGTTCTCTCTGACACTATTTGTTTTACACACTCCACTTATCTGTCTGGACTTTTCCTGGACTGACTTGTTTTGTCTTGCACCTTTGCGCTTGTCTGTGGTCGAACGTCCAACGTTGTAGCGCAGCATGCGTTTTGATTCTGTGGTAGTGATTCTTAGAGAACGGTCTGCTGGTGGAGCACTCTTGCGAGCAGATACGCTGGCGGAAGGGGCTACTGCGAGTCCCCGACTGCGCCGGCTACCATTGTGAGAGGGGGCAGTTTGTGAGATGGCATACTCTTGGGGTTCCTGTTTTGTCTTTGTTGTAGCTTTCTTTGGGGAGGCATGGACTCCTTGCACTTTGACCTTTTCCCTGCCTGGAGGTCGAGGTAATGGTTTGTTTGGGCTGCTAGTACGGTTTCTTAATGGCCGATCATTAAGAGTTCCCCTTGAGTCTTCCTTCATTGATTGGCTGCGTGTAGTCCTAACACTCACATTCTCCACTTGACCAGCTGCATAGTTTTTCCTTTTGAATTTCTTATCCGTGGTGACATGGGGTTCTGCTTTTGTCACTTTCTTCAGAAGATCCATTCTGGTCATGTCACAGAGGGACATAGAGGAGCCGACTCCCACTAAACCTCCCAAGCCAGAGGCAATTCCCCCTAGACTTTGTGTACGGGGTTTGCGTCGGGCTGTCAGAGAGTAGTCACTTACTTTCAACTTCCTAAGTCTCTTTTTCTGCCCCCAGCCAGAGAGCTCTTCTGGACCAGGCACGAGGGACTTCCGCTGCAAGCCAAGGAAACTAAGTAGTCGATATTTTTCCTGAGCACGAGGACTGTGCACTTCATCCTGCGGGACAGCACTGTGCACTTCTTCCTCCTCTGCCTCCTGCTTCACCTTCACTGTGATAACTGAACTTGGCTGAGATCGGGACGGTTGCACAGAGATATCACTTTTTACCCTGTATATCCGCTGATAAGAGGGGGACTTCCTCTTCCTCTTGGAAGAGAGGTCAATTTTGGGTAGAAGCCTACGCAGGGCTAGTGCAGCTCCTGGTGTGGAGCGAAGCAGTCGGCGGGATGGTGAGGAGGATCGAGTGGAAGTAGAGGGAGATGTTTGGATGACTGACGCTAAGGAGCGAGGGGACAATTTCCTTTTGCTGGATGGAGATTTGAAGTCCATAAGTTTCATCCTGCGAGTTGGGCTGCAAGGAAAGCCATTGTCCTCTGTCTGGAGTAGGCACTGGGCAGGTAACCGTTGATCACTGTCGGATTCATCAGTCCCATCTACTACATGTACTCTGCTCTGCAACGTGCTGAAATAGGATGGCCCTGAAGGTCCACCTTGTTCCTGCTCCCTTATTCTTTTAAACCCTGCCATCCTTCCTAAGGGGGACCTTTGATTTCTCAAGGTGTTCATGGAGGAAAGCCCAGTCATTGCAGAGCGTGTTCCCAAGGGATTTAGCAGTTTGGAGGATTGATGTCCATCATCTTGCTCATGCTGTAGAGCACAACAGGCCTCCAGAGCGGGCCACATGCGAAGGTGGCGAGCCATTGCTGCTACCTCGGTCAGTTTGCCCAAGTTCAAAGTCAGGGTGGACGTATAGGAAAACTCAAGCAAAGCTAGTAAGCTCTCTTCACTGAAACCTAAACAGCATACACAATACATGATTAGCAATGAGCAAAACTTAGGACCACTTCATCCTTTTTTAAAATTTATTATTAGTTTTTACATATGGTGCACACAATCAGGCTAACTTCACTCAATTCCAGGAATTTTTTTATTGCAAGAATCACAAGTCTCCGGAAACTTCATATTAAGAGGTGACAAACCCCAAGATGAATTTTCAAAACAAAGTGTTTGAAAGAGCTTACCCGTGAGGTCAACATGTGGCTGAGGTTCAGTGGTGGAGTCCATTTCAGTAAATAATTCTTGGAAATACTCGCTCACAGCTGCCAACACCGCCTTGTGGGCAACAAACGAGTGGCCACTACCAGTTTTCAGTGTGATGTCACAGAACAGTCCAGCTTCTCGTTGGCTATTCAGCTTGCTCAGAACTTCATGACTGTGTGATTTCATGATCTTAGACATGTTCTTCATATTCGAGCACTAAAGCCACAAAGCAGACAAATCATGAATATCAAACACCATATAAAAAATACATGATTTTATATTATGATGCATCATATCTTATATGATATACACATCATCTTACCTGTGCTTTTTCAGCCTGTTTCAGGTGACATTCTTCACAGCCCAGAACAAAGTCTCTGACCTGAAAGTACATTCCTGAAAATGACACACATGGTGGATTAGCAAACATATCACAAAATATGGCAGAACACATATTTACATTTATGCACATGTTTAGTGCAGAGGAGTAGTAACACAGTAGTTTATTTAAATTTTGTCAACGCAATTCACATCAGAAAATGACATACGTTTAATTACAGAACTATTAATAGTAATTAAACCGTGTCATTTTAAAACCCTTACAAATGATTTATTATCTACCAAAAAAAAAAATCACATCAGTGGTCAAATGTAGCAAAAGGGATAAGTGGAAAAAATTTAAACCCCCTTAATTTCTATATGGAAGCAAAAACAGTGTTCATTATCTTACAAATAATTTACAGAAGGCAAGTTAATTACTATTATAATAACCATTTATTGTACTTGTGATAATAAACGGAGATACTTCATTGGGTTGAACCTGACAAAAAAAAATTTTTATTAGAAATGATATTTGTCTTACACTGTCCTAGGGCTATGGAAACCGATGTACTGCATTTTAAACCAAACTACTGGAAATGTATCTTCCATCGACCTCTGACATAATGTCATAGTATTTGAGGGCTCGTTTTTTTTTTTTTTACGGCCCAAGCACTATGACACCAGTCCTATGACGTTATAGTCTAAGGATAATTAATAGTATGTCACAATGGTATTGGTGGTGGCGATGTACTGTGTAGGTGACTGTGGCGCAAGGTGCTTGGGCCCGCTCATCTTTTCTTGCAGCTATATTTGCTATTATAATAACTATCTTTTTTTTTTTTTTCAGCTGTGATAACACCATAACGGCAAGATTATCAGTCCTTAGAATTGATATTTGTTTATCTTCAACTGTTTCGTACTAGGAGTATACAAATTTTTGCTTGTGTCTGTATGCAGCATTTCTGAGCCTTAACCAATGTAGCGCACTACTGGAAATGTATCTTCCATCCCCTCAAACACGGGAAAACTATATCAACTCGGTGCACACTGCTTAGACAGAGAAGATCTGACTAAAATACAGTATGTTCTTATGAAGATCTGATTTGGGGGTTTTGTTCTTTTTCAAAACTGTGCTCGAACACAAAATGTAAAAGTTCCCAAAAGGAAGTGGAAAGCCCATCTCAGCAGGAAACAAGTTTAAAAGTTTGGGGATGAGACTGACTTGGGTCAGTGTTCAGGGCTTGGGTGGACCAGCTCGGTTTCTTCACACACAAATAGGTCACAGCCCAGCCTTTAAGGCGTGTGCATCTGTCGCCCAAGATA
The DNA here is from genome assembly GCA_030522415.1 of Channallabes apus. NCBI lineage: Eukaryota > Metazoa > Chordata > Actinopteri > Siluriformes > Clariidae > Channallabes > Channallabes apus. The sequence goes on from CM060109.1 coordinate 22,475,128, forward strand.
ACTCTTGACAAGAAATGAGACACTCACACGTCACGGACACGATTGTGTCGACACATGGAGATAAAGACATCAGTGACACGCAGGTGGATTTGTTTCTTGTTATTATCCGCTCTGGATTAGTTGATGAATGATATACTGTACCTTCCCACCAGTAGTGCTCTGCGACTAGCCGGTAGGTGTCCTCCAGGGTGTGGTGAGGGATCCCGGGCGTCCTCGCGTGTAAATCCTGGATGGAGTACAGCCGCTTGTCCTCTGCCAGCACCTCGCGGTACTGCACGCAGCCTTGCTCCAACTTTTTACGGTACAACAAACCGCCGATGGTCTCGAAGAAGGGCGACGAAGAGGCGGATGAGGAAGAGGAGGCGCCACTGACGAGGCGGCCGGTGAACTGTTCCTGTCGCTCCCTGGGACACAAAGTGTCATCCGCGGCGTCGCGCGCGCTGTACGTGCACTTCTGCCCGGCCATTTCCGCCGGCTTCCTGGTTCAATCGCTTTTCTTCTTCTGTTGTTGTTTTGTTTCTTTTCCCCCTCTAACTAACGCTATGCTTGTTTATACCCTCTGTGGACATGCATGCAACACAACATGGGAAATAACCTAACCCCTATAAATTAGGGATGCTCCAAAATGTCACTTCAGAAACTTTTCATGATGTGCTCGTTAAAAGGTGCAATAGGGGAATCCATCCATCCATCCGTGTGTGTGTGTGTTTGAAAGACAGAGACAGACTTATGATAAGCAAAACAACTCCATCAGGTCATTGTAGGAGTCCAAACATCAGCCCTCACTCATTCCGGGTCAGCACCGACATCAAACAAATTCCCCAATAACTTTATCCGACTTTCACTGACAATCTGATGCAAATTAAAACCATCACTGTGTGTCCTCTCATCCACATAAGTGTCAATATTAACACCAGAAACCTCTCACTAAATAAAATTATTTTCCCGGGAAAATTAGGGTAAAACCATATTGTAGAAATATATTCGTTCTGCTGTTGCACTTAAAATAATATTAACTATTCTTCAAAAATAAATTAAAAACGACACGCTCTCTGTCTCTGTCAGCTCCAGTTACAGATTCACACATAGCACATGTAGCCTAGCACAGCTCAGCTCAGCACAGAGCCTCTTCCCGTCTCGTGTTAACTTGTGGTTTCTTTAACTCTGTAGCAACATGCTGAAGCTCTCCGTCGCCCAGCATCGGGAGTCCAACGACCTCAACGAGACGGGAGAGGGAGACTTTTTTTTTTTTTTTAAGTGACGGAAATCCAAACGCGGTCCTGCTCTTCTAATGGACCATACGAACGTTCCCGCGACGTAAACTCCAAGCACACGATCAAATAATCCAAATTTTTAAACTCGTCACCTTCTGCTGGTTACGGCTTGTCAACCGAACTTCTCCTCGACGCCCAACACCTCGCCCCTCCCTCCAGCGATGCCTATTAGTAGACTCTTTAAAGAGCCGCTACTACGCGCGCTCCCATTGGTCCACGCGGCTGTCAATCAATCCTGCTCTTACACCCTTACACATTTTTTTCCCTAGATCAAGATAGGTTGTTGACGTCAGCGCTGCCTCATCGAGTGAACCTGGTTAAGTTTATCATTATGGAAATTAAAAGGAGAAAAATAAGCGTCTCGTTTCGTTTAGGTTTTCGATTTCGTATTAAATCTAAATTTTACAGAAGAGAATCTTGCTCACGAAGGCCCTCTCTGTAGTCTACAATGGACGGATTGCAAAGCTTCTTTGATATTATGAATTTATTTAGCATCTGTCATAATCTTCTCTCAACCTCATCACACGTCAATTTAGACTACAAAATCAGGCAATATGTCGACAATGAGATTATATTTGAGTTTAGACACAACCCATTTTTAGGCTACATCATCCCCATATCAGTCAGTTCAAACTAACTGAAATATTACATCATCTACAATTGCATCAAGCATTTCACTTTAAACAGCAATGATCATTTATCTTAAAAACTAAATCATGCTTGAAACAGACTGATTCTCTATACAGAGTGAAAACTGTAGAACTTAAATAGACAATAAAATCCGACGGAGCTGGATTTGAGAGCGTTTCCCCAATAAAATCTATGTAAAAGCTTTGTTATTGACTCAGATGCCACTGCAAGTACTTAATCTCATTAAAAATGTCATAACAATGAAATAGCATATTTTCTCAGCCAATAAATTGTTATATATTGTTTGTAGGCCCTTAGTCACAACATGCAACTCCTCAGTCCTGTAGTTAAAAGAGCTACAGTTGTTTACTTATGAATCTATTCATCAACAATATTTTTCAACATATATATATTTTTAAAGGGCAAAATAGTTTTTAAGCCCTAAACCCCAAGCGGCACAGCAACACAGCCTAGGTTAATCACAAATAAAAAATATATATGTGCTTGTATAAAAGCCTTGCTGGTGTGTGTTAACGGGTAGACTTCAGGCATCAAACTGTGCATTGGGGTTTTCAGATAAAGATGTCAGGTATAACCAAAGTTATCATAACGTTTTTTAACATGTAAATTTTTCCCCTACTAGGATGTGGGAATGAGGTTGCAAATATGTAGAACTTTCAAAATGAGCATATTATTATTATTATTATTATTATTATTATTATTATTATTATTGGTAATAGAAACAACCAAAAACAACCATAAAAACATGTGATCATGTGTATTTGTGCCATTTATTTGCCTATGCGACCCATTTAAAAAAGAAAATTTCTCAGTCGTGTATAGAGTTTTAAGAGCTACCATGAGTAAAGAACATTAATCATCTAAAATGGGATTCAATCAAAAGCTGAATTCCAGAGTAATCAATGGGTGAGAAACAAAAACGAGGGAATCATTTCACACCATTTTTACATACAGAGATTAGTATGTTAATCCTTTTTTTTCTTTACAGTACTTTTTGTATTTTGTTCTACAACTACAACTTGAGTGAGGTTCTTCTTCTTTTTCTTCTTCTTCTTCTTCTTATTATTATTATTATTATGCAGTGCTGGTCCCAAGGCTAGATAAAATTAGGAGGTTTGCATCAGGAAGCGCATCCGGCGTAAAAACCTGTGCAAAGTTGTGTGCGGATCAGATGGTCTGCTGTGACGACCCCTCGACAGGAGCAGCCAAAAACCTAACAACAACATTATTATGAATCTTCTTCTTATTATTATTCATTCATTCATTCATTCATTCATTTTCTATACCGCTTAATCCTGTGTTCAGGGTCGGGGGGGACCTGGAGCCTATCCCAGTAGACTTCGGGCACTAGGTGGGGTACACCCTGGACAGGGTGCCAATCCATCGCAGGGCACACACACATACACACACTCACACACCCAATCACACACTACGGGCAATTTAGGAACGCCAATTAGCCTAACCTGCATATCTTTGGACTGTGGGAGGAAACCGGAGTACCCGGAGGAAACCCACCAAGCACGGGGAGAACATGCAAACTCCATGCACACAGAGACGGGAATCGAGCCTGGCCGGGGAATCGAACCCAGACCCTGGAGGTGCAAGGCAACAGTGCTATCTTCTTCTTCTTCTTCTTCTTATTATTATTATTAGTAGTAGTAGTAGTAGTATAAAACACTGTTAAAAAGACACATCATTCACAGATTCTTGAATTCTGCCTTGTCTGATGCTGAAAAGTCCGAACAACCAGTGTTAAATGTTTAGGAGATGTTTTTATTCTGGATACGAAGATAATTGTTATTCACAAGCATTTATTTAGAGAATAGGATATATTTCTTTTTTTTTTTTTTTTTTTTTACTGTTTCTGTTGTCTTTTATCAGTAAGTCTAAAAGCATATATTCAAGTAACATTTTGCTAAATGGTAAAGGCCACATCTGAAGGTCAGATTGATTTCTTATTCAGGAGTGAATTTCTAAATAATAGAGAGAACCTAGTCATTAGGAGGAGTGATTGTATGGCTAAATCTACAAAGGCTGTGTTTTGCAGAATATAGCTGGGTGTGTGGAGCAGTAAATATATAAATATTACAGGTCTGTAGTTCATTTACAGTAAGTAGTTAAATCATCTAGGACAATGGTTTCTCAGCAGTAAAGGGAAAGGAGTTTGGTGGAAAAAAATGAATGTACTGTACAGTATATACTATTGTAAATAGTCTTTTTTTTTTTTTTAATAATGACATTCTCTCATACAATTAAAAATGTACTTTTCTATTTAATTGGGTATGAAGCTAGGGAAAGGGATTTTGCACAGTGGTAATACTGTAGATGTGTTACCTAATACACCCCTAATATAATAGTTTTTGTCTGACACTACAACCGTAGATGTTGACATTATCATTGTAAAATGAATTAACTATATGTTTAGGTGATGTATCCAAACTTGACACAAGACACCTTTGCCATTTTACCCTGAGCCACCAAGGAAGTTACCCTCAGTGTACTTTAGGTATTTCAAGTCGGTTGTACCAGTATTAATATTAACTAATATAAGTCAGGTGCAAATTTTTAATTTGTTGAATTTTATTAATTATTCATTTGACCTCTTATATGAAACAAATTATTTTAAGCTGCTATTTTAAGCACTGTTGCATGTGCGTTTTTCATGAAGGCACTCTTGTTACTGGATTGATGTACATTCCTTCGTAATAAAATATATGATGTCCTTTCAAGGTAGATCTCACTGTGGTATTATGTCAAATGTCTAAACAAGACGATCATGTTTAGCTGAGACATTTGTGTTTGTTTATTGGAGGGATTTTGCTGATCACTCTCAGAGGCCTTACAGCCTTCAGGCTTTTGAAATACACTATATGACCAGAGGTTTGTGGACACCTGGCCATCCCACCCATATTTGCTTGTTAAACATCACATTCCAGTTTTCTGTTATAATAAACCCAGACTCTCTTACGAAGGCTTTCCACTATGCAGGAGGGTGAAAAGTAACTAGGCATTAAAATTGGTAATAATGTCCATCTTTCTAATACCAGTTTATTAAAACAAATTGTACATGTACTTTATTGCATAGTAAACTTTGGCACCGGTGGCGTCAGCCAGTTCCTTCAAACGGCCAGGGATGAAGTCTTCTGAAGTAAGTTGTTTGGGATATTGCTGAGAACCTCCTGAATCTGTGTGCCTCCAAGTACTGTATTCCTCCATGTGCAAGGCTTTGTCCCATACACCTCATCTTGCATAGCCCCACAGGAAAAAATCACATGGGGTGAGATCTGGACTTCCTGAAGACCATTCATGTCATCCACGTCGTCGCTGCCAAAGTCCTGGAAAATGCTGGTCTAAACACATAAGAGCAAAATGGGGTGGTGCACCATGGGTTGGTGCTCCAGTAATACTACAAGTTCTATAGCCATTAACTATTGCCTAGTTAATTTTCACCCGCCGTATATTTTGGAGTCTAGATGTGGAGTTTTGTGCTCATTCAGCCACATAAGCATTAGTTAGGATGGGCTCTAATGTCAGGTGAATAGCCTGAATGCAGTCAATATTTCAGTTCATCCAGAAAGTATTCCGTATGGCTGAGGTCAGGGCTAGTCAGTCTCAAGTCTACACCATCCTTGGCAAACCATTTTTTCATGAAGCTTACTGTGCACGCAAGGGCAATCTCATGCTGAAACATGTTTGGGCTCCTTAATTCAACTAAAGGGGAAATTGCTACAGTACTGCATACAAACACATTTTAAACAATTTTGTTTAAAGGGCATCCAATGTAAAACCTGTGCCAAAGTTGTGTGCGGATCTGACGGTCCGCTGTGGCAACCCTGCAAAGGGAACAGCTGAAATACAAACAACAATTGTAAAATAGAATACTTTACATTGAATATATTATGTAATGTATACAATATAACACAGTATTATACTGTATCCTGCAGTTAGTATACTGCTTAGTCAAGTGACTACCAGCCAGTTAAATTCATTTGAGGATACAGTTACCTCAGAAAAAATATATACTCAGTTATTTTATTAATTTTTTATACTTAACCTGTGTTAACTTTTTGTAGTTAAAGCTCAAATACAGAACAGGTACATTCGAGAGAAAAGGAAAAGTGTTCCTACTATCTAAAACCAACCATGGTACTGTACTGTACTGTACTGTATGTATGACAGGTTCTTGTCGTATTCATAGAAGACACCTTGTGAAAGTACAGAAAACATAAGCATAGTTAAGAGTATAGCATAGCTATATGTGTTAACATTGGGTGGTTAAAGCACATTAGGGATGAAAGAAAAGGCTGTAAAGCAATCCAATTCTTAACCTTTTGAGTGCATGGTAAATGCATTAAAGGCATAACTAGATTACCAGCACAACCTAGTCTCTATAACGTATTAAGCTGCAGACAGCCATGCATGACTGAATCATTGTGTCGTATATATACAGTACATATTTTTGAATTTCCTATGCTCAGAGCAGCAATGAAGTTATATGAATTACTATGTGAATCCTGTCTGTCCTAACACCCCATACCTGAGTGGATAAAATCTTAGGGTTGTGTAATGGGTACCGTATACATACAATAGTAACATGAACATGTATCCATAATTTGATGCTGGATTTAAAAAAACAACAACCTCCAATTACTTTAGTTATGACACTCATTGTTATATATTATGCTCCAACCTCAATTTAGACTGGAATAAGCTAGTTCATAAGCTAGTAATAGACCTCCTATGATCAGCAATCAACAATGGATTATTGCAACCCAGCAGTTCATGGTGCTGTGACTGGAGCAGTGTCTTACCAGTTCTCTGTGTTGATGTCCAGAGCTTTCATGTCGCGCTTGCAGACGTCTTTGTACCGCAGGTGGAGGCAATCTTGGTGTCTTTTTCTGGGAGCCAGCTTACGTTCTTGGGGAAAACGTTCTTGGGCATCCGGCCATCTTGCCTATGGTCCACATGGCCAAGCCAGCACAGTCTGTGTTGTCTGAGCAGCATGTACATGGTAAGGGTGGCCAGCATGGGCCATGGACTGAGCATTGGGCATTTTATTGTTCCTTCTGATGCCGAAGATGTGATGAAAGCATCACATGTAGAAAATTTGGTCTTCTTCAAGTTGTTAGTCAGACCAAAGTCTTTGCAGGCTTGGGAGAATCTGTCCATTAGACACTGTAGATCTTGTTCAGTATGTGAAGCGACTGCTGCGTTGTCAGCAATGAGCATATATCTGATGGTCCAGCTCACCTTGGTTTTTGCTCTTGCTGTGTTGTAGAGTCTGCCATTCAATCTCAGGTGGAAGTACACCCCTACAGTTGAGGTTCCAAAACCTTGTTTCAGAAGCAGGGAGAAGAGGATGTCAGGGTTGGAGCAAGGACGCAGCCTTGCTTCACACTGCTTTTAATTTCAAAGGGTTTGGACATGCTACCCTCATATTCAATGGCTGCCTTCATAAAATCCGGGAAAGATTTGGTCACTCTGTGTAGCTTCAGGGGCATCCAATTTTCAGAAAAGCCCATCCTGGCTAACCAGTTCAAAGATCTTGGTTAGATTTATGAAGGCAACATACTGTAGAGGGGCTTCTGTTGTTCCCTGCACTTCTCCTGTTGGCAGAGGGATTAATGCATTCCTAATTAATCCATAGTGTATTTATTTCAGCATAAGTACCATGTTTTAGGATTTTGTATTATTATTCAGTAATCTTCTATACCACTTATCCTGTACAGGGTCGCAACTGAAATACCTGGGAGGAAACCCATCCAAGCAGAGGAAAAACATGCAAACTCCATGCACACAAACCTGAGGCAGGAATGGAACCCTTGACCCTTGGCCCTACTACATACAGACTAGTGCTAACCACTACACCACTGTGTCAATGAATTATTAACACAGTCTAATTTGATTAAAAGTCCTGTTGACCACACCACCTGTTTGTGTTCACTAGATAATTTTAACCTCACGCATTCTCAATTTTTTTTTTTAGCTTTTTAGTAAAATTAACTTTTGCTGTGCTACTTTGTTTTACACAATTGAATTAACCCACAATTAAAAATGCCATGATGATGGCTGTTATTTAATAATGATGTCATCTCTTTAGCTTAGCTATAGCTAGAATAATAAAGCTAAACCCGCTATAATATCCATGTGACTAGAAATTGCATCATCCCTTAAAGATTTTATTCCCTAAATAATCTACCCTATTTATACAGTGGTGTCCAAAAGTATTGAGCAGAAAGTAAAATTTAATGGTTTATGACATTTAATGACTATTTTTTAATAGGGATTACAGGATATTAACACTAATTTGTGCATTTGTGCAATGAAATTGCTGTACACCAATCAATATTTAGTATGAAGTCCTTTATTCTTTAAAACCTCCTGGATCCGAGTCAATAAAGATGGCTACTACTGTACTTTCTTCACCATTACCCACACTTTTTCTATGGGGTTTAGGTCTGGAGTTACGTCAGGCCATAGATCCTGAAGCTGAAATACATTGTCACGTATTTTTTAAAATTGTTTTTCACACTAATTCACATATTTTCTACACAGAGAAAACTAATGTTGTCTTAATACTTTTAAACACCATTATATGCCCTTTTCCAGAGAAACAGCTCATGTGGATATTAGTTAAAAATATTATCAGTCAAAATATCATCACTCTTGATCCTTCTAGACATCTCAGCAGCCATCAACACATTCACCCAAAAATGCCTTTATAATTCCACGAGTCTTGGAATTACTTGTCAAGCATGACAGAAGATTGTTTCCTAGCTGGAGGGATACTCATATCATATGACATGAAAGGGATTCACATGTGCTTCATGCAGACATCACTGGAAACTCACAAGGGTCAGTGCTGGGCCCTCTTTTGTTCTCTCACTGTACCTGTACTTATACCATGATTACACACAGCTCAACTTTTCCTTCCCCACCTTAAACACTCATATTTTGGCTCATATCTCTGTATGTTTGACCAACAGTGTCTGAAAACATCATCTAACAGTATAGAAAACCTAAGCATAGTTAAGTTAGCTAGCCTGTTTTAATGTTGGCTTTTCCTTTTTTTAGAATCTGAAGAAACCAAGAGAAAATTCTCTTGTTTGTATTTTTTAAGCCATTAGACCCACTGAACTTAACCTATAACTTCTGATGATAATGATGATGATGATTATATTTTACATACTGATGGACTTAGTCTTCCTTGGCTGTATGAAAGGCAGCATTGCATATTTACTGTGATAGTTTTGTAGTGCATATTTGATCTCGTGTGTCATGTAATTCTAGTACATAGGTTTAATACTTGTTTGCGTTTAAAGTTTCCTGGCAACACCAGGTTTCTATGAAACCATAATTCTGAACTGTGCTTCAGAATTTATCTGCCTGCATTAACATTGAATTCCTATAATCCGACTCATGCTTTAAACACTGGAATCATTGGAAAGGACAGGATAAGGATGACATGTTTACATCCTATTGGCTCGGACAGCAATACAGCCTGCAAGCAGTGACTTCATGGCAGGACTGCCCAAATGTTTTGACATATTGTTGCTCACCAGGAACATAGAAAATTGAGACAGGGAGACTGTGGCACAGCCTAGATTACTATCAACACTGCTGATAATAGCTTAACCTTTTCTAATGCATATGTGGTGCATAATGTGTATATATGGATTCTGTATAGAAAAGCAGTTAAAATTCTTGTTTTAATGTGCAGAATAATCAGACACTATTGGAAAACTGGTAGGGTGCATGAGAATAGGATGCATAATGATGTTAAATCAGAAGCAGAAAACAAAGCTACACTGCAATATTTATTTAGCACAGAACGATCAGGAGCTGACCTTACCATTTAATTACACATAGACAGACTTACCTTAATAGTTGATTTAAGTCTATGGCATTTACTATGAAAGAATGTCTGTCAATGTGCAATATTGTGCTATGGACCTAACATAATCAGATGACTAATAAACAGAACATAGCAAAGATACATAATGTTATAGTAAGTATTATTGAACGAGAATGGGGAAGTTTGCTGAACAAAAAAAAATGGCCAATAATTTTATCATAATTTTTTCCCCAGTAGTCAGAAAATGTTTCATTGCTGTTTCTGTAATGCATTTCCTGCTGCATGTGTAAGGGACACAGTGGCAGAGATGTCTATAATGGGGTGGAATATTTGTATTTGGGTTGAACTGATAGAATGCATTAAATAAAATGTGGGAAATGGTATCTTTGTAAAATTCATTTTATTTTTCCACCTAAAAGTTATAACAGTAAAACCATCAAATGTCCAAAAGCAGCCCAGGACTACATAGTGACCAAGGACTGTTCATATTCAGAATGTAAACTGACCATATGTTTTTGATATTTTATTCTTGATAACACAGTTAAGGCATTTTCTTTCAAATCCTCTTTGCTTATTATGCTTATTATGCTTTTCTAACAGGTTTAACAGGTTTGTTTTTCATTCACTATCAGGTCAAAATCATCCCAAATAATCTCTTTTGGTTGTAGTTTAAATGACAGCAAAGGTCATGTATCCTACTGTATATGAGTTAACTATTTACTATATAATGTCATTCTTAGAATGATGGCAGTAGCACGCTGGCACTTGGTGTTTCCTGGAGAGTCTACACCATGACCATGCCCAGGAGAAAGTAATTACTGAAGACAAATAAATTTCACTCATATAGTATTTAATATCATGAGCATACTTGTGATTAAAAATGTATGTGTGCATTTATAAGATACACAACACATTATTATTATTTTATTACCCCAGAGTGGTGTTGGTGGACACTGAGGTTGAGTTATGAGCAATAAGTTAAATAATAAGAAATGCACACATATTACCCGGCACTGTGGTGTAGTGGATGTCACCTTGCAACTAGAGGGTCCGGGTTCGATTCCCGGCCAGGCTTGAGTCCCATCTCTGTGTGCATGGAGCTTGCACGCTCTCCTTGTGTTTGGTGGGTTTCCTCCCACAGTCCAAAAACCTGCAGATTAGGCTAACTGGCATTCCAAAATTGCTCATAGTGTTGTGTCCTCTGATGGATTGGCACCCTGTCCAGGGTGTACCTCATGCCCTAAGTCTCCTGGGATAGCCTCCAGGCCCCTGCGACTCTAAATACAGGATAAAGCAATATAGACGATGAGTGAGTACACATATTCTCCACTTTATTTTTATGCAATGATCTAATCAGTCAATCATGTGGGAGAATTGAAATGCAAAAACATCATGAAAGAGTTTCAGTTAATTTTTATCAGGCATCAGAATGAAGAAAAATTGTGATGTCTGTGAGTTTGATCATGCCATGCATAGAGTTTTCACAGGATGGTGCGAAACACAAAAAACACTGAGTGAGCGACAGTTCTGAGAATGCACAAGACATTGAGACATTGTGGTCAGTGAGTGACAATAGCAGAAGACAGCATCAGGTTCTACTCCTATCAGCCAAAAACAAGAATCTGAGACTATCTGAGAGGATTTTTATACTGTTATAGCCCATCCACCTCAATTTTTGCTCTCCATGGTTGTATTGTAAAGAGTGCTTATTGCAATTACTCACTCACTCACTCACTCACTCACTCACTCACTCACTCACTCACGGTCTATACCACTTAATCCTGGATCCAGGGTCATGGGGGGCCTAAAGCCCATCCCAGGAGACTTAGGGCATGATGCAGGGTACACCCTAGACAGGGTGCCAATCCATCAAACGGCACACACACTCACAAACCACAGGCAATTTGGGAACGCCAATTAGCCTAATCTGCATGTCTTTGGACTGTGGGCGGAAACCGGTGTACCCAGAGGAAACCCACCAAACAGTGGGAGAACATGCAAACTCCATGCACACAGAGGCGGGAACTTAGCCTGGTCGGGAATCAAAACCGGACCATGGAGGTGCAAGGCGGCAGTGCTATCCACTACACCACCATGTTATTGCAATTATCATAATTAAAATGACCAGTCTGCTGGCTTCTTTCTCTGATCTCTCTCACCAGCAAGGTTTTTCAGTTTGCAGGCCCTCTACACATTTTTTTTTTTAATTGCTTTTGTTTTTTGCACAATTCTGTGTAACTGCAGAGTGTTGTCTATAAATCCATGCCCCTATGGACAAATCACCCCTGGTATAGATGACCTGAAAGCAGTGTGACAATAATCATCTTCTATACCGCTTTATCCTGTACTCAGGGTCGTAGGGACCTGGAGCCTATCCCAGGAGACTTAGGGCACGAGGCGGGGGGCACCCTGGACAGGGTGCCAATCCATCGCAGGGCACACACATACACACACTATAGGCAATTTGGGAACGCCAATTAGTCTAACCTGCATATCTTTGGACTGTGGGAGGAAACCGGAGTACCTGGAGCAAACCCACCAAATATGGGGAGAACATGCGAACTCCATGCACACAGAGACGGGAATCAAGCCTGGCCGGGAATCGAACCCGCACCCTGGAGGTGCAAGGCAACACTGCTTAATAACTATACTGTACATTAATACCAATACAATTAGAAATAGAAGATTTAAAAAGACATCTTGTACAAAATAATAAAGGCCTGGAATTGGGTACCAACACAACATTCAGTTGTTATTTGAATATTGTCTGTTCTTAAATAGTTTTTGCCAGAAAAGTATTATCCAGTATATTTGCAAAACCCATCAAGCACCATGATGGAACGGGCTCTCATGAAGAACATCCTGGGAAAGCAAGACCAAAACTTACCCCTGCTGCAGAGGAGAAGTTCATTTAGAGCTACCAGCACCAATTTACAGCATCTCAGATTATAGCCGTTATGAAGGTTTTACAGAGCATAAGTAGCAGACACATCTCCATATCAACTGTTCAAATGAGATTAGTGCATATTTTAGATGCCTTCAGCTTTGTTTTTCAATGTCGAAAGAAAAAGAAAAAAAATCAGGAAAGACCATGGAATTATAAGGCATGTCTAAATGTTTGTCTGGTAGTGTAAGTAAAAGCTTCTTCTATACAAACTAGAGTGCATATAGGACTAACTAGAAATAACGGATGGGGAATTTATGTATAAAACTATGGTATCTTTGCTTTTTTTGGATAGCTGGTGATATATGAATGAGAATGGAAAAATCTTAAATAGGCTCAGTCCCTCAGCTTATGGTCCATGTCCAGCAATGAATCATCAGTGCATTTTAGTTGTCCCTTTAAACGTAGCTCTAGCACATTTACAAAGCACGTAGGAGTAGATTCATGCAACATAATAGGTACAATTATAATAAAGGCTCTAACAGCTTGTTAAAATGGATGCTTCTCACAAATGATGGTGGAATGAAGGCAAGAGGCATGTAGTAAATTAACGTATGACTGCTGAGGCTGTTCCTGACAAACTCATCTCTTCCAACAAAAACGTCACCAACCCCCCCAACATACACACACATACTGTACGCAGTGTGCATCACACAGACTGAGTCATACTGTAGTTGCCCCCTTACACCAACTCACATTTCATGCAATATATTAATACACTATATGGTCAAAAGTTTGTGGACACCTTACCAAAGATCTACAAATTACAGGTCATACAGGCCCTAAAAGCTTTCCAATATGTTGTTAGTGTTCTCTGAATATCATGCCACAGTGTATAGAGTTTCTGCCTCACAGCTTCAGGGTCCCTCTTGGTTCAACCCTGAGCTCGAGTTACTATCTGCCTAGAGTTTCATGGTTTCTCTGTTTCTGCATGATGCCTTGCAAAAGACTGGATCCACCATCACATTAACTATTTGATACAGCGGCATGGTGGCTTAGTGGCTAGCACCGTCTCCTTTCACCTCCAGATTCAAATCTCACCTCCGCTCTGTCTGCGGGCTGTGTAAATGTTCATCCTGTCCATGGCGGGTTTCCTCTGGCTACTTTGGTTGCTGTCCACAGTCCAAGGACATGCAGTGTAGGTTGAATGGCAAAATTGCCTGAATAGGTGTGTGCACATTCTTGCCCCGCAATGAATTGGGACCTCATCTAGGATTCCCCATGGTGGGCACCAGACTCCCTTCGACCCTGCACAGTAGATAATGTATTGATAATGGATGGATATGCTATAATCGTTTTATTGCATATCATACTCTGTATGGCTGTAAATGTGACAAACTAAATTTGAATTTGAATTTGGATATTCTTCTTCAGGAACTGATATGTCTTGGGCAGGTCACTGGAGATCATATACACACACTTCTTTAGGCACTTTGAATTAACCAATCCATATACTTGCATTTTTTTTTTCATTTTGGTCATTCCCCTTATATTTTTTATACCATGCAGAATGACTCCAAATGAGAGAGAGAGAGAGAGAGAGAGAGAGTGTGTGTGTGTGTGTGTGTGTGTGTGTGTGTGTGTGCGTGTGTGTGTTTGTGCGTGTGCGTGTACCCTGCGATGGATTGGTGCCCTGTCCAGGGTGTACCCAGCCTAGTGCCCTAAGCCTCCTTGGATAGGTTCCAGGTCCCTGCGACATATCTAACCTGGTTGTTTATTTAGCACTTTTTTAAGGCTGCTTTACCCTGAGCAACAAAGTGTGCTATGAAAGTAGAATATAGTCAATACCTTCAGAACGTTAACCCTTAAAATTACAGAGAAAATGCAATGTGATGTCTTTCAAAATGTGTTCCATGTGGAATATTTGGTCTGTGTTATATTACCTGTTCTCCTTAAAGGACCAATGGGGGTGCGCTCTTATGAGTTAAACCAAAGACAATATAGACATGCTATGCAAAATATGTGGTGTGTGTATTTTTCGTCCATGGCAGCTATTCAATTTTGAATACAATAATAAATTTTTTTTATAAATAAGTGGATAAAAAAAATCAGATGCCCAGCAAAATGTATAAATGCAACAATGTCTAAGAGGTTAAAGATCAAGATATTGGCAGCATTCTGAAGCAATGGTAACCTTAGCAGTGATGTGGATTACTAAATGGGTGTAAAGTCCACATGAGATAACTACTGCACCACATCACCGTCCATGTGATTACCATACACTGCAAAATGTTTTCCAAAGACAAAAAAGCTGCTGCTAATAAAAAAGTTAAATTACTTGAAAAGGATATAAACATTCATCTTAAATTGTACAGGACATGTTCCTAATCCTGGAGTACACACTGTCCTTTTGCATTTTAGGATTATTTGGATCATATGTATTAGTATGCAGCATGAGAAAATACTAAAATGTGTAACCATAGGGGTCATTAAAAAAAAAAGAAAGGTATTAAAAATAATTTATAGCTTTGGCAATGATAAGTTTGTTTATCTAGAGAAACACCATACAGCCAAAAGATTGTGAACTCTTGACCACCCAAATGAAGTTTATCCCCAAACTGTTGCCAAACAAGCAAACAATTGTCTAGGATGTCTGTATGCTGCAGCATTATGATTTTCCTTCACTGGAACTAAGAGGCCTAAACTTCTTCCAGCATGAAAAAGCCCCAAAGTGAAGTCCATGAATTGTTTGTCAAGGCTGGTGTAGAAGAATACAAATGGCCTAGAGAGAGCCCTAAACTTATTTACCCAATGAGCACTTTTTGGGATAAACTGAAATCTTGACCTTTTCGCCCAACATCAGTACCTGGTTTTCCTAATATTGTCCTTCTGTGATTGATAGGCAGATGACCATAGCCATGTTGTTAAATCCTTCCCAGAACAATAGAAGATTTAAACTCTGACCCCCACCAAGAAAAAAAAACAGCTGGGATGACAATCTTTTGACCATATACTGTATTGATGAGAGCAATAATTGAGCGGGCTGTCTGGGAGGGTCAGGACTGATGTCAGCCTGTTCAAAGAATATGAATGAGACTGAAGGCTAAAATATACAGAGACGGCATGAAGGCGGACTCCAATGTTTTTTCTTTCTTTTTAAAATGTGGAAAGTGGGTCATCCATCAACATGCAAACTGCACACCCACACACTGGGGGCAACATTCAAACCACTAACCTTTGAGGTGCTAACTGTGCCACCGTGCCACCCAAATGAGTTAACCTTGCTAAATGACTTACAAGGTCATGAAATCTTTAACTCCACAGGTACGCTACTAGCAGTCAGGGCTCACAGGAATAATTTGTTAAAAAGGGTTCTTTGAAGGTTCACTGGAAAAAAGGTAAGAGCAATTATCCTTAGGAAAAAAACTAACTCAACAGATAAACTGAAATTGATGGAGACAGAGGGCCTCAATTATCAGCCCTTTAAAGAAAGTTTTTTAGGTCTACCCTATGAAACCAAATGTAAAAAAAATATCATACACTAAGTGTAAATACACTAAATGCTGCGCGGCCAGTGTACCTCTTACCATAGACACGGCTTAACACTGGCTTCTTTTGAAGGGTGTCATTACTTTTGTTGATGTGAATTGCTAGCGAATGGCTAGCCCCATTTGTTTTAAACAAACACGTCAGTAATATTAGATGACTGCATATGATAAAATACTCGTCAAACTTACACATTTAATTAAAATAAAGAAGCAATTCCAATTTACATAGAAAATTGCAGTAGCTCATTACCAACATGATTAGAAGCCGACCACTAGATTTAATCATTGAGCATCCTTATACGCTTTATTAGGAGCACCTGATAAAATTGGAGGTTAAGTCCCCAACAATGGAAATTTGGTGGTCATGGGGTTTAAACCTGGGACCTTCTAAACTGTAGTCCAGTGCCTTAACCACTGATCCCGATTATCTACTCTTGGGGCAGCGGTGCAGCACATAAACCTGTGCAGAGGTCAGCCTGATAAATTCATATCAGACTGTGGGAAAATGTGATCTTGGTGATTGTGACCATATGATGATTGTTGGCACCAGACAGGTTGTTTTGAGTATTTCTATGTCAAGCTCCACTTCTGTCAGCCAAAAACAGGAAGCTGAAATTGGCACATGCTCAACAAAACTGCATAACTGAAGCCTGGTCTAATGAGTCTCAATTGATGCTCAATTGAGGCACACAGAGGAAGGGTCAAAATTAGGCATCAACAGCATGAATCCCAACCTGCCTTGAGTCAACATGCTGCATGATGGTGTACGCATGGCACACACACAACACACTCATTCACACACTATAGGCAATTTGGGAACACCTCAATTGGCATGTCTTTGGACTGTGGGAGGAAACCCATCAAGCAGAGGTAGAACATGCAAACTCCAAGCTTACAAAACTAGAGGCGGGAATTGAACCATCGGTCCTGGAGATGCAAAGCCGCAGTGCTAATGACTAAAACACTGTCGCCATTTTGGGAGCGTTTTTAATAATTATATTATAGTCTCATAGTGGCCCTTCACATTACTGCTTTTTATTATTATACTTTTCCCCCCCCTGATTTTCTCCCTAATTTAGTCGTGTCCAGTTCCTTCCCGTCACTAGGAGGCGCCCACATTAAGGCTACTACCAGTCAGTCAGGCGGGCCGAAGACCATTACGGGTTTCCTCTGACGCCAGCTGACCGCATCTTTTCGAACGGCTCGCTCACGCACCACTGGGGGCGGCATAACACACTCTGAGGACAGCGATATCTGCTCCTTCCACAGCTGTCACTCATTTGTTTGTTCCACACTCTAAACTATGGTGTTCATTGGCTCTGTTGAG
The DNA here is from genome assembly GCA_030522415.1 of Channallabes apus. NCBI lineage: Eukaryota > Metazoa > Chordata > Actinopteri > Siluriformes > Clariidae > Channallabes > Channallabes apus. The sequence continues at coordinate 22,492,667 of CM060109.1, forward strand.
TTACATGTATAGCCACACCCACCTTGAGGGAAAAAATGCTAGATTACTGTTATATTAATTATTCTCCTTTATCAGAAAAGCATCAGGGTCTGGGTAGAACAGTCACACAGTCTGAATTCAGACCGCTGTTCGTTATTTTGTGATTCCTGTTTTAATGGCTACACCCAGCATGAAAATGTTCAATATCATAAAGCAAGTGTTGCCTCAACCTAGTTTTATGAACATGACAATGAGTTCAGTGTTCTCCAGTGGCTTTCCCAGTTACCAGATCTAAATCCAACAGAAGACCTTCGGGATGGTATAGACGAGGGGATATGCATCCTGAAAACGCACATGGAAAATCTATACCAAGATAACATGGACCAGAATCTTTTCCAACGACTTGAGAAATTCAGGTCATGAAGAACATAGATAGGTTTAAAAGCAATGAGATGTCCTAGTCAGGACTAGTATAGTGTTTGTTATAAAGTGCTTGGTGCGTGCTCATAAATTTGTATCCAGTTTGATAAATGACGACCAGTGACTCGATTTTTTTAAGTTTGAGGGTGGAAGACAGATAATAGGCTAAGTAATCTCTAACAATAGCTTGTTCATTCTGTTACTATAAGAATAAATAACTTCTATTAGGGGAAAAATACTAAGTCTGTCCAGAAGGAAAAAGGGCGAAGATTGATAAGTAATTTAATGAATAATTAATTCAACAAAGATTGAATCCAAATACAGTCTCATAGGTGGAAGTAGCCTCATCACTTTCATTCTTTAGAAATTCAGTTTAACAAAAACTCACACAGACAAACAACCCCATTCTGAAACAGAGGCTTCCACATTTCACACCGTCTATGGTTTGTTTGCCACCACAATTCTAGTGCCCATTTCATTTTCTGAGCAGTTGAATCAGCATGTTCTCAAGCAGCTGCTTCGGGTGTTGCTGCAAACAAGACAATACAACCTGGCCACAGAAAACAATCATATTTCTCACACACACACACACACACACACACACACACACACACACACACACACACACACACACAAGTCTTCGTAATCGGTGCTTAACATCAATAATAAACAGTTTAGCGTTGAACTGAACTGATTGACAACAATTTAGAAGTGATTTCTAAACTATAAGTAATACACGACGTAAATCTTTTAACAGTATAAATATCCAAGTCAACAAGCTCGACCAAAATGAAAAAGAAAAACATGCATCTTGTTCCCTTATGGTCAAAACACAATGAAGGGTTTTGGTTCAATTTTTTTTTTTTTTTTTAAGTAATTGTGTCCAGATACACACATTCCTGGATACTTTTTAAAGAAGCTCATGCAGAGATGAACACAGTGGGAGAAGGTTTAGTTGTTAGTCAAGAATCCATGGGCTTGGTGCTGGACTCCACTGATGGCTCATTGCTTGGAGGAGAAGTGCTGCTGCTGCTACTCAGACCTGAAGCTTCATCAGTTTTAGGCCGCTTGGATTCGGGAGGCTTGCACACTGGATCGTTAGAAGGAGACGGTCTCTCTAAAATGCGAAATGGGAGCCGTTTGTTACTTGTACGCTCTGTAATAAATACTACTTACAACAAACAATAGCATGACGTGTTTTAAAGAAAATAATACAAAAACCAGATCTGAGCTATGAGTTACTGCATATAGCAACCATTCTGAAAGAGACTGACCATGTTTGGCTTTCTCGGTGGAGGATGGAGCGACAACATTCTGCAAGGAAGCTGGAGCTCTGGGTGTAAGTGATGTCAGAGAAATTCGCCTGCATGAGCAAACAAGAGCAAGAGGCCAGCGTTAGTGTCATTTCAGTATACATGCACACACCTTTAGCTTGCTTCTTCAGAACTATGCACAGACCTGTAAAACAGGATCCACAGGGAATAGAGGCCTACATGTTGTCCAAGTATGTTTAAACTATTCATTATACATTATGGATATATATATTAAAAAAAAGACACACTTTGTTTAGCAATAATGCAGTGAGAATGGGGACAAATAATACGTACAAAAGGAAAACCACAACGTAAACTTATCAGCCCGATTATACAGGAAATCAATTGAAGATGTAGTCACTGCTAAACTTTTAAAACCTTTTATAGATTTGATTGCATAATTTAAACATTTTAAAATAAATGCATCTAAAATGCATGGAACAAATCCTAATAGCAGGGAGTTGAATAATGAGGAAGTATCTTCTAACACTGCAGGACCTCAAAAAGGGAACAGTGTATAATGTCTTCCCAAATTACATGTACACCTGCACATTGCGAAAGCAGCGTTTTAATTCAGACCATCACTATTATAATACCCGATGCCTAAATTATTCTCCAGTCATGATGTGGCTAGCGATGGGTAACAAACTTTGATGGCATAGATGGACTTGCTTCAAAACGATCTGGTATCAAACTATGCTTTTTGAATTCAGTACAGAATCGTGATACCTACGGAGTAAATCTGATCAGTATCTGTGAGCCAGTAAGCATGCCGCACACGTCTTCAGAGATGGCATTTTGGGAGGCTTGACTACAATCTGTGTCACACGTCAGGTGTTAAAATGTCCAGGTGGATCAAAGGTGTGACTCAATACCATCCTTGCTAATTTTATCCATGCACAATGCAATGTACAGTATACAAAGACAGCAGACAGAGAAGACAACAACCTTAATGAAGCTTGAATGTGTGTGGAATAGATTTAAGAGCAGAAAGTGAATGTAAACCTCATTTACATGTAGGGTAGGAACCGTGAAGGACAAATGCTTTGTTCATTAGATTTCTAAAATGTTACTACTTGTAATATTCAGTTAACTAAAGAAAGAAGTCATCTCTCCCTCTTTTTCTCCTTAGTCAAATGAGTCTGTGAGGGCGTGGATTACACAAGGATCAGAATCCTGCAGTGATGTAAAACACAGTGGTGCATGATACACTGTAAAGTTTATTTCTGGTGGTGGTGATGGATGGGTAGAAGGCTGTTTTACTGGAAAAAAAATCCTACTGATTTTCTACAAGTTTGGTTATGTTATGACAGGACTCGCTTTGTAAATATACCAAGGAGCTGAAAAAATAAACTAAATTAATTTACTGTAATATTTAATGTCTTTTTTTTTATTGTATTGTTGAATGGTGTATAGCGATATGATACAGCACCCAAAATACTTTTAAAGCGGTTCAATGCTGCCTCCATTGTTCACGGAACATGGATAAAATGGCGCATATGAAACAAAAACCTCTGGACAAATCAAAGACATGCTGATTCGAATAGGACGAAAATCACAGGACCTTAGTAGGTCATTTGGGGGCGATTTTTACTTCGCAAATCACAGACATGGCCGAATCACAAGGGATTAAAATCACAGACAACATCCTCAATTATTACAAATGACTAGAGTGGGCAAAAAACATGGTTTGCCAAAGTTAGACCTCAGCCCCATTAAACACCTTTGGCATGAAATGGAACAACCAGACATCACTTGATATTAGTGCCCGGCTTCATTAATGCTCTTTAAAAAATTGTGGAAAAACCTTCCAATAAAAGTGAAACAGCAAAAGGACAACTTACTCCATATTAATTTCCATGATTTTGGAATGGGTAATATGTATCAGGTGTCCACCTATTTTCGGCCACAGTGTGCAATTTGGGAGGGGTAAAACTTTACAAGTCTGTTGTCCATTCTAAAATGATCACAGTATCTGCAAAGACTACAGGACACTGAGAACCCTGCAGGGATGCCATCTGCAGGGTGCCAAAAGTAACAGCCATTCAGAACTGTTACTTCGAAGACAAAACTGAAACCAATCTCTTGCACACACACATACCTGCTGGATTATGTAGTAAAAGTACATTTAAAAAGACACCGTAAGACCTCTTACCTAGGGGTGGGTCCTTTAGGCGTTGTGGAGTTTCTGGGACTGATGGGAGCAAGTGGAGTGCTGGAGGTACTTTGGGTAGTTTTGGGAGTAAGCGGTCCCCGACTGGCCAGAGGGGTGGACGGGGCAGATTTGGGCGTGCTCTGACTGCTGGAGGGAGGTGCAGTGGGTGTGGCAGGAGATTTTGGGGTACTGGGCTTGCTCCATCCCTCCAGTGTGTTGAGGGTAATGCGCCTGGGCTGCGATTTGCTCTTCAGGCTTTGCGGTGTTCGTTTCTCTTCAGGGGTAGCTGAGGTCTCTTTCTCCTGTGTGACGGGTGAAGGGTTGGTGCGGGGCACGGGTGAAGCTGTCCGTCCACTACCTGATGTTCTTTTGCCCTTTTTCTCACTGGCAGTGAGCGGCGTGATGATGTCCAGCTGCGGTCGCTCTTTTAGAGGCGTCCCAAGCTCCAGCTCATCAAAGGACACAAAAGAGCAGTATCCATCCGTGGACGAGACAGCCAGGAATGAGCCGTCACGAGACCTGGTGTCATAGCACATGAAACCTTTTAATCAAATATGTCACAGTGACTGAATCGCAGGCATGTGAGACATGACTTCAGATATATACAAAATCTCTGAACGCATATGTCGAAACATGCTTATGTTAGCTAATTTGATTTAATTAGAGCTTTGCATAGAAATGCTGTGAGGGCTATGCATGTGTGTGTGAGAGAGTAAGAGAGAAGCTTTATCTGGCTTTACGTCTGACACCCTAGTGCTATAATTAAAGCCAGTGCTAATTCCCACCAGCCAGTTATGTATACAAATCCAGCTAATTTTATTTCATTATGTTAAAAGCCAACAGCATTAAGAAACACCAAAATGAACATCAACAATCAAGAAACCTGATAAATCACATGTAATGTCAGCTGACAATATTTTTCGCATTATGCCATAATAAATGCACTAATAAGATGCACAAATAACATTTTAAAACACCCTGAACATAACTCTGCATGCTACAAATCTTTTTTTTTTTTTTTTTAAATGGAGAAGTGATCAAATTTGGTAAGAAATGCAACAGACATACCATAACATGCTGCAGACAGCCATAAATAATTACATATAAATGTTTTGCTGAAACCTACTTGCTTGTTATTTCAGATAAAATGATGCATGCAAATGTGCTTGGATCTTACCAGCTGAGATCACTAAGGGTGTGGTAGTGGATATTGGACACATAACCAAATGGCACGGTCTGCTGAGTGTCGTAAAAAAAGATGGAATCTTCAGAAGCCACAGCAAACACCAAGCGATACGGCAGCTGAAACGCGTTGGGCAGCGGCTGCACTGATCCATCTGACAGAAAACCAGAAGACAAAGACATTATTCCTGAGTTCTTAGCTGAATTTAATAATCAATACAGTCTAATACAGCAGTTGTAGGGGAGGAGGACTCACCTTCAAGCTTCTTGGTTCTGAGCTCAAAGAACACAGAGCAGCACCGCACAGCGAGAGTTGCTTTAGCAGGACAGGGAAGATGAGCTATTGGTCTGGTACATATTAAAAATGCAGAGGGTTTACTACAGAATAATAATAATAATAATAAAAAAAATTAATAAAATTGTACAGCAGCAAAATATCAAACCAGTCTGCAATATACCGACTAACATGGAATAATAAAATGGTACAATAAAAGTAATAAAGCAATTAATATGACATGACTACACTACCTTTTGAAGCTCTTTCTGGAGAAGACATAAGTGGTGTTTGTGACGTTCTCTCCTGTCTCCACACAACCAGCTAAGAACACACACAAAACTTCATCATAGCACAACCACACTTTTGTAAATAATATAAAGAGGTTCATCAGTAAAACAATACAACATGCATACCGGGCGCCAGGAGGAAGGAGCCGTCGGGTGTAAAGGTGAGGCGTCTGAAGAAGGATCGCATACTGTCATCGTGAAACATCCTGAAATTCTTAACCTGTGGAATGCATGAGCTGGCAATCAGATACGTTCTTGCAACTAAAGTCCATACTCTCATAATGAGCGATTGTAAAATTTATTTATATTAAATGCATTTTCACTATAATTAAACAAATATTTGCAAACAACTGTTTGGTACGTCCATACCAATTTAATACAACTGCATATTTTTTTTTTTATTCTTAATAAGGTTGAACACCATACAGTATGGTTGCAAGCTGAAATTATACAGAGCTTGCAAATTTGATATAAAAGAAACTAGGTAAAGTTCAGAATACACAGTAAGCGCCTCTCATGCAAAAGCAGAAACTGCCGGCAGAAATAAAACAAATTTATCTGTAGTGTTTTTGGACCAGTATTTTCAGCTGACTCGAACAGGAGAAGCTTGATAGACCAGAAGTTTAAAGACTTGGCAAAATGCCTTAATTATAAACTTTTAGAAGAAGCAGGCCTATACTGGAGGTGAGCACTGGGTACAGTTACTCACCGAATTCTACGCTTACTTAACAAAATCCCAGAGGCAAAGATGAGGGATAGAACATGTTTAGCATAATCAGTCACACTCACCTCTCCTTCTCCAGCAGAGCCTGATGTCATTTTACTCACACTGTAGGCCTTCTTCTTTGTGTGCGTGCTGTATACACGCATAACTCTGCAAGAAATGTACTTTCATTAAACACATCATCAACTAAAACAAGAATAAGAACTTAAACACCCATAATTAGGCAATAAATCTGTGTTAATGCTTTTAAACCATGCACACACAGACATTACCTATCACAGCTAAGTGTGCTAATATATTGACCCAGTGGATCCCAGGATACACCCTGCACATAGCTCTTGTGGTCATTAAAGATGCAGATCTTCTGACCTGCATAAAACAAACATTACACAAGTAAGCACAATAGTACTGCATAATTAAAAGTGTACATACGGACCAGCTGAAGACAAGGCTGTATTTATGTAAGTGCATATTACCCTTCTGTATATCCCACATGATGGCAGTGTTGTCCACAGAGCCAGAAACCAGGAAATTCCCATCGCTTGTCCATGACAAGTCATATACATCCTCAATGTGCCCCCTGAAACACACAAACAGTAAGGGTTACTTTAAAAAGGGGAGTGGGAGAAAAAAAAAAAAAAAAGAAGGGAAAAAAAAAAAAAAAAAAAAAAGACATACTCAGATGTAAAAAAGTATACAAAAAATTATTTGTAACCAAGAGACAGCAAAATTACCTGAGGGTCTTGACGACATTCCAGCTTTCCTTGTTCAGCAGAGCATCCTCCTCCTCCTGGAAAGTTGGAGCTTGCTCGACCTCTTTATTATCGTTAACCTTCCATAATAAAATGGCTGCATCTGAATATATAAATATGTATACACAAAACAACATTACTACACCAAAGGACTGTTTGTATAATGGGTCAAGGCCATTTCTCAAAGAATTATTATGATGTACTCTCACCACACGCTGATACTGGACAATTGGCCATCAGTGCTATTCATTACTTATAAATATTAATGATCTAAATAGTTATTCTCATCCATCAGTTTGGTCTTTGGACAGTATTAGAGATATGAAATTCTCCAAGCCCAATTTATTAGGGATTATTAAAAAGCATTTGCCTAAACATGGATGTTTTGGAAAACAAAATCAACTAAAAGAGAACGTTCCAGTACAGGCGATACTGAATATCTATCTTATTTGCTTTTTTGTGTGTTCGTTTTTTTCTTGGCTTGTTGGGTTCAAAGAGCAGAATTAATAAACATCCCCTGGATTATTCGTTTTCATATACTGACATAGAAAGGTGCTAGGTGGAAGAAGAAAAAATTTCTGAGTGACACTCACCGTCTCCTCCAGATGCGAGCAGTTCAGCGGTTGGACAAAAGCGAACCACATTCACTGCTTTTGTATGTCTTGCCAAATTTGACAGGAACTCCACTACAGCTTTTCCATCGGGCCCCATGTCTACACGCCACATCTACAGCATTAGAGAGAAGAAGGAAAAAAAAGAAAAAGAGATGCTGAAGAAACCTCTATTTCATCTATTTACAGGTTTTTAAGCCACCGTGTGTATTTGCATGCAATACATTGTTTATAAAGATTCAAACTTAAAATCTTGTTTCAATGTTACCACCAGTGTATACCAGACAAAAGACTGGATGGGTTTTATAAGTTGTTAGTTTAACCTATTAATTCTACCTTACCAAAAGTGCACTCACAACCAAAATGACCGAGGCAAAGTCATTTAGTGGCATTTGTATCAATATTAAATTCAGTAAATGAACAATTTATGTTATGGCCAAACACTCCAAAAATATTTTTAATAGTGTATTATTGTATTGTATGGAATGGAATTTCATGGGGAAACCTCATGGGGGGGGGGGGATTCCCTTCCACTCTTAATTTCAAAAGGCCACTGTGATGAATATACAGTAAGAGAGTGTTAGGCAACAGCTTCTGTGGCATTATAAATTCAATAAACTGCCAATCAATCTGATATTTCCACTCAAGATTCTGTGACATTTATTTGGGACCAGCATGTATGGAAGTTCACTCACGCGCACTGTGGTGTCCACTCCAGCTGTGGCCAGGCGATGAATTTTGCTATCAGCATTCTGTTGAAAATCCAGACTGTATACTGGCTCCTTGTTGTGCCAGGCAATTTCACACGTTACCACCTTCATACTGGTCCTAACAAACAAGACATAAAGAGACTGAAAATGTATGATGGAAAAAGACAAACAATTTTGTCATTTTGAAATAGCTGAAAAGTTTTTTTTTATGTCAAAGGAGTAAAACGTTCCATTTTGAATTACAAAAATAAGTAGCTGTGTCACAATATATTTATTTAATGCTTAGTACATCAGTATGCATTTCTGGACACTTCACACACCTTTTCAGTTATAACAACTTAAAGGGCAAGTTCACAGGATGGTAGTGAGACCAGCAGTGTTGTACGGTTTGCAGTCGTAGCTACTGATAAAAAGACAGGAAGCAGAGCTGGAGGTGGCAGAAGTGAAGATGCTGTGATTTGCTCTAGGAGTGATGAGAATGGACAGAATTAGGAATGAGTACATTAGAAAGACAGTGCAGGGGACAAAGTTGGGAATGTGCAGAGAAGGGATGAGGGTTATATCAGGAGGAGAATGTTAGAGATGAAGCTGCCAAGGTGGAGGAGAAGAGGAAGGAGGAAATGCAGGAGGGTGAAGTGACGAGGGACGATGTGGAAGACACCCAACAGGAGCAGACAAAAGAAGATGAGGACATCATCTGTCAAACCTTGTCACTTCATCCTTCTCTCTTTTAACCCCATTCCTTATTACTCGTGTACAAGTGATAATAGCAAAAATGTATATCTTTATCCAAGTCAAATTTTCATCCACAGTAAGTTATAATTTTCTGTTCCGGAAAAAAAAAAATCTATTCTATGCTAAATGTCTTCACAATCTCCGCCTACGTCACGTGATTTTATTGTACAGTTCATGCAAATGAGCAGGAAAATTCAACGGATAAGCAAATCAGCCCGTGACGCCACCTAGCGACCGAGTATGAATTAGCTGAAAAAAGCTGCTCACAGTGCACATACACGTAGGATAAGTTGTAAATAAATTATTAATAATGGAATAATCATTACGGTTAATTAGATAAGCTTGAACACACATTTAATATAAAGCACACGATAATAACCTGAATATAAAAGTGTTAATCAGTAACTCGGTCAATATTCGACAATATGTGATTAAGTAACTAGCGTTAGTTGTTTAATAGCAACAAATTAAATAACATAAATAAAGATCAATTAAGCAGCGACAAAACTCAAACACCCAACTTGTGAAATTAACAAATAAACACTTAAGATGACATCAAGTTAACAAATATAAACAGTGATCAGACAGGCTGTAATGTTGAGAAGGTGCAAATTACAAGTTTAACACTCTGTGTAAATAGGACAAGGTTTGGGTCAGCATGCAGTAGAGACATGCTGCAGTAGAGACATGCTGCAGTGAAATCCGTCCTTGTGTTCTCTGCTTTAATATAAAAGCTGACTAGCAGGCCGGGGTTTAGCATCAAGCCTGTGCTTTAGTGAACATCACTACAATAAACTTCCTCAAACCGTGCTCTGATATGCATATAAATAAACCCGGGGAAAGCACTCGCTACTAATATTTAACACAAATAAAAACAATTTACCAAACAGGTTAATAGAGGGATACTGAGGTCCGTGTAAAAGTCTCCCGCTTTCTTCAGACTGACTTCCACCAAAACACTACTTTTCCCGCGCGGGTTTATACTTTACAATTCTACTTCCGCTTTCCCCGGGATGCCAGATCGCGCACATAAAAACACGCTTCTTTAACCAGGCACTTAGAGTAGAGTAACCCATAATACAAAAAAGGAAAGATACTAAATTGTATTACATTATTCCATTCATATTCATATGAGATGACACCCAGGCCTTTAAAACACTATTATATTGTCCAAACGGGTCCGGGTTCGATTCCTGCCTCAGGTCTTTGTGTGGGGAGTTTGCATGTTCTCCCTGTGCTTGGTGGGTTTTCTCTGGGTGCTCCGGTTTCCTCCCATTCCTTCATGTTTCCATTCCCAAGACATGCAGATTGGCTAATTAGCATTTCCAAATTGCCTGTAGTGAATGAGCAATGGATTGGCACACCATCCTGGGTGTATCCCGCCTCATGCACTGAGATAGAATCCAGGCCCCCCACAATTAAAATATATAAACAATCAGTGAGTGAGTAAGTGGAACCAAAGGCCACAAGCATGTTCCAATATGACAATATCCATGAGAACAAAGCAAATTCCATGCTTGGCAAAGTTGGTCCAGCAGAACTCTAATGTTCTCCAAAGATCAATGACCTCAATCCCACTGAATACCTTTGGGATGAACTGGAAATCCAAGTACATCCCTGGTCTCCTTGTTCAAAATCAGTGCCTCACCTTACTAGTGCTCTTGTGCACAGATGACCAGAGCCATGCTACAAAATGTAGGGGTAAGTCTAAAACTGAGGAGAAAACGTAAGACGACTTATTATAACTGCAAAGAGATGCACTTTCAAAATAGGTTGTTCAAACACGACTTATCATTGTGACGGTCAAGTGATCACATTGTAGAACACAATTTAGCGTTCAATTAATAAAATATACTATTTCTACCAGGTGAATGTAGAAATATTCTATTTCCAATTAAAATAATAATTGACAATAATATATCAAATGTATTAAATATATTAAAAGTGATTTCAGCGGACTTGTCACAAGATAAATTGGACAAAATAGTTTGTAAACATGAAAATAGAAATAAGTGAATAATGTAAAGGAATGTAAAGTACGTGTAAAGGAAAGGAAGTGTAAAGGAAACATGTAAATAAGGATTTTGCATGAAGCTGTGATGAATTTGAATTTCAGAGTTGGCAGAAAGTGAAACTTGACACTGGATGCAATGCCGGTCCCAAAAGCTGATAAAATGGGAGAGTTGCATCAGAAAGGGCATCCGGCATAAAACCTGTGCCAAGTTGTTGTGCAGATTGGATCGAATCCTCGATGGGAACAGTCAAAAGACTAACAACAGCTGTAAGCAGTTTAAAGATTTGTTGCATTTTTGCTGATGGTGCGACCATTTAAAGAAAACAATAGAGCATCTCTCTTGTTTTACGTTAATATTAGATTTTGATCTTATATATACTATTTTTTAAATTACACATACAGTATTGAGGTTTTACAATAGTTTACTCTTCAGGAATTCTTTTCGACCAAACTCTCTCTTGCTTCTGAGGACACAGTACATGCAAAATACTTCTTTACATGTTTCCTCATCTTACTTTGCATATGATGTAACTCATAGTTATTCTTCACATATCGACATGTTTACAAACTGCCGGTGCTTATTGTCTACATATTTATCAATACCAGACAGGCTACATGGAGCTACTGTCTGAGCTAGAATAAAAACCAGCTTCACTTCTTCATTCTTTTCCATATTTATATGACTGTTGATGGTGTTGTTGCACTGTGTCGCAAAAATACTAAATAATCCATCGTAACATATGAAAAATATACTACTACTACTACTAATAATAATAATAATAAACAAAATGTAGCGATTAATATTAATTTTTTATTTACTTTTATGTTGGTGAAAGACAGGCTATGGTTAGCCCTGCTAGCCCATATATTTACTCTATTTTTATTTTATATTTGCTTTTACATGTGTGTGGCAATTTTCACTTTCAGTTTACTCTGAAATCCAAATTCATCATAGCTCCATGCAAAAGCCTTATTTACATGTTTACATTGCATGTGACCTCATTCACTCATTTTTATGTTTACAGACTACAGGTCCAATTATATACACTGGCTGCACTTCTTCAATTGGGTTTTATTTATTAATGATAAAAATTTATGATGTAGTTTTTATCTTAGGTCAAGTCAGCTGAAAACACTGTTCTAGTATTTCCTCTGTGCAAACATCTATAATGATCTGTGATGATCTTCTCATTACATATAATAAAACTGTAAAGTTTACATGTTTGCACATGCCATATATTTTATATGTGTATAATAATAATAATAATAATAATAATAATAATAATAATGTTTATAATAAAAGGAATAGAGCTTGAGGTAATATATGAGGGTTTTTTTTTTCATCGCAAGCGACCCAAGGGAAGAGAAGAAATGATACTTTGAAAAAAAAAAAAGGGGGAGGGGGGAGACCTTTAGTTAATCTAAAATTTCAATAGATGGCGCTGTTATTACGCGTTTATGAGTGTGCAATTGAAATCTATTTAATAAACTCTATCTCACACCTTCATTCCGCGCACTTCACGATAACACGAAGAATTTTTGTTCGTTCCAAAATTCAACAGATGGCGCAGTACGCTTATGAGTGGACACTTAAATTTAACATGTACTATTTAATAAATTGCTAAATACTTTAAGTGGATCTGGCAACCTACGCATCTGGCGAAGGAAAAGAAACCAAATTTCTCCAGATATAGGGGTGTCGCAAATACATGTATTTGTTGAAATACAGAAATTACAGTACGAATAATAATTTTTTAAAACCAGGTTAAGTTTTAATCAATAATCATGGTGTTATCCATGAAAAATCCGGAAAATGACATATAAATACATTTTAACGCGCCGTACAAAATGGTTTGTGCCTAGTCATAAACATGCCAAAGAGGCTCGCGGGAGAATAAACTAATAAGCGAATACAATTCGCATTTATGATAATACTAAAGTAAAACCGAGGATGCTTAAACTAATTTTAATCAATAAATGCTTTTCAGGGAGGGCATTTACACCCCATACTTTTGTGATTAACCCCTATAAATATGCAAACTATTTGAAAACAATGCTGTTTATATATAAATTACTATAATTTTATACTAAGGTTATCCTACCAAAGCATTATAATGCCTTGTAATGCCTTGTTTCTATATAGTTTTTTATTTTTATTTTAATTTTTAAAGATTTCAATTTGACACACACCGTAGGTAGGGCTAATTTCTCAAAAGTAAAAATGACAAGATGCATGTGTAGGATATTTTTCATACATTTATAGCAAAGTTTATTTAAAAAACATAAGATGATTGCAGTACGCAATCTTGTAAAAGAAAAAACAAAGAGAAAAAACAGATCAGAAGGATCTAATAATCAACATAAAAAAACTATATATAAAAAAAACTACTGCAATAGTACATAGTTTTATTACCTACTGGGAAAAAAGTTTATTTTATTAAAATATTTGGTAAATCTAAATCTTTATTGCCATGTGACCCATTTGTGGTAAACACATTAACCCCAAAACCTCAAAGTACCAAATATGAAAAAAAATAAAAATAATAATAAATAAAAATAAAATAGTATGATAAAGTAGTATGATGATAAATGGATACATAGTAGTAAGAAGTAATATTACCAATAACAATAAGAATACTGTATTGTTATGTATAATTGAATTGTATTATTGTATAATTCATTCTTTTGATGTATGGGCCATGCAACTGTCTAATAGCTTCAATAGCTTTGACAATATACAGAAAACATTTGCACCCACTGTGTTTGCATGTGTGAATATTTTGATTGCTTAAATTAAAGCTGATGTGCTTTAAGAGATTGTGCTGTTTTGATCATCATTGTTTTTATGAAGAGACTGCCTCTCTTTATCTTCAATAAACTGAAATAGAATCTCATCGATGACTTCGCAATCATAATTAACCTGCTGCAGGTCAAGTGCAGGGATGGAGGTGACCAGGAGACGGGCCACATTTTGTCTGAGTTCTCTTAATCTGAGGCTAAAAAGAAAAGAAACTGTTTGAGTTAGTGTGTTATAGGTCAGGGCTATAGCTTCTGTCTCAAACATCAAATAATATAGAGTTAATTTTGAACAATATATCATCATACAGATAAATAATACATATTTTATTAGTATTGTACTGTCCTGCATATTTCTAGAATTTCTTACCTGAATAACTTTATTGTACTGTTTTCTTGTTCTATCTCCAATTTGTCCTGTGTCCCATGCTGTAGTGAGTCACTTCCTCTCTCAAAGGTGGAAACGTCTGCTGAAGTTGCTGTACTTTCTACATGGGGAAATGGAAAATCTGTCTGGACCTCTTGATCTTCTACAGTTGCCTTATCCTTTTCAATTTCTTTCTTTATCTCCTCTAAATCTCTCTGCAGGCTCTCACAGCTGGTCAACAATGTGCACTTCTCATCTTTTAGACTGCCCACCTGTGTGTGAGGAGAGAACAAGATAAGAATTGCAACAATAATAATTACCAATAATGACCGCTCACATGACATCACTAGCAATGTTTTTTTTTATTTAAGTTTCATTTTCCCTTTCTTATTTATAAAAATTAAGATTAGACCTTGGAAATTGGAAATTGCAATCCCTAATGAGAAAGTAAGATGCAATTAATACCTTGGTGTTTATTTAAATTTGTCTTGTATTACTGATGTTATATTATTTAATATATTCTAAATATTTTAATTAACACCACTAACAGTATTACTGTTAAGTAACATGAATTCTGGGACCACAATTTATTTAATTAACTTTTAAAAATTAATTTAATTATTAGGAAAATAAAAAATAGAATCTCTCTCACTCTTGGAGAGTAATGTCACACTGTTAACAATACTGGACATTAAACCATCAGCTGAACCTGTAATTGTTGGTTGTATCTAAGCAGACTGAACTGTAGAACAGTAGAGTGCTAAAATGATTTCAGAAAATAATGATGTATTATTATTATTATCATTGTCATAGGGGTGGTAAGATTAAATGTAGGAGTGCTTGAGGACCCCTAAAAAGGGTTTAAAATTGTTGATGCATTCACATTTACATTTACATATTTTTTGTTATTGTTTTCTTGACCTCTCACCTCATTTTGGAGCTGCTTTATCTCGTCCATGGCCTTCAGATACTGATCTTTGTAAGTTTGCTCATCTTCAGTACTGATGCTTATGAATTCATTGCTCTGTCCCTTCTTTGCTGTGCTCTTCTCAATACCATTATCTCCATCCTCCATTTGTGATATTTCAAATTCCTTAATTTGTGCTTCATTACTACCATCAGTCAGACTCACGGATGAAGCAAAATAAGCCTCAGCAAAGTCTCTGGTTATTGATGAACTGTCAGGCGCAGTACCAACATTCTTTCCTCTAGCTTTCTTTTTAGCTGGACTCTCTTGATTTTGGTCCAGGGCTCTCTTCATCCTGAAATAAAAAAGATACTACATTATTCAAGGCAATGTTAATGCCATGTTATTATTGTTACGACCCCCGGTCTGGGGTCCAGGGACACAACAAAGAAAATAATAAATAATAAATAAATAAACAAACTTTGCAACCAAAGTACTGTGCGTGATCTTTAATTTTTATATACACACACACACACACACACACACACACACATACAGGAAGCTCTAGGTTTCAGGGTTGGGCCTAGGCCAAAACAATAAACAAAACCCCACCCCTATCTCCTCCCTCAAAACTAACTAAACTACCAAAAAAAAAAAGAATATGAATCAAAATACAAGGACTAAACTAAGGCGCATAAGAGAGGGAATGACTGAGTACCTTGTTGGAGTAGGAGGACAAGGAGTGTTCTGATTGTCAACAGAAATGTTATCAGTAGGTTCAGAGCCTAAAGTGTTGAAACAAAGTTACAACAATATTCTAAACAATAAATGCAGTGTGATGCACACAGATAAAATGGATCTTTACCAGTTCCTGTGTGAGAAGAGGAATTTATGTCAGGGCAGGATGATGTTTGGCAGGATGAATTAGGGCTAGAAGGCCTCTGCTAAGAGAAAAAAAAACATGCAAAAAACAATGAATATGTAATTAATCAAGCAATACGAGACATACCAATCATGACAGTTCTACAAAAGGTTTGTGTGCATTTTTTTCAGGGTCTAGCTAAAATATATATACTCAGCAAAAAAAGAAACGTCCCTTTTTCAGGACTGTGTATTTCAACAATAATGTTGTAAAAATCCAAATAACTTTACAGATCTTCATTGTAAAGGGTTTAAACAATGTTTTCCATGCATGTTCAATTAACCATAATCAATTAATTAACATGCACCTGTGGAATGGTCGTTAAGACCTTAACAGCTTACAGAAAGTAGGCATTTAAGGTCACAGTTCTAAAAATGCAGGAGACTAAAGAGACTTGTCTACCGACTGTGAAAAACACCCAAAGAAAGATGCCCATGGTCCCTGCTCATCTGCGTGAACGTGCATTAGGCATGCTGCAGGGAGGCATGAGGACTGCTGATGTGGCTAGGGCAGTGGTTCTCAAAGTGTGGGGCGCGCCCCACTAGTGGGGAATACAGACATGACAGGTGGGGCGCAATGAACGGGAGGAAATTAGTGGAAAATAATAGGAAAGTACCTATTCTAATTCATGCTTTTCTTTATTGATAATGAAGAGCGTATGCTCAAAATTAAACAATCACACACAAAGAAATGGATCATTAATACAAGTAAATTGAATTGAAACCTGCGCGACCCACTGGGCAGCGCTGCGCGACTCTGACAGAAATAAACCGCGCCGAGCATCAAAATATGCGCACGTGCAAACCAGGCATGGCAAGGCGGAAACAATATTAAACAGTCCTGACATTTTTAAAAATAAAACATAGTGGGTTGCGCAGGTTTGTGATTCGAGCGGCGCTGCGCGATCCACCGGGCTGCGCAAGTAAACCAGATCATCACTGCGCTATCCAGATAGTCGCTCTGCGCTGTATTTGCGCAGATATTTGGTTCAATCGGGTGCCACGGTTTCACTTTTGATGTGTTTGGCTTCACATACACGTCGACAACGGAAGAAGATGCTGCAGCAGCAATGAGTTTGCTTACATGTGATGAAACCAACAACGAGGACATTGTAAAGAAAAAGCTGCATCGTCTGTGGTGTGGAATTGGTTTGTGTATAAGAAGAGTGATGTGAATGAGATGAACGTGATTTGCAAGGTACGCAAGTGCACTGTTTTAACAAGTGGTGGAAACACGTCAAACCTTTTCTATCATCTGAAATCCAAGCATCCAAACGAATATGGCCAAAGTAAAAAAATGCGGCAAACCCCAGCAATTCACAGTTTAAGTAAAATTACATTATGTAAAACAGTTTCTTTGTGTTTGAATTTTTATTTATGCATTTTCAGATACAAATTGCTATATTGTGATATTGCAATTGTGATCGTTATCGAGGAAGAAAATCGCTTCTACCGTGATAGAAGATTTTGGTTATATCGCCCACCCATAATGAAGCCTATGTTGAGCTTGGATTCATGGTGGGGATGGTGGGGGCAGAGGAGAGGCTCGTGTGTGTTGTATGTCTTATACCGCTGGCAGCAGACCACATGAGACCCAACAAATTAGGAAGACGCTTAGAGACAACACACTCACCGTCACGTTAATAAGCCACTCGACTTCTTTCAAAGAAAGCTGGCAGAATACAGACAGCAGGATAATCGCATGGTAAAATCTGAATCAGTGGACAGCAAAGCACAAATGGCTTCATTCAAAGTTGCATACAGAATTGGCCAGTGCAAAAAAACTACAAATGATTGCTGAGCAGCTAATAAACATGGGGTCAATTATGCAAAGATATGTGACAACGTAAGCCTTTTATAACAATTGCACGTGTATTTTATCTGTTTTGAACTTGGTGTTGTTTGAACTTATTTGATTAGAAATTTATATTTCAATAAACAGTAAACGTGGCCAATTTCGTTATTATTTTGTTGACAATTGGGGCTTGAAAATTCGCTCACCCCCTTAAGTGGGGAATGACAGAAAAAGTTTGAGAACCACTGGGCTAGGGCAATAAATCGCCATGTCCGCACTGTGAGACGCCTAAGACAGCGCTACAGGGAGACAGGAAGGACAGCTGATCATCCTCGCAGTGGAAGACCACGTGTAACAACACCTGCACAGGATGGGTACATCCGAATATCACACCTGCGTGACAGGTACAGGATGGCCACAACAACTGCCCGAGTCACACCAGGAACACACAATCCCTCCATCTCACAGCAAGAACTGACAAATCTGGTCCAGTCCATGAGGAGGAGATGCACTGCAGTACTTCAAGCAGCTGGTGGCCACCAGATACTGACTGGTACTTTTGATTTTGAGCCTCCCTTCCTTCAGGGACACATTGTGAAACATTTTTAGTTTATGTCTTATGGTGTTGACTCTTTTAGTGTTCATACAAATATTTACACATTAAGTTTACTGAAAGTTAAAACAGTTGAAAGTCAGAGGACGTTTCTTCTTTTGCTGAGTATATAATGCTCAACTTCAGAAAATGCTAATCTTTATTTGTCTGGTGGAACAGGATGCTAGCTCTAGGTTTTGGTTCGATTCTGAGCTCAGGGAACTGTAAGCAGGAAAGTATCACTGTCTGTTCTCCCCTTGTCTTCATGGGTTTCCTCCAGGTTGTCAAATGTTTCCTCCCTGTTCATCCAACACACTGATAGAGGGCTTAGTGATTCTAATTTTCCTATTGATGTAAATATGTTCATGCATAATGCCCTGTGATGGAAGAGCTGTAGTAGATAATTTAACATCAAATTATTGATACTGTATCTGAGCTGATGCACAAGACCCTGCACTGTCCTCAACGGTGGATCTTACTTAATTATAACTGGAGTCCTCTGCAGTTAAGTAAATAACCAAAGCTGACTAATAAAAAAAAAAACAACTTCCTAAATCACCATGTGGGGCAGGTGTAGCTCTGTGGTTAAAGTGTTTGGCTACTGATTAAAAGGTCCCAGGTTCGCCCCCCAGTGTCACCAATGAGATGTAATGAGATGAAAAATTTAAGTTGTCAAGGGAAGAGTGTCCGCCAGATGCTGTAATGCAATACTGAATAACTGATCTAATACACTTAAACAGCTTCACTAAGGAAACAGTAACATCTGCATAAAAATGAGATGCACCAGAGTTAATAAATGAAAAAGAAGAATAAGGTGCTTATCTTTGTTTTAACATCGTTCATATTTTGTGATAAGTTGAATAATTATACAATTATTTTATAAAAATCCAATCCATGTATTCATCCGAAACCAATGAACTCACATACTCTGTCTGAAAATATTATGTTTTGAATACTTTTCAATAAAATGCACTTTTTTAAAAATACTGAGGACTCCATCATGATAAACCATGCTAAAACAGCATAACATTACCTGTTCACTATTCTTCTTCTCCTCTTGTATTTTCTGATATTTCTCACTGTTTCAAAATACATACACAAAATTAGCACAAGTCAAAAGTGTAGACAGATATACTCATCCAAGGGTTTTTCCGCAGGGTGTCTGGGCTCTCCCTTAGAGATAGGGTGAGAAGCTCAGTCATCCGGGAGGGGCTCAGAGTAGAGCCGCTGCTCCTCCACATCGAGAGGAGCCAGATCAGGTGGCTTGGGCATCTATTTAGGATGCCCCCTGGATGCCTCCCTTGTGAGGTGTTCCGGACACGCCCCACCGGAAAGAGACCCCGGGGAAGACCCAGGACACGCTGGAGGGACTATGTCTCTCGGCTGGCCTGGGAACGCCTTGGGATCCCCCCCGGAAGAGCTGGAAGAAGTGGCCAGGGAGAGGGAAGTCTGGGCATCCCTGCTGAAGCTGCTGCCCCCGCGACCCGACCTCGGATAAGCGGAAGAAAATGGATGGATGGATGGATGGGTTTTTCTTTATTGGTGCTATTTTCTCTTGTAGAACAATACTGAACACAAAAAGTGGCACCACCTAAGGTTTGAGTTCCACTTCGGCCACCTGGGCAGCTCTGGTCCCTCAAGGCATGAGTCCACAAGACCTCTGGGGGTGTGCTGTAGTGTCTGTTACCAGTTTAATTGTGTATAGTTGATGATCAATGTTATTAATTTCACCTGGTAGTACTATTTATATTATGGCGGATTGGTGTAATTGAGCATATAAATTATCAGTCTAATATGATTGTGTATATTCCTACATTTTATAAAAGCCTATTTGTATTTGTTAGCTATTTGTGTTAGGTCTTCATGCAATCAGTTTGTGTAAACAAGTCGCAATAATTACCAAATAGTCGTATATTCTCCAGTGGTCCAGCAAAAGTTTTTATTTCCCATTAATTTGGGATTACAGTGATAATACTTTGCTTCATGTTGGGGAAAGGTTTTCTTGTTGAAATACATACATGTTTAAGCTTACGTATTAAAATATACACGTTTCCCTCAAAAAGACATTGTATATGCTGGAAAAGGAAATATTCATGTTAAAGTCAGTATATGGGTATCATTCATATAGGGCAGTGGTGGCTCAATCGGTTAAGGCTGTGGGTTACTGCGTTACTGATCGGAAGGTCGGGGGTTCGAACCCCAGCATCAGCAAGTTGCCAATGTTGAGCCCTTGAGCAAGGCCCTTAACCCTATCTGCTCCAGGGGCGCTGTAAGCTGGCTGACCCTGCGCTCTGACCCCAGTTTCCTAATTGGGATATGCGAAGAAGAAATTTCGCTGTGCTGTAAAAAGTACATGTGACAATAATTGAATATTCTTCTTCTAAAGATAAAGGTAAATTATCTTGGTATTCACATCTTTAATTTAAAGTTTAAACATTTTGTATGTTACTTGATAACCATAACCCTGCACACACAAAAAAAAGTGGAAACTGTGGAAAAGGTAATAGATATTTCTGTCACTCCCCTCTGCTTTTTTTTTTTTTTTTGTATTTTCCACTTACTTGTTTGAAATGAAATAGGAAATAATATGAAATGAAATATCTTCCTAAATAAAAAATACAACTAGGGTTAGGGTTACTCGCTATCTGCATTTTCTTTCCTTGGAGAGGAGGTTCGTAGACCACAGTATTCTTGAGGGCACTGAAGTAGTAGGCAATGTGCAGTGAGATTTTATCCACCTCAGCAGAAAAGGAAGTTCTCTGCTTTTAGTAGCCCTCCCTCCCTCCCCCACACAAACAAACAGGGCACCAGCAACCATTCACCCCCCCCCCCCCAATCCCCTGCAGATTACGCAGGTAATGACCTAATTTACACGAGTTGATGCTAAAAGATTAGCCAAGTTAGCTTCCTCTTGACTAAAGGAGGGTTAGAAAAGTCTGGGACTTCTAGTGTTAAACAGGGATTTATCCATTAAAGACCAAATCTTATTGATTAAATTTAATGTCCCAAACACAAGAAATTAACTAAATTAACTAATAAATTAACAATTAACAAATAAATTAATGTTATACAATCCTGTATAACATAAAGGGTTAAAATATGTTAGATTTCCATTCTTCAAATATTATTTGCAAACTATCTATTCCTCCTTAATAGTGATTTTCATATCTGGAAAAGGCGGGTAGTACAGTGAGTCATGTTTTTTTTTTACTTCTCTATTGCTTTTAACACCATCAGTGGTACAGTAACACTACTCATAGAAGTACATATTCTTTCAAAAAGTTACTCAAATAAATGTAATGGAGTAAATGTAACTTGTTACTACCCACATCTGGTGTGGTGTGTGTGTGTGTGTGTGTGTGTGTGTGTGTTTGTGTATATGTATATGCAGTACCAGTCAAAATACATAACGCATATGGCATTAGGTAGTTAAATAACAACAATATTGTTGTTCTGTAATAGTTCTTGCAAGAAGTATTGTTAAGTGCATTTGCAAAACCCATCAAGCACCTTGATAAAACTGGATCTTGTAAAGATCACCTGAAGAAATCAAGACCAAAACTTACTTCTGCTGCAGAGATATCTAAGTTGCAGAACAACTGTTCAAAAGAGATTATTTCATATTTTGGATGCCTTGAGTCAAAAATCTGGACAGTTTTTATACATTGTTTCACCTTCTAACCAATTTTCAGATGGAAACAAAAAGAAATGTATTTAGGCTTCAGGGTTTTTGCATTAAAAAAAATAGAGAGCAGCAAGTGTGACAAAGTTACTAGAAGAACTCATTCTCCAGCAAGCTCAGTAAAACCAAACAGCAGCTTTACTTACAGTACTGTGCAAAAGTCTTGTACACGTACAAAAAAAAAGACATAAGCAAAGATGCTTTTGAAAACATTTCCAAAAAGGGTCCTTTTAAGAGGACTAAAGATTAATAAAATAAACACCATCTATAATTGGTAAGAAAACCCTGTGCCTGAAAATAATCTGTAGTGTTAACAATTTGTGCAGTTTTATAAGTAAAACAGCTGGGAGGTTTTACTGAGCATGCTGGAGAATATGCGAATGTTATTCTAGTAACTACAGGGCTGTGAAAAATTATTTGCCCTTTCCTGATTTTTATTTTTAGTTTGCTAAAATGATTGAGATCGTCAAACAAATACTAATTCTATTGCACAAAGATAAATGATGATTTATCTTAGGGAAAAAGCTGTTCAAACCTACGTGGCCCTGTGTGAAACATTAACTGCCCCCTAAACTTAATAACTGGTTCTGCCACCCTTGGCAGTAACAACTGCAATCAAGTATTTGTTATAAATTGGCAATTATCCAGCATTAATGGCCTGATTTAGGGTAATCTGGACTTTGACTAGGTCATTCCAAAAAGCACAGGTTCTATTTAAGTGATTTCATGATTCAATAGGTCT
Source organism: Channallabes apus (assembly GCA_030522415.1). Lineage (NCBI taxonomy): Eukaryota > Metazoa > Chordata > Actinopteri > Siluriformes > Clariidae > Channallabes > Channallabes apus. Next base: position 22,515,628 of record CM060109.1, read on the forward strand.
GGCAGTAATCAGGCTTGAGTGTGGCAAGTGTAATTTAACTCAGCTTTTACAAATCATCAGTTCATTCAAGATTCAAGATTCAAGATTCAAAGATTCAAAGAACTTTATTAATCCCAGAGGGAAATTGCTCTTGGTTATACAGTTGCTCAGATTAATCAGATTAATTTACCGTGAAGGAAGAAAAGTTATCAGATATTGCACTTAGAACATTGAGTTGTGTGAACAAAAAGTGTCAAAAGTGTAAAATGTTATTGGTTATTAACCAGGAACTACTGACAGTCCCTGACCTGTAGTAAAAATGCTATAGAGAAGAGTTATATAATTTTATGGCCGTAGGGAGAAAAGATCTCCTGTGGCGCTCCGTAGAACACCTGGTCATAATTATGGCGCTTTTCCACTGCATAGTACGACACGACACGGTTCAGTTCTACTCACTTTTGGGGGTTTTTCCACTGGGAACAGTACATAGTACATGGTCCTTTTTTTAGTACCACCTCAGCCGAGGTTCCAAAACGTGACGTGTAAACTCTGCTGGTCACTGATTACCCGGAGAAAATCGTCATTACTGCGTCACTGAACTTGCGACACGAGACACAACAGAACCGATATATTTAGAACAGCCAGAGAAGGATCGCACGCACCTTTTTGTATTAACCGTCGGCCTCTTTTGAAACAAACTCCTTCATCTCGCTGTTAAAAACATCCACATGCCGAGAATGAAGAACACCATGCCGTCGATATGCTCCATTGTTGTGTGTTTGTTTGTGGCGCGTTTACGATGACGTCACGGCAGTAGCGGCACCGCGCGCGTGAGTAATCCCGCCCACGCTAAAGTGTTACTACACTGCAGTGGAAGCGCAAACCGAGCCAAACTGCGCCGAACCGAAGTGAGTTGAACTGAACCGTGTCGTGCCGTTCTATGCAGTGGAAAAGAGGCATTAGTCTCTGGCTGAAGTTGCTCCTCTGGTCGGTGAGAACTCAGTATAGCGGGTGAGAAGGATTGTTCAAGATTGTTCGTATTTTGGACAGAATCCTCCTCTTTGCCACGACATCAACAGAGTCCAGATCCAAACCCAGGACAGATCCGGCCCTTTTAATAACCTTGTCCAGTCTGTTTCTGTCTGTCGATTTATGTTACATCCCCAGCAGACCACGGCAAAGAAGACGACACTCGCCACCACAGATTCGTAAAACATCCGAAGAATGGTATTACAGATGTTGAAAGACCTGAGCCTTCTCAGAAAGTTTTGCCATTGTGTTAACTGACCAGTCCAGTTTATTATCCAAATGGACTCCTAGGTATTTGTACTCAGAGACCATGTCCACTGTCTCTCCCTGGACAGATATAGGAGTCACAGGGGTTCCACCTTTCCTAAAGTCGACCACCAGCTCCTTTGTTTTCTTGACGTTAAGTTGAAGGTGGTTGCGCTCGCACCAGAAAACAAAGTCATCCACCACAGACTGGTACTCGGAGATGTCACCGTCCTTAATACATCCCACCACCACAGAGTCGTCGGAGAACTTCTGTAGGTGGCATGATCTTGAATTATACTTAAAGTCCGATTTATATAGGGTGAAAAGAAATGGAGACAGAACAGTCCCCTGAGGAGCTCCAGTGCTGCAGATCACGGTGTCTGACACACAGATGTGTCATGATTTAGGAAAAAAGGGCAATTACTTTTTCACACTGGGCCAGGAAGGTTTAGACAGCTTTTTCCCCTTAATGAATAAAACTATCATTAAAACTACATCTTTATATTTACTCTCATTATCTTTGTGTAATATTAAAAAAATTATCACAATTATTTAAGTGTGACAAATATGCAAAAACACTTATGTAAAATTCTTTTTAGCAAATAAGTTTTTTGTCATACTTGCTCCTTTCTATTTTCAGAATAGAAAAAATTGCTCCTTTAAATTTTTTTCCTGTTTCCATCTGAAAACTGGTAATGAACTTATTCCTTTACAGGCATGTAAATATCCTTCTGTAATGCTATTTATTTATTTATAACTTTTCAAGTTATGTGTGAAATATTGAATAGTGCCTAACTAAGACATTTTCACAGTATAGCACACACACATATGCATGCATACACACACAAAATTAAAAGAATAAATAATTTTCATTACTCACTCCTGTTTGTAGGTTTTCTGGTATCCCCGTTGTTCATCATCAGAATCCTCAGGCTCTTCTTCAGTTTCACAACTCCTAAAAATAACAGATGTACAAATGCTAGTTAGCCCCCAACTACCTCCTCCAAGATCAATGCACACCCCGGCACACACAGAAGAGAGAGGAAAGAAGGAGACCCATACCTGAATTGGTTGTCAGGGTTCATTTTGCAGAACCACCTTTTAGGTAGTTTACCAACACCATCAGGAAGTTTTCGCCACTTCATGCATTCATCACACTGAACCCAGGTTTGATCTGGCTTCTGAGTCCTGTGAGTGCATATATACATATATAAAAACATTAACCAGTCGACAACTGAACAAGACAAACAAATGTGGCAAGTGTTTCAGGATGTTTCACAGATGTATGTAGAACTGACTAAGCTTAGTTATTTCTGTTTGTGAGCATGCAGTATTTACCTATTTACTTTCTTAATATACATGAGGGTTTTGGATCCTGAATTTAGCATAGTAGACATTTTATCAACAAAGAATAAAAACTGAAACTTATAACATTTTGCCAACACAACCATTTTCAGCAAGTCACACTTATGGAAGTCACATGATTTGCTGAAGATGGTGATGTGATGCTGCTGAAACATTCAAGTGTCAACTTTTATTCTATGTTAAAAACAAATGAATTATATGTAAAATTGAATGTTTTACAAAATATAAATTAATAATCAATTAAAATCTAAGAATTGCAGAAAATTATGTGAATACATCAGATCAGTGCAACATACGATCAGAATTTGTGCTATGCATGCACATTTTGATTTTGTTAAATAGGTGGATTCTGCAAACCTGCTATGTCAAATTCAAATTCCAATCTATTTGTCACATATACAGTCATACACATTATGATATGAAGTGAACTGCCCATGACCTAAAAAAGAAAATGGAGTGTCCATAATCTTTGCAATCTTTTGAAGAATCATATTAAATATTATTTAAAATAATTAACTAACAAACAAGGCATGCAAAACGTTTGTTGATGCAATTTATACTGTGTGTGTGTGTGTGTGTGTGTGTGTGTGTGTGTTTATGTGTATTTAAATGTGTACAGTTTTAAACTTACAAAAAATCCTCAATAGGTTCAGTGCAGTTCATGTTTTTCTTATGTCTATACCGGATTTCCTTCCAATATTCCTCAAGCTTAGTACCCAAACTCAGCATGGTTCTCCTACACAGACAAAAAATTATATCTTTAAGTACACTGTATACAGCCTGTATGCACAGCAGTGTTACTTGTTTATAGTGGTAAACCTTACGAAACTCTACTCGTAATACTCAACACCTCTTCAGCCACTAAAACACCTCAGGCCATGTCCACACGTAGCCTGGTGTAAAAATATTAATCTGCGGTTTTGGCCTTTCATCCACACGCAAATAATGTTTTGGTTGTTGAAAACTGAGCGTTTGTAAAACTCTGTCCAAAGTGAAGATTTTCATGCTTGACTCAATTACTGCTAGGTCCCCAGGTCCTGTGGCTCCAAAAACAGGCCCAAATCATTACAACTCCAACGCCATGCTTGACAGTGGATATGAGATTTTTCTTCAAAAAATCTGTCTGGTTTTCACCAAACTTGATGCTCGACATCAAGGCCAAACAACTCCACTTTTATCTCATTTATCCATACGACATTGCACAGCCTGACCTTAGGATAAATGTGCTGGGATGTCCACTCCTTGGAAGATTGGCAACTGTTTTGAATGCATTTCATTAGTGAACAATATTTTTCGAACACTGAACTCTTTGGAAATGGTTTCCCCTCTTGGAATTATGTTAACACACCTGAAAGCTTCAGGTCAGCAAACTGCCAAAGAATTAGATTTTATTAGGGTCTCCACAACTTTTAAAGATTAATCAAGGGCTGATTCTTAGTAGCACCTTGCCATTTCTTCACTCATTAAAATAGAAAATTAAGCATAAGGATAAGTGTTTAATTTCTGAAGTTATCATCTTTCCTCTATCACACTGGTGAGAAAAATTAAATTTTTGATACATGGTGGAATATTTTTAACAACTACATGCCTTGTGATACATACTGTACCAGAGCAGACACATGGCCTCATTCAAAGTAACATAAAGTTTTACTCCAGGGCTTAGCCAGGGAGGCATAATGGCAACTCTGCACTCTACTAGAACAAGGCACATAATTTGAAGAAGCCATCGCTACATATAAAAAAGCTAATTTAAAAAAGCTAAAGTTAATGTGGTAGGATGCAGACAAAAATGGAGACAGCCAGCTCAAAGGGCTGATGAAACCATGAACTACAGTAACTGAGAAAGTCATCCTTGCTTTTAACTCAACTTTACTATTATTGTAATGCATTATACACAGGAGGTAGCCATTATTCCCTCTCTTGCTTGCAACTTGTCATGCTTGGTCTTTGATTATCCACTTTGCCTTTTTTGGTTCTACTTTTCTCAGTAAAAACTTGAACTGTATTTTTGTCACTGGCCCCCTCATTATATATTCAAAACTGTATTTGCATAAAAGTCCCTGTATATTCTACATGAAACTTATAAGATGTCTGGAAATCAAACACACCGGTACTCATCTGTATTGTCAAAGTCCTGCTTATTGTGAGTTGGTGTAAGGTAGTTACACTCGATCACTCCAATAACTCCCACTCCTATGCTGTTGGTCTAGTGACAGAACATTATAAACACAACATGATTAAAAATGTTTTTAGAAATTGTTTAAAGAAATTGATTTGAGTGAATACCAAAAGAATACATAAACAATTTACAGTGGAACCTTGGATGTTCTTGGATGTACAGTGGAACCTTGGATGTTCTGGAAGCGGGGTCATATTTCAAAACACTCGTAAAACAAAGGGAATTTCCCCATAAGGAATAATGGAAACTCAAATTATTCATTCCACAGTCCCAAAAAATAAATACAGAAAAATAATTAATACAAGATATAAAGTAAAAATAAAACAAATTAACCTGCACTTTACTTTTAAAAAAGTAAAAATAAATCTCGACAGATAAGTGTTTACATTTATGAGCGCAGACGCTATGTGTGTGTGTGTGTGTGTACTGTATGTGCGTGAAGTAAGAGGAGAGGAGGAATCAGCCCCTCCCCACTCCCTCTTCTCTTCTTACACAGTAAACCTTCCTCCTCTCTTATTTGAATTTCGCACACGCACACAAACGGAAACACTGTTTTATCAGGAATACTGTGTGTAAAATTGTATTATCTTTAAAAGTTGAAAACCCTTGCTCAGAATCAAACTGTGTCAGATGAAAGAATAAAACTGCAGCTTGGTTTACAGTATTACTTATCATGGGTGTAACTATGGTTCTAGTATCACCAGTTACTAACCACTGAATGTCCCCTAGTGCCATGGAGTAATATGGATAATATTTGATGTAAATAACACCATGTCTCTTCTTTCCTGGAACCTAGTCACTGAGTGTGCATTAAATAGGAGATGGTTCCAAGAGCCCAGATGTGCTCAGTTAGATTGACTGTTTACAAAACATCCTCAATATTTATGAAGGGGTCTGTCTGTGGTCATCTGCATATTCAGACAATTATAGAAAAAGATAAAACTGTTATGATTCTTACCCTGCGCTGACAGCCGACACGGTCATAGGCTCTGATGAGACGGTTTTTGTGGTAAATCATGATGCCATAGTGCTCTCTGGACTTTGTGCTGTAGCCAAATGTGACTGTTATTGGCTTTTTCTGAGAAAAAGACTTAAGGATGATATTTTCAAATAATAAATGCCTATAATAAATGCCGTTTCCAGTTGCACTAATATTTGGCACAAGGATACAAGGGGAGGATTACACACAGGCTTGTAAGTGTCCTTGAAGACGTGTTCTAGAGTTTTAGTGACATACTGAGTTTCCACCTTCTGCCCTTGAATGATGATCTGCATTTTTGGCTTCAGATACAGGATACTACAGTACGCCTGAATCAAGAGTAAAATAAACAGAAACTTGATTGTGTATATACCAGATGTTATAGATTAAAATACATTTAATACCTGTCTACATTTAATTTAATTGGTATTAGATGAAAATTAATTCATGGAGAACTTCCTGTTGATCTTTAAAAATGTGGCAGTCACAGATTTCATGCGTTTTGGCATGCTCTCCACCAGTTTTTCACATTGCTCTTGGGTAACTTTATAACACTCTTTGTGCAACAATCAAACAGCTCAGCTTTGCTTAATGATTTGTGACCATCCATCTTCCTCTTGATGACATTCCAGAAGTATTCTGGAGTAAATTGCAGTGGTCTCTTATTTTTATTTCCAGAGCTGTATTTTCTCTGTTGACTCTCTTTTGAATTTCTTTTTCCTCCTCCTACCTTATAGGAACTGATCTAATTTTCCTCTGGAACCAAAGTATAATCAAATTCTTGCTTGATAATTCTCAAAGCCTTTCTAAAAGACCCATGTTACAGTATCTCAGGGAATTAAATTTGTAATTGTGACCTTTAACAATAGATGTGACCTTTAACAATAGGTAATTTCCGCTTTCAGTGATTAAATTCTCACCCGCAATGAATATCCAATCTCAGGCACTTGAACGGCAGTCTTTGCCTGCTGCTTATTTGTTTCTTTGATGATTTCGTACACATCAGTAGGAAGCTGGAAGTCATAGCGGTCCTTTTCAAAGTCAAATTCCAGTTTGCTTAAAGATGTTCTGCAACAGAATATTTTTAGAAGGAAACAGGTAGGTTTATAAGCCAGGTATTATACAGATAAGATAACTGAAACAAAGGCAAGACACAGCATGTCTAACTCTAAAAAAAGAAATAGACTATGAAGACTGAATCTTCAAAAAACGAATAGACAGATCAATATATTGTAGCGTTTTTCGAGGCTAGCAGGGATCTTGGAGAGACGAGTTAGTTTGCTTGCTACTCAATGCAATGGCTGGGAGTATTTTATTTTCTACCCGCACTGTATAGCATGAGCAGCACATTCACTGGTATAGCACACACAGAAACACGCACGCACACAGATCAAGCACACACATACACACACTCAAACTTGGCCGAAGCTGCTAACCTAAAACAACGTCCCAAACAGGGTGAACACAAAAAGAACCCCTCCTGCAAGGCATGATAGTCGCCAGCCGCCGCCCCGCCCACGCCACAATATGTTTATTCTTTCTGCGGAAAGTTTAAAATCAGTTTGTGCGTGGCAATAATAAACCGTGGCGATAATAAAAAGCAGTAATGAAAGCGTCACTATGAGACAAAACACAGGTTGTTTAAGCAAACACATTCACAGCAGTCTGAGGTAACTGCATGTAAAATACTTGAACAGAGAGCATGGTATGACAGAGCAACCAGAGTCATTTCATATTCATTTACATCCCAGAAGCAAGCAAATGAAAATTCACTAAGGATTTATTAAAGATTGTTGTTTTCTATTTCATTCAAATACACTCAGGTATAAAAGGGCATTAATGTTCAAATTGTCCATATGTTTTATGTAGTTACTGAAAATTGATAAATATCATTTAAATGCTATGGAAATTTGTGTGTCTCAGAATCACTCCTCAAAATCAAAGGAATCACACTCAAAGTTATTCAAAGTTATCCAAATATTCTAAATATATCCAAATATACTCTTATTCTCAGCAATGCGTAGGACTGCTCCAAGGAAAGTGTGTGATGTCATTGTTTACGGCACTGAGAGCCCTAAAGCAGGCTTCACATTGTAGTCGGTGTTGTAGTATTGACAGGTTTTTTGAAGTTTTAAATGGTGGAAAATCTAAATAATGAAATAAGCGCTGGTTGTGCGAAAGCTTTATGCACGCAGACAAAACTTACAGATGCATGACTCGATGTTCCTCACACGATGTTCCTAATTCTGATCAGAGTCAAATGAAATCAATCCGCATTAATAGAGCTGTGTAGGACTGTAATAATCTGATCAAAATGACTTTGAAATTAAACAAAACTGGAGGATGAGAGTATTTTGCTTGCAAAGGTGGCAAAGTGTAAAGAAATAATGAAAGAAAAATTCTGCCGTTCTCTTACCGCTCAAGATAAAAAAGTGAGTAGATGGCAATTTGTGAAAGCATCAGTGCCACCTGTCAGTTTACTGTGTGAAACAGGAGGTTACGCCATGTTAAGGAAGTTATCAAGTGCTGCTTATAAAAAAAAAAAACTGGTGTGTGTACTTAATTACACGGTTATTTTAATATGCGTGTGTGGACGCTTGTTTTTCATTGATTTCACACTGCATGGTGGGGAAATGATCTGTGGTGTTGTAAGAACAAAATCTGATTTATTGTTTCCGACAATGTCGGCTCTGACAAACCCAAATCATTACTGTATTGCTCATCTTCACAATAACTAAAACATGTAAAGTCACCTGCGGAGACAGCATATGAAATGTTTGTTACAGTTCCAGTAGCATACCATACCACATTCACTGTAATGTTATGCTTGATCAGTATATACAGAGTACCAATCAAAAGTTTGTACACACCTTCTAACTGATCTGTATTTTTTTTTACATTATAAAACAATTCTGGAAGTTTCCAAAATATGCAATAACCTCCTTTAAACAGTTGATTTTGAGACATTTCTGCTATTTATGCTCTCTTCATAATAGCTTTAATATAAGGTGCAGTTAATTGGTGATTTCTGAGACTGGTAACTCTAAATGAACTTCTTCACGAGAGCCAGTTTCATCATAGTGCTGTATGGGTTTGCAAATGCATTTGGCAGTAATGTTCTTACAAGAACTATTCCAGAACAGCTGACCTTCATGTCTTAAAATAACAACTGACTGTTGTTGTTGTTGTTGTTGTTACTTAATTACCTAACTCCATGTGTGTTATTTCATATTTTGAAAATCTCCAGGATTGTTCTAAAATGTGGAAACTAAATCACAAAACAAACAAACAAAAAAAATACTGAATTAGGAGGTGTGTCCAAACATTTGACTGGTACTCTGTGTGTGTGTGTGTGTGTGTGTGTGTGGTTACCTGCGTAAGTTCCAGATAATGATGCGGGTTCCACTTTTTGATTTGGTGCTTAACCCATCTATGGCACTGAACTCGGACAGCAGGTCTTCCTTGGTGTTAAACAGCGAATATTTTAGGATATCCTGAAGACACTCGTCATACTCTGGTGCAACACTCAGTTAAGAACCAAACTCCATAGAAGATTCTTTAAACTCTTAGAATTTTTTTTTATTCACCAACAGCCCCAGACTCTCTTATGTTCATGACTTCATACAATGTCGTATCTTTTAGTTTCACTTTAGCTTGTAACTGAAAATGTTTCAATCTGAATAAATTAAGAGCAATACAGAAGATTAAGTGAACAGATGTACACCAAACAATCATAAAATGACATTGCAAAACATTATGCCCAATATCTTGGGGCAGCTCTGGCCCCTTGGGGCATGACCTTGGGGGTGTGCAAGGGGTGTGTCTGTGTAATATGTATTTTGCTACACATAGTTCATCTTCTGTACTTAAAGTATCTCCTGCAAATATAAAACTTCTTGTAATAGTAAGGGCCTGTTAAATGTTGCTGTTCACCATTCCTATTGAATCTAGCCATCTCGCCATCTGCATCTAGATAAAGGATATCATCAGTCTCTCCAGTGCTGGTGAACTTGACAATAGGCACTATAATATGCTCTGATTTTATCTCTTTGAGGTACGTCTGTGACAGGAGACCCACACACATGGTGTTGGCCTTCTTTGAGAACACAATGGCATCTTTCCCCAAATGCATGGAGCTTGACTTAAAACCATTACCGTACTGGCCCACTGGGACATGGCGTCCTACAGTCTGCTTATCATTGAAGCCAAAACTGAGAGAGAGAGAGAGAGAGAGAGAGAGATATTGTTTACAGCTGTGCAAATCTTTAGTTTAGGTAAATTACTGGATCATCAAATTGCCATCTGAAGTATAAGGCTTGCATAATCACAGTCCTACCTGAGCATTTTGTGCATCTTGTCATAATCCATGCCTTTTCCATTGTCCATGAAGAGGAGGCAGGTCTGGTCTTGAATCATGGTTTTATTAATCCAAAATTGTTTAGCACTGACATCTGGGTCATAAGCATTGTCTATCAATTGAAGAAAATAGAATTTCAGAATGTAGAAGTTTTTAAGTGTTTGTACAAACTGTTTCTAAAAAAGAATAAGTGACAGTTTTAACTTACCGATCAGTTCTGCTACAGCACTGAAAGGCCAAATGTGGCTCGTGGAGTTTGTGTGCAGATAATGTGGATGAATCTTAAAGAAAATTTTTTTTATATCAACACATAGTAAGGCATAAATATATACAGTTAATTTCACAAGTATTTGCCCTATGACACAATGTTTGTGTTTTTGGTTTCATACAATGGATTTGAAATGAAGCAAAAAATATTTGACTAAAGTGTTTACTTTCAACATTCATTTAAATACTTAAAAAAATTAACTATTTAGAAAAAACTGTTTTGTTTTTTACATAGCCCCTCAAATTTCACAGGGTCAAAATTGATTGAAAATTGTATCCAATACTTGGATGCAAATGCTGCCAAAGTTTTGGAGCATTTGTCTGAATATGACTGACAGACATGCCTATGCCATAACACTGCACAGTAAAATCTCCAATGTTAATTTAACATTTTTAAAGTTCATTTGAATCCAACTGAACCTCTATAAACACTATTTTTTATTTCAACTCTGGGAGTTTTGCCTTGTGCCTCCACCATGTTTGATGATGATGTGGTGTTGTGCTTTGGAGTCCTTCCTTTCCTTTTCCATATTTTTCTCCTCTCACATTCCTAGTACAAGTTATTGTTGTATCACTGGGGCAGTGGTGGCTCAGTTGGTTAAGGCTCTGAGTTACTGATTGGAAGGTCGGGGGTTCGAGCCCCAGTATCACCAAGCTGACTGACCCTGTGCCCTGACCATAGTTTCCTAATTGGGATACAGTATGTGAAAAATAAGCAATTTCCTGCAGGATCAATAAAGTAAACAAATGGGCAGGATTTTTTTGAATTTTTGTAGCCAAGTCTTTCTTTTCAAGTCGTTTCTATTCTTACACATTACTAGTGGTTTGTGTCTTAAGGTAAAGCAACAGTAAATTCATGGAGGCGTTTCCTGATTGAGCACTTTGTTAATTATACACCCACCCTCTCAAGAGTGTACTGAATCTTCTGTCATCTTATAGATCTTGAAATGTATTTTTATGATTTCAATTTATAAAAAGATTGGCTCAACAAGTATGGGTAAGCATTAAGCCTAATTTTTAAATAAAAGTGCAGAATCTCCCCTTGTACTTTTCCACATTTTGTCACATTACAGCCACAAACATGAAAGAATTTTATTGGAATTCCACGTGAAAGACCAATACAAAATGGTGTACATGTGAGAAGTGGAACGAAAATCAAACATGATTCCAAACATTTTTTACAAATAAATAACTGCAAAGTGAGGTGTGTGTAATTATTCAGTCCCCTGAGTCAATACTTTGCAGAACCACCTTTTGCTGCAATTACAGCTGCCAGTCTTTTAGGGTATGTCTCTACCAGCTTTGCACATCTAGAGACTGAAATCCTTGCCCATTCTTCTTTGCAAAACAGCTCCAGCTCAGTCAGATTAAATGGACAGCGTTTGTGAAAAGCAGTTTTCAGATCTTGCCACAGATTCTCGATTGAATTTTGATCTGGACTTTGACTGGGCCATTCTAACACATGGATATGTTTTGTTTGAAACGATTCCATTGTTGCCCTGGCTTTTGTTTAGGGTCGTTGTCCTGCTGGAAAGTGAACCTCCGTCCTAGTCTCAAGTCTTTTGCAGAAAGTTTGTGAAAATGAGTGTGGGAGAGTTAGCACCTTAGGAATAATAAGAAGGTAGCAAGGAGGATTTCACACATTATTAGATCCATGAGGAAGAGAGGAAGATACTAGAATTAATTTCTTTAACAGTATATTTAAAAAAATCTCTTCTATGATGTATAAATCTCTTATATTTCCTTATATGATGTATATACAAACTTATACGCCATCTGACTGGCGGTAAGTCATACAGTAGATTCCAAACATATTAGCCACATCACAACTCACCATAGTGATAGATGCACACACATAGCTTGTCCTATAGAAACTGTGTCTGTTCCCCGAATAGTGAGAAAAAAGAATAAATTTGTTAAATTTGCCCGAAACAATCTGATAACCATAAAACCAGAAAAAGGCAAAATAAGTAGTCAAAATCCACCTCTAAAGTTTGGACTACTCAACATTAGATCCCTTGCGCCTAAAGCACTTATTGTTAATGAAATTATCTCAGATTATTGCCTTGACGCACTCTGTCTCACCGAAACCTGGCTTAAACCAAATGAATATTTTGGTCTGAATGAGTCTACTCCGTCAGGATATTTCTATAAGCACGAGCCCCGTCTAATTGGTCGCGGTGGTGGTGTCGCCACTATCTACAATGATGTACTCACTGTTACTCAGAAAATAAGGCCCAGGTTTAATTCATTTGAAGTGCTTATCATTAATGTTGCACTCAATGAAATACGTAATAAACCCTTGCTATATTTTACCCTGACCACCGTGTACAGACCCCCGGGGCCATATGTCGATTTTCTTAAAGAATTTGGACATCTGGTATCAGACCTATTGGTTAACTCTGACAAAGTGTTGATAGTAGGAGACTTTAACATTCATGTAGATGATGCTAACAACGCTTTAGCACTCACATTTATGGATTTACTAAATTCCTTTGGGGTTAAACAAAATATAATTGGAGCAACTCAGCGCTTTAATCATACGCTAGATTTAATTATATCCCATGGTATAGATGTCTCTAATATAGAGATCATATCTCAAAGTGATGATATCACAGATCATCACCTCCTGACATATACTCTACCCGTAGAACAGATTAGCTGTGTCTCCCCACGTTATCAATCTGTTAGAAATATGAATCCCACTACTAAAGACAGATTCACAAGTAATCTGCCGGATCTGTCCCAATTTCTTATTAGACCCCTAAATGCAGATGATCTAGATGAAGTGACTTGCAGCATGGGCACTATTTTTACCAGTACATTAGACACTGTTGCTCCCATCAGATTAAAAAAAGTCAGAGATAAAACACTTGCACCGTGGTACAACAGTCATACTCGCGCCCTAAAGAGAGCAACCCGTAACCTCGAGCGAAAATGGAGAAAAACTAAACTAGAAGTTCTTAGAATTGCGTATAAAGATAGTATGTGCAGCTATAGACAGCCTCTAAAAACTGCTAGGACTGAGCATCTTAGCCAACTGATAGCAAGAAACCAAAACAATCCCAGGTTCTTATTTAGTACAGTGTCTCGCCTAACAAAACCTAAGATGCCCACAGAGAGTATCCCATCACAGTTTAGAAGTGAAGACTTTATGGACTTCTTTAATGGAAAACTCAATAATATCAAGAAGAAAATAACGGAGGTTCAACCTCTAATAGTATCTCACGATCCAGTTCAGCCTATAGCTTCACATTTAGATTTTCAGTGCTTTACAGGTATAGGACAGGAAGAGCTGTATAAACTTATCACCTCGGCTAAATCAACAACGTGCCTGTTAGACCCAATCCCAACCAGATTTTTAAAAGAAGTGATGCTTACGGTTGGAGAGCCACTTCTAAACAGTATTAATTCTTCATTATATCTAGGTCACGTCCCTAAACCTTTCAAGTTATCAGTTATTAAGCCACTTCTTAAAAAAATCTAATTTGGACGCGAATGAAATAACAAATTACAGACCGATTCCAAACCTTCCGTTCATATAAAAAATACTAGAAAAAGTAGTATCAGCTCAAATATGCACATTCTTGCATGATAACAACATCCTTGAAGAATTTCAGTCAGGTTTCAGCCCCCATCATAGCACAGAAACTGCACTAGTTAAGATTACAAACGACTTGTTTTTAGTTTCAGACCAAGGCTGCATCTCATTGCTAGTCCTGCTCGATCTTCGTGCTGCATTCGACACTATAGATCATAATATTCTCATAGATCGCTTACAAAATTATATAGGTATTCAGGGACAGGCATTAAAATGGTTTAGATCTTACCTGTCTGATCGCTACCATTTTGTAGATCTAAATGGAGAACCGTCTGGTGTAATGCCAGTGAAATATGGGGTCCCACAAGGGTCAGTTTTAGGACCTCTATTGTTCTCAATATACATGCTTCCCTTGGGTAACATCATTAGAAGACATGGGATTAGTTTCCATTGTTATGCTGATGATACCCAATTATATATCTCAACTAAACCAGACGAAATACCTAAATTGTCTAGATTAACTGAGTGTGTCCAGGACATAAAAGATTGGATGACCAATAACTTTCTTTTATTAAATTCAGATAAGACAGAGATATTACTTATTGGCCCAAAAATCAGCACACAACAGCTTTCACAATTCAGCCTGCGCTTAGAAGGATGTACTGTTACTACCAGCTCAGCAGTAAAAGACTTGGGTGTAATATTAGACAGTAACTTGTCTTTTGAAAATCACATTTCAAATATCACAAAAACAGCCTTTTTCCATCTTCGAAAAATTGCTAAACTTTGGAATCATCCGTATCTGATGCAGAAAAGCTAGTTCATGCATTCATGACCTCCAGACTGGACTATTGTAATGCATTACTAGGTGGTTGTCCTGCATCCTCAATAAACAAGCTTCAGTTAATCCAAAATGCAGCTGCCAGGGTTCTCACTAGATCAAGAAAATATGATCATATAACCCCAATATTATCATCCCTGCACTGGCTACCTGTTCAGTTTAGAATAAATTACAAAATAGTATTACTTACATACAAGGCCTTAAATGGTTTAGCTCCCACATACCTAACCAGTCTTCTGATACGCTACAATCCACTACGCGCCTTAAGATCACAAAACTCCGGACTTCTGGTAGTTCCCAGAATTTCTAAATGCCAAAGGCCTTTACAAAGGCAAAGGCCGACCCTGCGAGGTTCCTGAGGCATCCAGAGAAGGACCAGCTCCAGCTGGATTCAGCTTTATGATGGTTGGAGCTACACATGCTGCTCCTGTGCTTCCAGTGATCCAGACCTCATCTGCCCTCTGCACCTACTGACTCGTCCCTATGCTGAACTGGTCTTCATGTCAATTTAAATAATTTCTGTCATATTGAATTTTCACCTGCACATTTGTCTCACACATACACACTTCCAATTTTTTTCTTTTCTATAATTATTATTATTTTTATTTTATTTTTTAATTTTTATTATTATTTATTTATTTATTTATTTATTTATTATTATTTTTTTTTTTGTTAAATTTCTTTCATTTTTGTGAAGCTGCTTTGAGACAATGACCATTGTTAAAAGCGCTATATAAATAAAATTGAATTGAAAAAAAATTGAATTGCAGGTACAGTGGAACCACGGATTACGAGCATAATTCGTTCCGGAAGCGGGCTCGTATTCCAAAACACTCGTAAACCAAATTTTATTTCCCCATAGGAAATAATGGAAACTCAAATAATTCGTTCTACAGCCCCCAAAAATTAATAACTAAAAATTATTAACACAAAATATAAAGTAAAAATAAAACAAATTAACCTGCACTTTACTTTTAAATTTTTTTTTAAATAAATCCGGACAGATAGGTGTTTACTGTGAAATGTGCATGCACGCACACACACACACATACACACACATTAACGGAAAGACCGTTTTTAAAACCGTTTAAAAATTAACTATTTAAAAATTAGCAAGAAACATCGCTAGTCACACTCGCGTGTATGATATAAAATCACTGTCAAAAATAATTGTGCGTAAAAAAAAGATTTTGAAAAGAGTTGGATTCCAAAATCTATGGCCACGACATCTTACAGATACAAGATTTTGTGTGTTACAATACAACTCTGAAATATACGACTCTGACCGTAACTCCGACTCTGACACAAAACTTGTTTTTTTACAACTCCTCTGTTTCACGGACGAATTGCGAAATTATGCCCAAGAATGCTGTGTGTTACACCACTGTCAAAAATACGTCATCGAGGCCACATGCACAAGCATTACTATCCGAGGGAAAAGGAATTGATTCGGCGCATACGCCCCGCCACCATTTTAAACTCCTAAAATCTCACAGTACCTACTATAGTTAAAACATCTCTGTAATTTTACTTCTCTTAAACATGTCCGAATCTGTGGAAAAAAAAACTTACCTGAGACGATGAGAGACCGCTCAGCTGCTGATCTGGCATTTTGGCGCCAGTGGTTTAAAACGGATAGTAACACACAAATCCCTCTTCCCTCGGATAGTAACACACAAATCTTTTTTTTACGCATGATTATTTTTGACAGTGATTTTATTCCATACATTTATATATAGCCCCCCTCCTCTCAGGTTCCCAAACACACACACCCACTCTCTGCCTCACACACACACACACACACACACACACACACACACACACACACACACACACACACACACACACACACACACACACACACACACAGAAACTCTGCAAGCACTAAGACCCAGCAGGGGAGACGATAGGTATGTCTCCCCTGCTGGGTCTTAGTGCTTGCAGAGTTTCTGAGTGCGCGTTTGTGTGTTCACCCAGCAGGGGAGATGATTACCTACATTTCCGCAGCACAAGAGAGAGAAAAACCGATGGCTCAGTTGTGATGACGTGATGTCAAAACAAGAAGCGCATGCGTGATACATGATACTCGGTGCTCGTAAACCAAGACAATGCTCATTTTTCAAGTCAAAATTTATTAAAAATCTTTGCTCGTTTTGCAGAACACTCATAAACCGCGTTACTCGTAATCCGAGGTTCCACTGTATAGTTACAGGAAGCACCTGGTTGATGTTATTGCGGTCATTGACACAAAACATTTTTCCAGTTGAAAGTTGAATAAGTATATTCAATAAAGACATGAAAGATCAGATTAATTTTGTTTTATTATTATAGGCACACTATTTCTGTCAATACCCTTGACTTAGTTGTGCATCAGATCACATTTTATGAACTTAATGAGGAAAGCCATGAAATTCTAAAAGGTTCAAATACTTTTTCTTGCCACTGTACAGTATTGTCTCTCATATGAAGTACATTACTTCTCCTCTTCGTGATCGCCCATACTGGTGGTTCAAATAATGTTTTGACAATCTTTAATGCAAGTTTGATCACTGGCAAATCACCCTATTTTAAACATGCAGTGGTCTAAATGCCTTTAAAAAAATCGTAACCTGTATTCTTGAGTGCAGGGTACCAACCCATCTCAAATTTGTTTTCATTAAAAAATTTATTTTAATATTACATTTTAAAATTAAACTTTAATAATGAAATTTAAAAATCATTTTGTACTTTGTTACTTGTGCCATGATGGTGTTACTTTTGACAACGTAGATCATACATAGTGCATGCCTGGTACAATGCATCACTATTAAGGTTGTTGTACTCAGTTAAACTTTTTTGTCTCATAGCGAACTAGTCACAGACATGTGCCCAAACTTTTTCTGCTCCTTACTCACTCAGGAGGCTCCCTACAAAGGCAGACATGCAGATTAGGCTAATTGGTGTTTCCAAATTGCCCATGGTGTCTGAATAAGTGTGTGCCCTGCGATGGATTGGCACCCTGTCCAGGGTTTCCCCTGCCTCATGCCCTAAGTTTCCTGTGATAGGCTCCAGGCCCACGCCCCCCGTGACCCTGAATACAGGATAAGGCTTAAGGCACGAGACGGGGTAGACCCTGGACAGGGTGCCAACCCATTGCAGGTCACACACACTCATTCAAACACTTTGGGCAATTTGGGAATGCCAATTATCTGCAGGTCTTTAGCCTGTGGAAGGAAACCAAGCACGTGGAGAACATGCACACTCCATGCAAACAGAGACAGGAATCGAACCCAGACCCTGGAGGTGCAAGACAACAGTGCTAACCACTGCACCACCGTACCGCCGTTAAAATCTTTTTCTTTGCCTTTCGGCTGTTCCCTTTCAGGGGTCGCCGCCGTTAAAATAAATCATTAATATTTTAATTCAAATAATCAAAAACCTTGTTATAATCAAAAACCTTATAATCAAAAAGTTATACTATTAAATAAGAAAGGTTATGCTCTCTGCAGGGCAGGTGGCCACACATTTTAGGATAGACTTTGAAGCAATAGGTCACATGACCTGGAAGTTATTAAAAATAAAATAATTAATATTTCTTTAAAAAATATAAACAAATATGCAAAATGATAATATGAAAAGTCATGATACACCACCATGTATTACATTGACACTAACAGCAACAACATTTATTTATTTATATATAATATTAATATTTATAACTATTATCTGTATTTCAGTTGGAAGGGCACTGGTGGCTCAGTGGTAGGTGTTTCGCCTGCCATGCGGAAGGCCCGGGTTCGATTCCCAGCAAGTGCCCAAACCCCCCAGCCACTGGATTCAGTGCCGGTCCCAAGACCGGATAATATGGGAGGGTTGCGTCAGGAAGGGCATCCGGCGTAAAACCTGTGCCAAGTTGTTGTGTGGACTGGATATCCCCTTGCCGGGAGCAGCCGAAAGACCAACAGCAACATCTGTATTTCAGTTGGACAGTAATTTACAGACGGTCCCTAACTCGCGCAGAGTCGAATATCCACCACAAATTGAGATATCAAATAACCAAAGTCCAACTTCAAGGCCCCCGTGCCCAGTAGGAGTAAGCTGCCCAGACGTCAGAAGCTAAGGCTGAGGCCGAGCCAATGGATGGCTGGGCGGGGCCAGATGGGCACTTCAGCGAATGGAGGAGTTTAGCTGCATTAAAGCCCACACGAGCAAAAGATGCTCGTGAAAAAATAAGTGTTGGTCGGCAACCCAGCGACGGGAAAGCAAAGGAGCCACTCGTATTCTGCCTCTCCGTCATTGCTTACGTTCGCCAGCCGAGTGCCCCTGCCAGCTAGGCACCTACTCCCTTTTTATTAAAAATTAAATTTCCCTTTTTTCCTAAGACCTTGCCTTGTGTCCGTTTTTGTGGTGACGCCCGTGCGTCAAACTTGTGACACACAGGCAACTGCATTTCTTAAAAGACCATGTCACATCTGAGACTCTCTTTTGAGCACCATTGAGCAACATAACTTTTGGAAAAAGTACTGCAAAACATTGTGCCTGACAGGGACAGACTTCTAGATACAGATCATTTAATCTGACAGGACAAACACATTTATGTTTAGCCACTTGGGTGTCAGTCTTAAGGACATTTTTAAGCAAGAACATAAATCACTTCAGTTGATAAAAGCAATTATAACTCAAATTAACAATATTAAATCATTTATTTCCTCACATTACCAAGAAAAATATACCTAGAAAAATATGCTGTGAGCCATCTGTCATCAATTGCATAATAGTAAATAGTTCTGATGATGAAAATAGAAAATGTTCTAACTTATATGCATGTACTGTAGGTACAAAGAAGCTAAATGATATTACACCAGTTTTAGCTTTCATTCATTAGCTCCAGTTAATTTTAGAACTGAGTAGGCAGTTTAATTTGTTAACTTTAAATGGATTAGACTGCAGATATGCTTTGTATACATACTGCTTCTGGATATTTAAAGCCTACCACACAGCAACTGCTGCTGCTTGACTGAACAACAATCACACTTTCTGATGAAATGAAAGTGAAAGTTATTCTACTAACAGCAAGGTAAGACGTTTAGGAGAAATTAAACCTTTTTTTCTACATAGCATGCATCTATTGTCTATAGTGTTGAAGTGCTCCAATGTAATATACACATTTGAAATATTTTCATGATTTTTTTTAAAGAAGAATTTTCAACATTTATTGCTACAGTAAACAAAAACGTTAGCTGATTATAGCTTTGGTAGAGCCCATGAATACTTACTAAGCTTAAAGGTATTCTTCTATTTGTTAGAGATGCCATCACAATTTACTGTAAAACTTCAAAGTACAGTAAGTTCCAAAATGAGATTCTTGAATAAAACTTTTTTACGCTGGTTTGAAATACAGGAAGAAGGCATTGACTTTTATAGAGACTTTGGAGAAACTCCACCCCTTTTGAATCACCATGGAGGGTGATACAAATTTTTTATATCCAGTGAATTTTTATATTCAGTTGTGTGATTGTGTGTATTTGTGTTTTAATGTGCACAGTTGGTGTCAGTTTGAGTAGGTTTCTGGCAGCTTTCAATAAGACCCATGACTATTGTATATATTTCATTTCTGGAAACACTGTCCTTGTATACAGTGTACTGTAAGAGCTTGACTTGGGGAGCACCACAGACACACAGACAGATGAGGTGAAATCTTATAGAAAAAAGGGCTTTTTTTTTAAATTAAGAAAATAGGGCAAAGGGGGAATTTAGGAGGGATAAGACGCAGAGAGGGAGGAAAAGAGTAGAGGTTGTGCATATGTGGGTTGGTATCTTGGGCGTCGTAGCTGTTCCTTGGCAACAGTTGTGGCGAGTACAGTTCCCACTGTCACGTGGACGCTGCTGTCGCCCTCTGGTTCCCTCTGGGGTGCTCTTAGGTGGTGCTCCTTGGAGTGAGTGAGGAGCGAGAGTTCATATACAATCATAATGTAACACACATGATTATCCATTATACACAGTTTAATACTTATTTGGACCACCTTTTTCTTTGATCATGGCCTGCATTTGCCATGGCATAATTTTGTTAAGCTAGTACAATTTCAGAACATTTATATCAATCAAGAGTCACATTGATCTTGTATTGATGATGGGAGATTTGGACTGCTATGTAAACAACACAGATTACTTCCACTATGAAACATAGCCATTTCTCCCTTGAATATCCTACAAGGTTTTAATAATGCGTTGGACAGTAGTTTCAGCAATTTCTCCTTAGATTGGCAACACAAAAAACACCAATAAAAAATCTTGTTCACAAAGCACAAATTGAAAGTATTAAGTGGTACCTGTTGGCGTGACCACACCCCTTCTGCAACGTATCCCTACCACTTGATTCAAGGCCAAGGAGTATCCAGCCTGGAGATGACCCCTTCCAAAAGAGAAAAGAAATATCACAGCCATCTGTGTACCCAGCCTGTGGACCAACTCAAACTTTAATAGCTGAATTGACAGAAAACAATGTGATTCTGGTACCGTCTGTGTGCATATGATTCACCAGTGCTGCCTTTAAATAAATTTCTATTTTATAATGTACTTGATTGTTTATAATTATGGATCTTCTCTCAGTAATGCTGTGGCTTTTTTGAGGATTAGCTGTCTAGTGTACGCTGCTACTGTACACCACACAGGAGAGACTGAGGGCTGCTACTGTATAAGCTAATAAGATTATTATTTAAATTAAGGTATTTAAAATGACTCATTAAGTTTAAAAATTTAGTTTTAAATGTGCACTATTATTGTAAGTTGTTGTTGAGTATTGAATAGTTATCAGCTCGGAATTCATAAATACACACCAGTACAACAGATCACCAAGTTAAGGGTTTATAAACATGATTGGATAGTTTTCTTTAAATAATATTAAAATATATTTAAATTTCTTTAACAGTGAAATGTTTTTTGCTGAATTCAACAAAAACATTTCACTGTTATTTACTTTTGTAACGGTTAACCCCTAGAGGGCGCCTAACGCCCGTGTATGTTTTGAGTTGTAGTTTTGTTTATGTTGAGTTTTACTTCGTTTCCCAGTTTACACCTCGGTCAGGTGACGTAGAAGCTCACCTGAACCGAGGGAAGTTAATTTGATGATTAGGTTTTGTTTGTGGACAAATAGCCTGACTGAATCTCAGTCAGGCGTCTAGCATTTGTCTTTAGTTGAGTAGTTTGTGTTGGAGTGTTTTATGTTTTGTTTGAATTTAAATAAAGAACTTTGTTAACCGTCAGCTCGCCTCCGCAGTCATGCCACGCACACACGTCCGACACAGACACAGTAGGACCAAGATACGTGACAGAATGCTAGACCTACCAAGTGGCGTGGCGGAGGATTTCCCCCTGAACAATTTTGGGGGGGGGGCGCTGGAACGATCTCGCCCGAGCTGGCGGATTGGCTGCGGGACAGCGAGGAGAGGTACTGCGGCTGGGATTACAGCGGGCCGGTCGACGACGAAGAAGAGATGTACCGCAGCTGGGAGTACGGCTTGCTGGAGGAGCAGGAGCACTTGCGGGAGAGCAGCGAGGAGAGAGAGAGAGAGGCACCACAGAGCTGGGAGGGCTGCAGGCTCGCCATTCGGCGGACGCCATTCAGAGGCGATGCAGCACGGGGTCACGTGGTTCCCCGCACCGGCCGGAAGAGAAGGGCGATGAAGCCCAAGTACGGCGGTGAAGCGGGGGAAAGAAAACCCCAGGCAGAGCAGCAGCAGAGAGAGAAAGAGCTCATGTGGTGGGTTCCGGAGCTGGAGCGGTTGAGAGAAATGCAGGAGCAGGTGAAGGAGCTCCAGCAGATGATCCTCCACTTCCGGGATAACCGCGAAGCGGGCTCGGAGCTTTCGCCTCCCTCGCCAACTCTCAGCAGCGAGCTAGCGTGTCAGCAGCCGCTGACCGACGCACTCGTTCTGCCGCCGCCCTCCGGCTTCGATGACAGCGAGCTAGCGTGTCAGCAGCCGCTGACTGACGCACCCGTTCTGCCGCCGCCTCCCGGCTTTGAGGACAGCGAGCTAGCATGTCAGCAGCCGCTGCCCCACACACCCGCTCTTCCGCCGCCTCCCGGCTTTGAGGACGACGCTGAGCCGCCGCCGCCACCGTCGAGCTCCGAGTCAGCGCCGCGGCCGCTGTCGAGCTCCGAGTCAGCGCCGCCGCCGTCGTCGAGCTCCGAGTCAGAGCCGCCGCCGTTATCGAGCTCCGAGTCAGCGCCGCCGCCGAGCTCCGAGTCAGAGCCGCCGTCGAGCTCCGAGCCAGCCCCAGCTCTGCAGCCGCCGAGCACATCTCCAGCTCTGCAGCCGCCGAGCACATCTTCCGCTCTGCAGCCGCCGAGCACGTCTCCGGCTCTGCAGCCGCCGAGCACGTCTCCGGTTCTGCAGCCGCCGAGCACGTCTCCGGCTCTGCAGCCGCCGAGCATGTCTCCGGCTCTGCAGCCGCCGAGCACGTCTCCGGCTCTGCAGCCGCCGAGCACGTCTCCGGCTCTGCAGCCACCGAGCACGTCTCCTGCTCTGCAGAACTCCTCCAGCCCCGTCACCCAGTCTCCTGGTCAGGAGGCGAAAGGTAGAACATTGGGTTGGATGTCCGGGGCCTCCGGTGACGCTCCAAAAATGCTTTTTTGGGGGGGGGGGGGATAATGTAACGGTCAACCCCTAGAGGGCGCCTAACGCCCATGTATGTTTTGAGTTGTACAGTAGTTTTGTTTATGTTGAGTTTTACTTCAAATTCAAATTCAAATTCAAATTTTATTGGTCACATACACAATCATACACAGTATTATATGCAGTGAAATGCTTTATACGACCGCCAGTGACCTTAAAAAAAGAAAATAAAAGCTTGTACGTAAAATAAATAATCAATAAAAAGGAAATACTAAAGAAATAATTTTAACTAGTAAAATTAACTGTGCATAAGGGCATAATAAAATATTGCAAAAATATAGGATTAAAGTGACAGTGGTTGTGCAAATATGCATGGAGGTGACATGTGCAATTGTCCAGATGTATGAGTATTTAGTGCAAGTGTGTATGAATGTGTCCATGATTGTCCAGTCAGTGTTGTGAGCTTAAAAGATGTTATTAGTCCTGTGTGGAGGTGTGATTGTGTGATTGAGAGACCTTATCGCCTGCGGGAAGAAGCTCCTCCTCAGTCTCTCTGTGTTGGCCTTTAGGGAGCGGAATCGCTTCCCAGACCGCAACAAAGAGAACAGTCCATTACTGGGGTGACTGAGGTCCTTCATGATCTTCCTGGCCTTAGTCCAGCACCGCTTGCTGTAGATGGAGTGTAGGTCAGGGAGCTCAGTGCGGATGATGCGCTCGGCTGATCGCACCACCCTCTGTAGAGCTCGTCTGTCCTGCATGGTGCTGTTCCCGAACCAGGTCGTGATGTTTCCCGTCAGGATGCTCTCTATGGTGCAGGAGTAGAAGTTCCTGAGCACCTTGGAGGGCAGTCTAAAGTCTCTCAAGCGTCTGAGGTGGTAGAGACGCTGCCGGGCTTTTTTCACCACGGTGCTGATGTGACAGGACCATGATAGGTCCTGCGTGATGTGAACACCGAGGTATCTGAAGCTGTCCACTCTCTCCACTGGGCTCCTGTTGATGACGGGGGTCTGGTAGTTCCTCTCCTGCTTTGTACTAAAGTCCACTATCAGCTCCTTTGTCTTACTGCCGTTCAGGAGGAGATTGTTCCTCTGGCACCAGTTCTCCAGATTTCCAATCTCCTCTAGGTAGTCCGACTCATCATTGTTGGTGATCAGTCCGACCACGACGGTGTCGTCAGCAAACTTGATGATGGAGGTGGAGTTGGTAGTGGCAACGCAGTCGTGGGTGTACAAAGAGTACAGCAGGGGGCTCCAGTGCTGAGAGTGAGTGTGGCTGAGAGAGAACTTCGTTAGAGAGAAATGCAGGGCAGCTTCTGTCAAAAGTAATTAAAATTTTGATGGATTGATTAAAGGTCAAAGGTCAAGGTAATCATATTAAATAATATGGTGACATGTGTAGGTCAAAGGTCACGATAATTCGTGGGAAAGAATGCATAGGAGTAAATATATAATGATTTAATTGTATTTATGGTGTCATTTTCCAAACGGTTGTATGATTAAAGATAGTATTAATGTTAAATGATCCCCGTGTGTCCCTGACACACAGACACACACACACACCTTAAACCATCCTAATCAACGTCTGGATATCCCCCACCCTCTCTCACACACAAGCACTTATTTTATTACGTTAACAATTAGCTGGTATGTTCAGTCCACCACCCTCACCCCCAAATGTAAAAGCACACATTAGTCCCAAAATCCTCTGTTGATAATTGGTAATGATTATGCGTGGGGACAATATCCCCCACCCGCTCTCACACTCATAAGCACTTATTTTTATTATATTAACAATTAGCTGGTATGTTCAGTCCAACACCCTCACCCCCCAAATGTAAAAGCACACATTAGTCCCAAAATCCTCTGTTGATAATTGGTATTAATTACGCCTGGAGAGTGATATCCTCACCCGCTCTCACACACATAAGCACTTATTTTTATTATATTAACAATCAGCTGATATGGTCAGTCCATATGATCAGGTATTCCCCCCCCCTACCCAAACCCCCGCCCAGCCACCCCACCACCACCCCCCACACGCTGATTCGTTACAAACTCACACAGACCTTCTTCAAATACTTTGCTCTATCGTCTTGGAAAATGTAAAATATTGAGAAGAATATCTTTGCGTGCGCAACAATGGCTGTTTGTCCTAACGCCCCAAAAAAATCTACAACTACTCTGCCAAGATGTTCAAACAGTTTAGAGTGCGCAAATATTCAGTATTGGTCATTATCAAAGGGGTGTACAGCCGGCTTTTTTTCAATGCGGATTCAGCCGTCGTACAGCTGTTCAGGTTATCAGGACCTGGTCACATCCACTGGAGCAGCGCTACTGAGACCGTATCTATTGATCAGTGTGGTTGGAAAAAGTTTCGCAAATGGAAATGAGAAATAAATTTTCTCCCTGACACCCTCCTGCAGACACACACAAGCACTTATTTGTGCTATGTTAACACAATTAGGTGGATGGTCAGTCCATATGGTCAGTTCATTTTACAAAAGGTATACCATCCATCTGACACCCCCAACCCCCAGACACACACCTCAGAAACACTTCCTATATAACCAAGAACTTCCAAAAAGTTCATCATTCAGGAAGTCTGCCAAGTGATATTACGGCTTTGAAACTCTGTCATTGGTGACATCGCTTCTTCATCCAAAAGAAAGATCATGGACTTCTCATCGGGTAAGAAATTTGATAAAATTTCTTCACTTATGTATTAGATTAGATTCTCTTACAAATGGGTTAGACCTAAACTTTAATTTCAATACGTTTTATTACAGAACAAGACCTTGGTATGCTTATCTGATTGTAATGTCTAGGATATTGTGAGTCTTTAGGTAATTTCATTCTACCATTTAGAACTTTGTTTTGTCATAAAAGCTACGATACATAACACTAAGAGAACATTTATTTAGTTTTTCCCGATTTTAGTCAACGACGTTCTGATTATTTCGGACGATGAATTTCCTGACACACCCGTGCAAGACCTACAGCCAAAATCTCGTACGAAACCAATAGCTGTAGTGCATCCGCTGCCGAGACTATTACAGCAAACAGGGATTAATGACAATAATTCAAACGCTCCCGGTAAGATGAATAGGTATCATCTACTAACGCGTTCTATTTTCACCATCTTTTTAGTGCCTAAACACATTTTTCTATTTCAATTCCTGCTCTCTTTTTAGTTGTGAGTGACATAGCTGAAGTACAAGAGTTGGCTGACCCCGAAGAAGATAACACCAATCAAGAGGATCCGGATCAACTGCGGCTCAGGGACACGCTTAGAGACTTCTATCAACAATTTGAGCTTTTATTTGAAAACTTTAATAACCTTGATAATTCATTGGAACAAAACGCTGGTAGGGAATGTGTTTCATCTTTGCGTGATATTGTCATGTTTCACTCACTTTTCTGTAGGAATCACACACACGTGAAACGCAAGTGCAGGAATACACACTGTTTATTTATTTCTCTTCTTTTCTTTTCAACTCAACACAAAACAAACTGTCTTTAGGCTTTTACGCAGAACTTATACTGGACTCCGCGTTCACTACGCGTACTGCCAGGTGCGGTCTGCAGGCGGGTTTAACTATACAGTCTCAGCACAGAAGAATGTACTCTCACACAGTAACATAGCCATAACCAAAAACCTCCTCTGTGTCCTCAGAGGATCTTTACTTAGAAAGCCAGCGGCTTCGCTCCGCCCGTCCTCGCCTGCAGATACCGCCTTTAAGCCTGGAGAGAAAGACACACAAGGATTAGTTAGTGAAGGTATGATGGTGACCAGACAGTGTGGTGTGGGTTCGGCTGGGTTTAAATAGGGAGACAGGTGAGGTGTGCGCAGGTGATCTGAATTAGTTAATTATGGTAAGGGTTGACCTACGTAGACACACTAGGGGGAGATAAAGCCACGGCTCAGTAATCTGGCGAGCCGGATCTTTCTCTCCGGGACTGAGGAGGCTCGGGCGTGACACCACCCCCCCCCCCAGGACCGGCTACCTGAAGGGGAGGTGGGCGCTCCCCTCGCGATACCAAAGGCGGGAGAGACCCACCGGCCTGATGGTATTGCCGGCGGGCGGGTCGACCCGGGGGGCGGGGTGCGGGACGATCCGGCCGAGCCCGGTGAAACTCAGAAATGAGATCAGGGCTTAGGATGTCCCTGGCTGGCACCCAGCTACGTTCCTCCGGTCCGTAACCCTCCCAGTCCACGAGATATTGGAGGGAGCCCCCCCGCCTTCGGGAGTCCAATAACTGCTGGACTCTGAACGCCGGAGCGCCCTCGATCTCCACAGCTCCGGGGAGCGAAGGGTCTACGACACCTCCGTCCAGCGGCCCCCGTATCACTGGCCTGAGAAGAGAAACATGAAACACTGGGTTAATACGCATATGTGTGGGTAGTTTCAATTTGAAAGACACAGGGTTCACTTGGGAGATAATGGGAAAAGGACCGATGAATCGAGGGGAGAGCTTACGACAAGGGAGTTTGAGAGAGAGGTCCTTTGTCGAGAGCCAAACCCGATCTCCTACCTGGAGCGGAGGACTTTCCCTTCGCCGCCTATCGGCGAATTGTTTAAACCGGCGAACTGCTTGGGAGATGTGGGCGTGCGCCCCCTCCCATACTTTTTCCGCTTTTTTGAACCACTCGTCTACCATAGGGATATTGGTGGGAGTGGCATCCCATGGACAGAGCGGAGGCTGATACCCAAGCACACATTGGAACGGCGTTAGGCCGGTAGAAGAGTGTCGTAAAGAATTTCGCGCATATTCCGCCCAGAATAAACAGTCTGCCCACTCGTGTTGTCGACTACTACAATATGCGCGAAGGAACCTCCCGAGGTCTTGAACAGTCCGCTCAGCCTGCCCATTAGACTCAGGGTGATAGCCTGAGGTTAGACTAACAGTAGTCCCCAATTTCTGGAAAAAAGCTTTCCAGAATTTAGCGATAAATTGGGGGCCCCGATCTGAAACAACGTCCTCCGGGATACCGTAGTAGCGAAACACTGTATTGAATAAAGCGTCAGTCACCTGGGCGGCGGTGGGGAGAGAGCAGAACGGAATAAACCTACAGCTCTTAGAGAAGCGATCCACTACTACCAAGACTGTTGTGTACCCTTTTGACACTGGCAAATCCGTGACAAAGTCCACCGCTAGGTGGGACCACGGTCTATTGGGTGTTGGCAAGGGCATTAATTTTCCAACTGGCAACCCTCGGGGACTTTTAGTGGCTGCACAAACAGCACAAGACGAAACGACTGTTTTCACTGTTTCGCGCATATTTGGCCACCAGAACTTGGGTTCCAGTAGTTGCAAGGTTTTGGCTTCGCCGGGATGTCCGGATGAAAGATTTATGTGGGCTTCTCCCGTCACTCGTTCTCGTAGTGCCTCCGGCACGTAGGTTCGACCCGGGGGACAGCCCGGCGGCACGGGGTCGGACCGCGCCTCCTGGGCTATCTCCGTGTCGAAGTCCCACGTGATCGGGGCAACCACGAGTGAGGGGGGCAGAATAGGCTCCGGTACCGATGGTCGGTCCGGCGACGCAAAACAGTGGGATAGTGCGTCCGCTTTCAGATTTTTAGAACCGGGCCGATATGTAATATGGAAATCGAAACGAGTGAAAAACAGCGCCCAGCGGGCTTGACGAGGGTTTAGTCTTTTAGCTTGTTGGAGGTACTCAAGGTTCCGGTGGTCGGTCAGTACCGTAAAAGAATGTTCTGCTCCCTCCAACCAATGTCGCCACTCCTCTAACGCCGCTTTGATTGCTAGCAGTTCGCGATTACCAATATCATAGTTGCACTCGGCAGGTGTCAGTTTCCTCGAGAAGAAAGCACAGGGGAATAGTTTCTCTGGGTGGCCATGACGTGTGACAGCACCGCCCCTAGTCCTACCTCCGACGCGTCGACCTCCACTACGAAGGGCTTACTAGGGTCGGGAAGTTTTAAGATAGGCGCTGATGTAAAGGCTTGTTTTAGACGCTGAAATGCGTGGCGCGCTTCCAGCGTGAAGGTGGTTAAGCGCTTGGGTTTCCCTTTTAATAAATTAGTGAGCGGTGCTGCCAACGTACTGTAGCCCCTAATAAAGCGTCGGTAAAAATTGGCAAACCCAAGGAAACTTTGTAGCGCCTTCACTGAGGTGGGTTCCGGCCATTGTAGAACCGAGCTGACCTTGGCGCCGTCCATCTGAACCCCCAGTGGCCCTATGCGGTAGCCCAGAAATGCGACCTCCCTTTGGTGAAACTCACACTTCTCCGCCTTCGCATAGAGCCCATGTTCCCTTAGGCGACGGAGGACGGCAGTCACATGACCAACGTGCTCGTGATATGACCGCGAGTATATCAAGATATCATCTAGATACACTATAACATAACGGTTTAACATATGCTGGAACACGTCGTTCATGAACCCCTGAAACACCGCAGGTGCGTTTACCAGTCCATAAGCCATTACATTATATTGGTAATGCCCTGATGTTGTGCTAAACGCAGTCTTCCACTCGTCCCCCTTGCGAACACGAACGAGGTTATAGGCGCTGCGGAGGTCCAGTTTAGTGAAGATGGACGCGCCGCGGAGCAGGTCGATCGCGGCTGGTACCAGAGGCAGTGGGTGCTTATACTTTATTGTGATGGCATTGAGTCCCCTATAATCAATGCAGGGTCTGAGGCCCCCGCCCCTCTTCTCGATGAAAAAAAAACCGGCCGATGCGGGTGACGTGGAGCGACTAATGAGTCCCTGCTGGAGAGCCTCACTCACGTATTCCTCCATCGCCCTGGTCTCGGTCAGGGACAACGGGTAAACACGGGAGCAGGGCGGTGCTTTCCCCGGCAGGAGGTCAATAGCGCAATCCCACGGGCGATGAGGGGGAAGTCGTGCAGCTGCCCTAACACTAAACACGTCTGAAAACGTAGTGTACTCGGGTGGCACGAGGGTAGACACTAGGGCGCGGGGACTTTCGACTGTAGTAGTTTGGACCATTAATGAGGATGGTAGGCACAATTTAGCACATCGAGGGGACCAGGAGACGATGCGTGATGCTGCCCAATCAAAATTAGGGTTATGGACGCAGAGCCATGGGAGGCCCAGCACGACGGACTGACTCACCTGGGGGAGAACATAAAATTGCAACTCCTCAGTGTGGCCGGGGAAAGTTAATCGTAGGGGCACGGAGAGCATATAAACTGGCGATTGAGTTAATGGTTTGCCATCCAGAGCTTTGATCTCGATCGGGGTTGGAAGCTTCGACACTGGAGCATGTAGCGAGGAAAGAAGAGAAAGTGAGATAAAGTTCCCAGCCGACCCGGAATCTATTAAGGGGGAAACAGACACAATATGATCGTTATATGATACAGTGGCATTAACACAAAAAGACTGCGTGGTGCGTGTGGGGGTGCATGGAGTTACTTTGATAATAGGACAGTCTCTGATCAGATGTCCCTGTCCTCCGCAATACAGGCACAAGCCTGTCGTGAATCTGCGACGTCTCTCTTGTGCGGACAGCCGGGAGGTGCCCACATCCATGGGCTCCGCAGGTGCTTTATCGTGCGACTCTGTAGGGCTTCTAGGGCGGTTGGGGCGTTGGCGCGGGTCGAGCCTGCCCCCTGCCGTCCGATTCGAGGACTGCCGTCTTTGACTCCGGACATGTTGGTCAAGCTTAATGGCCAGCTGGATACTGTCGTCGAGGTCCAACTCTGCATCTCTGCAGGCCAGTTCCAGCTGGATGTCCGGTTGCAGTCCATCTCGAAACCGGGCGAGCAGGCTCTTCTCGCACCACTCGCTTTCAGCCGCCAGGATCTTAAATTTGACGGCATATTCCGCTACGGTGGTTTGTCCTTGTCTTAACTTCATTAGTTGTTGTTCCCCACTCCTTCCCTGATCAGGGTGGTCGAACACCGCGCGGAAAGCCCGTAGAAACCGCCCGTAGTCGCACGTCTCCCGGCCACCCGCGCTCCACACAGCCGTGGCCCAGTCCATTGCTGGTCCCGTAAGCCGTTGGGTGACGAATCTGATCTTCCCTTGGTCGTCAAGGTCGGGATAATCCACGAAATAAAGTTCGCAGGCGAGTAGGAATTTTTTGCAGCCCTCAGGGTCCCCCGCATATCTTTCCGGAGGCGCCGCTCGTGGAGGAGATCGTGCGCGGCGCGGGGTCCCCGCTGGGGGGGGTGACTGTCCGGTAGCGATGTCCCGGACACTATGAGCCAGGTCGTTGATTGCTCGGGCCAGACTGTCCATCTGCCCCTGCTGCCTACGGATGTAATCCATCATGGGCACCGTGTCTCTTGGCAGGGGCGTTCCTGCTGCGTTTCGTTGATTGGTCTGGTCATCTGTCATGTTTCACTCACTTTTCTGTAGGAATCACACACACGTGAAACGCAAGTGCAGGAATACACACTGTTTATTTATTTCTCTTCTTTTCTTTTCAACTCAACACAAAACAAACTGTCTTTAGGCTTTTACGCAGAACTTATACTGGACTCCGCGTTCACTACGCGTACTGCCAGGTGCGGTCTGCAGGCGGGTTTAACTATACAGTCTCAGCACAGAAGAATGTACTCTCACACAGTAACATAACCATAACCAAAAACCTCCTCTGTGTCCTCAGAGGATCTTTACTTAGAAAGCCAGCGGCTTCGCTCCGCCCGTCCTCGCCTGCAGATACCGCCTTTAAGCCTGGAGAGAAAGACACACAAGGATTAGTTAGTGAAGGTATGATGGTGACCAGACAGTGTGGTGTGGGTTCGGCTGGGTTTAAATAGGGAGACAGGTGAGGTGTGCGCAGGTGATCTGAATTAGTTAATTATGGTAAGTGTTGACCTACGTAGACACACTAGGGGGAGATAAAGCCACGGCTCAGTAATCTGGCGAGCCGGATCTTTCTCTCCGGGACTGAGGAGGCTCGGGCGTGACAGATATTCATGACAACTTGAATAGCTGTGTTTCGTTGAATACAAGTTTGTTAAGATTATTTTACGATATATATGGCGCAGAAACGTTCTTTTAACATGTCAGCTTCAGAAGCTAAAAGAAATAGAAATGATAGTAATCCGTCATCACCTCGTGATTCCTACAACGATGAAAACTCATCTTTTTCATATAGTCTATTACAACATGATTCGTGCACATCCCTCAATCCGTATTTAACTGATGCAATCAACCAACTGAACGAAAGTCTAAGACTACCGCACCAGCTTGTTATTCAGACCCCTAGCTCAGGTTACAGCGTAACTACTGCATCTCCGACTCAACACGACATATTCTCTGAACTAAATCAGAGTCTGTTAAGATTACAAAATACCCTATCTGATTATTACCACCCCACTCAATTAAATCCGGCACTACTAGACGCGGTAAATCAATTGAATGAAAGTTTGAGACCATCAGGCCTAAGCAATACTCGGACTGGAGATTTCAGTCAACCCCTAAATACAGCCATTACACCAACAACGCAAGAGGACATATTCCACGAGTTAAATCAGAGTCTGTTAGGGTTGCAAAATAGTCTAAATCATCGAAGTGATTGTGTAGAGTTAAATCCGGCACTACTAGACGCGGTAAATCATTCATTCATTCATTCATCTTCTATACCACTTAATCCTGTGTTCAGGGTCGCGGGGGACCTGGAGCCTATCCCAGGAGACTTCGGGCACTAGGCGGGGTACACCCTGGACAGGGTGCCAATCCATCGCAGGGCACACACACATACACACACTCACACACCCAATCACACACTATGGGCAATTTAGGAACGCCAATTAGCCTAACCTGCATATCTTTGGACTGTGGGAGGAAACCGGAGTACCCGGAGGAAACCCACCAAGCACGGGGAGAACATGCAAACTCCATGCACACAGAGACGGGAATCGAGCCTGGCCGGGGAATCGAACCCAGACCCTGGAGGTGCAAGGCGGTAAATCAATTGAATGAAAGTTTGGCCATAACTACAGAACAAAACATCAATATCCTCTCACCCCCAGAAACATCTCAGGAACCATTACCTCCTACAGATATGTTTCACGATCTTAATCGTAGTCTTATATTGTTAAATGACAGTCTAATTAACTTATTTGATCACCCATCCAGTGTTTCGCAAAACTCTGATAATCATCATGTCACTGAAACGTCAAACCCTCAAATAGAAGTCGATGAGGAGAATGTACCATCTCCTAATGTTCAAAATGTCCAAATAGAAGACGATGAGGAGAATGTACCATCTCCTAATGTTCAAAATGTCCAAATAGATGTCGATGAGGAGAATGTACCATCTCCTAATGTTCAAAATGTTCAATTCGGTAATGGAGTAGATCCTAATATTAGTATAATTAACCGTGATCGATTCAATAACACAGAGATTAGAAGAAGAGTGAATTTTTCCTCGATCGCTAATGTCAACAGCTTTGCTGAGTTTTATAATTATGTTTTAGAGGTTTTAAACAGTCTGATGTGGCAAATGAAATGATTTCGCCCAAAGATGCTGTGTTTGTTATAATTCGAGGTGATACGCTCAATTTGTCATCCCCCATCAAATTAGTCAACCACTATTACGGGGTTAAAAGCATCACCGGGCTTTTGGGTTTCAGTTACGTTTGTAGTTTCTGTCACTCAGGTTTTGAAGATTCACGAAAACATCGATGTGATTTTACCTGTAATGTTTGCCATAATACGGATTGTTACAAACATGCTCAACACTTAATTAAGGGTCCTGATTGTTCAAGGCTTTGTCGGTCGGAATTCTGTTTTGACGCGCATAAAGCAAAGCTTCAGTCGAGCGATGGTGAATTTTCTCAGTGTGAAACGGGTTTCTACTGTAGTAACTGCAATAGTGTAAGACATCAGAACCCTTTTAACCGTAAAAAACATGTGTGCTCTGAGAAGAAGTGTAAACTCTGTGGTGAAAAACTTGATACCGATACTGAACATAGCTGTTTTATACAACCGGTAAAGAAAGAAGTGCCAAATAGCAAATACATATTTTATGATTTCGTGACTAGACAGGAAACTGGAACTCATGTAGCTAATTACTTGTGCTGTATTGATTTTCATGGACAGGAGTGGGTGTTTGAAGGAGACGGTTGTGTCGCTGAGTTTTTCAAGATGTTCCGACGTAACAAATACAATGGCTATACCTTTATAGCACATAATGCTAGAGGCTTTGATTCCTACCTTTTGTTAAATCATTTAGTGAAAGAGGGAATAACACCTGATATCATTGCGCAAGGCGGTAAAATTCTTTGCTTCAACGATTCTGAGTTCCGTCAGGTCTACATCGATAGCCTATCTTTCTTACCCATGAAGCTTAGCAGCTTCCCTAAAGCCATGGGATTTTCAGAAAAAAAGAAAGGCTATTTTCCACATTTCTGGAACACCTTAGAACACCAAAACTATGTAGGCCCATATCCTGAGCCAAAGTTTTACGGCGTGGATAGTATGATGCCTAAAGACAGAGTCGAGTTTTTCAAGTGGTACGCAACGGTAACTGACAAAGTCTTTGATTTTAAGAAAGAGATGGATGAATACTGTATCAACGATGTTGACATTTTGAGAAAGGGGTGTTTAGCTTTCAGAAATGAGATACTTCAGAGTACAAAGGTCGACCCCTTTAAATGCATAACTATCGCTTCTGTTTGCATGAAAATCTTTAGAACCATGTTTCTACCTAAAAACACCCTAGCTATTCCGCCACTTGACAATTACATCAACAGGCAGAAATCTTTTTCAACACTGTCTATCCAGTGGCTCGAATACATTTCAGTCACACAGAATCTACCCATTCAACATGCGTTGAACTTGGGTGAAGCTAGGTTTGGTCAATATTTTGTCGATGGTTATTGTGAAGTAGGTCAGACGCGAAAGGCTTTCGAGTTTCTTGGTTGTTTTTATCACGGTTGTGAAAAGTGTTTTCCCTCAATGACCACACATCCTCTTAGCTCTTCTAAGGTTAGCTTTGGAGATGTCCGTCAAAAATCATTGGAAAAAATCAAGAATTTGCAAGAATCCCTCAATTTACATGTCACAACAATATGGGAACATGAGTGGAGTGAAATGAAGAAAAGCGACAGCGGCGTAATAAACTTTCTAAAAGAGTTTGACTTTCCGGAGCGCTTAAACCCCCGTGATGCCCTTTATGGTGGCCGAACAAATGCTTTACACTTACATTACGTAGCTAACCCCGGTGAGAGAATCGATTATTTTGATTTTACCTCTCTTTACCCGTATGTAAACAAGACAAAGACATACCCGATCGGTCACCCCATCAGCATTTATCAGGACTTTGAGCCTCTTGACAATTATTTTGGTATAATCAGAGCTAAAGTATTACCGCCTAGGGGTTTGTGGGCACCCGTTCTCCCATATCGCATGAAAAGCAAACTCCTCTTTCCTCTATGTAGAACATGTTGCGAACAGCAACAACAACAGCGATGCAACCACGCAGATCGGGATAGAGCCCTTACTGGGACATGGGCCTCTATCGAAATAGCTAAAGCCATCGAAAAAGGCTACAAAATATTAAAAGTCTTAGAAGTCTGGCACTTTCCTCAAAAGTCCGACAATCTTTTTACAGAGTACATTAAAATGTTTCTCAAGACCAAACAGGAAAGTTCAGGATATCCGATCTGGGTAGTAGATGAAACCACTAAACATGAATATATTCAAAGATACAAAGAAAATGAGGGAATCGAGCTCGATCCGAAACGTATTGACATTAATCCGGCTAAAAGATCTGTGGCTAAACTAGCACTAAATTCACTGTGGGGAAAGATGTGTCAAAAACCAGACAGATCAAACACATCTCTGATCAGTGATCCAGCCGAGTTTTTACATTTCATGTTCTCTGATATGTACAATGTTAGCCAGTTCTCCTTTTTGAATGATGAAGTCGCACTCACACAGTGGCGTTATGCCGATGATCGAATGATTAAACCAGGGAATGCTAATGTATTCATCGGTATTTTCACTACATCATATGCTAGACTTGAACTGTATAATTTGATGGACCGATTGAATCAACGTTGTTTGTACACAGACACAGACAGCGTCATTTTTAAAAGTAAAGAAGGTGATTGGATGCCTCCTTTAAGCGATTATTTAGGAGGGCTTACCAGCGAGCTAGATGACGGTGATCAAATTGTAGAGTTCGTAAGTGCTGGCCCTAAAACCTACGGTTACAAAACTCTGAAAGGAAAAACAACATTGAAAGCTAAAGGTATTACGCTAAATTATACCAACTCTGAAATTATCAATCTGAAATCTCTGACAGAGCTGGTGGTCAATCGAGTTAAAAATCCCAAACAACACGACCAACTTATAAC
Organism: Channallabes apus; assembly: GCA_030522415.1. Classification (NCBI taxonomy): domain Eukaryota; kingdom Metazoa; phylum Chordata; class Actinopteri; order Siluriformes; family Clariidae; genus Channallabes; species Channallabes apus. The sequence continues at coordinate 22,552,307 of CM060109.1, forward strand.
TTCGTACAATCAAATCACGCGAGATAAAAGAGGGTTTCATTTGAGGAACCGTTCACAGATAAAAAGATTCAGGGTTGTGTACGATAAACGTGTTTTATTGTCTGATTTCACTACTCTTCCTTATGGTTATTAAGTTTGTTCATGTTTATGTATGTGTGTATCTATGTATATAGTTCATTTGATTGTTTCTGTTGATTTGTTCATTAGTCATGGAAAATCTAAATGTGACTACGTTTGACACGAGGATGCAACTACCATTTTCATGTATCGTGTGTGGACCTAGTAATAGCGGTAAATCGTGTTTTATCAAACTTTTGCTGGAAAACTGTGATGCGGTACTGTCGAAAGCCCCCGAAAACATTGTGTGGATTTTTTCTTGTTGGCAACCTCTGTATGATGAATTGTTGACGAGAATAAATATAAATTTTATTCAAGGAATCCCCGATTCTTTGTGTGATGATGAACTGTTTCCACCCAGCAAAACAAACTTATTGGTAATAGATGACTTAATGGAATCCGCAAGTAAGAACGACGAAGTAGAAAAGGCTTTTACAAAATACACCCACCACAGAAATCTGAGCGTTATCTATCTTGTTCAAAATTTGTTTTTTCAAGGTAAGACTAGTAGAACAATCAACCTCAACAGCAACTACATGATTCTTTTTAAAAATCCTAGAGATAAATTACAGATCAGCGTACTGGCTCGTCAGATGTATCCGAGTAACAGCAAGTATTTTTTAGAAAGTTTTCAAGATGCCACCGCCAGACCATACGGATATTTATTGGTTGATCTAAAAGCTGGAACGCCAGAAGAACTACGTCTCCGGTCAGGGGTGTTTCCACAAGAAAATCAGGTTGTTTACATCCCCAAGAAGAAGAAAAAACTTTAACAATGTCTAACCGATTAGAAAATTCCCTGCCCTTGTTAAAAACATTACACAGATCTACACCACAGCGGAGAAAGGATATATTACGTGATGCACACAAAGATCTCATTTTGAGCATATGTGAACTTGCCTTAAACGTGCTCAGAGGGAACGTACCGCTGACGTCGAAACAGTACAGAGCTTTTAAAAAACAGAAAAAATTCATCAAACTTTTTGCTGATAAGAGAGCATCTATAGAAACAAAAAGGAAAGTTATTAATCAATCTGGAGGATTTCTTCTTCCGTTGCTCAGTGTAGCTGTTCCTTTTATAACCAGCTTAATTGCATCTCGTAACAGTTAACATGGAGACAGCCGAGAAACTGTATTTAGTCCCTCAACATCAACTTGATAAACTTAGAAACTCCGCCACGGAGAAACAACTTAGACGAGGCAATTCGTCACATTTTGGTAAGGTCAGATCTGAATGAATACGAGAAGGCTAAACTCTACACATCAAAGGTTTTTAAACTTGGTTAAACTAGGAGAACAGGAAACCACTGAACTCACTCTAAGCCTACCTAAAATACTGGAAAGCAAAACAGAAGCAGCCGTCACTGAACGTTCACAAACTTCAGGAGATGAAATTCTACAGGAGGTGATTGCCAACGTTTCTGCAAGAAACAAAAGAAATGCTTCATACATTATGGAAAAAATTCTTAAATCCGACAATGTCGGTTCATGGAACCATGATGGTGAATTTATTTTTAAAGGAAACACTATTAAAGGGTCTCACATGGTTGATCTGCTGAAGAATCTCACAGCCCCTTATAAAGTATCTGAAGATCGGAGACCTTTAGGTTGGAGGGAATTGTTACACACTGTAGCGAACCTAAACATACCCTATTCAACTATACCTAGCGGGGATGTTAGACGCAAAATAACAGACATAAAAAGATCTAAAGATCCGTACTCCCCCAGTCTAGTTTCCTCATCATCCGCTAAAAAGAAAGACTCTTTGACCCACGAACGTGTATTTAAATCACCCGATCTTAGCACATCTGTCTGGTTGGATTTTTAAATGACTGACAAGGAACTACGATTGTTGCATTGTATTTTGCTACCATTTATTTCAATAAAACTCTATGCATCAAGAATTTTGTGAAGCATCATCATCATTTGATAGTCCACTACACACATTAATGAAACATGTTCATAGAGCTAGCACATTGTACACAACTAAATGAGTGCTTTTTTTTTATTTACTCTAGGGTACAATTTTTTAACAAAACCCACAACTGCATTATCATTTCTACTTAAATCGCTGCTATACATAGACATTATATGATTAAACGAATAACCTTTAGCTCTATGACACAGAAAAAATACACAGTGTTGTCCGCAACAAACTGAATTAAAATTTTGAACTTGAACAGGGTTATATTTTATTTTGCTACAGTTTATTCTTAAAAAATTATTAATAGAATCAGGAAATAGTTCGTAGTCCGGTGGGTTTCCGTACGAGTCAAAAAATTCTCCAGAGGTTTCATCATTAAGACATAAAGCTAGCCAGTGTTCACCCGGCATGTGTCTCTGGTGCGTATTCACGATGAATAAGGCTGGATAATGTCTCAGTGTATTCGTAGGTAACTCGTCGCTAGCCATCACTCCGCAGAATATTTTATCTATTTCAGAGCAGCTTCTCATAATGACGGTTAGTTCTCTGGTATCCATGCGTTACTGGTAATCGATGAGCACGTTCCTCCGGTTGTTTATTTCTAGAATACTGTCAAAACTCGCGTACACTATTAGATTCACGGTACTTGGGAGAGGCTGTCGAAATCTGAGTTCCAGACGCATATTCCCCGACCTTATTAATGACAAATGCTTGCCACAATCGTCGTCAGGATTCAGGTTGAATGCGAATAAAGTATAACCGTTGGCATACTCTTCTCTGTTGATCGCCATCGACTGATCCTTTAGCTGCTTTCCAGATGCTAAAATTAAAGAATGGAATTCACGAACAGCGTTCCCGGTCTGAAAAACTGGTTGAAACGGTTTTGCAGGATACTGAGCACCATCTACATAGAGTGCTACAAATTCCGTATCGTAATGTTGAAAATTAAATGGGTTCTTATTGTATGCTCCGCTGAAGGCATCGTTGTCTACCATTCCAAAGATCACGGTTTTAGGTAATGGGCCTATGAAAAGATTCTCTTGTGAGCAAATGTGGCTCCCCGCAGCTAGGCTGAAGGTCTTCATGCAGACTCTTTCGATAGGATACTTGGCGGTTGCGCTAAGTAGCGCTTGTGCATGACCCAGTTTTACCGGTGGTGAGACGGTTACTTTCTTCACAAAAAGAGAGGCGTTGAGTATTTTAAGTGCGAAATTGGCATTTCCTTCTTTCATTAAACAAAATTCATCTTTACTACGAACCATTTTAATCCTCAAATCGACGCCATTGAGTAAAAGTTTATCTTGAAAAAATATATCAGAGTGAATATGTCCAATTAGGTCAAAGGTGTTGCTTTCAGCACTGAATCGAGCCCTTTTTTTAAGTCCATCGTTTCGACCATCCGGATCAGTGACATCCATATGCCCTGCAGTGTCTTTGTAAAATAATCCGGTGCAAAATTGTGTTTCCAGGGTATCTTTTCCATAGTTGAGAAGACATTCAAAAGCAGCACGGTATGGGTAGGTACTGCTGGACTGAGAAATAAGGCGATCCCCTAAGACAACATCCACTTGTGAGAAAAGTGATGCTATAGGATAGTTAACAACTCCCACCTTTGCATCATTAGCAATGTTGGAACCATCTGCATTCACAATTTTACATGATAGTTGTAAAAAAGTGTTTGGTAAATCATAATAAAATTCCCCGCTCGATGCGATAAAAAACTCAATCGGCGAGTTGTCCGTTAGAGCGGAAAGGGGCGGTATTTCAACGTAAGTGTATTTTTCGATGCTCGTTTGGGTATACGGTACCGTGAAAATGTCCAATTCTGACTTTGTACACTCTGAGGATAGATTGTGTAAGAAAGCCATGATGTTAAAAAATGCTCAGCAGCTTCCTTTTGCGAGAGACGGGCTGACGCTTGTTGCCTCTCTGCTTGCTCTTTTTCACACTGCTCTTGATTTTAGTTAGCTTACGTCTTTTATTCGGAACCGTGTGTCGATCTCCCGGGGGTTTCTTAGATTTTTTACGCGCAATCAATGCTAGACCCGACCCATCCTGATTTCCAGTTTGAGCTTTGCTTATAATGTTACTCACTACATCACTCACAATACCCTTAGCTGCGGTTTTTAAATGAGGTTTCGCGATAGCAAACCCCCTTTTTATGAACGGACCCGCCATTCGAAAAAGACCTTTGAACAGACCACCTAGACCCGCCCCATACATGGTGGGGCTTCTGGAAAATCCTGGCAAGCCATTTCCCGCTTGCGTCGTATAGTATTCGATATAGGCTTGCGGATCTATATATCCTCTATCCATCATTTTACAGACGGAACGTATGCTTAGCCGGTCTGAAGTGTAGTTTAGCTATAAACTTCCCGTACCTGAAAGGTATAATCTTGTTCTGATCAGACTTGACTTCAATTACAATATCGGTAATGTGGTTCTTGGTGAGCGGTACGTAATGCGGCTTATCATAAGTAATAGTGACGACTTTGTTGTTTTCACCCGATATATGTACACATCTCAGTAATGGGACGAAGCTGTCACCGACTCGTTGATACTCAATAATGTCCGTATATACGTACATTGTGTAAAACCCTGCATGAATATCCGTGGGATTTGGGGCTTCTTGATGTCGGAATGTCAGCGGTATGTCGGGTATCAAACCGAGCATATAGGCTAAGCTTCCATTGGCTTTGAAAGTATATGGTTTTAAGCTCTCCACACTTATTTTATTTTTCACTATGTTATAGGACATCTCCATGTCAAGTTTCAATGCGGCGGCACGGTGGTGTAGTGGTTAGCACTGTCGCCTTGCACCTCCAGGGTCCGGGTTCGATTCCCGGCCAGGCTCGATTCCCGTCTCTGTGTGCATGGAGTTTGCATGTTCTCCCCGTGCTTGGTGGGTTTCCTCCGGGTACTCCGGTTTCCTCCCACAGTCCAAAGACATGCAGGTTAGACAAATTGGCGTTCCCAAATTGCCCGTAGTGTGTGAATGGGTGAGTGTGTGTATGTGTGTGTGCCCTGCGATGGATTGGCACCCTGTCCAGGGTGTACCCCGCCTAGTGCCCGAAGCCTCCTGGGATAGGCTCCAGGCCCCCCGCGACCCTGATCATAGGATAAAGCGGTATAGAAAATGAATGAATGAATGAATGAAGTTTCAATGCTTTTATAGGTTTGTTAATTTCTTTAACCAGTTCTATGATACTTTTATAAAACCCAGGACTGATATTAAAAAAAATGGTTGTGGATTTGATTTCCCTCCTTCACACTAATGTTACATAGAGTGTCTTGCTGTGATAATGAGTACCAGCTATGGATATATTGAACCTCTGAAAGCGCTACCTCCCAGTCACCTTTGAGATCTATTGGCTTGGCGAATTTAGTAGTATAGTGAGAAATCTTGTTATTCGGATAAATATCCCTCGATGCGTTGCTTGGAAGGGTCACAAAGAATCCGCACTCATCCATGGCTTAGTGATTAAAGGTAACAGTTATGTTTGTGACGTTTGCTTTTAAATTCTAATGCACGATGTTAACCACGTCTTTGGCAGGGACCCAGGAATTTAATTTTTCAGGCCACCCCACCCACTTCACCAGACAGACTTTTTTCCGATTTTGGATTTTGACGGACAAGATTTTCTCTATTTTGAACGCTCTGTCTTTTCCAATGATAATCTTTTGTAACTCAGGTTCATAAAACGCACCTTCAATTTCTTGATTATCATAATCACACAGTTTATATACCGGAGGATCTCTCGGAATCCGCTCAGAAATTGTAAAATATTCATCAGTAAAGTTTTGCTCATAGCCTTTTTCAAACTGTCTTTTTAAACGAGAAATCCTAACAGTATTACCGACTTTAAACTTAAATTTTAGTTTCTTTACTTTCGGTGACCATAGTCCATAAAGGGTTTTACATACTCTAAAAGAATTGGCTTCATTTACCTCGATAGGTTTCATTTTAATGCTGGAATGGTGACTGTTATTGTAGGCGTGAATCAAATCCGGCACAATGTCGTTGTATTTTCTTGTGTTAAAAGCTGTAAAATATCTCCACATCCTAGTCTTTAGGGTTCTGTTGAATCTTTCACACACCGAAGCCTTTTGCCCCGTACCAGTGGCAAAGTGAGTAATGTTGTGTTTCTCCATTAAGGTTTGAAACTGTTTGTTGAAAAACTCCTTCCCTTGATCGGTTTGTAATTTTTGGGGGATTCTTCCTTGCTTCAGAATAGAATCAAAAGCTTTAGTGACCTCGGATCCAGACTTGTTTCGTAACACTCGCACCCAAGCATATTTGGATAAAATATCTATACACGTTATCAAAAATTTTGCGTTATCATTACTGTCTGACAAGTTGCTCATATCAACTAAATCAGCTTGCCATTGTTCATCAATGTTTTTTACAAAAACCTAGTTTTTTAAAAACTTGGTAGATATCGGTTTATGTAGAGTGTATGCGTCCTGCTCCGCTAACCAGTTTTTTATCTCAGAATCATTAACTCTTTTTCCTATTTTCTCTACGATGGCTCTTTGGAGACTTTCAACACCGCCGTACGACCCAGGGTCTGACGGTGTATAATATATATTCTTTAACAAACGCTCAGTCATTTCGGGATAACGAGACAAGAATGACCAAACATCGGTGTAGAGTATGCATTTATTCTCAGGCAGCTCGTAATGTGGGTGAGATTTACATTTTTTTCATGGAATATTCAAACAGATAATCAAAAATATGAAAGACATTTACCTTTCTAAGTAATTTAGAAACACACATATCGGTTACATAGGTTAAGATACATATTACATGACTAGTTTTACAGTCAAAAGGTTCAACAATCATAGCAGATAAAACTCGGTGAACATAAGTGTGGAAAGGATATTGGATATTTAGCTTACACAAAGAGCACCAATTTCGTGCATAGCTCATGAGTATTTCTATTTGATAAACAAGGTCTTCATCAACACGAAGTTGATTAGAAAAATACTAGGGTCGCCAACTCTCAGTTCAACGATTTGTTGGAGAGCAGAGGTGAATTCGGTCTTCAGATCTTTCTCGGAGTCAGAATTGATGTAGCATGTTTTGAAGTTTCCCATGTATGTGGCTGATCAGGGGGCTCCAGAGATGAGTGAAAGGTCCAGTAGTCCACAATGTCTTCATAAACTTGTTCTCCACAAATCTCTTTCGTTTTCTCTTTGAGCTCGCTCACCACAGTTTTGAGGTTGGGTTCATCTCGCCAATCGCACACAATAGCTTCAGCGATGCTTTGAATTTTTTCCAGGGGTGGCACGTGGTTGATTCCACACAATTTCAAAGTTCTTGCTAAAGTGTATTTCATCCACGGTTTAAACAGTTTTTTCAGCAATCTGAAGGCGTTCATGTATAAATAGTAGTTGTCAGGATCGAACAAACACGCGTGCTGGAGTTGACTCGGGTGATCAATAGCACATCCGTGGCAATTGTCTTTAAGATCTTGAACAATAATTCTGTCCAACAGCTCCCCTGTCACAGCACGGATGATGGCTAAAGTGGTGGTGGAGAGACAGCCGTCATGCTCATCACCATCACAGGATGCCAGATAGGTAAGATTTCTTTTTCCCAATCTTTCGCCGGTGCTATCACCTTCTTCATATCCTGAACAGGCTGCATCGGTAGCCAGCGAGCCGTAAAAAATGGGTTTGTATTCACAAGACATATTGTTTGCTGATGCTCAAAAAAGGTTTAACTCGAATTATGTACACAGGCTCATTTATACATTGCTAGGGCGGAGTCCTGGGGGGGGGGGGGTGTTGTGGAGGTTGGGGTTTCCGCTCAGAAGAAATCATCTAGTTTTACCCTTATTTCATCCGCTTCTTTGTTTTTTACCACATTGTCGAATAATTCGTCGATTTGATTAAAGTAGCATTGTAGAACGCGCCAACTGGTTCTGTCATACCTCACTTCACAGTTCTCTTTGTTATCAGAAGCGCTGTCATCGACAGTAATACCAGAAAAGTGCAGTGAAACCTGGTCCTCGGAGAAAAATGTGGCTTTGATGCGATATATCTGCTGCGGAGATGTACTGTTTTTCCATTTTCGCGTGTAGGCCTTTGATGAAAAGATACCGATTCGAACAATGTAGTCAAACTCCTTGCACCATTTGCGAAACTTTTTCCAACCACACTGATCAAAAGATACGGTCTGGGTAGGGGGGGGGAATACCTGATCATATGGACTGACCATATCAGCTGATTGTTAATATAGTAAAAATAAGTGCTTATGTGTGTGAGAGCGGGTGAGGATATCACTCTCCAGGCGTAATTAATACCAATTATCAAATTAATCAATCCATCAAAATTTTAATTACTTTTGACAGACGCTGCCCTGCATTTCTCTCTTTCGTTTCCATGTTTACACCTCGGTCAGGTGACGTAGAAGCTCACCTGAACCGAGGGAAGTTAATTTGATGATTAGGTTTTGTTTGTGTATAAATAGCCTGACTGAATCTCAGTCAGGCGTCTAGCATTTGTCTTTAGTTGAGTAGTTTGTGTTGGAGTGTTTTATGTTTTGTTTTAATTTAAATAAAGAACTTTGTTAACCGTCAGCTCGCCTCCGCAGTCATGCCACGCACACACGTCCGACACAGACACAGTAGGACCAAGATACGTGACAACTTTTAAGTAAAAGTGTACTACACTTATCCATTAACAAAGCTTCATCTTATGGTCTTTAATTCAGATTTCACATTTCTTCCTCCTGAGTTGAGAACTTTTCCTAATTTGTTGCTGTTTTGCTGATGTTACCTGATTGATATTACTGTACATTTCATCTGTGAAGATTTTATTGATTAGTAGAGGGTCTGCTACTGTATTTCCCTTACTGATGACACGTAATACAGTGTATGAGCATAAAAATTCACCACCTACCGTAAAAGGGAGATAAACATGAAATGTGTTTATTCGTCAGTCAAACTGAAACTAATGCTGCAATAAACAATTTCATGTTCTGGAAGAGCATAAGTTAAATAATATATTTAGCAGTTTTCAGTCAGTCAGAAAGACTTGTGTTTATAGATTTCATTTGAAAATGCTTCTCTTCTATCAGCTAAAATATTAGGAGAGAAAACAAGATTAACACTAAGGGTTTCTACAACACACACTGTAAAAAAAAGTCCTAATTTTACAGAAAATAACTATAAATTGTATAGTAGTTTTCCTTTTTTTTTTTTATTTAAAAAAACTACATACAAATCTCTGTAAAATTACAGACATTATCTGTAAATTACTAAGTCAATTGTTTTTTTTAAGTATTATTTCAATACTGAAAAATTAACTTTTTTTCCCCACATCTTTTAACAGTAAATATACCATATTATTTTTACTCAGTTTTTTCTGTTTTTGCAAATGACGTATAATTTTATGTAAAATTACAATAATAAATTGTAATTAAATACAAAACTCATTAGATAAAGGTTAATGTCCATACTAAAAATTAGGGATGTAACGGTATTGTAAATAACGTCGTACCACAATAACACTTTATTTCGATAATACCGTGGTCGCATGATGATAAAATGATAGGTCTTCTGAGAAAAGTTTGCTCAGGCGAATGGAGCGAACAGGAAGTAGCGGGAACTAAATCAGTTTTAAATCGGATGTGCGCATTACTGGATCTGTAGCGACAACAGACCGCAAAGGATTATGGCCACGCCTGGGCTGATGGGAATTGCAGTTCCCGCTACCTCCCGTTCACTCCCTTCGCCTGAGCAAACTTTTCTCAGAAGACCTATAGTTTTATCGAGTCATTTCAGTTTCTCTCTGAAAAGAAACGAGAAGAGAGGGAGAAGGGGGAAAAAATCCTGTCTCTGTCTGAATAAGTGAGTGAATGAGTTGAGTGTTGTCAAATACTCATTCAGCACATGGGCCAGCTGCAATAAGTAGGCTGCTATTTTTTTTCTCTGAGTCTTCAAGAATACTAAATTGAAAGTTTATTTTTTTTTTACATGGTTTAATAATTTTTTATGTTTATGTTTCAAAGTTTACAGATAGATGGCTAATTTGTATGCCATTGATATGTTCAGTGTTCATGTATACTGTTTAATAAACACTTTTTTCGAGTCTCTTCATTAGTTAAGTTTTTCCTGTAAATGATTCAATAAATACCGTACCGTGCCATTCATACCGAGGTACTGTATTACCGTATCGTGAAGTTTTGATACCGTTACATCCCTACTAAAACTTTATTGTTTTTCTTTGTAATTTTGAGGTAAATCATATTAGTTTTATAATACTTTGACATTTAAGTTCTCGATGCAAGTTTAGCATATTTTCATGTCTTTTTAAAAGATTATCCTTAATAAATATAGCTTGTGTCTGTGTTAAAGTCATTCTACACAATAACACCTGCTCTCCTTTCCTGTTTCTGCTTCACACACAGCCTGATTATTTTCAAAGGTAATGTGCAGGTTAATTAATTTAATTTTTACTTGAATTTTCTTGTAATAATTTTTATATGAATATTTTTGGTTATAGAACAAATCATTGTATTTTCCATTATTTCTTATGGAGAAATTCTCTCTGAAACAAAATGCTATCCGGGATTCCCCTTGTCTGTATTTAAAAGCACAGAGAGAATATGTGTGGGTATAGTTTTTGGCCACATGATGGCAGTGTTGGAAAAAGGGGATAGATTTACTCAAGTGCATTGGTACGCTTTATATATTTTTGTGTCAAAGGAGTATAAGACTCACGTTGTCCCAGACTTGCGAACAAATCCGACTTACGAACGTTCTCTTGGAACAGAACTTGTTCGCAAGTAGATGACAACCTGTACTGTGTGGTTAAACCGATTATTGGATTATTGATCGGTTTACTCACACTGATAATTAGATATGAAATGGTTGCTGACTCCCATCACTAGTGCTCAGCTCAGTGAATACATAGAAGGCTGCAGGACCCAATGGCATACCTGGAAAGGTTCTTCTAAACAACTATCAGAGGTGTTCACCAACATCTTCAACGTGTCCCTGTCTCAATGTTTCATTGATCCTATTTGTCTGAAATCAGTGACTATAATTTTATAGACACCTTATCACCCTTACCATCACTGAGCTGAGCACTAGTGATGGGAGTCAGCAACCATTTCATATCTGATTATCGCTGTGAGTAAACCAATCAATAATCGATCAATAATCAGTTTAACAGCCTCTCTTAATAGCACCCCAAAAACAGATTCTTTTTAATGACCCTCCTCATATTCTGCTATCATGCAATAACTGTGCAAAGACTGGGGACACAGACAATAATATGTTTGTGTCCACAGTCTTCCACTTTTACAATATTTTATAAATCTGTTTTTTTTTACCTAGATTTAACAAAATGTGCAATATGCATAAATGTAAAATGCATGGGTCATTTGGACAGCTGCACATAATAATCTACATACTGTATGTTACTGCTATTTATGAGTACAGGTAGAGGTTAAAATTTTCCTAAAAAAGACAATTTCTTCTTTACCTATTTAAATTAAGTTTCTCAGGGATGTAGGCTAATTTCATTATTCGTGGAATGTGTAATGACTTTGTAATTACTTCTTCTTCTTCTTTGTCTTTCGGCTGTTCCCTTTCAGGGGTCGCCACAGCAAATCATCTGCCTCCATCTAACCCTATCCTCTGCATCCTCTTCTCTCACACCAACTAACTTCATGTCCTCTCTCACTGCATCCATAAATCTCCTCTTTGGTCTTCCTCTAGACCTCCTGCCTGGCAGTTCCAACCTCAGCATCCTTCTACCGATATATTCACACTCTCTCCTCTGAACATGTCCAAACCACCTCAATCTGGCCTCTCTGGCTTTATCTCCAAAACATCTAACATGGGTTGTCCCTCTGATGAACTCATTCTTGATCCTATCCATCCTTGTCACTCCCAAAGAGAACCTCAACATCTTCAGCTCTGCTACCTCTAGCTCTACCTCCTGTCTTTTCTTCAGTGCCACTGTCTCTAAGCCATAGAGCATTGCTGGTCTCACCACTGTCCTGTACACCTTTCCTTTCATTCTCGCTGATACTCTTTTATCGCACAACACACCTGACACTTTTCTCCACCCATTCCAACCTGCCTGTACTCGTCTCTTCACCTCCTTTGAACACTCTCCGTTGGTGTGAAAAACTATTTGCCCCCCTCCTGATTTCTTATTCTTTTGCATGTTTGTCACACAAAATGTTTCTGGTCATCAAACACATTTAACTATTAGTCAAAGATAAGACAAGCAAACACAAAATGCAGTTTTTAAATGAGGGGCTTTATTATTTAGGGAGGAAAAAAATCCAAACCTACATGGCCCTGTGTGAAAAAGTAATTGCCCCCTGAACCTAATAACTGGTTGGGCCACCCTTAGCAGCAATAACTGCAATCAAGCGTTTGCGATAACTTGCAACGAGTCTTTTACAGCGCTCTGGAGGAATTTTGGCCCACTCATCTTTGCAGAATTGTTGTAATTCAGCTTTATTTGAGGGTTTTCTAGCATGAACCGCCTTTTTAGGGTCATGCTACATCATCTCAATAGGATTCAGGTCAGGACTTTGACTAGGCCACTCCAAAGTCTTCATTTTGTTTTTCTTCAGCCATTCAGAGGTGGATTTGCTGCTGTGTTTTGGGTCATTGTCCTGCTGCAGCACCCAAGATCGCTTCAGCTTGAGTTGATGAACAGATGGCCGGACATTCTCCTTCAGGATTTTTTGGTAGACAGTAGAATTCATGGTTCCATCTATCACAGCAAGCCTTCCAGGTCCTGAAGCAGCAAAACAACCCCAGACCATCACACTACCACCACCATATTTTACTGTTGGTATGATGTTCTTTTTCTGAAATGCTGTGTTACTTTTACGCCAGATGTAACGGGACACGCACCTTCCAAAAAGTTCAACTTTTGTCTCGTCGGTCCACAAGGTATTTTCCCAAAAGTCTTGGCAATCATTGAGATGTTTTTTAGGAAAATTGAGACGAGCCTTAACGTTCTTTTTGCTTAAAAGTGGTTTGCGCCTTGGAAATCTGCCATGCAGGCCGTTTTTGCCCAGTCTCTTTCTTATTGTGGAGTCGTGAACGATGACCTTAATTGAGGCAAGTGAGGCCTGCAGTTCTTTAGATGTTGTCCTGGGGTCTTTTGTGGCCTCTCGGATGAATTGTCTCTGCGCTCTTGGGGTCATTTTGGTCGGCCGGCCACTCCTGGGAAGTTTCACCACTGTTCCATGTTTTTGCCATTTGTGGATAATGGCTCTCACTGTGGTTCGCTAGAGACCCAAAGCTTTAGAAATGGCTTTATAACCTTTACTAGACTGATAGATCTCAATTACTTTTGTTCTCATTTGGATCTTGGCATGATGTCTAGCTTTTGAGGTGCTTTTGGTCTACTTCTCTGTGTCAGGTAGCTCCTATTTAAGTGATTTCTTGATTGAAACAGGTGTGGCAGTAATCAGGCCTGGGGGTGACTACAGAAATTGAACTCAGGTGTGATAAACCATAGTTAAGTTATTTTTTAACAAGGGTGGCAATCACTTTTTCACACAGGGCCATGTAGATTTTGAGTTTTTTTTCTCCCTTAATAACGTAAACCTTCATTTAAAAACTGCATTTTGTGTTCAATTATGTTATCTTTGACTAATAGTTAACGGTTTTTGATGAGCAGAAACATTTAAGTGTGACAAACATGCAAAAGAATAAGAAATCAGGAAGGGGGCAAATAGTTTTTCACACCACTGTATGGTGCTCATTCATTCCTGGATCCTAGGTAGTTTATATTAATTGTTACTGGAGTTGCATCTGGCTTATCATTGTTGCCTTTAAACCATATATTATATGTAATATATTATATATAACTTATTTAATTTTTTTATGTATTATATTGTGTACAAATGATGAAATTATGGAATTAGGAATCTCCTCTCAGAGATGCTGTGGCTTCTGTAGAAGCTGTATAGTGTTAGCTGCAACTGAATACCACACATAAGAGGCTGAAATGTGCTATAAGCTAATTACAATATAATTTAAATGAAAGGAATTAAAGAGGCTGATAGCATTAAGTATTAAGAAAATTAACTATTAAATGTGCATCTTTATTGTAACATTGTTGAATTATAAAATTTTTGCATGCTGGAGTAAAATAACACATAGATAATCAATCAACAATATGCACGTAATTATATTTTATTTAGTTCCTATTGATAATTCGACATATAGCAGATACAATAGATATTACCTTGAAATTCATAAATTCACCCCACAAGTATTAACTACAGAGCAACAAGTTGTTTAAATGGTTTATAAACATGCTTGGATAGTTTACTGTAGATAAAAACTAATGAAATGCATTTGTCAAACCTACCATTACATACTGTAATATATGTTTAAAATGTTTAAATAAATATGTGCTTAATTCTGTAATTAAAAAAAACCTTCTAAATATGTATAAATATTTACTTAATTCTAATCATCTATGAAATAAGCTTGATTCTATTAACCTTTACTGAAAAAGTCTAAAAGTCTACTTTTGAGGATTATATGCATTAATAAAACTAACCACAAGCTCATCCTTTAATAAATGCTACTTCTTCTAAAGGACTAATTCTAATTCTGCTTTCATTTTTCTTTCACTTTAGTTGAGGAATTTGCATAATTTCCTAATTTCCATGCTGTGTTGATTGATATCACTGATTTAATTGAGATCACTGTACATTTCATCTGGATGTTTCACTTGGTGAGCAGAGTGTCTGTTATTTCCTTTGATCTCTGTATGAGTGTACAAAGTTCAGCACCCTAAATAGAGATAAACAAATTAAACAAACAAATAAAACGTTAAGATTACCAAGTGTCATGCAATTGCCAGTATCATGAACTGGTGTTAACAGTATCATTAACAATATTTTCCTAATTACACCTTACAACCACAAATGTAAATGTATTTTATTGGGATTGTATGTGATGGACCGACACAAAATGGCACATAATTCTGAATTGGAAGAAAAATGATAAGTGGTTCTCAAAACATTTTACAAAGAAATATCTGAAAAGTATAGCATGCATTTGTACTTTATTCAGCCCCCTGAGACAACTTTACAATACTTTGTAGAACCACCTTTTGCTGCAATTACAGCTTCAAGTCTTTTGGGGATGTCTCAACCAGCTTTGCACATCTAGAAAGTGAACTTTGGCCTATTCATCTTTGCAAAATAGCACAAGCTCAGTCAGATCGTATGGAGAGCATCTGTGATCAGCAATTTTCAAGTTTTGTCACAGATTTTTTATTGGATTTGGGTCTGGACTTTGGCTGGACCATTATAACACATTTTGATCTAAACCATTCCATTGTAGCTCTGGCTGTCTCCATCCCAGTCTCAAGTCTTTTCTAAATCTAAAGATTGCCCTTTAAAGATTTGGCTCCATCCATCTTCCCATCAACTCTAACCAGCTTCTCACTGCTGAAGAAAACATTATGCAGTGACCACCACACACAGTGTTAGTTTTCCACCACACATAAAATTTTGTATTTAGGCCAAAAAGTTACATTTTGGTCTCATCTGACCAGAGCACCTTCTTCCACATGTTTGCTGTCCTCCACATGGCTTGTCACAAACTGCAAATGAGACTTCTTATAGCTTTGAGCAACTGGTTTCTACTTGCCACTCTTCCATAAAGGCTAGATTCGTGGAGTGCACGACTAATAGTTGTCCAGTGGACAGATTCTTCCACCTGAGCTGTGGCGTTACCATAGGCCTCTTGGCTGCTTCTCTGATTAGTGTTTTCCTTAGGTGGAATGCCATGTCTTGATAGGTTAGCAGTTGTGCTATCCGTTTTCATTTAAACATAAAATAATACAATATAAAATATAAATTAACAATAATATTAAATACAATTACATACTTAAATAAATTTTTTTTTAAATATCACCATAAATAATCTTCTATATGTGGTAGGTGTTTCGCCTGCCATGCAGACGGCCCGGGTTCGATTCCAGCCAGTGCCCACACCCCAGCCACTGGATACAGTGCCGGTCCCAAGCCCGGATAAAATGGGAGGGTTGCGTCAGGAAGGGCATCCGGCGTAAAACCTGTGCCAAGTTGTAGTGCGGACTGGATATTCCGCTGTGGCGACCCCTTGCCGGGAGCAGCCGAAAGACCAACAACAACACTACATGTTAATTTTATATGATAGCTTTAAGACAACACTGCTGCTGGATTAAACAGTGTCATGGTTTAATGGTTTGAGGACTAGAGACAGCTGGAGACAGCTAAAAGCAACTCATTTTGAGAGTACCACTAGGCTCCCCCTAATTAGTGAAAAAAACATGAGCAAATTAGTGCAAAACATGATTTAGTGACATCTAGTGACCTTTTCAGCAGGCTTTAACTACTTTTGATTGCAAATGCTTCAGAACAATGGGCTACAGTCCATGTCATCAGGGAAGAAAAAAAAGCATTGATCTGATAACCTGGTCATTCAGTATATTTAGGTCATCAAATAATTTTATGTTTTTGCCAGATAACATTGCTAAGCCTACACCTGAGCAACTGAAGCAGCCCCAGGTCATAACACTGCTTCCAGTGCAGTGTTATGCTTGTAAAGTGGGCATTATGTATGCACTGCTGCACTAATGGCTCAGTAGGGTCAATCTGGATTCATCATACCACATGACCTTTTCAAATTGCTCCAATCTTTATGCTTACTAGCAAATTCAGCTTTTTGTTTTCTGATCGGTCTCACTAACAAGTGGTTCTTTTGTGATCCTGTGAGTTTTCATCAGTGTGGATTTTGTTTCCTTCCAAATAATGTTTCTTCCATATCATTCACAATTCAGCATTATCCTAAAAGTTTTCATTGTGTTGGACAATTACTAACCCCATTTTATCTGCTCTGTTTGATGCAGGCTAATATATAAAACTTTCTAAAACACTGAGTTATCTTCTTTATAACCATGAGATACTGTATGTCTTCCAACATAGTTGTTTAAGAAATGAGCCATCAATCAAGGTTTAAAAAATTCTTGTCAGACAAAACATATGACTCCCTGGTGTAATCAAATGCTCTTAACTATTTACTTATTCAAATAAAAATGGGCCAGGAAGTGTAAAAAATAAAAATATATATATAATAAATCAACTCTTGGCTACCTGCAGGAGAAAATAGAAAAGTCTCCCACACTGTCTGGCTGAATTCATCCAAAAGAGTCAAGTTGAAATCTTCATCCTCTGTATTAAGGATCACCTCAAATGTGGGGTGATAGTTAGTGTCATAGTCACAGTTAAATGTCTCAACCTAAGAAAACCAAAAACAGTTTATACACTTTTTCAATGTTTCAGGAAATCTTATTTCTCCACAAATGAAACTGTAGTTTACCTTTGGCTGGGATTCACAGGGCTCACACAGCAGTTTGTATTTTTTACCAGGGGTCAGTTGACATATGCTGGACATAACGTATGTGTTGCCTGGATGTTGTTTCTGCACCTGTATTGTCAAGTGAAAAGTAATTAAGAAAAACATTAAATGAACATTTACAATAATTGTAAATGTAAAACATATAGATTTGTAGATTACCTCTTTAACTGACACATTTCCTGGCAACAAGTGAATGTACAGTTTTTTCCCCATTCCTGTTCCAATAATTTCCTCAGAAAAGAGAAGTACTTGGACATTGATGTGTTTTTCCCCTGATGAATTTTTTATTAGGCCAAACAAGGAGGAACCGTGGACATCTAAGGTCACATGTGTGTTTGTTATTTTTAGGGGATGAAGGATCTGCAGACTACCCTCAATGAATTTTGCCACAGACAGTCCACTCTGATTATTATCTGAAACAGAGGCAGTGATGCAAGGAATATAGACAGACATATTCAAAGTTGTTTTTTCCAATGTGATTTCTTTTGTCTTTTTTTATATTTATTTTTTTAATTTATTTATGGTACCCTGTATAATTAGGTACAGGTGTCCTAGGTGCAATTTAAGGTGGATGTAACCCTTCCAATAATCAAAACCAGACAGTTAAATCCCCAAATATCATATCAAGTTATTAACTATTATAAAACAAGGTACAAATTGTTACATTTCTTGGTTCAAGCTATTTGGCAAGCAACAAATAACACTCCCCCCCACCTTATAAGAGATTTGTTTCATCCAGTTCATCCTCCATCCATAGTGACAAAAGAAAGAGTAAAAGACCAGCCACCAATTTTACGTTCATAAGCAAAATAATCACTTCCCAACAACAGATATGGTTTTTAGTAATACTGGAAGAGCAAGTTGAAACATTATGAATTTGGTCCTTTTATACAAGGTTGAAGACTTTGTGCCATTCAACTGTGCAAGTTGGAATATGTAGAGCTTGCAGTGCAGTGGTGTGCTGGCCTTCACAAAAACAAAACAGAACTGCAAAAATTCTCAACAATTTCTAAACAAATAAAATAATCCACAATGTATTTACTGACTCTGTCTGTCTCTATGCTGGTCTATCTGTGTGTAACTGTTATTCAGGATGTGCATGAGAGCATGTTGTGTGTGTTTCAGGATGGGCTGAAACCCACAGCTGATCTCATTAGAACCACATTCTACTCATCTATCTCAAGCCCACCTGCACTGGACATAAGTGCAAAAAAAAAAAAAAAAAGACTGATTTGACTTAAGAGATTTGGTAATGTATTTTTTCAGCTCGTTCAGATATCCCACCTTGCAAAAACCCATCAGCACCAGTACAACCCAAACAAAAGCCATGGGAAAACATGCTCATTTGTATGTTGAAACATACAGTACTACTTGCCCAAATGCTTACACATCTTAAATGGCAGAGTACATCAGCTCTTATGATCTTCTCTGTTCAACTTCATTTTCTGCTGAAAAAACTGTGAAATACCTGAGCAGTACACTTCTGATTGACCTCCCTATTATTTTGTGCTCCATAAAAGAAAGAAAAGCATAAAATGAATCCTTGTCCTTATTACACTGTCTTGTATAATACTTTGCTTAGTGATTGTACCAACTTGGGTATATGCTTGGGTATACACTCACCTAAAGGATTATTAGGAACACCTGTTCAATTTCTCATTAATGCAATTATCTAATCAACCAATCACATGGCAGTTACTTCAATGCATTTAGGGGTGTGGTCCTGGTCAAGACAATCTCCTGAACTCCAAACTGAATGTCAGAATGGGAAAGAAAGGTGATTTAAGCAATTTTGAGTGTGGCATGGTGGTTGGTGCCAGACGGGCCTGTCTTTGTATTTCACAATCTGCTCAGTTCCTGGGATTTTCACGCCCAACAATTTCTAGTGTTTACAAAGAATGGTGTGAAAAGGTAAAAACATCCAGTATGCGGCAGTCCTGTGGGCAAAAATGCCTTGTTGATGCTAGAGGTCAGAAGAGAATGGGCCGACTGATTCAAGCTGATAGAAGAGCAACTTTGACTGAAATAACCAATCGTTACAACCGAGGTATGCAGCAAAGCATTTGTGAAGCCACAACATACACAACCTTGAGGCGGATGGGTTACAACAGCAGAAGACCCCACCAGGTACCACTCATCTCCACTACAAATAGGAAAAAGAGGCTACAATTTGCACGAGCTCAACAAAATTGGACAGTCTCGATTTCTGTTGAGACATTCAAATGGTAGAGTCAGAATTTGGCGTAAACAGAATGAGAACATGGATCCATCATGCCTTGTTACCACTGTGCAGGCTGGTGGTGGTGGTGTAAGGGTGTAGGGGATGTTTTCTTGGCACACTTTAGGCCCCTTAGTGCCAATTGGGCATCGTTTAAATGCCACGGGCTACCTGAGCATTGTTTCTGACCATGTCCATCCCTTTATGACCACGATGTACCCATCCTCTGATGGCTACGTCCAGCAGGATAATGCACCATGTCACAAAGCTCGAATAATTTCAAATTGGTTTCTTGAACATGACAATGAGTTCACTGTACTAAAATGGCCCCCACAGTCACCAGATCTCAACCCAATAGAGCATCTTTGGGATGTGGTGGAACGGGAGCTTCGTGCCCTGGATGTGCATCCCACAAATCTCCATCAACTGAAAGATGCTATCCTATCAATATGGGCCAACATTTCTAACGAATGCTTTCAGCGCCTTGTTGAATCAATGCCACGTAGAATTAAGGCAGTTCTGAAGTCGAAAGGGGGTCAAACACCGTATTAGTATGGTGTTCCTAATAATCCTTTAGGTGAGTGTATGACATGAAGATATGATATGATATGATACGATATGATAGAACATTATAGCAACTTATGGGGTTGTTTATATATTCTATTAGAACTTTATCCAAGTAAACAAGTTTGACCTCATCACACAGGGCATCAATACAGAAAATTAGCTTGTTCAAATAATTATAGCTTACAGATGCTAATGAAAGAATGAGGCTGTTAAACACACACTAATGTCTTTACAAACAATAAACCCATCAGGGGCAATAGATTAATTAGAAAAGTTAAACTGCCATCTTTTTCACTGCTTTGATCTTTTTTTTTTTTTTTTTTGCTTTTTTTGAAGACTCGGCCATGGTACTGCAAAAGACTCAACTGGACTGATAGAAATTCAGAAAGATTTTATATAAAGCTCCACCCACTATAAGGATTTATAGATTAACTTAGCACAAGACCAATCAGTATGTGTGTACACTTCTCTCTGTCTTTCTAAATATTTCTAGGATATTGTATATTATTTGCAGGTCTCAGGGTGTGGGCTGTCTGTAGAAATTAAATGAGCAAAGTCTTTGCTGCTCACATTCATCGCTCTGCGTGTTAACAACATTTACATTCACATTTAGTTGAAAACTGAACCGTTTAGTTTACTGTTCACCAAAAAATGTGAGTGTTCAATGAATGGCACTCTATTAGCATGTTCATTTACAACACTGTATGGATGTTAATATACATACCCGTATTTATCTCACAGTGAGGGAGGAGTAGGTCAAAACTTGAAGATTTGATTTCGTACAGGGGTCCTGCAGGCTTGAATTGGCCAATAAGCTTCAACTGACTGTTTTCCCATGATAGGACTTTGTAAATCACATTCCCACTCGCTTTCATCTCAAAGACAAGGTTGGTCAATTTACACTGAAACTGACCAGCATCAGAGCACTGAAAACTTTTGAGCAAACAACACAAGGGACAATAAAAACATAAAAATCTGCCTTGTTTTTATATAATTACAAAAACATGTCAGAATAACATCAACAATTGACATCAGTTTGTGAAGGATGGAATGTGATACCTGTATGCACCATTGTCAGCACAATGTTTAACTGTGTCAGAAATGAATAGCTCCTGAGTGCCTCCTGAGTGCTGTTGAACAGAAATAAATGTACAAGAAAATTACTATTTATAAAAATATTGCACAGGCACACATAATATGTTGGGACTTAACTTCCGTCAAGGCCAAAAGTTTACACACACCCAGAAGTCGATGAAAACATACACAAACATTTTCGCAACTCCACACATTTTACTTTTAACATACATTTTGTGTGTTAAATCACTGAGCATATCTCGATTATTTACAAGGCAGCAAAGTGGTTCTAGCCTCCAGCTCCAGTTCTAGCCTCCAGTTTATATGCAAGTTTGCCCGTTCTCCCCATTCTCAGAACCCACAGTGTTTGTGTTTCTCTCCTGCAATGGATTGGCACCCGATTCAAGGTGTACCATGCCTTATCCTATGGATTCTTTGGGCTGCAGGACCCTCTGTGACTCTACACACTATACAGTAAGTGGCTAACCACTGGATGGATAAACGTTATTTACATAAAAGATCATTTAAAATATTAGCAAAGAGATAGATTTATTTCAACATTTACTACTATTAGATTTTCAGTTCAAACTTTACATTGATTGTTAATAATTGGTTGCATTGCTTAAAACTACTTGAACTTAAATCAAACACTTTGGGTAGCCTTCCACAAACATCACCAAAACTTGCTTATTTGTTCTACAGAACTGGCACAACTGAGTCAGGTTTATGAGCCACTTTGCTCAGACAATTTTTTATTTCAGTCCACTAATTGTCTTTGGGATTCAGATCAGGACGTCATGTTTCTTGTTTAGGATGGTATTATTTATTTTAAAAGCCTCTTCGAGAGCCATCAATGCATTTCCCATTAACTCCCAACTATAACAAATGGTAAATGATACGTTTCTAAAAATCATTAAATTACTTCCTGAAATCTTCAAACTATGCAGAGAGTCAAACTCAGACTCTGATACAGTGAATTAAAGCTAAAATACTGTAGATCTCTAAATGAGTGTTTTAAAATTATGTTTAAGGTAAAAAGGTTGCCAGATTAAATAAATTAACTTATACACTATGACATGTTAACCTAAATTGAAGCTGTGAAAAATTGGGATTTAATACTGTAACTTCAACCTTACAGTATGTAAGAAGTCTCAACATGAATGTTAAAGTCAATGACCAAGCAATACTACTTAAATACTTATTTAATACTATTGAATTCCCATACTGTATATCACAACTATTGAAGAATAACATTTGTGTCATCAGTAACAGTTCTTACATATGTGCAGTGAGAGTGCTGTGTAGACATTGAGCAATTGTTTTCTTCTTCTTCCTCTTCTTCTTCTTTACATTGCACAAAATATATATGCAAAGAAAAACAAAGCACATTAGCAATTGCATAAACAAGCATAATTAATCCCAAGGTTGTGTTTTTGCTGTGTATACTTGTGTTTCCTCTGGATTCTCTCGTTACATTCAGTCTTCCAAAAATCACGGATTATTGGCAATGCATTGGCTACTCTATAACTGACGTTTTCAGACAGATTTTTAGGTACAAGTTGAAATCTCTGCCATTTGCAACTCTTAAATGTGTCAGCCATCAATCATAAGAAACGCTTTTAGAAGCCTGCAAGTTCATAAGTTATTTAACAAAAACAAACAAACAAACAAACAAACAAACAAACAAACAAAATAATCGATCCTGTTTTACAATAATTACATGGTAAGGAGAGAAACAAGCAAAATTAGCCATACTTTTTGGGTGGGTATAAAGAGTTATTGTCTCTCCTTGTTAGTCAGAGCAACACTAGTCATGAACATGTGAGCTTATGTATGTATACAGCAGAGGGCAGATAAAGTTCCCCTCCTAGTGAGTGTGCTCTAAACTTGAGCATGAGCAGCTTGGTAGCTGTTATGGGATAAAAGAGAGCTAGAAGAAGCACAAATATTTTATAAGACAAAATTTTTGTAATGGCCACACACAAACCATGCGCATGTTGTGTACTCGACCCCTGCAGGAAATATTTTGGTAGAACCATAATTATATGATTTTGCATTATACTGTATTATAAGATGGCTAAACAACATAGCATGTAAACGTTTGGATAAAATTGGAATATTGTTATCAAACCTTCTGTTCTAGCTTTCTTTCCCCCTGGGTTCTCTTGATCCAGGCACAAGTCTTTTTCATTCCTGGAATAATGATGAAAATAAACTATAATTAAAATTATACTAATAATGCTATGCTATTGTGAAGGAGATTGAGACAGAAAGGCAGACTGCATACCTTTTACAAGCAAGAGGAAGGGACAGGTTCTGAGTTTGGGATTTTCTTTGAATGGATGCATTGGTGATTGGACGAACTGGAACTGCCACGTGCTGTATTGGAGACTGTAAATACACAAGTGTACCAAGAATTGAGAGCAAAAGTAATATAAATGCTTGCTAGTGGGGAAGGAAGACCAATTGTTCCTGGACACAATATAAGTTAACCATTCCTAGTGTGAAAACGCATCCACCACCACCTCAAGGAAAAAATATTTGGGGCTATACATAAAATATTTGGGACTAAATGATCTGCCCTAACAATGCCACAGGTTGTATAGCTAATCAGATTGAATGATCAGATGGCAAGCATAAGTCTTTCCAGAAGTTTGTATATCAAAGCACACATACAGTATATCATAGCAAATTTCTGCATACTGTAAGTAATAATGGAAACTCAGATGAATCGTTCCACAAACCAAAATATTAATATAAACAAAATTAATTCAAATTATAAAGAAAAAAAGTAAACAATCGAACCTGCACTTTACTTTTGAAAAGAATCTCTTGAAAGAGCAGTGTTTTCATTAGTGTGTGTGTGTGTGTGTGTGTGTGTGTGAAGCTGAAGTAAGATGAGAGGAGGAGATACTGTGTAGGACGACTTTCGCACGCACGCACGCGCGCACACACACACACAAAAACACACACACACACACACACACACACACACACACACACACACACACACACACACACACACACACACACACACACACACACAAACAAGGAACCTCTCTGATTTCACACTAAACAGACAAATGAAATATGCCTGTCAAACTATACAGTAGTGTAATTTCATATTATTATGAATAAACTGTGGTTCATTTAATTGTGAGTGATTTTATCTTCGTACAAAGTCAGAAGTATGAATTCCTGAACTGACTCTCAAAAATACGGAACGAATGGCATCCGGTTTAGGTTGAATATTTACCAGGTCTTTTAGCTTAGAAATACAGAACAAATCTGTATTTTATAAGACTAAAATCACCTATGCTCATACATTTAAATAACTACAATGCATAAGAAATAATACATGAATAAAGACTGGTCCTCTTTGCTTTCTTTGATACAATGGCTGAAAAATTGTCTTTGCTTTAAATGATTTATGGCACAAAACCAACTTAGACTATCTACACACTGACTGTCTACACTTTTCAACAGTCTTTTTATCTAGACAAAAGATATAGAAAACAATTCTGTACTGTTAACCCCTAAATAAATCTTGTTAAAAAAAAGCATTATATCACCTTATTTTTTTTCCAATGCTGCACCTTCTTTTGCTGCTTACTGTTTCTAAACACAAACACAAGATTATATAATGTCAGGTTCATAAATATTTCTACATTGAGAAAGTTGTTGATTAAGCCTTCAACTACAATATACATGATTTCTTACATGAACATAAACATGAAGATGAAGCTCAAAGTGCAGGTTTTCAACTTTAATTTAAGGACATTTAGTATTAAAAAGGTAATTGGCCAAAGCTAGCAACATTAGAAACTATTGTTATTTTTATTAATTGGTAGTAAATACAGTGCAGTAAATGACTGCCAAAAGTCTGACCAGTGAACCCATCCACATTACCATATGCTGGGTTTCTTTACAGGTGATGCTCTGCCAGATCTATACACTATTTGGATTTGAATTGTCCTTGGGGCTTATATTGGCTTCAGTTTTACCTTCAGCCAATGGCAATGACTTCTAAGTTGTCAAATAAATCTACATTATAAGCTTTAGAATTCATAAACTCCAGCTAATTTTATCAGTAGGCATATTATCAATAAATAATCATGCAATCATGCATGCTTACGCTGTCATTAAAAAAATGGTCTTCCTGTGTTTGTGACTTAAATCTCTTTTATGAACCCTCTGTATAGTACTCTAATGAAGTTCTTTGTTGTTGACACCTACTAGAATGCTTTTGATCTGGCTTTTCTTTTTAAAGAATGTACTGTATATTTGATTTGGCCACATTTTCCCCCACACCTCCCTGGTTGGGGGTTCTAATCTTGCCTCCACTCTGTTTATATGGAGTTTGCATGTTGTTCTCATGTTTGATGGATTTTCCTCCAAGTACCCTGGTTTCCTACAACATTACAAAGACATGATACAGGTTGAATGACAAGTATTTTTCAATGATCTTTTGGTTCCCTAAAAAGAGTGTTGGCAAAAAAAAGGAATGTTAAAATTCTTTTAACGCTTATCTAATTTAAGTGCAAACAACCAGTGGTGACAGGAACAATGTAGATGTAATCTATTGGTGTACTAGAAAGTCCTTTTTTAATGTCTGTACTTATATATTTCCATTTGGGGGAATTTTACTTTATTTTGATACATTTCAAACAGAAGAAAAAGCCATTAATTTTTAAATGCTTTTGCTGCCTGCATCATTCCCATATCATTTCTTCTTACAAGAATTTTATACAAATCTGAAAATACATGTACTGTATAGGGAAGTATGTTTACGTGCTACTGGTCCTTGTGCATTCATTGTGCATGTGTTTGAAATAAATCCAACATTATTATGATTATGTTGTCTGCATGTCTAGTTAGTTAAGCAATTGGTTAAACACATAATAATTTTTAAGTTAGGTAATTGATTATTATTAAGCCGTGAATAGCAAAGAACTGTAATATATGATGAAATACAGGCTGGAGCTACTAATATCTTGACATTGTATCCATTTCCATTTGCTGGCTTGCTGTTTCATCAAAGTTGGTCCTGAATGGTCAAATATTTTGAATTAATAAAACCTCTTTTGACTAGTTTTGCATATTGTTCTTGATGCTATAACAATTGGCAATTGAAGTTGAGATTTACTTTAATCAGTTCACTATTTTAGATATTTGGTTAAATTGTTCTTAAAGGGGACATACAGTCTCAATTTTGCATAGGTTAATATGATTCTTTAGGGTCCTAATGAAAAGTTTGTAATATACTTTAATTAAAAATTCTCAATTGTTGTGTAAAAAAAACATTACTTTTACCTGGTAAAAAGTAGCTCTGTTCTCAGCAACCTATTTCAGTACATGATCCTTTAAATGTTAATGACCTCTACTGAACCCGCCCCCCAGTTCTGTGGGGCGTGTCTTCACAATACAAGTGGGGTATAGCTTTGACAACAGTTAAAAATATTTTAAAAAACAGTTAAAAATAATTTTACATGATGTTAGAATTATTTTATATATAAAGGAGTTATTTCTACTCTCTTGCTCTTCCTCATAGATCTGATATTAACGTGTTAAATCTTCCCTGCTGCTATCTTCCTGTCTCCTCTTGCATCTGTTCATTCACGCTCACCTTCCCATACTCTGTCTCTTATTTGTCACATACATATTTTATTTGTCACATACACAGTCATACACAGTATGATATGCAGTGAAATGCTTATACGACAGCCAGTGACCTAAAAAAGAAAATAAAAGCTTATACGTAAGGAATAAATATCAATAAAAAGAAATACTAAAGAAAATAAATTTAACTAGTAAAATAAACTGTACAAATGAGGGCATAATAAAAATATTACAATATATATATATATATATATATATATATATATATATATATATATATATATATATATAAAATCTTACATGTGAATCTGGTTGTAAAACTTTTTTGACTTCCCAGACCGGGAATCGAACTCGGGCCGCTGCCGTATCCTAACCACTAGACCATGAGGGATTAATGGCTACCTCATGGAAATGCCGGGTATTCAACCCGCGACCTTATACACGCGAAGCATTGTTTTTTCGGGATCTCACCAGGACATTTACAATGGTTCATTTTCTTTGTAGTAACATATGTGTATAGCACAGGCGTTTGGTCAAACATATATAAACCGATCTTTTGCTGTTAATAAACAGAGACCTTTCTGACAGACAGTGTGTGTGTGTGTGTGTGTGTGTGTGACTGAGTCATGGAGATGCCGGGTATTCAACCTAGGACATCATATACGCGAAGCATTGTGTGTGTGTTTGACTGAGTCTCTCCTGGTGTCAGAAAAGCTTACCGAAGCATAGTGCACTCGCCTCATCTACTACGCAACTTTAGAAAAACTTTATAAATATGTAGTGCAAAAAAGCATGTGCCTTGAGCAGGAATCAAACCCGGGGCTACCACGTGAGAGCGCAGAATCCTAACCACTAGACCACCAGGTACTAATGCCTAGCTCATGGAGATGCCGGGTATTCAACCTAGTTGGTGTGACAAAGTGCATGTAGCACCGTATGTCCCCTTAATTAAAAAAAAAAAAACACTTTTAATCACTAAATCACCAAGCTAGACCCAATGAAAACTGTCCACCTGCAAGTTGACTGCTTATGATAATGTTAACTGATGTCAGTATCAGACTGCTAATTAAATAATTAAAAAAATATATTATTTAAACATATTTGTGTGTCCAGAATTAAATTAAAGCTTTCTTACCTAAAATAAAGAAACAAAGCATTTTGAAATATAAAGGATTTATACTTTTTCTCAAAAAGAAATTTGTATACAACCCCTGCCACTGCGAATGTTCTCAAATTAAAGCTGGAAGTCTAAAGAGTGAAGTTACATTAATTACCTAAAACAACTTACAGTACATTGTGGTGACTGCTAAAAGACCAACAACTTTGCAAAGTCTAAACATTATTGGAACAGACTATATAACATTAAAATATAAGTATGTTAGAAGAATTATCCAAGTCTATGCCCCAACCACTGCTGCAGAAGAGGATGAAGTTGACCAGTTCTATGAAGCCCTACAACAACTTCTAGAATTAACAACAAAAAATGATGTCCTTATCATCATGGGGGACTGGAATGCTAAAGTAGGAAGCCAAAAGATAACCGGAATAACAGGCACGTTTGGCCTGGGAGTACAAAATGAAGCAGGGCACAGGCTGGTAGAATTTTGTCAAGAGAATAGGATGATCATAGCAAACACTCTTTTCCAACAACCCAAGAGACGACTCTACACATGGACAACACCAGACGGTCAACACAGGAATCAGATTGACTACAGTATGTGCTCTGCAGCCAAAGATGGAGAAGCTCTATACAGTCAGTAAAATCAAGACCAGGAGCTGACTGTGGCTCAGATAATGAACTTCTCGTTGCAAAATATAGGCTTAAATTGAAGAAAGTAGGGAAAAGCACTAGGCCATTCAGGTATGAACTAAATCATATCCCTGATGAATATACAGTAGAGGTGACAAATAGATTTAAGGAATTAGATCTGATAGACAGAATGCCTGAAGAACTATGGACAGAGGTTCGCAACATTGTACAAGAGGTAGCAACTAAAACCATCCCAAAGAAAAAGAAATGCAAGAAAGCAAAATGGCTGTCTGAGGAAGCTTTACAAATAGCTGAGGATAGAAGGGAAGCAAAAGGCAAGGGAGAAAGATTCGCCCAATTGAATGCAGAATACCAGAGACTAGCTAGAAGAGATAAGAATGCCTTCTTAAATGAACAGTGCAAACAAATAGAAGAAAACAATAGAATAGGACCAGAGATCTCTTCATAAAAAATTGGAGATATGAAGGGAACGTTCATGCAAAGGTGGGCATGATAAACGACCAAAATGGTATGGACCTAATAGAGGCAGAAGACATTAAGAAGAGGTGGAAAAATTATACAGAAGAACTATACAAGAACGAACTTAACATCCCTGATAACCACAATGGGGTGGTCACTGACCTAGAGCCAGACATCCTGGAATGTGAAGTCAAATGGGCCTTAGGAAGTCTAAGCAACAACAAAGCTAGTGGAGGTGACAGTATTCCAGCTGAACTATTCAAAATCTTAAAAGAGGATGCAGTAAAAGTGCTACACTCAATATGCCAGCAAATCTGGAAAACTCAACAGTGGCCACAGGATTGGAAAAGATCAGTTTACATTATAATTCCAAAGTCATAATCAAACTATCGCACCATCGCACTCATTTCACATGCTAGCAAAAAGTTATGCTCAAAATCCTACAAGCTAGACTCCAGCAATATGTGGACCGAGAACTTCCAGAAGCACAGGCAGGATTTCGAAGGTGCAGAGGAACTAGAGATCAAATTGCCAACATATGCTGGATCATGGAGAAAGGTAGGGAGTTCCAGAAAAACATCTATTTCTGCTTCATTGACTATGCCAAAGCCTTTGATTGTGTGGATCACAACAAATTGTGGCAAGTTCTTAAAGAGATGGGAATACCAGATCATCTTATTTGTAGAGATGCTCCGATACCATTTTTCCCCTCCCGATACCGATTCCAATAATTGGGCTCAGGGTATCGGTCGATACCGAGTACTGATCCGATACCTGGGTGTCTATCTGTACAGTATATATATATTTTTAAGTAAAATACTAGCCCTGTGTAACAGGTTCGACCCTAAATGCACGGGCGACACCATGAAACACGGACACGAGGCGAGGTCTTACAGGAAAAAGGGTAATTTATTTAGAAAAATGGGTAAGGAAAGGGTTAAAGGCTCTCTGCGGCCTTTTCCACTTCGGCGGCAGGGATGCGAAGGCGGGCTCTACGCGGAAGTGAAGGTGCCGCGGGAGCTCGCGCAGCTCGTTCACACGCTTCTCTCGCGGAGTTCAAAGGCGCCCCCCTTTCTTAAATCTTTGGGGTGCATCACATCGCCCCGCTCTTGTGCAACTGTCTTTCATAAAATCCTCCATAAGAGCCTCTTGATGCTGGTGAAGGAGGAGAGTGCAAAAGTTGGTTTGAAACTCAACATTAAGAAAACTAAGATCATGGCATCTGGCCCTCTCAATTCTTGGCAAATATATGGGGAAGAAATGGAGGTAGTGGCAGATTTTATTTTCCTGGGCTCCAAGATCACTGCAGATGGGGACTGCAGCCAAGAAATTAAAAGACGCTTGCTCCTGGGGAGGAAAGCGATGGCAAATCTAGATAGCACACTAAAAAGCAGAGACATCATCCTGCCAACAAAAGTGTGTATAGTCAAGGCTATGGTTTTCCCTGTTGCAATGTATGGCTGTGAAAGTTGGACCATAAGAAAGGCTGAGCGCCAAAGAATTGAGGCCTTTGAACTCTGGTGCTGGAGAAGACTCCTGTGAGTCCCTTGGACTGCAAAGAGATCAAACCAGTCAGTGCTAGAGGAAATCAACCCTGACTGCTTTTTAGAAGGTCAAATGCTGAAGATGAAACTTAAATACTTTGGCCACCAAATGAAGTGGCCAAAGAAGGACTCACTGGAGAAGTGAATAATGCTTGGAAAGATTGAGAGAAAAGAAGAATTACAGAGAATGAGGTGGCTGGATGGAGTCACTGTAGCAGTCGGTGTGAGTTTAAATGGACTCCGGGGGATGGTAGAGGACAGGAAGGCATGGAGGAACATGGTCCATGGGGTCGCAATGGGTCGAACTCGACTTCGCAACTAACAACCTAAAATAAACAAATGAAGCATTTTGAAATATAAAGGTTTTTTACTTTTTCTCAAAAGGAAATTTGTATACAACCCCTGCCACTGCAAATGCTCTCAAATTAAAGCTGGACGTCTACATAGTGAAGTTACATTAATTATCTAAATCCACTTACACTGTGGTGACAGCTAAAATACCAATAACTAGACAAAAGTGTAAACATTATTGGAACAGACTATATAACATTAAAATACACTCACCTAAAGGATTATTAGGAACACCTGTTCAATTTTTCATTAATGCAATTATCTAATCAACCAATCACATGGCAGTTGCTTTAATGCATTTAGGGGTGTGGTTCTGGTCAAGACAATCTCCTGAACTCCAAATTGCAGGCTATGTGAGCATTGTTTCTGACCATGTTCATCCCTTTATGACCACCATGTACCCATCCTCTGATGGCTAATTCCAGCAGGATAATAAAGCTCGAATAATTTCAGACTGGATTCTTGAACATGACAATGAGTTCACTGTACTAAAATGGCCACCCACAGTCACTAGATCTCAACCTAATAGAGCATCTTTGGGATGTGGTGGAACGGGAGCTTCGTGCCCTGGATGTGCATCCCACAAATCTCCATCAACTGCAAAATGCTATCCTATCAATATGGGCCAACATTTCTAAAGAATGCTTTCAGCACCTTGTTGAATCAATGCCACGTAGAAATTAAGGCAGTTCTGAAGGCGAAAGGGGGTCAAACACCGTATTAGTATGGTGTTCCTAATAATCCTTTAGGTGAGTGTATATGAATGTTAGAATAATTGTTTATTTCAAATGACAGGATTCATTCCTCACTGTGGTTTGTTTTTTCTCTGGCTTCTGGGTTCTTCAACAGGATCCTCAGGTTCTTCTTCAGCTTCACAACTCCTGAGAGAATCAAGTAATTACATGAGTGTATGCACTCACACTCACACACACCTACAACCCCACACACACACACCGAGACACAAGCACCGACACACACACACACACACACACACACACACACACACACACACACACACACACACACACACACACACACACACACACACACACACAGAAGAAGAGAAACAAACACACCTGAATTGAGGGTCAGAGTTCATGTAGCAGAACCATTTGTTATGGAGCTTTTCAGGATCAATGCCATCTGGAAGTTTTCGCCACTTCAGACAACCATTACACTGAACACGCTTTGGGTGCTTCCTGTAAGTCCACACAGTCACATATTTCTTTTTGTATGTATATATGCACCTATTTTCATCAACTTAGCCTTTTACACAGGATTTGTGTCAGCACACATATGCAGAATATATGACATGTAACACTATGTTCCGTGTGTGTGTGTGTGTGTGTGTGTGTGTGTGTGTGTGAGAGAGAGAGAGAGAGAGAGAGAGAGAGAGAGATTTTTAAACTTACATCATGGGCTCCTCAGAAGGTTTAATGTAGTTTCCCTCATATGCATAAGTAAAGTACCTCCAATACTCCTCAAGCTTTTTACCAACATTCACCATGGTTTTCCTGCACAAACACAAAATGGCATCCATAAATGGATCAGTAAATCGGTCTAAAATATCAATACTCTATTGTATACTGTATTATATTCAATCCTATGTGGATTATTAACTCCTGCATCTATGAAAGTCATAGATCATCTAAACATGTTACTCAAACACACTTGTACTCATCGGAATATACAAAGTCCTGTTTGTTATGAGTTGTTTTGAGGTGGTTACACTCTATCACCCCAATAACTCCCACTCCTTTGCTGTCCTTGGCCTGGTAACAGAACAAAGTAAACATTGTAATTATTATGAAGAATAATTAACTTTTTTACTTAAATAAAAAATTTTTCCCTGAACTGAATGTTATGTTTTACAGGTTCTTGGAACTTGTTTGGGTTTGTGGCAATTGGCTCGTTGTATCATAACTCAAAATCCAAATAAGACTTAACATTTACTGTATGTCAAAATAAAACTGCAGTAGGAACTTAACATTTTTTTTTCCAAAAGGCATTTTTGCAGTGGTGTCAAAAGTATTCACATTCATTACTTGAGTAGAAGTATAGATACTAGGGTTCAAAAATACTTCTTTAGAAGTTGAAGTATCAACCCAAGCTTTTTACTTAAGTAAAAGTTTAAAAGTACTGGTTTCAAAACTACTTAAAGTATAAAAGTAAAAGTACTGTGAGGGGCGACAAAAGCATTAAGGTCTCGCTTTCTGATCATGCGGGGGGGCGGGCTCAGGGGGGCGTTGTGCGCGTTCTTATCTTGTGGGGGGGTGGGGGGGGTTTTCTTGGGGGGCCGTTGTGTGCTTTCTTATCATGCGACCGGGGGGGGGGGGGGGGGGGGGGGTTTGCGCGTTCTGATCATAAAAATAGAGTAACGAGGCTATTTTTTAAATGTAAGGAGTAGAAAGTACAGATAATTGCTTAAAAATGTAAGGAGTAGAAGTAAAAAGTCGGCTGAAAAATAATTACTCCAGTAAAGTATAGATACCCAAAATTTCTACTTAAGTAAGGTAACGAGGTATTTGTACTTCGTTACTTGACGCCTCTGCATTTTTGTAACGCAATGACACACACTCTCATGCGTGTACTGTATGTGTGTGTGTGTGTGTGTGTATGTGTGCGTGTGTTCTTGATTAGTTCTTATGACTTATAGGGACCCGGTAATGTTATACAGAATGTACATAGATAATTGACATTAAAAAAAAACATATTGCGAATTATTGAAAATCTTACCCTGCGCTGACAGGCGACGCGCTCGTAGGCTTTGATGAGGCGGTTTTTGTGGTACATCATCAAACCAGAGTGCTCTTTGCTCTTTGTGTTGAAGCCGAATGTGATAATTATTCCTGTTTTCTGAGACACGACTTAAGGATTATGACAATTTAAATACCTTTAATCGTTTAATAAGTAGCCCTTGCTTGTGCACATCAGTCATTTATTTATATGTTTATAACTGGCTGAAGGATACAAGGGGAGGATCACACACAGGTTTGTATGTTTCCATATAGACATCTGCTAGAGTTTCTGTGACAGACTGAGTTTCGACCTTCTGCCCTTGAAGTATAATCTGCATTCTTGGTTTTAGGTACAGGATACTGCAGTATGCCTGAATGAGGAGAAAAAAAACCTGACTACATTAATCAGTGGTAACTTAATCTTGACTCCTGACTTAACTGCACCTGCAGATTTGAGAGGTAGATGCTGCAAACCTGAAGCTAACTGCAAATGAAACCAAGCACGTGTTTCACTATGAAGAGTATACAGTATAAGTCTACATAGCCTTAAATTAATAAATAAATATCAGATTTTTTTGTCGTCTTTTTGCTATGTTGTAAACAACAAAATTTGAATAAAATAAAAGCAGAAATGTTCACCTACTGTAACTACAGTAGCTACAGTAAGTGTCTTGACTAAGTGTCTAGCAATTGGCACGTCTTAACTTGTTTATTTTATTTCACTCTTCCATTTAAAATGTTCCTCATCCATCAAATAGTAAATGGTTTTCTGTGCACAGTCCTTTTCAGGACATTTCACAGGTTTTTGAAAAGATTTAGTCCTGGGATCTGATTAAACCATTGTACATGTGCTAAAGAGATTTACTTAAGTTGTTGTTGACTAAGATACTTTTTCATAAGCAGTCTTTGTTTTGCTTTGTTTTTTGTTTTTGCAACAGTTTCCATTTAACCATCTTACCCCATAAGACAGACACTTGAAGAATATAAGAGACGAGTTGTCGCACGCAGGCACTGACAGTATTTGCAGGATGTTTCTGTAAATACTTGAATATTGCTATACAGTAGGTCTCTTGGCAGCGCTATTCTTTTTTTCTTCTTCTTTTCTTTCCTCTTTTTTACTCAATATTTTTATTGTTTTTATGTGAAAATGTTTTTATTTGAAACATTCAAAGCATAAACATGCAGTGTGTGACTCAAGCACATCAGACTTATAAGACACATCAATGCAGACACCAGTCAGAGGTTGTACAGTCAACATCTTACACACACACACACGCACGCACACACACACACACACACACACACACACACACACACACACACACACACACACACACACACACACTTCAAAGTGTTTTATGATACATCCAAAGTTTTTTTTTAATTACACTATGCCGTAGCGTGAAGGCTATTTTATGCTTCTGCCAGTTCATGTGGAGTCTATGCTGTAGGCTACGCAAGTGACCAAAGGCATTTTGAGCATCTATACCTACTTGTGCACTATTCCATGACTCTG
Organism: Channallabes apus; assembly: GCA_030522415.1. Taxonomy (NCBI): domain Eukaryota; kingdom Metazoa; phylum Chordata; class Actinopteri; order Siluriformes; family Clariidae; genus Channallabes; species Channallabes apus. The sequence continues at coordinate 22,587,612 of CM060109.1, forward strand.
TATTTATACCATCAAACCACTAGTTTACGGTGGCGTAAACTACTTAATTGAGTAAGTAACTACTTAACTGCCACTTAATTGAGTCTGGTTGTCACTCTACAGTGAGTTTGTTTAGAAATGCTAATGGGCTAAGCCTCACTAGGCTATATTCTCCCAACCAAACCTGCAATAAGCATATATTTTCTATACAAGTATCTGCACGTTACTCTGCACGTCTTTCTTAAAAAAACTCAGTAATATAATGATTTTTTTTAGATTACATTTAGAAAATAGCATTTTTTTGAAACACAATTTGTATTTAATTACATAAACTTTTATCTGTGTTTAAATTTCAACATTTAGAACACCTTGCAATGTCACCAGCGCAGACACTTCCTCCATGCATTACCCTGGCAGCATAAGAACTTTGGATACCTGTTGCTGCTAATGCCATTACAAGATTCAGTTAGTCTTGAAATGTGTATGACTCCTAATATACATTATTTAATTAATTTAATAGATTAAATTATTGTTATTGTAATTACTGTTATTTTTTTAAACAGATTACTAGTCTCTATAATTAAAAAAACATTAAAGAATTTACACACACACATATACATACGTACACTACCGTTCAAAAGTTTTAGAACACTTGCAAATTTCTTTTTTTTTTTTGTTTAGTGATTTATTTTCTACATTCTACAACAATACTGGGGATTTCAAAACTATAAAATAACACATATGGAATTAGGTAATTACGTAACAACAAGAAAAACAACAGTTAGTTGTTATTTTAAGACACAGAGGTCAGCCTTTCTGTAATAGATCTTGCAAGAACAGTATTGTCAAGTGCATTTGCAAAATCCGTCAAACACCATAATGAAACCGGCTCTCATGAAGGCCGTCCCAGGAGGGCGAGACCAAAACCTACCTCTGCTGCAGACAAGAAGTTAATTTAGAGTTATCAACCTGAAAAATGACCAATTAACAGCACCTCAGATTAGAGGCGTTATGAAGTCTTTACAGAGCAGCAGTAGCAGACACATCTCAATATCAACTGTATATACTTATTATACTTGAATTCCCCTTTCTTCTTGTGACATAGTGCATATGAATTATCTCTAATTCTATTCCTTTTTTCTCCTCTCACTTTGATATTGACCTGTAATCATCTGTATTAATTACATATTCTATTATAATTTTTGCTTTATAATAAACACTGTGCATGTAGATCCATGTTTTCAACCAAGGCAAAAGCATTTTAAATCAAACTCAGATACAGATGTCGCCATTAAGACTACACGTGTTTTCCCGCGAGATGCCGCAATTTGGTGCGCGGTGCGCCGCGACTTGCCGCAAGCAACATTCGGAATTTAAATAAATGTTTTGTGCTTCACTGAATATCCGCCAGATGGCGCATGGAAGGACTTTATCTAAAAGCCGGACCAAGTACAACGATGAATTGTGTATAATTAGTTAGCCTAAAACAATATTGTTTCCAATGCTGAAGCAAACATGAATCTTATTTTTGTGAATCTTAGGTATTTCATAATGAACATGTGTATGTGTATGTGCTTCATATTATTTTCATAATGATTAAATGAGATGCCCAAATTCGTGCTTTAAAAGTTTCTTATATAGTTTTTGGAATGTCTTAAAAAGGACAAAACAATGAAAGACATGGCAATGCCTTGGTTTAAATGGTCTTGAAATTTATTTAATTTCCTGATAGTAGGCTATCTGATGAGAATGTCCTGATTAGGGCTGCAACTAACGATTATTTTGATAATCGATTAGTTGGGCAATTATTTTTTTTTCGATTAATCGGATAAAAAACTAACAGCTTTAATTTAAGGTTTTGCTTCACCTATAACTATATAAAACCATAAATCAGGGTATTACTTATGCATAAAAGTAAACTTTAAAAAAATGCAAAAGCCACATTTGACATTTAAACCTTTTATATATATATATATATATATATATATATATATATATATATATATATAGTTACCCTGTCCAGGGTGTACCCCGCCTAGTGCCCGAAGTCTCCTGGGATAGGCTCCAGGTCCCCCGCGACACTGAACACAGGATTAAGCGGTATAGAAAATGAATGAATGAATGAATATATATAGTTAAAAAAAAATACACTGACATACAGTATTCAGTTATTAAGAATGACCTCAATTTTAAATTCTCTTAAATTAATTCAACTTAATAAGAAGAAAAATAGACTTCTAGACTTGGTTTATACTGTACATTATTTAGATTCTCTTGTGTATTTTATCCTTTTTTTGGATAAAAAAAAAAAAATTATATATAGACCATTTTGCTATACTAGACATTAATCTTATTGTTTTAAAAATTCTCGTAATACGGCGACGAAGGGAGAGAAAAAAAATCACCGCTACTGGGTTCACTCTCTTTATTTTGCCCTTTTTCCGCATTTCCCTACGTATAGCATGTAGGATCATGGGATACATCCGGTCCTCCAAAGCGTAAAATGAACGCGAAGAAAACGAACTAGAAGTGTTTTCCTTGCGTTCGTTGGGATTTGAACATCAAGAAAAAGCTGCATGCAACATTTTTTTTTTGATGCCGCGCAGCCGGACAAACGCACGTCACCAAAGCCTGTGTGAACACTCTCATTAACTCCTATGTGTAGAAAACCCTCACCGCTTCATCCGCGCTCACCGGACACTGCGAACGGCAGAAAACCGCTCGATTTTAACGCCCGATAAGAGGCGTTTAATGTAAATTGCTCCCATACCTTGGAGGACTTGAGGCACGCGTTTTGTCCTGCAAACGCTTCTGTAACCTCCATTGCGCGAGTAACTGTGTATCTGTGTGCGTCTTTGTGTATTTGTGCACCTTGTGGTCACGCTCCTCAGTAACGTGAGCAGCCCAACTAATCGATAACGGCATTCATTAACAACGAATTTCATTATCGATGATTATCGATTTTATCGATTAGTTGTTGCAGCCCTAGTCCTGATTCGTGAATATGACAACATATGTTATTTAAAACGTAAAAATGTGTCGCCATCATCAAGACATGAATGAACATATATATATATATATATATATATATATATATATATATATATATATATATATATATATATATATATATACGGTATAACAGTAACATTCATATAAAATGCAATTCATGATAAGTGTATGTTGTTAAAGTATTTGTGGATATGTATGTAACGACGCGGCTCACGTGTGGGGCAGAGCCGCGCATAAACTGTTCAGAACGAGCCGGATCGTGATACCGCGACACTCGGTGTGATTGGTCGCACAGGTAAAAGGTGTCAGGGCCAAATACAAAGTGCGCTGAAGAAGACACAGGCAAAGCCCAAGCCTCTGTCTATCTAAGACACCGGCGAGAAAGTGAGGGAGAGCAACGTATTACATCGTTAGAAAGTCTCAATGTTCATAGAATATTTTCTGGTAAAATACTTACCCGCAGTGAATATTTACTATCAGGCACTGAGATGCTACCCTTTGCATTTCGCTTGAGTTTCTTCCTGGTGCCATCGTCAACATCATCATATTCATCATCATCAACAGGGACCCGGATGTCGTAGCGGTTCTTTATAACTTCAAATTCTAATTCTCCTGAAGATGTCCTGCAGCAGAATAATTGACAGTGGAAGCATCATGAGAATTTATGGCATCATTTCTTACAACTACAATATTGCGCTTTGCCCTTTTTGCAGCACATTTCAGGAGACATTTAATGCTAATAACAATAACCATTACACTATTGCATAATATTAACAGTATAACCAAATTAGCATCCCCTCATACAACAAAATGTCATAACAACAGAGGTTTCATACAAAACTATAGGAGCACATATAAAACTCTATGTACTGTATGCATGTTCACCTGCGTAGGTTCCAGATGATGATGCGGGTTCCACATGAGTTGGTGCACAGGCGCTCAATTACACTAAACTCAGCAAGCAGGTCTTCCTCATTTTTACACAAAGAATTTGTCAAGATAGCATGGAGACTCTCTTTATGCTCTGGTTTAGGTGAACAGTGAGGTTAAGGACCTGACTCTACAAAGGTACATTCAAACTGTTGGAAAATACATATTTAGCTTTTTATCTTTATCCCCTTAAACTTCCATCTCACTGACAGGCCCAGTATCACCTTCTCTCTTTCAAGTAAAAATGCTCCTATAATATACATTTTACATTCAATAATTCAATCCAACATTCCTATGAAATCAATCCATTTTCGTCTTTTTTCCAAGTAAAGGATATTAATCTGTCCGGTTTTGGTCAACTCCACAATAGGCACCATGACATACTGTTTCTTCTCGAGGTAAGTCTGTGACAGGAGACCCACACACATGATGTCATCTTTCTTTGAGAACACAAGGACATCCTTCCCCAAGCGCATGGAACCTGACTTAAAACCATTACCATACTGGCCCACTGGCTCATGACTTTCTGTTTGACTTTCTGTCTGCTTAATTGAGAAGCCAAAACTGAGAGAGAGAGAGAGAGAGAGAGAGACAGAGAGAGAGAGAGAAAGAGAGAGAGAGCTGTCAGTAACAAAAAAAACTTTCATGAAACCGTGGACTGTTTACAAAGTTGGTATTCACTCTTTTTGGTTTAAGTGTATTTCTAAATGATCTAACTGTTAATCACTATGCAGGCTTCATAAAAACATCCATACCTCAACATTTTGCGTATCTTGTCAAAGTCCATGCCTTTTCCATTATCCATAAAGATGAGGCAGTCCTGGTCTTTGATCTTTGTTTTATCAATCCAGAATTGTTGTGCACTGACGTCTGGGTCATAAGCATTGTCTGGCAGTAGGGAAATAATATGAAAAATGAACTGCATTGGATCATTACAATAAGCTTATGCAATGTCACAACATTTATTTAGGTCCAGGGTCACATTAATTTCTCTTCAAGATCTTGGATTGAGAAAAGAACCACTGGGAAGGTCCTCTGCAGCAAATGCCACAGATTCTCAATGTGGTTAAGGTCTGGTCTCACTCACACACACACACACACACACACACACACACACACACACACACACACACACACACACACACACACACACACACACACACACACACACACACACTTGTACGTAGGACCTGTAGTGAGTTGGAAAGACTAGTTTACAGTAGTAAGTGAGCTAAAGTAATATCATTTTGGCTAAGCATTGGCATAATTTAATTGCTTGCGATATGCAATGAGATATGCAGTGCATAAGCCAACAATTATGCACTGCATACTGTATGTAGACTAGTGCAGCTAAATAGTATAAAAGTATTGATTATTTTTTTTAAAAACTGCACTAGTTGAGATATACAGAGCATGTTGTTTTAGTACAGTATGTCTCTTGCTCTTAAAATTTATATGAATTGGCTATCTCTCTCCCCCAAACAAAAGAAAAAAAAATTCCTTCCAGTCAAGGACAATTAGATGAACTAAATAAACTAGATGCAATAAACTTTCCACTCTAGCACAATTTGGTGCACTCAGCTGACCGAGCAACACGCTGAGCCTGCCTAACTTTCTTGTTGCTGTTTCCAAACTAGACAGTGATGTTTTAAATTAGGATGCTCTCAATGGTGCAGGTGCAGTCGTTTCTTAGCGTAAGGTAGTAATGATGCTCTTTCCCACTGTACTAATGTAAAAAAACAACTACAACACTGGAAATTATTCCCTCTTGCTACTAGGTTAATGTTGATACTAATGGGGTGGTAGCTCCACCTCATTACATGAGGAAGTCCACTATTAGCTTTTTTGTTGATGTTGATCCTTGAAGTAGACCTTCTAGGTGTAATCAGAGTTCGGGCCCACTGCAGTAGTAGAATTGGAAATGGCCACACAGTCATAACTGAACAATGGGTATGGAAGAATGTTTTGGTCCTGGGGGTCTAGTGCTGACAGTGAGAGAGAAAGAGATATTGGCTGAACTGCAGCCAACAAACAGCATTTTCACATAATTCTTCCTGGTGCCCAGTTCTTTCAGGGCTTTGTGTAGGAGATGTATCATTCATAAAGATTTATCTATTACTGCCCTTGTCAAGCAACAAAAAGTTTATAATATGAATGATTTCAGCTGTTTATGAAATGTGATCCAGAATTATGTTGGATGAAACAGACAAAAAAATTAATGAAGAAGCAGATTTGACTCACCAATCAGTTCTGCTACAGCACTGAATACAGAGGTGTGGCTAGTGGAGTTTGAGTGCAGGTACCATGGACTGATCTTTAGGAACGAAAAAATATAAAATCATGTTCCTTGAATGAATATTTTTTTTTAATTTACTTAGTGCTCCATATTTGGACTGCCATGAAAGAGCGATTAATAACACAAACTGTGGGAATCATAACCTTCAGGAGGAATAATGTTTATACAAAGTTCCTTTATGTAGATATATCAGTATGTCTTTTGAAATGTCTTAGAATGCTGTCAGGGGAACATAAGTAAAAAATTTAAAAACATAAATTTTCTTTGTTCATACTAATCTCATCCAATTACTCTTTGAAAGAAAACTGCTTGTAGATGGAAAGAAAACAGGTTACTGAAAACTAGGCTGTTCAAGTTATTGGATAATGAATCTTTTTACGTAAGGCGATATCTGCTTTCGGAAATTCATGATAAGCTAGTGTCACTGTGAGGATTTCTTTCAGAGTAAGGATTTGATACATGATACTCAGTACTCGTAAACCAAGACTTGCTTGTTTTTCAAGACAAATTTAAAAAAAAAATCTTTGCTCGTCTTGCGGAACACTCGCAAACCGCGTTACTTGTAATACGAGGTTTCACTGTAATACTACTACTACTACTACTACTAATAATAATAATACTAATAAATGATTAAAAGCAAACAACTAAAGCTGTTAAAAGCAACTTAACCTCAGAATAATCCCCAAAATCAAATAGTTTTTTCCCTTTCATAGGTTAGAACAATATGCAGATATTAGCCAGGCATCTCACATCTACAACTTGTCAAATAGAGAATTCTGTAGCTTAGCTATGTTCAGAAGAGGAATCATATACTTAAGTTTTAGCTTCCATTCATTAGGTCCAGTTAATTATAGGATTGAGTTAATGGTTTTGTTTGTTGGCTTTTAAAGACTTAAATAGATTATGGATTTGCTATATTGCAGATATGATTTCTATACATACTGCTCCAAGACTCTACCACACACTACTGCTGGTTGTTCCTGACTGAATAATATTGATGCTACCTGAGGACAGTGTTAATGAAATGAAAGTGAAAGTTATTTAACAGGAAGGTAATAAAATTCTGAGAAACGAAACTGCAACCTGACACACCCACACAGATCAGGTAAACAGCTAAACACAGCATAACTTTATAAAATTAACTTAATTATTGCTAATTAACTCAATTATGTATCTTGCCATAAATAATTCACAAAAGATACACATATGAAAATTATTTTATGAATAATTTTTTACATTTATTGTTTCAGCATACAGAAAGAGAATTGTATAATAATATAAAAAATATTATTGTAATTATATAAATAAATTTTTATTATTATTATTAGTAGTAGTAGTTGTTGTTGTTGTAGTAGTATTCTAGTCATAACTATAACTATAGTTGTAGTATAATATAAGTAAAGCCCATACGTACCAAGCCTAAAGGTATTCCTTCTTTTCTTATTGGTTCCATCCTTACCTAAAATTGCTGTCTACAGTTCTAAAGTAAGCTTCTTATAAACAAGTAGGAGGCTCCTCTACTGGTTTGAAATTCTGGAACAAGGCATTGACTTTTATACTGACTTCATGAAAAAAAAAAAACTCCACCCACTGGCTTAACAAAAGAGACAGGGGTAGCTGCAGATCGGAGTAATGGGCGTGTCGAAATGTAGGGGCGCGTCGAAAGGTCTTTATAATTGGTTGTGCAAGTTGCCCGTTTCACACAAAGGCTAATTGTTCTTTCTAATGCGTTTAAGTAATGCAGCCAACATAATCCTCTATATTAAAATTCCAAAAATTCCTTTCTAAACATTCTACTGCGTTGCCACGGGTTACTGACGTCATCCTCGCGCGTTTGAGTCATGGTCGTGGCTAGAAGGGATATATAGCTCCGACCGGAAACTAACAATGAAATGAATTGTTATACCTATTGGATCGTTTTTCACGTCTAAACCTAATCCTTTCTGTAATACAAAAATTTTTATTGTTGTACAGTGAGAGAAAAATAATGTTAGATTGATGTGCACATGCCCAATAGCTAGAGCTGTATTCCTTCTAGCCTTAACCGTATTAAACCCATGATCAAAATCAAATGACAATTATTTAAAAGAATATAGTACCACAAGCTGTACCACATACCACATACCATGTACCACATAAATTTTTTTATCATTTTATATTTTTGGAATATTATTAACTTTGTATTGGTTAAACAAGACCAAAAGAAAGTTACAGTATTAGTCATTTAGAATGTTTTGAACTGACAGTTGTTTTTCTGTAGTTTTACTAAAAGTGCATGAAAACTAATAACACATTGCCTTGTCTTAATAAAAAAATTTATAACCCCTCCACTTAACCCGATGGAAAACCTGTCCGTGTTTCGTTTCACAGTAATACATGTATGTGTCTGTCGACAACAATTAAATGAACAATTAAATGACGAAAACAAAGAAAAAAATTCTTTATATTGACTAACCACACCAGGCCTTAACGCCGTCATGTTCTTATACGCTAAACTAAAGGTACTTACATATAAATAGGATTACCGCTGATTGGCTAACGCAGAAGCTCCTTTCACCAATGAGAAACCTTTCGACACGCCCCTGCCTTTCGGCACGCCTATTGCTCCAGCCTGCAGTTATCCCTACTTGTAACAAAGTCTGTGTAACCTGTAGTGATGGGAAGTTTGAATCATTTTAGTGACTCAGTTCTTTGAATCTCGTTCATCAAAATGAACAAATCTTTTTTTGAGTCATTTAGTTATTTTCATTCTTTTGATCACAAATAAACTAAAATGTTGTGTTTTCAATAAAAAGACCCCAAAATACGGCTACATACACAAATTTTGGTTATAGTTCCAGCTAATGATAGGTCGTTCATGAGCAATGTAGTCTCTGAGAGTGATTCGTACATTTTCTATTGGGTGCGCATGCCCATAGACGCTACGCACTGCAGTACACAGGAAACAGAAATGAACAATTCTCAGCAATGAGTCTTCAAGTCACGAGTCGCTCGTTCCTTTGTCACGTGACTCCCATAGACGCTATGCGGTGCAATAGATTCAAAAGAACAAACGACTCCGACTGCAAGATATGATGGTGAGTTATTCATTCTGTTTATTATAATACAGTATGTATTTAGTTACACTGTAATATTTTCATAGCTGGAACTATAGCCAAAATTTGTGTATGTAGACGTACTGTATTGGGGTCTTTTTATTGAAAACATTTTAGTTTATTCCTGATCAAAAGGATGACTAAATGACTCAAAAAAAAATTATTTCATTTTGATGAACGAGATTCAAAGAAACGAGTACCTAAAATGATTCAAACTTCCCATCACTAGCTGTGATTAGGTTTCCATCTTTCAGCATGTTGGTCCTCGCACAGTCAAACCGCATAGGTGAGATATATATATAACAGCAGTAATAACAGAGGGGCCGGGGCTTGTAGGACGACTTTCTCACACACACACATGGATGGGAATGACTGCTGTCTGGCTCACGGGTTACATAAATTGTCTGTATTTTTTTTTTTTTACATTTTTGGAAAAAGAACTAAATAATTGAGTACTTACTGTATATGGCAGACCTAACGCGTTAGATTACTCATAACATCAAAAAAGTAATCCAAGTAATCTAACGTATTCTAGTAATCTATCTTACACCCAACACTGGCATTTTATTTTGCACCCTTCAGATGAATCACATCTAATGTGAAGGCGTGTATTACAGTAATTGTCTGTCCTCTGCCAATAAACTGCAGGTATGTGTAACAAAAGAAAAACAACCACTATACGATCTGACAAATTGAGATATATTGGCCATGATATCAAAGTATAATAATGTATTGTTGATTACGTTTATTTTATCATTCAATTTGTTTTTGTTCGAAAGATCCTGGAGTCTGTAGCCTGACATGGAGAGACTATTAGCTACAGATGACTAGCATAATTTCTTCTGACAGGAAAAACGTATTTCTGTTGATCCACTTGGGAATCAGTCTTAAGGTATTTTTTTTAGGCGAGATCAACGATTTGAAAAATAAATCAATTCAGTTGATTAAAAGCAAGTATAGCTCGAATTAACAATATTAAAACATTACCTAGAAAAAAATGCTGATGATAAATAAATAAAAAAAATTCTAACTCGGATGCATGTCCGTCCAAAGAAGACAGTTTCATTTGTTAACTTTTAATGCCTAAATGGATTAGACTGCAGATATGGTTTGTATACATACATGTACTGCTTCTGGATATTAAAAACCTACAACACAGCGACTGCTGGTGCTTGACTGAACAACAATCACATTTTCTGACTAAATGAAAGTAAAAGTTATTCTACCAACAGCAAGGTACACTAAGACTTTTAGGAGAAATGAAACTGTAACATGACAGTGTTTCAATTAATCAGTTCAAGCTACTTTTTTCTACATAGCATGCGTTTATTTTCTATAGTGTTGAAGTGCTTAAATGTCACATTTAACATACAGTACACATTTGTAATGTATTAATAATTTTTTTGAAGGAATTTTCAACATTTATTGCTACAGTATACTAAAAAGATATCTCCTTGGGAGTGACAAGGATGGATAGGATCAAGAATGAGTTCATCAGAGGGACAACCCATGTGAGATGTTTTGGAGATAAAGTCAGAGAGGCCAGATTGAGGTGGTTTGGACATGTTCAGAGGAGAGATTGTGAATATATCGGTAGAAGGATGCTGAGGTTGGAACTGCCAGGCAGGAGGTCTAGAGGAAGACCAAAGAGGAGATTTATGGATGCAGTGAGAGAGGACATGAAGTTAGTTGGTGTGAGAGAAGAGGATGCTTGAGTGACTTACTTTGTACCTCATCATACAGTGGTACCTGAGCATACGAATTTAATCACTTTAGTATTGGGAAACACATTTTCCCAAAAGAAGTAATGTAAGTGCGGATAATCTGTTCCAGCCACTCAAAAATACCAATTTCCAACACTATAATCATATTGTAGCATATAAAAACAATAATTTAGAAAAGACATGTAAATGAAGCAAAATATGAAATTAATAGACATTAAACCTCACTTAACCTTAATTTATGATTCCTAAACAGCTGCTTTAAAAAAAGAATGTGACTCCCTCTTCCTCTTCAGATATCTATGATGTGCTAGTGTCACTGTGAGGATTTCTTTCAGAGTAAGGATTTGGACAAAGAGAACAATACATCTACAACTTGTCAAATAGAAAATTCTGTAGCTTACAGTAGCTATGTTAAGAAGAGGAATCATATATTTAAGTTTTAGCTTCAGTTCATTACAGTAGGTCCAGTTAATTCTAGGTTTAAGTTAATGGTTTTGTTTGTTGGCTTTTAAAGACTTAAATACTGTAGATTATGGATTTGCTAGAATGCAGATATGATTTCTATACATACTGCTCCAATATTGACACTACCTGAGGACAGTAATAATGAAATGAAAGTGAGAGTTTCAGCAGGAAGGTAATAAAATTCTGAGAAATGAAACTGTAACCTGACAGATCTACACTGGTCAGGTAAACAGCTCAAACGGTATATCTTCATAAAATTTACTTAATTATTGCTAATTAACTCAAGCATGTGTCTTGCCATAAATAATTCACAAATGATACAAATAAGAAAATTATTATATGAATAATTTTTATATTTATTGTTGCAGTATACAAAAAGATAATAATAATAATTATAATTATAGAAAAAAAATTATTATTATTATTATTAGTAGTAGTAGTAGTTGTTGTTGTTGTAGTATGTATTCTAATCATAACTATAACTATAGTTGTAGTTTAATCTAAGTAAAGTCCATAAGTACTTACCAAACCTAAAGGCTTCATTACTTGTTGGTTCCATCCTTAATTAAAACTGTTGTCTACAGTTCTAAAGTAAGCTTCTTATAAGCAACTCGGGGGCTCCTGTACTGATTTGAAATTCTGGAACAAGGCATTGACTTTTATACTGACTTCACAAAGTCTGTGTACCCTGTAGGTTCCTCTGAAGTACAGTAGCTGTATAGCGATTTATTTTATGATAGACACTGTCAGCTGTCATTGTGGAGTTGTCATATGTAATCCAATTTTAACACACTTGACTGTATTAACATTTTGAACATCTGCATTTGGTATGATAAAAAGAGAAATAAAAAATAGAAACAGTAGCAGACCAATTTGCGACATCTGAAGAATGTGTATTGGTCAATATAGCAGGAGCTATACTACTGCAAAAGAAAGAACAGAAGGAAAACCTGCAGTAGAAAGTGGGCATATACCAATTTACATTAAGAAGTAACGCATACTGTATTTGGACATTTTAGTTATGTTATTATTACTGTACAGATTAAATGAGGAAGCAACACATTAATTGATGAATTATCAGTAGAAGTAGCACCTGTGTAAAAATAGACTAAACAAGCAAACAAATGAACATTGTTATACCTGCTTCTATTTACAATCATTCAATGCATTAAATATATAACATGCTGCTTTTCTGGAAAGGTAATATCTGGAACAGTAATATTTGGAAATCAGAAATGTTTTTTTGAATTATCTGACCTAATAATGAAGTCATAAAATAAACATGTATAACAAAGTTTGTACAAAAAAAAATTAATAAAAATAAACATCACACATAGTGCTTAAAACTTTGCACAGTGCAGTAATATACATATTTTTGTTATTGTGTCTTTTCAATCTGTCACGATTCCCTCTCTGAGGTCTGCGTCTGGCGTGTGTTCGTGGCATGAATGCGAGAGGAGGCGAGCTGACGGTTCATTAAAGTCTTTTATTTACACATAAACAAAAAGTCAAACACCAAACACAAACGAATCATAAAGTAACTAATGCTAGACGCCTGACTGAACTTCAGCCAGGCTATTTATAATGAAACAAACATAATTAACTCATTAACTTCCCTCGGTTCAGGTGAGCTTCTACGTCACCTGACCGAGGGGCAAACTGGGAAATGAAGTCTTTAACCCAAACTCAAAACAAACTACAAACTAAAACCAAAAACCAAAAACGGGCGTTAGGCGCCCTCTAGGGGTTGACCGTCACAGTATCCCCCCTCAAAAAAATGCTCCTCCGGAGCATCACCGGAGGCCCCGGACACCCAACCCAATGTTCTACCTTTCGCCTCCTATCCAGGAGGCTGGGTGACGGGGCTGGAGGCATGCTCTGCGGCTGCAGGGCTGGAAGCGTGCTCGGCGGCTGCAGGGCTGGAGAAGTGCTCGCCGAAGGTGTGGGAGCGTTCACTGCGCTCGACGAAGGCGTGGGAGCGGTCACTGCGCTCGACGAAGGCGTGGGAGCGGTCACTTCTCTCGACGAAGGCGTGGGAGCGGTCACTGCGCTCGTAGACGGCGTGGGAGCGGTCACTGCGCTCGTAGACGGCGTGGGAGCGGTCACTGCGCTCGTAGACGGCGTGGGAGCGGTCACTGCGCTCGTAGACGGCGTGGGAGCGGTCACTGCGCTCGTAGACGGCGTGGGAGCGGTCACTGCGCTCGTCAGCGGCGTAGGAGCGTGCAGTGCGCTCAATGACGGCTCCACGACGTTCTCAAAGCCGGGGGGCGGCGGCAGAACAGGTGTGTCGGTCAGCGGCTGCTCACACGCTGGCTCGCTGTCCTCAAAGCCGAAAGGCGGCGTCAGAACAGGTGCGTCGGTCAGCGGCTGCTGACACGCTGGCTCGCTGTCCTCGAAACCGGGAGGCGGCGGCAGAACGGGAGCGTCGGTCAGCTGCTGCTGACACGCTGGTTCGCTGTCCTCGAAACCGGGAGGCGGCGGCAGCACGGGAGCGTCGGTCAGCTGCTGCTGACACGCTGGTTCGCTGTCCTCGAAACCGGGAGGCGGCGGCAGCACGGGAGCGTCGGTCAGCTGCTGCTGACACGCTGGTTCGCTGTCCTCGAAACCGGGAGGCGGCGGCAGAACGGGAGCGTCGGTCAGCTGCTGCTGACACGCTGGTTCGCTGTCCTCGAAACCGGGAGGCGGCGGCAGCACGGGAGCGTCGGTCAGCTGCTGCTGACACGCTGGTTCGCTGTCCTCGAAACCGGGAGGCGGCGGCAGAACGGGAGCGTCGGTCAGCTGCTGCTGACACGCTGGTTCGCTGTCCTCGAAACCGGGAGGCGGCGGCAGAACGGGTGCGTCGGACAGCGGCTGCTGACACGCTAGCTCGCTGTCATCGATGCTGGAAGGCGGCGGCAGGATGAGTGCATTGCATAGCGGCTGCTGACATGCCTGCTCGCTGCTGAGCGTTGGCGAGGGAGGCGAAAGCTCCGAGACCGCTTCGCGGCCATCCCGGAAGTGGAGGATCAGCTGCTGGAGCTCCTTCACCTGCTCCTGCATTCCTCTCACCTGCTCCGGAATCCACCACATGAGCTCCTTGTGCTGCTGCTCCGCCTGGGGTTCTCTTTCCCCCTCGTCACCGCCGTACTTGGGCTTCCTCGCCCTTCTCTTCCGGCCGGTGCGGGGAACCACGTGACCCCGTGCCGCATCGCCCCTGAATGGCGTCCGCCGAATGGCGAGCCTGCAGCCCTCCCAGCTTTGTGGTGTCTCTCTCTCTCTCTCCTCGCTGCTCTCTCGCAGGTGCTCCTGCTCCTCCAGCAATCTGTACTCGCAGCTGCGGTACATCTCCTCCTCGTCCTCTACCAGCCCGATGTTATAGTCCCAGCCGTAGTACTCCTCTTCGCTGTCCTGCCAGTTCGTCAGCTCGGGCAAGATGGCCACTGCGCCCCCCCCAAAAAACTTCAGGAGGGGATCCTCCGCCATGCCACTTGTTAGGTCTAGCATTCTGTCACGATTCCCTCTCTGAGGTCTGCGTCTGGCGTGTGTTCGTGGCATGAATGCGAGAGGAGGCGAGCTGACGGTTCATTAAAGTCTTTTATTTACACATAAACAAAAAGTCAAACACCAAACACAAACGAATCATAAAGTAACTAATGCTAGACGCCTGACTGAACTTCAGCCAGGCTATTTATAATGAAACAAACATAATTAACTCATTAACTTCCCTCGGTTCAGGTGAGCTTCTACGTCACCTGACCGAGGGGCAAACTGGGAAATGAAGTCTTTAACCCAAACTCAAAACAAACTACAAACTAAAACCAAAAACCAAAAACGGGCGTTAGGCGCCCTCTAGGGGTTGACCGTCACACAATCCTTTTACATGCTGCCTAGATCCTCAGCTTGTATATTAGTGTACTTTATTTAGGTGTATATTTCTTGGTTTTGATAAATCATGGGTCTTTATTTGTTATAATATCATATATAATGCAAGCAAACTTACTTTATAACTTCTACTTTTTTTCTTAGTTGTAGCTTAGAATTAAATACATGCCAGCATTTATTAAACAAAGAATTAAAAAAAAATACTTGGGTTAAAAAGATGTAAAATTAGACGTTTTCCAAATTCCAGAAGCTTATTTACTGTATACATATGATTCGGATTGGTTAGCACTGCCCAACAGCAAATTATCTATGATTATATAGTGACATAATTTTAAATACGTTTAATGGAGGCGGGGCCCCGGGGGTGGATGAGATCCGCCCGGAGTTCCTCAAGGCTCTGGATGTTGTAGGGCTGTCATGGTTGGCACGTCTCTGCAACATTGCACGGACATCGGGGACAGTGCCTCTGGACTGGCGGTGGTGGTCCCCCTCTTCAAGAAGGGGGACCGGAGAGTGTGCTCCAACTACAGAGGGATCACACTCCTCAGCTTCACCGGGAAAGTCTATTCAGGGGTCCTGGAATGGAGGGTCCGTCGGTTATTCGAACCTCGGATTCAGGAGGAGCAGTGTGGTTTTCGTCCAGGTCGCGGAACAGTGGACCAGCTCTACACCCTTAGCAGTGTCCTGGAGGGGGCATGGGAGTTTGCCCAACCAGTCTACATGTGCTTTGTGAAGGCATTCGACCATGTCCCTCGGGGAGTCCTGTGGGGGGTACTCCATTAGTATGGGATATCGGATTCCCTGTTAAGGGTTGTCCGGTCCCTGTACAACTGGTGTCGGAGCTTGGTCCGCATTGCCGGTAGTAAGTTGGACCTGTTTCCGGTGAGAGTAGGAACCCGACAGGGCTGCCCTTTGTCACCGATCCTGTTCATAATTTTTATGGACAGGATTTCTAGGCGCAGCCAGGGCGTTGAGGGGGTACAGTTTGGTGGGCTCAGGATTGGGTCACTGCTTTTTGCAGATGACGTTGTTCTGTTGGCCTCATCATCCTGCGACCTACAGCTCTCACTGGATCGGTTCGCAGCCGAGTGTGAAGCGGCTGGGATGAGAATCAGCACCTCCAAATCTGAGGCCATGGTCCTCAGCCGGAAAAGGGTGGAGTGCCCTCTCAGGGTTGGGAGTGAGATCCTGCCCCAAGTGGAGGAGTTTAAGTATCTCGGGGTCTTGTTCACGAGTGAGGGTAAAATGGAACGGGAGATCGACAAGCGGATTGGGGCAGCGTCTGCAGTGATGCGGGCTCTGTATAGGTCCGTCGTGGTGAAGAAGGAGCTGAGCCAAAAGGCAAAGCTCTCAATTTACCGGTCAATCTATGTTCCTACCCTCACCTATGGTCATGAGCTGTGGGTAGTGACCGAAAGAACAAGATCGCGAATACAAGTGGCCGAAATGAGTTTCCTCCGCAGGGTGTCTGGGCTCTCCTTTAGAGATAGGGTGAGAAGCTCAGTTATCTGGGAGGGGTTCAGAGTAGAGCCGCTGCTCCTCCGCATCGAGAGGAGCCAGATGAGGTGGCTTGGGCATCTATTTAGGATGCTCCCTGGACGCCTCCCTTGTGAGGTGTTCCGGACACGCCCCACCGGAAGGAAACCCCGGGGAAGACCCAGGACATGCTGGAGGGACTATGTCTCTCGGCTGGGATCCCCCCAGAAGAGCTGTAAGAAGTGGCCAGGGAGAGGGAAGTCTGGGCATCCCTGCTGAAGCTGCTGCCCCCGCGACCCGACCTCGGATAAGCGGAAGAAAATGGATGGATGGATGGATAAATGGAAAATAGAACAAATGTAAATGGTTTAAATGTGTATTAGGGGAGGTTTGGATAAGAGTCATGCATATTAAATTCAGCATATGTATGTGTATTCTCAAAAGTCAATCAGCCACTGGTTTCATTTAGAGGCTTCCTCTGTCAGGATTTAGAATCTCATCAATGAATTCCCAATCATATTCATCTGCTAAAGGTTCAAAGTCACGACAATATGTACCAGAAGTCATGCAACTCTATTATCTTGGATCCATAAACCTGAGGCTGAAAAGAAAGGAAACTTTAATGATTTATTATTATTATTATTGTTGTTATATTTGTATATATAAACACAATAATTCATATAAAGACAGATATAAAAATAAAATATATAAAATAAATATAATTTTGATATCTATAAAAATATATATTCATTCTATTTATATTTTATTTTGTATTTGCTTTTATATGTGTGGCAAGTTTCACTTTCAATTTACTCTGAAAAACTCATCATGGCTTCATGCAAAAGCCATATTTACATGTTTCCTTTACACTTACTTTGCACATGACATTATTCACTTATATATGTTTAATACAGGTGCATTTTGTATACACAGATATATTTTAACCTTGGGACAAGCATACAACACTGTTGTTCTGTTATTTCCAATAGGTAGAAGTTATTGTGGGGGAAAAAATGTGAGAAAATTTAAGTGGATCTATCAGGTCGTGCTTCTCTCTGGAAGCCATCACTTCTCTTGGCCAAGTGAAAGTGTTGCTAATGCACATTAAAGTGCTCCGACCATAGATGCTTTTCTGTCTTGCTTCAAAATAGAGTGTAACATACTGTCCATAGCGATTTCCCCAGCAACGTTAGCGTCAGCTCTTCGTCATAGGCTTTCTTTTTGGAGAAGAGCTTCCAAAAAAGGGGTACCCAGCGTATGCAGCAACAGGAAATGTTTGTGAAACATTCAGCAGAAAAGACCTACTCACTGAATTGGACTCTCACAGCCCTTTTATAGGCCGCAGATGTCAGCGGGATGCTAACCGATAATCTGTGACCGGGCCTGGTGAGGGAGGGTGCCCCATCCCCTGCTTGCATACAGCGGAGCTGCTCTTGGCGTTTAATCCATGTTGTGTGTGCTGTTTTTGGATTGGGCATGGACCTATTGTCTATGCTAAAAAGTAGGGCTGCAACTAACGATTATTTTGATAATCGATTAATCGGATAAAGCTAAGCGCTTCTTTAATTTGCTGTTTTGCTTATAATTATATATAAAACCATACCAACATTTGTTTTGTTTTTAACAATAATTGCAGATGGCAAGTTGACTGTTTTATATATATATATAAAACACTGTCAACTTGCCATCTACATACATACATTATATGTATATCGATTAAATCGGATAAAAAGCTAGACTTTTATCGGATAAAAGCTAGACGCTTTAATTTGATGTTTTGCTTAACTATATAAAACCATAAATCAGGGTATTATTTATGTATAAAAGTAAACTTTAAAAAATGCAATAGCCACATAGTTTAATTATCTTTAATTTTGACATTTAAACCTTATTTTATGTAAAGCAACATTTTTGTTTTTAACAATAATTGCAGATGGCAAGTTTACAGTGTGTATATATATATATATATATATATATAACTACTATATATATATATATATAGTTTAAAACAAAAATACATTCAGTTGTTAAAAATACATTATTTCGATCCTCTCGTGTATTTTATCCTTTTTTTTTTGTCTCAATAAAAAAATAAAAAAAATAAATAAATACTAGACATTCTCGTAATACGGCGACGTGGGGAGAGAAAAACAAATCGCAGCTACTGGGTTCACTCTGTTTATTTTGCCCTTTTCCCGCATTTCCCTCTGTATAGCGTGTAGGATCATGGGATATATCCGGTCCTCCGAAGTGTAAAATGAACATGAAGAAAACGCACTAGAAGTGTTTTCCTCGCGTTCGTTGGTATTTGAACGCAAAGAAAAAGCTGCATGTAACGTTTTTTTTTAACCCTGTATAACCGCGCAGCCGGACAAACGCACGTCACCAAAGCCCGTGTGAACTCTCTCACTGACTCCTATGTGTAGAAAACCCTCAGCGCTTCATCCGCACTCACCGGACACTACGACCGGCAGAAAAATTGTCAATTTTAATGCCCGATAAGAAGCTTTTAATGTAAATTGCTCCCATATCTTGGAGGACTTGGGGCGCACATTTTTTCCTGCAAACGCTTTTGTAACCTCCATTGCGCGAGCGACTGTGTATCTGTGTGTGTATTTGTACATCTTGTGGTCGCGCACCTCAGTAATGTGAGCAGCCCAACTAATCGATAACGGCATTCGTTGACAACGAATTTCATTATCGATAATTATCGATTTTATCGATTAGTTGTTGCAGCCCTACTAAAAAGCAACCAGCCCAAGTCTCACTTTTTGATACTTTTCTGTGTAAAATTCTTATAACTATTAATGATGTTGTTGTACTGGGCCTCATAAAAGTCCGGAATAATCTATCTTTATGTATACAAATATAATATAATATATAAATAATATATAAATATAAATGCTTCTTTACATGTTTGTTCATGTTTGGTAGCCCATATATTTACTCTATTTTATATTTTATTTGCTTCACTTTTCAGGTCATTTCATTTTCAATTTACTCTAAATTTCAAACTCATTGTGGAATCATGCAATTACTCAAAAATTTATTTTATTTCATAAATTTGTCTTAACACAAGTCTTATTTACATGTTTCGTTTACACTTTCTTAATTAAATTAAGTAAATTCAGCATACAGTATGTATTTGTATTCTCATAAGTTAATCAACCACTGGTTTCATTTAGACACTTCCTTTGTCAGGATTTAGAATCTCATCAATGAATTCCCAATCACATTCATCTGCTAACGTTTTAAAGTCACGACAATACAACAAGTCATGCAACTCTATTATCTCGGTTCTCTTAACATGAGGCTGAAAAGAAGTGTTACAATAATTGAAGGAAGAATTGAAGGAATACCTTTAGGCTTGGTACTGTAAGTACTTATGGGCTTTACTTAGATTAAACTACAACTATAGTTATAGCTATGACTAGAATACTATGACTAGGTCAGGACTATAGCTTCTGTCACAATTGATATATAATCTACAGTATCTTGTTTGAGGAACTACACAAAGTGTATCATCACATTAAAATTAATTTTAGCTGATTTTACTGGATTTTATTGATATTGTACCCTTTTGTACTCAGTCTATTTTTAGAAACTTAATATCTGTATTGCTTCATTTTTCACTCTCTAGTCTAGCTGATTAGTTAAATCTGGTGTGCTGGAAGCAAAGAAAATGTGCAGGGCAAGGTTTCCTCATGAAAGAAGATTGAGGGCCACAGCCCTAGTCGCTCCTGTGTCTGAGTACCAAAGTGTAAGTCTCTTATTCCTCCTGGGTTGTATGGAAGAAGAAATAGGAAAATCTTTCTAGATCCCTCAAACTTCTACACAGATTTTTTATAGTTTCACTTCCGTGCTTTATTTTCTCTAAATCTTTTATCCGGCTCTGAGAGCATGTTAATAAATTTCACTTCTCATCTGTCCACCTGTTTGTGAGGATTTTGTACAAAAACAGGTAGAGACTTCACAGCACAGTTACTGCACATCATTTTGACTTATTTGGTCTATGCAGATTGCAGTCTTCCTCTCACCTTTCACCCTCTCAACATAAAAAAGGCTCCACAGATTTTTTTTTCTTATAGAGAAATTACTGAGAAAAAATATTTTGCAATGCTTTCTAGTTGACAGTGTGTACACAGTTCAAAAAAGTTGACTCAATTTGTCTCTAATTCAAATATTTCAGTCAGCTCAAGTAGTATTGGTTTTGGGTTTAATTAAGTAGATTTCTTTTGGGTTGACTTCACCAAACTTTTTGGGTTTTTTTTGTTGTTGTGATAATACAGTTTGTGTAGCTCCTCAAACAAGATACTGTAGATTATATATCAATTGTGACAGAAGCCATAGTCCTGGCCTAGTCATAGTATTCTAGTCATAACTAACTATAGTTGAAGTTTAATCTAAGTAAAGCCCATAAGTACTTACCAAGCCTAAAGGTATTCCTTCATTTCTTCCTTCAATTATTGTGACACAATAATTCATATAAAGTTTCTCTTCTTTTAAGCCTCAGGTTAAGAGAACCAAAATAATAGAGTTGCATGACTTCCGGTACGTATTGTCGTGACTTGTGAGATGAATGTGATTGGGAATTCATTGATGAGATTCTAAATCTTGACAGTAGAAGCCTCTAAATGAAAGCAGTAGTTGATTGACTAATGAGAATACAAATACGTATGCTGAATTTACTTCATTTAATTAATAAGTGTAAAGGAAACAGGTAAATAAGACTTGAGTTTGAATTATAGAGTAAATTGAAAGTGAAACTTGTCACGCATATAAAAGCAAATATAAAATATAAAAATAGAATAAATATATGGACTACCAGGACTAGGCATAGCATGACTTTCAGAGGCACAAAAAAATGTTAAATTTTGGTCTTTACATTTAATTATTTTCTATGATGATGATGAATGACATCACATGCAAAGCAAAGTATTTTGCATGTACTCTGTGTCCACAGAAGCCATGGAGAGTTTGGCCAAAGAGAATCCCAGAAGAGTAAACCATTGTTAAATCTTGATATGTGTAATGGAAACCTAAACAATAGACAAAAAACATTATTAAAATTAAACAAGAGAGTTGAGCAGGAGTAGTATAACCTCCAAATTTATATAATAAAATAAATTTTTGAGTAATTGCATGATGCCACAATGAGTTTGAATTTTAGAGTAAACTGAAAGTGAAACTTGCCTTGAAAAGTGAAGCAAATAAAATATAAAATAGAGTAAATATATGGGCTACCAAACATTAGGAAACATGTACAGTAAATAAGTATTTTATATAAAAAGCAAGTGCAAAATAGAATATAAATTTATAATATATATAATTTATATATTTATTCTATATACACTGAATATGTATATATATATTAAACAAAATATTAAAATATTAAAATTTGGATATCTGCCTTTAATGATTTATTATTATTATTATTATTATTATTATATTTGTATATTCAAAGATACATTATTCCGGACTTTTATGAGGCCCAGTACAACAACATCATTAATAGTTATAAGGCCTTGTTCACACGGGCGTTAAAATCGACCGTTTTTCTGCAGTTCGTAGCGTCCGGTGATCGCGGATGAAGCGCAGAGGGTTTTCTACACATAGGAGTCAATGACGGTGTTCACACGGGCTTTGGTGACGTGCATTTGTCCGACTGCGCGTTTATACGGTGTTAAAAAAACGTTGCATGCAGCTTTTTCTTGGCGTTAAAATCCCAACGAACGCAAGGAAACCGTGTCTAGTTCATTTTCTCCGCGTCCATTTTACGCTTCGGAGGACCGGATATATCCCATGATCCTACATGCTATACATAGGGAAATGCGGAAAAAAAGGCAAAAATAAAATGCTTAAAAAATAAAACTTGCGCGGAAATGTTCGCATTTCTTCATAAACCACAAAAAACTTCCTTTAATCCGACGTTGTGCAGTCAGAGGGTGAACCCAGTAGCGGCAGCGATTTTTTTTCTCTCCCTACATCACCGTATTATTAAAAAAAATATTTTTATATATTATTTAAATATAATAATTTAATAAAAAACAAATTAAACAATAAGATTAATGTCTAATATTGCAAAATGGTCCATATTAAAAGGAGGCACCTCAAATAAAATGACAAGGGCTTTCATATCCAGTTCCCGACACACTGCCCCCACAGGTTAAACACACAAACTACAATTTGGGCTGCAGGCTGTCGTTAGACAGAGACAAACGAATGTCAGTGTAGAAATCAATCGAGCGGCACTACAAAACGCAACATCAACGTATAGGACGTTCTGAGCTCGTTCGTTTATCCAAAATTTTTACGCCCGTGTGAACAAGGCCTAAGAATTTTACACAGAAAAGTATGAAAAAGTGAGCTGGTTGGGCTGGTTGCTTTTTAGCATAGACAATAGGTCCATGCCCAATCCAAAAACAGCACACACAACATGGATTAAACGCCAAGAGCAGCTCTGCTGTATGCAAGCAGGGGATGGGGCACCCTCCCTCACCAGGCCCGGTCACAGATTACCAGTTAGCATCCCGCTGACATCTGTGGCCTATAAAAGTGAGTAGGTCTTTTCTGCTGAATGTTTCACAAACATTTCCTGTTCCTGCATACTCTGGGTACCCCTTTTTTGGAAGTTCTCCTCCAAAAAGAAAGCCTATTGCGAAGAGCTGATGCTAACGTTGCTGGGAAAATTGCTATGGACAGTATGTTACACTCTATTTTGAAGGAAGACAGAAAAGCAGTGTCATCCTCTATGGTTGGAGCATTTTAATGTGCATTAGCAACAGTTTCACTTGGAAGATGGCTTCCAGAGAGAAGCACAACCTGATAGATGCACTTAAATATTCTCAAAAAAAAATTTCCACAATAATTTATACTTGGAAATACCAGAACAACAGTGTTATATGCTGACTTGTCCCAAGATTAAAATACGTCTGTGTATACAAAATGCACCTGTACTAAACATGAAAATAAGTGAATAACGTCATGTGCGAAGTACAGTAAGTGCAAAGAAAACATGTAAATATGATTTTTGCATGAAGCCATGATGAGTTTTTCAGAGTAAATTGAAAGTGAAACTTGCCACACATATAAAATCAAATACAAAATAAAATATAAATAGAATGAATATATATTTTTATAGGTATGATAATTTTGATATCTGTCTTTAATGATTTATTATTATTGTAGATGCGGTCATATTATTTCACCAGTTTTGACGCGTAGCTTTGTCTTAAAGTTTCACTCACACGACAGAAGTCCGATCTCTTTGTCTCTTGTACTGTAGTTTATTTTGTCAGCATCAAAGAATCAACACTTCATACAGTCGTCTTGAGTAAATCCACTGTGATTACAGACACCAGTTGTTACATCTTGCAAATCTCTGACTTTTACAACAACCTGTTTGCTGTATCTTACAAATTACAGTCTTAGCTTACGAATATAACAACACTCTTGCTGTATATATCTACTTACGGGAGCTTACAGTTACAACAACCTAGTTGTTGTATCTTACATTCCCAGCTTACGGGAGCTCACGAGCTTACGGTCAAAAGCTTGTGTTTCCGTAGGGTTAGTTCACTGACACTGTTCACTGTCGCGGAGCTGAAGCAGGAGAATGTCGTCGTGGCTGCAGCGCCGCACCAACACTCCACCTCCCCCCTTCTGAAGCATTCATTTCATTACCAGATAAGTGGAATGGCACGAATGGAAAGTGTGATGTGATTTTAACAGCGCTTGATTTGGTGTTTGAGTTTAATTCCACCAGGTACTCCACCGATCAGCTACGCATTGCACTTCTCGTTTCATTGCTAACCGGGCAGGCAGCTGAGTGGGCCACGGCGGTTCGCAAATCAGATTCGGACACTGCTCACTCCTACAATGAGTTCACCCGCCAGCTAAGACTCACCTTCGAGCAACCCGCCGGTGAGGTGGAGACCGACACAAGACTCTACCATCTACGGCAGGGAGGTTTGTCGGTGAGCCGTTATACCGCGGAGTTTCGCACACTTGCCATCCAGGGGGGACTCCGCTCTCCGGACAGCCTATTACGAATGGCTGGCTTCCCGCATAAAAGATGAACTCGCGGGGCGAGAGCTACCTGCTACGCTGGAGGGCCTCATCCAGCTGGCTCTTCGGATCGACCAACGTCTGCTGTCTCGTCCCAAGCCAGCCCCTCGCACCCTGCCGCCTGCCACACCTGTCATCTCCTATGTCCCGTCACGTTCTTCAGCCCCTTCTCATCACATTCCGGTACCTGAAGCTCGCCCCACCGTCACTGGTTCTGTCGGATCTCCACCACCCGCCGTGGTTGACATGGGAGCCGGGGAACCCATGCAACTAGGGCGCGCCTCCTTGTCTGCTGCAGAACGGGCACGAAGATTTCGGGAGGGACTCTGTGCTTACTGTGGGTCAGATGCACACCACCGAGCCATCTGCCCCCTCCGTCCAGGTCACCTTCAGATCTCTCCGGTTACCACCAACATCTCCCGTCTCGCGGTACAGGTACATCTCCAGTTTGGCCACAGATGAGTCGGAAGTACTGCGTTCATCGATTCCGGTGCCGCAGGAAATTTCATTGACTCCAATTACGCCAAGAGACTGGGGATGAAATTTGAGGCGTTATCCCAGCCGGTTCGGATCACCTCAGTCGACGGTCGCCCCCTATCATCCAGTCCCATCACCACACAAACCCAACCTGTCACCCTGATCATCAATGAGCACCAAGAACGAATCCAGTTCCACCTCACCACCATCTCATCACCACCCATCATCCTCGGACACCCCTGGTTACTCCAACATGACCCACTCATCTCCTGGACCCAGAATCGTGTCCTCCAGTGGGGGCCGACCTGTTCCGAACTTTGCTTCCAAGCACCGGCTGGGACGTGTTCTAGGGAGTCCGAGGCCCCCGATGTCGACACCAACGCCATTCCCGCCGTCTATCGGGACCTGGCCGAAGTGTTCTGTAAGAGACGCGCCACCCAGCTTCCACCACATCGCCCTTACGATCTGGCGATTGACCTTCAGCCAGGCTCCGTGCCCACCCGCGGCCATCTCTACTCCCTCTCTGCCACCGAGATGCAGACTATGGAAGAATATGTGACCAACGCTCTCCGCCAGGGCACCATCAGGCCCTCTTCATCGCCTGCCGCCGCGGGCTTTTTCTTTGTGAAAAAGAAAGGAGGCGAACTTCGCCCGTGTGTCGATTATCGGGGGCTCAATAATATCACCATCAAAAATCGTCACCCGTTGCCTCTTACCAACTCTGCCCTGGACGCTGTCTTTGGCACCACCATTTTCACAAAGTTGGACCTTCGGAGCGCCTACAACTTGGTGCACATCAGAGAGGGCGATGAGTGGAAGACGGCATTCATCACACCCACGGGGCACTACGAAAGTCTGGTCATCTCCTTTGGTCTCTGCAATGCCCCCGCCGCCTTCCAGCACTTTATCAACGACGTTCTCCGGGACATGCTAGGGCGGTGGGCATTTGCATACCTAGATGACATCCTCATCTACTCCCGCACTAAGGAAGAACATGTCCAACACGTCAGGGCAGTATTAAAGTGACTGCACGCCCACCAACTGTGCTGTAAGTTGGAAAAGTGCGCTTTTCACGAGCGCTCCACCACATTCCTGGGTTTTGTCATCTCGTCCCAGGGTGTGGCCATGGACTCACAGAAGCTGGAAGTTGTGCATCATTGGTCCCTACCCAAGACTCTCAAACAGCTTCAACGGTTTCTCGGGTTTGCGAATTTTTATCGTCGCTTTATCCGGGACTACAGTACGGTTGCAGCACCCTTAACCGCTCTGACCCGCCCATCATCTCATCTATTCAGCCTCAACCCAGCAACCATCTGCGCCTTCCATAAACTGTGTCACCGCTTCACCACCGCCCCCATTCTTCTCCATCCAGACGCAAATAAAGCATTCGTTGTGGAGGTGGATGCCTCAGATGTGGGCGCTGGGGCTGTTCTTACCCAACGAGGTCCAGATCAGAAACTACACCCCTGTAGTTTTTTCTCCAAAAAATTTCACACCACTCAGCAGCGATACGGGGTAGGGGACCGCGAGCTGCTGGCCATAAAGTGGGCTTTGGAGGAATGGGGTCACTGGCTCCAGGGCGCCAGGGAGCCATTCATCACCTGGACCGATCACCAAAATCTTATCACCTTCCGCAACATCAAACATCTCAATCCGAGACAGGCGCGGTGGGCCCTGTTCTTCGAACACTATAACTTCCATCTGTCCTACCGCCCTGGGTCCAAAAACACCAAGGCCGATGCCCTCTCCTGCCAGCATGAGGAAGACGTCACCCGGGCGGAACCCGCGCCTGTTCTCCCACCCACGAAGATCATCGCACCTCTCCGTTGGGATTTGGAAACAAGGGTCCTATGGTCTATGTACCACCCACCATGAGGAGCGAGGTCATGCAGTGGGGCCACACCTCGCCCATCGCTGGACACCCAGGCAGCCAACGGACCACACAATTCATCAGGCGTGCCTTCTGGTGGCCATCGATGGCCCGGGACATCAATGAGTTCATCCAGGCGTGCCCAGTGTGTGCCAGGGCAAAAACCACCAACCAACCAACTTCGGGAGAACTCCACCCACTTCCTGTCCCTCATTGGCCCTGGTTGCACATTGCCGTCGACTTCATGACGGGCCTGCCGGATTCGGAAGGAAAGGCCACCATCATGACCATCGTCGACCGTTTCTCCAAAGCCGTGCACTTGGTGGCCATTGCCGGACTCCAATCAGTCAAAAAAAATGCGGAACTGATATTAGAACACGGAGTCCGCCTGCATGGGTTCCCTAAAGACATCGTCTCGGACAGAGGGCCCCAGTTCACTGCACGGTTCTGGAAAGCCTTCTGCCGTCTGATTCATTCCACCTGTAGTCTCTCATCTGGATACCATCCTCAGACTAATGGTCAGACGGAGCGGGCCAACCAACAACTGGAGCGCTACCTGAGATGTTTCGTCGCCGACTGCCAGCGCTCCTGGGCTCGCTACCTCTTATGGGCTGAGTTATCACACAACCTCCACGTCACCTCAGCCACCAATCTCAGCCCATTCGAGGTGTGCCACAGTTTCCAACCTCCGATGTTTGAACATCAAGAACCGGAGGTTGACGTACCATCCGCCCAACAGTTGGTCCGCAGGTGTGGCTTTCGCCAAAAAACGTCCACCTCCACACAGAATCCAAAAAGTTGTCACCCAGGTTCATCGGCCCCTATCGTATTCACCTCCGGATCAACCCTGTCACCTACCAGCTCCAGCTGCCTGCGGCACTCCGAATTCACCCGGTATTCCACACCTCACAACTCAAATCCTTCACCACCTCTCCGATGATTCCACCCTCCCCCCCTGCTCCTCCCCCCCGAATCATAGATGGTGCCCCTGCCTACACCGTTTGCCGGATCCTCGACTCGCGGCCTAGGGGTCGAGGCACCCAATACTTGGTCGATTGGGAAGGCTACGGCCCCGAGGAGCTTTGTTCTTGACCCAGAACTTATCAGGGATTACCGTCGTCGGGTATCCTCCACCCCAGGACCATCGGGAGTCGGTCCTGGACAGGGGGGTACTGACACACACTCGCGCCGCGACCGGCACAAGGACCCGGAAGTAGCCAGGTCGCAAAAGCAGGAAGCATAAAAGGAGACAAGATGGCGTTTCACCTCACTCAGTCATTGAGTTTCGCCCATGTCGGATCAGCTCGTATCGCTTCCAATTCGTGAGTACTCACTATCTTGGGTTATCTTTCTGTCTAGAGTGTGTGTTTATACAGATGTCGCCATTAAAAACGCACGTTTCGAGAAAAGGGATCCCGTGACTTGCCGCGGCTTTGCGCGGCTGCATGCGGGAAGCTGTGAACATGCCCTTCATTACCTGTAGGGGGCAGTGGTGTTTCAGTCTGAAGTATTGTGTGTCTACTGAAGCCGAAAATGTGTCCAAATTAAACCGTGCATGCGTGTTTGGAGACGCTGTGCCCACGCTGTGGATCAGTCGGTTGGGAATCATCACGGAGGTATTACACGGCGTGGCTGGAGCTGGAGTTTGTCGTGTTCGAGGTAAGTTTAGCTTTCTGTTTTGGATGTGATTCTCGCTTTCATGACTTCCAATTAATGTTCATCTTAATCTCAGGACCTACAATTAGCAATATTTCAGTTTTTAATAGTGTGGAGATTCACAAAACACCGTTTTCGTGTAAAAACATGAACCTACGGAGCCCCCCAGGGGTCCTGTGGTAAATAAAGAAAGAAAGAAAGAAAGAAAATAATAACGAACCGAGCGCGCGGATTAATAAACCGAGATGTGTGTTTCTTACCCCCACCCTTCGTGAAAATGGCGTGTTTAGAGAAAGGCTCGCCAGTGAGATGCCATTTCTGAACAAACGTGTGTGTTAAAGCATTAAATGGTAAAAGAGCACTAGCAATAAACGTTTTTTTCTGAATCCGAATTTTATTAATAAGTTACAAGTTAAATTTCAACTGTAAAGAACCTGTACATATGTTCATACAGTATTGACAGCAGCTCTAATTTGTCTAAATCGCATTGCAGACAAGAAAAAGAAGTAGAGTCATCCTGTGACCTTGCATGCTTAATCTTTCCACACATGATTCTTGCTTCTCACTTTTTCCTTAATGTCCGGTTCGGTTCTGGTTTTGGTCTATTCTCATGAGTTGTGAAGCGAGAGGAACAAAGTATAAATATTGTTCATTTGCTAAATTAAGTATCATGACTTTTAATTGAATATATATCTCTGTATTTTTTCACAGCAGTTTGTGACTGAAAGTGTGTCTGCATCTGACTTCAGGAGTTTCCTGACCAACGTATCTAACGGTCATATTTAAAAATCATAAAGTACAAAACGTTTCTGTTGGTGTTTAATTTTGGTTCTATGATTAATACTTATTTGTGGTGTTTTATGTTTTGTACATCTTTTCAAATTGAGACCTCATTTGTAAGTTACTGTTTTCTCGTTTTTGTATAAATTAATCAAATGTTTGCTTGGTATTAAATGTATTTTTTATTAAAAAAAAATAAACAAATCTGTGTTTTATTATTAGCTGAGAGTGTGGTTTATTTATTTATCATATTTGGTCATTGTAACATGCATTAGGGATCATTATCTCTGCAAAGTGTGTGTGATATCTGGGAATGAATTACCTTTACTTGGTTATTTTAAATAAATCTAATTTGTGCATTAAATATAATTATGTAACTTTTACTTGATTTCTTTGATTGTTAATTTAATTAAGTACATTTTACCTGACAATTACGGGTGAGTTTTACTTAATATTGGAGCAATAAAATTTACTTAAAATCTATGTGTGCAAATAGATGTTAAGAGGATTTTATCAAGTGAATCTTACAAGTTATTTTTTTCAGTGCATGGGTGAACACGATGATTTAAGAATTTAATTAATATATGTGTGGGTTTACCGTATAAACTTTTTTCTATGTACAGGTACAATCAGAAAAATTTAACCAGAAAACAGCATATAACTTTAAACTTACATTGATTAGCAATATAAACAACACACCTATGAGGCTGGACAATGGAATAAACTGTGTGGGTGCCAATAATATTAAATATTTATCTGTTAATTCTTTGACAATACTGCTGCTTTTTGTTGGAAACTGGCAGACATAAAAAATATGAAAAATACTTAAAATAAATATAAAGAGGACGATGGGCTAAAGCCCCCCTAAAAATGGCCTAGCGATGCCCGTGTATATATAATGAAAATATTATGTGTAAAGAAAATATAATTTATATATTCGTGTTTAATTAAAAAAAAAAACATTTTAATGGTTAGTGATTGTTGCAGACATTCACATTATTTTTTGGGGAAGAGCTTGGCTTGTACAGGCTACTCATCAGCAGTCGGCGCCCCGCTGTAACCAGCAGATCAAAGGAGCAGTTATCGGCTGACACGTAGCCTTCTGAGTTTGGAGACCCACAGAACCCCCACTGTATTATAATGCCTCTTCTCACGTTTCATTCATGATTTCGCTGATGGGGGAATTCGTAGAATTGGGGGTTTTAAAAACAATTAACAAGGCCGAGTAGACGTCTCTGCCTAAAATGTTTTTCCCCAGCAAAACACCTCTCTCTCTCTCTCTCTCTCTCTCTCTATATATATATATATATATATATATATATATATATATATATATACAGATGTCGCCTTTAAGACTGTGCATGTTTTCCCGCGAGAGGCCGCAATTTAGCGCGCGGCGTGCCACGACTTGCCGGAGGCAACATTCGGGAATTTAAAATTAATGTGTTGTGCTTCACTGAATATCCGCCAGATGGCGTATGGAAGGACTTTATCTAAAAGCCGGTGGTCCGGGAAAGTCAGTTTCCCTATGTTTCCCCGGTGGCGCGCAGATTCAAATCATGACGTCACTCGCAACCTAACGCTGAGAAGGCGAACGAGGATTTTAACAGATTTTCTCTCTTTTTTAAGTGTTTTTACGAACTTTTTGAATTAAACAAATAACCTATGCACAATAATCGAGTGTCATTTCCCTTTTTTTTTTTTATATATTTGAAGATAAATCATACGTTTTAAGCCGCTGCAAAAGGCTGGTTTGCTGGGCGAGTACTGACATCACGACTACTTTTATTACACGTACATTTTTTTATTTGTATATGTATGTTATTAATATAAATTTTTTTGAGATTGTGTGTGCGTGCACGGAGAGTTTGTGTTGATAAGTGTATGTGGATAAGTTGATAAGTGTATCAGAAAGCATTAAAATGTTCATTTGAATTAAAATGACACACACGTCTGTATATACAGTATATCAATTATATATATATATCAATTATATCAATTTCACTGAAGCCTATCCCTCGCCATACTGTATGACAATTCGCCATTCATTCTCGCATTGATAATCAGCGATATTTTATAAGGAGATTTAGGGATTTAGCTCTACTTAATTTTCTAACGTTTTAAGAAAATTCATTAGTTCGTTCATTCTATTTGAAGCTTCGGATGTTTTTTTTTTACATTACTGTAGTTCTGAACGCGCTTCCGTGAAACTATCGCTAAAACAATGTAATGAGCCCTCCTGAGGATATAAAGCTTTATTATTGTGTTTGAATAAATATTCAGATCTACCACAGCAGATAATAAACTATGGTGTGTCATAACGGAAGCAAACACCACGATTATGCCTCGTTTCGTTCGACGGGAACGTGGTTCACTTGGCCGCGGTGTATTATAAACCTGTGGAATGTTTCACTGTTTATGCTCACATAAGAGTAATAAAAGCGAGTGAAATGTGGAAATGATGTGTGGCAACTCAATGAGAACTAAACCAAAGATTTCAGTAACTCCACTGAGTGTAACATCTGCATAGTGAAACTGAACATCTTCACTTTTCCGTTTACCTCTGAAAAAAAAGCTGTATTTTGTTTGTTTATATTTAGAGTTTTTAGAACAGTAGAACAAGTACCCGCGCGCACGCACACACATAGACACACACACAGACACACACACACACACAGACACACACACACACACACAGACACACACACTCCCCTGAGCCCTCGGGAAACATCCAATCACCGTCGGTATACAAATGAGTCAAGACGTAGCCTAACGTGGAGTCGTGTCGGATTTCAGCGGTCACGGAGTGGGAAGACTTTGAAGAAGCTGCAGTGACAGTAAACAGCTGAACAACTTCACTTTTCCGTTTACCTCTGAGGAAAAAAAGCTGTATTTTGTTTGTTTATATTTAGGATTTTTATAGTAGTAAGAGAGAGTTATAGTTTGGTCTGTATTGTAGTTCGCACCCTTGTAGAGAATAAATAAATGAATAACACCTTCATATCCCCTCTCAAGAGTGTCATAGTCCATTGTTAGTTTTAATGATTTGGCTGAAACTAATTATCACTACATAAGTACCCTAACACCATTGATCATGAGTCTCAGCTGAACCTAATTCTATACTTGTAACGGAAAATGTAGATGCAGATTTCAAATGTGTATTTATATGATAGATAGATAGATAGATAGATAGATAGATAGATAGATAGATAGATAGATACAGTAGATAGATGTGTGTGTGTGTGTGTGTGTGTGTGTGTGTGTGTGTGTGTGTGTGTGTGTGTGTGTGTGTAGGCTCTACGCAGGGGCAAGAGAGGGCAGCGCACCCTCAAATAAATGTCTGCACATGTTAATATATTACTAAAATGTATATAATACAAGTTGGTAAACTGATCTGCGGTAGCGGAAAAATCAGCTGAAAAAAGGACAGGCTGAAGCGCACGCGCACACACACACATACACACCCGCACACACACACAGACACACCTCCCTTGAGCCCTCCGTGTGTCAGATTTCAGCGGTCACGGGGTGGAAAGACTTTGAAGCAGTTTATATATGAATCTAAGGTTGAACTTATCAGCATTGTAAATATATAATACTTTTCAAATAAAATCGATATTACTTTGACCCTGAAGTTTAGTTTAGCACGCACAAAAAACAGAAAAGTCATTTCTGGTAATGGAATGTGTAGTTTATTTACAGTAATTCATTAAAAAATGAATATACATTGTACAGTACACAGTAAACACGAGAAAGATTACAAAATGAAAAAACAAACAGTATCTACTTTATAAACAGCTTAGTATGTGCGTCGAGATGCTGAAATCCCTTGCATGTTTTTGCTTCCAAGTGGAGAGATATTTGACCGATAGCCTAGAACAAAAGACCTATAGGTGTGATCACAACCCGCTCCGACCGACCGTGCCATCAATCACTGACCACCTCAGAAGTTCCCTCCAATGTATGGCTGCAATACTTGTTTTGCAAGTATTTTTAACACCATTCAAAGGCTTACAAGTTCCATTCAACATATAATGATGTCTGCAAATGTTAATATATTCCTAAAATGTATACAGTATCTCACAAAAGTGAGTACACTCCTCACATTTTTGTAAATATTTTATTATTTCTTTTCAAGGGACAACGCTAAAGATATGAAACTCTGATAGAATGTAAAGTAATCAGTGTACAGCTTGTATAATGGTGTAAAGTTGATGTTCCCTCAAAATAACTCAACACACAGCCATTAAAGTCTGAACTGCTGGCAACAAAAGTGAGTACACCCCTAAATGAAAATGTTCAAACTGTGCCCAGTGTCAGTATTTTGTGTGGCCACCATTATTTTCCAGCACTGTCTTAACTCTCTTGGGCATGGAGTTCACTAGAGCTTCACAGGTTGTCATGGGAATCCTCTTCCACTCCTCCTTGATCACGTCACGAAGCTGGTGGATGTTAGGCACCTTGTGCTTCTCCACCTTCCGTTTGAGGATGCCCCACAGATGCTCAATAGGGTTTAGGTCTGGAGACATGCTTGGCCAGTCCAGCACCTTTACCCTCAGGTTCTTCTGCAAGACAGTGGTTGTCTTGCAAGTATGTTTGGAGTCATTATCATGTTGGAATACTGCTCTACGGCCCAGTTTCCGAAGGCAGGGGATCATGTTCTTCTTCAGTATGGCACAGTACATGTTGGCATTCATGGTTCCCTCAATGAACTGTAGTTCCACAGTGCCGGCAGCACTCATGCAGCCCCAAACCATGACACTCCCACCACCTTGCTTGAGTGTAGGCAAGACACATCTGTCTTTGTACTCTTCACCTTGTCGCCGCCACACACGCTTGACACCATCTGAACCAAATAAGTTTATCTTGGTCTCATCAGACCACAGGATGTGGTTCAAGTATGCCATGTCCTTAGTCTGCTTGTCTTCAGCAAACTGTTTGCGGGCTTTCTTGTGCACCATCTTTAGAAGAGGCTTTCTTCTGGGACGACAGCCATACAGACCAATTTGATGCAGTGTGCGGCATATGGTTTGAGCACTGACAGGCTGGCTCCCCATCCCTTCAACCTCTGCATCAATGCTGGCAGCACTCACACGTCTATTTTCAAAAGCCAACATCTGGACATGACGCTGAGCATGTGCACTCTTCTTCTTCTTTGGTCTACCATGGCAGGGCCTGTTCTGAGTGGAACCTGTCCTTTTAAACCGCTGTGTGGTCTTAGCCACCGTGTTGCAGGTCAGTTTCAGGGTGTTAGCAATCTTCTCATAGCCTAGGCCATCTTTGTGTAGAGCAATAATTCTTTCTTTCACATCCTCAGAGAATTCTTTGCCATGAGGTGCCGTGTTAAACGTCTAGTGACCAGTATGAGAGTGTGAGAGTGATAACACCAAATTTAACACACCTGATCCCCAAGGACACCTGAGACCTTGTAACACTAACGAGTGACATGACAACGGGAAGGTAAAAGGGCTAATTGGGCACAATTTGGGCATTTTCATTTAGGGGTGTACTCACTTTTGTTGCCAGCAGTTCAGACATTAATGGCTGTGTGTTGGGTTATTTTGAGAGGACATCAACTTTACACCATTATACAAGCTGTACACTGATTACTTTACATTCTATCAGAGTTTCATATCTTTACCGATGTCCCTTGAAAAGATATAATAAAATATTTACAAAAATGTGAGGGGTGTACTCACTTTTGTGAGATACTGTATATTACAAGTTGATAAACTGAACTGAAAAATCCGCTGAAAAAAGTGCACTGCAACTAACACGACAAACACCGTTTCCCATGCAGTGTTTTATTTGTGACGACTTGGCATAATGTTAACTTAACATTAATGGCCATAATTAGCATATTGTTTAGCTGTACATTTACTAAATGAGCACTGTGCCTAGTCCGAATTGTATATTTTTGTATAATCAATATCCATTCTGTTCTAAGTGTCTTAATTAATTTTAAATACAATTTTGAACCTTTTTTTATTCCTTGTTTTTATTGTTGTGATTATTTTTTGATAGTTTTACTTTCTTTATGTAAAGCAATTTGAATGACCATTGTGTATGAAATGTGCTACAGTATAAATAAACATATTTAAACATTTATATAAGTTCACATATTAAGGAAATTTGGCTTTAAGAATGGGTGCTTATGAAAATACTAATGTCACAATATCAATCACAGGCAAAGGAGACAGAAATTATTGAGGGACAGGTAGACCAGGGTCAATCAGATGTACAGTGTTGGGTAAGTGTGGTGCTTTTATTGAAGGGATAATGACAGATTTTTTACAATTTTTGGGGGGTGAACAATTTCTTTAATGTTTTTTGAGTTGTGGCTGTTTAGTAGAAAGTAATAGGCTCACCAATTTACAGTATGATCTTTCAATTTAGCAAGTGTAATGTAAACAAGTTATTATGAGTATGGAAAACATCTTTTCTTGCATTTTTTTCTGCTTCAGGAGTCAGTCTGTTCTGAGACAGTGAGAGTAGAGGAAGGGGCAGATTCAGGACCAGGGAGGGAGCCGGAGACAGCAGAACAAAGAGATGATATTGCCAGCACCAGCACAGGCAGCACAGTTTTTAGTTTAGATCTCATGTTTACATTTTATTGTATGTTGATGGCTTGACTGTAAACAACATAAACAATGCAATAAATAGTTTTGAAGAAAAATCTGCTTTGTCATTGAACCTGAGAAAAACTTTGAAAATAACCATAATGGTGCAGTCTCCGTGCTACAATAATAATGATAGAAGCAAAGTTTTTCACTGTGGGGACATATAAGTCCCCATTTGTACAATTTGACTGTATTATATGTGTCCCCTTCAAAAATTGCTCATGAGAAATTTTATATTTATTGTCCCCCCCTACTGTTAAATGAAATTTACGCCCATACTTGAGGCATCCTGGAGGCAAGGGGCGGGTGCTCAAGCGCCCGCCGCCCTCCCCCCTCTGCACGTGCCTGTATGTGTGTGTGTGTGTGTGTGTCTTTACAGTAAAACGTGAAAGCGCGCTCAGTTACAGCTCAGTCCCTCTTCTCACCTTTGATAGGTGAGAAGTTATCAAACCGGTTTCGGATGGGGGAATTGGCACAATTCAGGGGTTTAAAACTATTTAACAAGACCGAGACGTCTCTGCCTAAAATGTATTTCTCCAGCAAAGCATAGAATAAATAGAAATAAAATGCTTAATATTAATAATATTGATCTTAGCTGGATGGTCTAATTCTCAAAACCGTTTAAGAAAGACTTATTACACTATAACTAGAATATTTACAAAACTGAAAGGTTGTCTTATGAATAATAAAAAACAACTCATAACTCAAAAAGATCATATGTTTTTATATTTTTTTAGATCATAGACATGAATTAACTATATATATATATATATATATATATATATAT
This sequence comes from Channallabes apus, assembly GCA_030522415.1. Lineage (NCBI taxonomy): Eukaryota > Metazoa > Chordata > Actinopteri > Siluriformes > Clariidae > Channallabes > Channallabes apus. The sequence goes on from CM060109.1 coordinate 22,624,707, forward strand.
ATATATATATATATATATATATATATATAGGACACAAACAGCAAAAAACATGATGAAAAGCAATAAAGTGCTTAGGGCTTTTCATATTTTTTGCTGTTTGTGTCCAGCATTGAATAATTATTTCATCCATTATTTGACCACGGCTGGGAATAAGAGCTGGAATGTGATTGTGAATATATATATATATATATATATATATATATATATATATATATATATATATATAGAGAGAGAGAGAGAGAGAGAGAGAGAGAGAGAGAGAGGTGTTTTGCTGGCGAAAAACATTTTAGGCAGAGACGTCTACTCGGCCTTGTTAATTGTTTTTAAAAACCCCAAATTGTACGAATTCCCCCATCAGCGAAATCATGAATGAAAGGTGAGAAGAGGCATTATAATACAGTGGGGGTTCTGTGGGTCTCCAAACTCAGAAGGCTACGTGTCAGCCGATAACTGCTCCTTTGATCTTCTGGTTACAGCGGGGCGCCGACTGCTGATGAGTAGCCTGTACAAGCCAAGCTCTTCCCCAAAAAATAATGTGAATGTCTGCAACAATCACTAACCATTAAAATGTTTTTTTTGTAATTAAACACGAATATATGAATTGTATTTTCTTTACACATAATCAAAGAAACAATCAAAGAAATCAAGTAAGTTACATAATTATATTTAATGCACAAATTAGATTTATTTAAAATAGCCAAGTAAAGGTAATTAATTCCCAGATAGCAGACACACTTCGCAGAGATAATGCTCCCTAATGCATGTTACAATGACCAAATATGATAAATAAATAAACCACACTCTCAGCAAATAATAAAACAGATTCGTTTATTTTTTTAAATAAAAAATACATTTAATAACAAGCAAACATTTGATTAATTTATAGAAAAACGAGAAAACAGTAACTTACAAATGAGGTCTCAATTTGAAAAGATGTACAAAACATAAAACACCACAAATAAGTATTAATCATAGAAACAAAATTAAACACTAACAGAAACGTTTTGTACTTTATGATTTTTAAATATGACCGTTAGATCCGGTTGGTCAGGAAACTCCTGAAGTCAGATGCAGACACACTTTCAGTCACAAACTGCTGTGAAAAAAATAGAGATAGATATTCAATTAAAATTCATGATACTTAATTTAGCAAATGAACAATATTTATACTTTGTTCCTCTCGCTTCACAACTCATGAGAACAGACTGAAACCAGAACCGAACCGGAGATTAAGGAAAAAGTGAGAAGCAAGAATCATGTGTGTAAAGATTAAGCATGCAGGGTCACAGGATGACTCGACTTCTTTTTCTTGTCTGCAATGCGATTTAGACAAATTAGAGCTGCTGTCAATACTGTATGAACATATGTACAGGTTCTTTACAGTTGAAATTTAACTTGTAACTTATTAATAAAATTCGGATTCAGAAAAAAACGTTTATTGCTAGTGCTCTTTTACCATTTAATGCTTTAACACACACGACTTAGTTTGTTCAGAAATGGCATCTCACTGGCGAGGCTTTGTCTGAACACGCCGTTTTCACTCGGGGTGGGGGTAAGAAATACACATCTCGGTGTATTAATCCACGCGCTCGGTTCGTTATTATTTTATTTATTTATTTATTTACCACAGGACCCCTGGGGGGCTCCGTAGGTTCAGGTTTTTACACGAAAACGGTGTTTTGTGAATCTCCACACTATTAAAAACTGAAATATTGCTAATTGTACGTCCTGAGATTAAGATGAACATTAATTGGGAGTCATGAAAGCGAGAATGACATCCAAAAAAGAAAGGTAAACTTACCTCGAACACGACAAACTCCAGCTGCAGCCACGCCGTGTTGTAACCTCCGTGATGATTCCCAACCGACTGATACACAGCGCGGGCACATCGTCTCCAAACACGCATGTGCAGTTTAATTTGGACACATTTTCGGGCTTCAGTAGACACACAATACTTCAGACTGAAACACCACTGCCCCCTACAGGTAATGAAGGGCATGTTCACAGCTTGCCGCACACAGCCGCGCAAAGCCGCGGCAAGTCACGGGATCCCTTTTCTCGAAACACGCGTTTTTAATGGCGACATCTGTAGTACCCCCTCCTCCAGAACTGGCTTCCAGAGGAAGGCGAGGGCGCCCCCTGCCTCTTGTCGGCGGGCACAATGACCCCACCGTCTGCTGGTTCTGTCGGCGGGCGGGACGACCCGGTGGACGCGGCGCTGGGCGGTCCGGCCGTGTTCTGTGGAACTCAGTGATCAGTTCTTGACCGAGGATGTCCCTTGCCGGCACCCAGCTCCGTTCCTCCGGACCGTACCCCTTCCACTCAACCAAATATTGTAGAGCCCCCCCCCCTTCTCCGTGAGTCCAATAGTTCCTTGACTCGGAATGCAGGGGCGCCCTCTATCTCCACAGCTCCGGGGAGTGCAGGTTCCGCTGCCCCCTGGTCCAGTGGACCCCAGACCACCGGCCTAAGAAGAGAAATGTGAAAGACAGGTTGGATACGTAGGTGAGAGGGGAGTTTTAATTTATATGAAACAGGGTTAATTTGTGCTGTGATTGGAAAGGGACCGATGAACCTGGGGGAGAGTTTCTTGCAAGGGAGGTTTAGGCGGAGGTCCCGTGTCGAGAGCCATACCCGATCGCCTACCTGGAGCGGATGACTTTCCCTTCTCCGTCTATCGGCATGTCTTTTAAATCGTTGTACTGCTTGGGAGATCTTGGTGTGTGCATCCTCCCATACTTTTTCCGCTTTTTTGAACCACTGATCCACCATGGGCACATCGGTGGGAGTGGCATCCCAAGGACATAGCGGGGGTTGATAACCTAATACACACTGAAACGGCGTTAGGCCGGTTGCGGAGTGGCGCAGTGAATTTTGTGCGTATTCCGCCCAGGTTAAGCAGTCTGCCCATTCGTGCTGTCGGCTGCTGCAGTATGCCCGAAGATACCTCCCGAGTTCTTGGACCGTCCGCTCGGCCTGCCCATTAGACTCGGGGTGATAGCCCGACGTTAGGCTAACTGTGGTCCCCAACTTCTGGAAGAACGCTTTCCAGACCCTGGCGATAAATTGGGGACCACGATCGGAAACTATATCTTCCGGTATGCCATAGCAGCGAAACACTGTGGAAAAAAGGGTTTCTGCCACCTGGAGGGCTGACGGGAGAGAGCGAAACGGGATGAATTTGCACCCCTTTGAAAATCTATCTACGACCACTAAGATAGTAGTGTACCCTTTCGATACCGGCAGGTCCGTAACAAAGTCCACTGCAACATGAGACCACGGTCTGTTTGGTATAGGTACAGATGTCGCCATTAAAAACCTGCGTTTCGAGAAAAGGGATCCCGTGACTTGCCGCGGCTTTGCGCGGCTGCGTGCGGGAAGCTGTGAACATGCCCTTCATTACCTGTAGGGGGCAGTCGTGTTTCAGTCTGAAGTATTGTGTGTCTACTGAAGCCGAAAATGTGTGCAAATTAAACTGCGCATGCGTGTTTGGAGTCGCTGTGCCGGCGCTGTGGATCAGTCGGTTGGGAATCATCACGGAGGTTACAACACGGTGTGGCTGCTGCTGGAGTTTGTCGTGTTCGAGGTAAGTTTAGCTTTCTTTTTTGGATGTGATTCTCGCTTTCATGACTCCCAATTAATGTTCATCTTAATCTCAGGACGTACAATTAGCAATTTCAGTTTTTAATAGTGTGGAGATTCACAAAACACCGTTTTCGTGTAAAAACCTGAACCTACGGAGCCCCCATGGGTCCTGTGGTAAATAAATAAATAAATAAAATAATAACGAACCGAGCGCGCGGATTAATACACCGAGATGTGTGTTTCTTACCCCCAACCCGAGTGAAAACGGCGTGTTCAGACAAAGCCTCGCCAGTTAGATGCCATTTCTGAACAAACTGAGTCGTGTGTGTTAAAGCATTAAATGGTAAAAGAGCACTAGCAATAAACGTTTTTTTTTCTGAAGCCGGACTTTATTAATGAGTTACGAGTAAAGAACCTGTACATATGTTCACACAGTATTGACAGCAGCTCTAATTTACTGCGGTAAAGCCAGCCGCGGTTCAGAAAAACACGGTCAAGCCAGCCGCGATTGATTTTAGTGCGCGCGCATATTACAGCGATTACGGTAGTTTCATGAACAACACTGAGAGAATGCCCCATATCTGAAAAATGCTGCAGTAAAATAGTTTCATATGTGGTGTGTATATAGTATGGGACGTCCTGAATAAGAACTGATCATTGTTTTTTTCTACTTATTAGAAATGGGGTCTTTATACCCCTTTAAAGTGTAATAATGTCCAATATCTCAAAAATGCTGCAGTAAAATAGTTTCATATGTGGTGTGTATATAGTATGGGACGTCCTGAATAAGAACTGATCATTGTTTTTTTCTACTTTTTTTTTATCATATAATGTGTGTACATTATATGGGATAAAAACTGACCATGGCGTTTTATACTTACTAGAATTTATTTTTTCATAGGTCTCTGAAGTGAAATAAAGGCATTTTATTTAACTTTTTTTCCCCATTGTGAACATTTGTTTATTTGACCTCTCTTCCAAAGCAGACGTTAATCCTCATTATAGAAAACATTCATTGAAGAATAACTGCTACTTTTGAACAGTAAAACAAAATAAAAATCAATTCTGGTATTTAGAAAGACTAAATACATTATTTTGTCTGTTTTCTACGAATTCTGCTGTAACTTATCTACATAAAACAATTATTTGAATGGTGAATATTTAAGAAAAATATTGTAACAGACAACCGTCAAAGTCACCAATAAATAACACGGATATTAAAGCAGAAATGCAAATAAATAAGCAAGTAAAAATTGACGAGCATGTTGTATTATCTCTCAGTCCTGGGCGTCTAAATGAAAAGCGCTCTGAAAGCGCGTTGTCTCTGTGTCGGTCCTGAAACTACCGTAATCACTGTAATATGTGCGCACACTAAAATCAATCGCGGCTGGCTTGACCGTGTTCTTCTGAACCGCGGCTGGCTTTACCGCAGTTCTAATTTGTCTAAATCGCATTGCAGACAATAAAAATAAGTCGAGTCATCCTGTGACCCTACATGATTAATCTTTGCACACATGATTCTTGCTTCTCACTTTTTCCTTAATCCCTCACTGTTCTATCTTGTATTTTCTAACGGTGTCAGAAACTTTGTGTTAGTAGCACTGCTTGACGCCTTCCTCTTTTGTAATTTGCTTTGGATAAAGGCAAACTTACAAAAGATGAAGAAATGCCTGAATGTAGTTGTACGAATAAAAGATTATGTAATGATAGAATGTAAATATTTTCACAGAAACAAAGTGTAAAAATGAGACGTGAATCTGAAGAGGATCTCTTTGATGATTGCCTGGTAAAGCATTGTTTTCTTATTAATTATACAATTTATTAATACCTTGAATATAGTGTTTGTTGTATTGGACAGAAGCATATAAATGCAAATGTATATATAAATGAGTAATTATTGAACGAATTTTCATGTTTGGACTAACCCTTTAAATACAAACTCAGCATTCATCATAGGATTTCCTGACACTGTAAAGCCATCTCATGCCATGTTTTACTGATGCAAGATAAAGCAATTTAACCCAAGTTTAACAATATGAAGTATATGAAGTGATGGTCATTTTTTTATTATCATTTATTTTTATTATTATTTTTTTCTCAATGAAGTCAGCACAGGTTGAAGCAATTCAGATTTTTTTGCTTCTCAAAATAAATGATTTATTTTCTTGTAAATTTTATGCAGGGGGACAGACGAAGTGACACCTTCTTAAAATCCTTGTCGTCCGTGCTGTTGAAGGGGAAGAACCGGTTGGTGTATCCATAATCCTTGAAGGAGAGGCTATTTTCAGAAAGTTCTTCTAGAACTTGATGGGATTAAGCTATCACCAAAAGTGCAAGCTTTAAAGATGAAGTTATCATCTTAAAACATTTGATTTGGCTTGACTACAAGTGTTTACATGTTGTGTTTACATGTTCAGCTTAAAATGTTTTCATGCATTAAGGTTTCAATGGCATACTTTTAAGTGCACTAGTCCAGAGTGCTGATTTGAAAGTTGCAACTTCACTGCTTCAGAGGGCTATTACGTTTTAACGTTTATTCTACAGTTTGTTTAAAGTATTTTCTGCTGCATTTTATTTCTAAATGAATGCTGTATTTTATTTATTTATTATTTTACACAATTTTGTTTAAAACAAGTATTTCAGGCCCTGGTGCCGTGCAGTTTTTTTCTATGGATGCAAAATTTAGCTGAATGCACTTTTATTAAAAAGACAACTTGGATCTAGACTGTGAATGTCACAAATATTTGGTAATGTTGGTGAATAAACTGTTTAATTATATTTTAGTTGTGTGATTTATGAAAGATATAGATGAAATAATTACTTAAGTTTCTTTCCAAAACATAAATTAGCAATGTTTACATTATTATACGGAGTAATAGGTAGCAAACCTACGCCCTTGTGTGTGTGTGTGTGTGTGTGTATGTATATATATATGGAAATATAATTAATATTTTCGTGTTTAATTACAAAAAAACATTTTAATGGTTAGTGATTGTTGCAGACATTTACACTATTTTTGAGAACTATTAAGTTCTCCTTCAACGTGTCATAGCCGATAACTGCCCCTTTGAAGCCTTTGAATGGTGTTAAAAATACTTGCAAAACAAGTATTGCAGCCATACATTGGAGGGAACTTCTGAGGTGGTCAGTGATTGATGGCACGGTCGGTCGGAGGGGGTTGTGATCACACCTATAGATCTTTTGTTCTAGGCTATCGGTCAAATATCTCTCCACTTGGAAGCAAAAACATGCAAGGGATTTCAGCATCTCGACGCACATACTAAGCTGTTTATAAAGTAGACACTGTTTGTTTTTTCATTTTGTAATCTTTCCCGTGTTTACCGTGTACTGTACAATGTATATTCATTTTTTAATGAATTACTGTAAATAAACTACACATTCCGTTGATTTACCAGAAATGACTTTTCTGTTTTTTGTGTGTGCTAAACTAAACTTCAGGGTCAAAGTAATAGCGATTTTATTTGAAAAGTATTATATATTTACAATGCTGATAAGTTCAAGCTTAGATTCATATATAAACTGCTTCAAAGTCTTTCCGTGACCGCTGAAATCCGACAGACGCAGGGCTCAAGGGAGGTGTGTCTGTGTGTGTGTGTGTGTGTGCGCGCGCGCGCGCGCGCGTATGTGTGTGTGTGCGCATGCGCTGCAGCATGTCCTATTTCAGCGGATTTTTCCGCTACCGCAGATCAGTTTATCAACTTGTAATATATACATTTTAGGAATATATTAACATGTGCAGACATTTAAGGGTGCGCTGCCCTCTCTTGCCCCTGCGTAGAGCCTACACACACACACACACACACACACACACATCTATCTATCTATCTATCTATCTATTATATAAATACACATTTGGAATCTGCATCTACATTTTCTGTTACAAGTATAGAATTAGGTTCAGCTGAGACTCATGATCAATGGTGTTAGGGTACTTATGTAGTGATAATTAGTTTCAGCCAGATCATTAAAACTAACAATGGACTATGACACTCTTGAGAGGGGATATGAAGGTGTTATTCATTTATTTATTCTCTACAAGGGTGCGAACTACAATACAGACCAAACTATAACTCTCTCTTACTACTATAAAAATTCTAGATATAAACAAACAAAATACAGCTTTTTTTCCTCAGAGGTAAACGGAAAAGTGAAGTTGTTCAGCTGTTCACTGTCACTGCAGCTTCTTCAAAGTCTTCCCACTCCGTGACCACTGAAATCCGACACGACACCACGTTAGGCTACGTCTTGACTCATTTGTATACCGACGGTGATTGGATGTTTCCCGAGGGCTCAGGAGAGTGTGCGTGTGTCTGTGTGTGTGTGTGTCTATGTGTGTGTGTCTGTGTGTGTGTCTATGTGTGTGTATAAACAAACAAAATACAGCTTTTTTTCAGAGGTAAACGGAAAAGTGAAGCTGTTCAGTGTCACTATGCAGATGTTACACTCAGTGGAGTTACCGAAATCATTGGTTTAGTCCTCATTGAGCTTTTGTTCCTCTTATGTGAGCATAAACAGTGAAACATTCCACAGGATTATAATACACCGCGGCCAAGTGAACCACGTTCCCGTCGAACGAAACGAGGCATAATCGTGGTGTTTGCTTCGCTTATGACACACCATAGTTTATTACCTGCTGTGGTAGATCTGAATATTTATTCAAACACAATAATAAAGCTTTATATCCTCAGGAGGGCTCAGTACATTGTTTTAGCGATAGTTTCACGGAAGCGAGTTCAGAACTAATCTAACCAAACCAAAAAAAAAAATAGCTGGATAGTTTTGTTCTTCAGAAAAGATATCTGAAGTCACAGAGAGATCCTGCTCTGTAGAAGCTGCCTCAGTCTATTTGTGCAATTACTCCATCCCGCCCTTATCAATGATAGTATAGTAATGATGTCGCTGTTGATTATCTGTTCTTGTGCTTTTGAAAAATAAATATTTATTTCTAAGAACATGTAATAGGATGGTGTTTATTGCATATATGTATGTTTTTTTGTAATAGGCAAGTATATCAAAATAATTTAACTGTTTAATAGACATGGGTGTTGTTTTTACAGATTCACTGTAAAACATGAAAATAATAATAACCTATTTGTGAGGTAGAATTAACCCAACATTCCAGTTAAAATGAACCAACAAACCCCAAACATATGGGTAGAACATTTGAACCATTTATGTGGTAGAATTAACCCAGCATTATAGTTAAATATGACCTAGCATTTGGATTGAATATTTAACCCATCTGGCTGGGTTAAATTAACCCAGCATTTAGTTAGTCCTATATTTACCCAGCAGCTGGGTTAAAAACAACCCAGATTGTTTTTAACCCAGCATTTTTTAGGGTATATATATATATATATATATATATATATATATATATATATATATATATACACACACACACAGACATGCGTGTGTCATTTTAATTCAAATGAACATTTTAATCTGTGCATGGGCGTCAACTCGCACGTTCTGTAATGTTCCATTGTCTTTTAGAGCCCATTACTAAAGCAGGTTACTAAAACCTGGCTTACTACCTATAAAAAATATTTCAATTTAACTCATGGGTCTCAATCACAGATGACACGACAAATTATATACTCTGAAACGTTCATTTGAACATTTAAAATGTTAATACAAAAATACAAAAACATGAATACTAATGTTATCATGGTGTAAATTATTAACATTAGGTTAGGTCCTGCCCTTAATTAATTCATATTATAATTACTTTTACATAGTATAGTTACTGGACTGACATTACCAAAACTAGCTATTTGATTTAGCCTTTCTAAAATCAACCCATATATCATTTATAATCAGAAAACATAAAACATATTATGATCTGTTCAACAGCCCATCTGTTTTAATTTAGTTTGTATTTTTTATTATTCATAAGACAACCTTTCAGTTTTGTAAATATTTTAGTTATAGTGTGTTAAGTCTTACTTTAGGTTAAACGTTTTTGAGAATTTGACCATCCAGCTTAGATAAATGTTATGTCATTGATAAAATCTGGATTAAGGATATTTTATTATATAATTATATATTATTGTGGTCTGGGGGTTTGCATGCCTCAACAAAATTCAGCAAATACAATACTGTTACTATACAGTAAGGCCAGGTAAAAACAGTGCTCGAACATGATGCCCCCCTCCTCCCACCCCGTGTTGTCTGGTCTAGAACGGCGCTGCCTCTGACCGTCTTTTGTCTTGTAAATGAGTATTCTCACTCACCTTCCAATCCCCCCAGTGCACACACTCTGTTTGTACTGTAAACTGTACTGTGTTTGCTAGGGCACTTGGTTATACACAATACTTTAATGTATGGAACACTTACTTAACTTACTGGTTTGGTTTAAATATCGCTTATTACCTTATTCAACAAAATAAATTCATTATTAACGTATTGAAGTATTTTAGTTAAGGACAAAAACTGTGCTTGTGTTTAGAACTGCTGAACAGCCGAAAGCACACACACACCCATCCCCCCGCCAAAAACACACACGCACACACAGAGCAATTAACACCAGGAGTGGAAGGTGAGAAACCTAGTTTAGGTGAGGAGTTCTTAAAACCCAAAACATTTATTTATACTGAGAAAAAATTATTATGGGTCACAATCACATATAATCAAGTGTTTAACTGGTTTCATTTGTTTCAATGATCAATTGTAACGGTTAACCCCTAGATGGCGCCAGAGCGCCATTTATATTTATGTTGTGTTTTGAGTTGTAGTTTTGTTTTTCGTTCAGTTGGACTTCAGTTCCCAGTTTGCACCTCGGTCAGGTGACGTAGAAGCTCACCTGAACCGAGGGAAGTTAATTTGATTATGGGTTTATGTTTAGTTCTTTAAATAGCCTGGCTGGACTCCAGTCAGGCGTCTAGCAACCGTTACCGAAAGTAGTTTGTGTTGGAGTGGTTTTTGTTTATGTTTTGTGTAATTCAAAATAAAGACTTTGTTAACCGTCAGCTTGCCTCCGCGATCATGCCTCGCACACACATCCGACACAGACGTAAGGGGAAACGTGACAGATTGCTAGACCAACAAAGAGGCATGGCGGAGGATCCCCTCCTGAAGTTTTTTGGGGGGGGCGCAGTGGCCATCGTGCCCGAGCTGACGAACTGGCGGGACAGCGATGAGGAGTACTACGGCTGGGACTATAACATCGGGCTGGTAGAGGACGAGGAGGAGATGTACCGCAGCTGCGAGTACAGATTGCTGGAGGAGCAGGAGCACCTGCGAGAGAGCAGCGAGGAGAGAGAGAGAGAGACACCACAAAGCTGGGAGGGCTGCAGGCTCGCCATTCGGCGGACGCCATTCAGGGGCGACGCGGCACGGGGTCACGTGGTTCCCCGCACCGGCCGGAAGAGAAGGGCGAGGAAGCCCAAGTACGGCGGTGCCGAGGGGGAAAGAAAACCCCAGGCAGAGCAGCAGCAGAGAGAGGAGGAGCTCATGTGGTGGATTCCGGAGCCGGAGCGGGTGAGTGAAATGCTGGAGCACATTAAGGAGCTCCAGCAGATGATCCTCCACTTCCGGGATGACCGCGAGGCGGGCTCGGAGCTTTCTCCTCTCTCGCAGACACTCAGCAGCGAGCTAGCGTGTCAGCAGCCGCTGACCGACGCACCCGTTTCACCGCCGCCTTCCAGCTTCGAGGACAGCGAGCCAGCGTGTCTACAGCTGCTGTCCGACGCACCCGTTTTACCGCCGCCTTTCGGCTTCGAGGACAGCGAGCCAGCGTGTGAGCAGCCGCTGTACGACGCACCTGTTCTGCCGCCGCCTTCCAGCTTCGAGGACAGCGAGCCAGCGTGTCTACAGCTGCTGTCCGACGCACCCGTTTCACCGCCGCCTTCCAGCTTCGAGGACAGCGAGCCAGCGTGTCAACAGCTGCTGTCCGACGCACCCGTCTTACCGCCGCCTTTCGGCTTCGAGGACAGCGAGCCAGCGTGTGAGCAGCCGCTGTACGACGCACCTGTTCTGCCGCCGCCTTTCGGCTTCGAGGACAGCGAGCCAGCGTGTGAGCAGCCGCTGTACGACGCACCTGTTCTGCCGCCGCCTTTCGGCTTCGAGGACAGCGAGCCAGCGTGTGAGCAGCCGCTGTACGACGCACCTGTTCTGCCGCCGCCTCCCGGCTTTGAGGACGACGTTGAGCCGTCGTTGAGCGCCATGCACGCTCCCACGCCGTCTCCGAGCGCAGAGACCGCTCCCACGCCGTCTACGAGCGCAGAGACCGCTCCCACGCCGTCTACGAGCGCAGTGACCGCTCCCACGCCGTCTACGAGCGCAGTGACCGCTCCCACGCCGTCTACGAGCGCAGTGACCGCTCCCACGCCGTCTACGAGCGCAGTGACCGCTCCCACGCCGTCTACGAGCGCAGTGACCGCTCCCACGCCGTCTACGAGCGCAGTGACCGCTCCCACGCCGTCTACGAGCGCAGTGACCGCTCCCACGCCGTCTACGAGCGCAGTGACCGCTCCAACGCCTGCGTGGAGCGCAGTGACCGCTCCAACGCCTGCGTCGAGCGCAGTGACCGCTCCAACGCCTGCGTCGAGCGCTTCTCCAGCCCTGCAGCCGCCGAGCACGCTTCCAGCTCAGCAGCATCCGAGCACGCTTCCAGCTCAGCAGCATCCGAGCACGCTTCCAGCTCAGCAGCATCCGAGCACGCTTCCAGCTCAGCAGCATCCGAGCACGCTTCCAGCTCAGCAGCATCCAAGCACGCTTCCAGCTCAGCAGCATCCGAGCACGCTTCCAGCTCAGCAGCATCCGAGCGCTTCTCCAGCTCTGCAGCAGCCGAGCGCTTCTCCAGCTCAGCAGCAGCCGAGCACTTCTCCAGCTCTGCAGCAGCCGAGCACTTCTCCAGCCCAGCAGCCGCAGAGCATGCCTCCAGCCCCGTCACCCAGCCTCCTGGATAGGAGGCTAAAGGTAGAACATTGGGTTGGGTGTCCGGGGCCTCCGGTGATGCTCCGGGAGGAGCATTTTTTAGAGGGGGGGTAATGTAACGGTTAACCCCTAGATGGCGCCAGAGCGCCATTTATATTTATGTTGTGTTTTGAGTTGTAGTTTTGTTTTTCGTTCAGTTGGACTTCAGTTCCCAGTTTGCACCTCGGTCAGGTGACGTAGAAGCTCACCTGAACCGAGGGAAGTTAATTTGATTATGGGTTTATGTTTAGTGCTTTAAATAGCCTGGCTGGACTCCAGTCAGGCGTCTAGCAACCGTTACCGAAAGTAGTTTGTGTTGGAGTGGTTTTTGTTTATGTTTTGTGTAATTCAAAATAAAGACTTTGTTAACCGTCAGCTTGCCTCCGCGATCATGCCTCGCACACACATCCGACACAGACGTAAGGGGAAACGTGACATCAATAATTATTATTATTATTTTCAGCCCAACTCTTTGACTATTTAAAACAAAGTTGTGTCCCATTTTTTGCCCATTGAAGTTGTTGGTTCAACTAAACAATTTTTAAATACCCAAACAATCCCCCAAAATTAAAACACGCAAAACATGACTTTAACAATTCAATTTATTCTTCCAAAACTAGTCAAAGTTAAAACAGTAATTTATATAAAACAGATGAATACATGTCTTTTTGCTTAAAGTTCATTAAACAACCCGGATACACCAGCTGCTTATAAGTCTCTATCTATAGTCCTTTTACATTAAAATAAAAAATTTTCAAATATCAAAACTATTACATATTTGTTATTAATAATGTTATTACTTAACAGTTTAAGTCTTTGTTTCCCCCAAAGTACTGTATCAGACATTTTGCAGTTCTATGTTCAGAATATACAGTAGACCTGATCAAACATCATTCTAAAGCTGTCGGACTGTGACGTCATCGCTACCGCAGATCAGTTCATCAACTTGTAATACATACATTTTAGGAATATATTAACATGTGCAGACATTTAAGGGTGCGCTGCCCTCTCTTGCCCCTGCGTAGAGCCTACACACACACACACACACACACACACACACACACACACACACACACACACACACACACATCTATCTATCTATCTATCTATCTATTATATAAATACACATTTGGAATCTGCATCTACATTTTCTGTTACAATTATAGAATTAGGTTCAGCTGAGACTCATGATCAATGGTGTTAGGGTACTTATGTAGTGATAATTAGTTTCAGCCAGATCATTAAAACTAACAATGGACTATGACACTCTTGAGAGGGGATATGAAGGTGTTATTCATTTATTTATTCTCTACAAGGTTGCGAACAACAGTACAGACCAAACTATAACTCTCTCTTACTACTATAAAAATTCTAGATATAAACAAACAAAATACAGCTTTTTTTCCTCAGAGGTAAACGGAAAAGTGAAGTTGTTCAGCTGTTCACTGTCACTGCAGCTTCTTCAAAGTCTTCCCACTCCGTGACCACTGAAATCCGACACGACACCACGTTAGGCTACGTCTTGACTCATTTGTATACCGACGGTGATTGGATGTTTCCCGAGGGCTCAGGGGAGTGTGTGTGTGTGTGTGTCTGTGTGTGTGTGTCTATGTGTGTGCCTGTCCTCATTGAGCTTTTGTTCCTCTTATGTGAGCATAAACAGTGAAACATTCCACAGGTTTATAATACGAAACGAGGCATAATCGTGGTGTTTGCTTCGGTTATGACACACCATAGTTTATTACCTGCTGTGGTAGATCTGAATATTTATTCAAACACAATAATAAAGCTTTATATCCTCAGGAGGGCTCAGTACATTGTTTTAGCGATAGTTTCACGGAAGCGAGTTCAGAACTAATCTAACCAAACCAAAAAAAAAAAAAACATCCGAAGCTTCAAATAGAATGAACGAACTAATGAAATTGATATATATGTAATTGATATACTGTATATACAGACGTGTGTGTGTCATTTTAATTCAAATGAACATTTTAATGCTTTCTGATACACTTATCAACTAATCCACATAAACTTATCAACACATACTCTCAGTGCACGCACATACAATCTCTAAAAAAGTAAAATTAATAACATACATATACAAATAAACAAAAATATAAACGTCTATGTATATTGAAGTTTACGGTGAACGCAGAGTCGGGTAAGCACATGTGATGACGCGCGCGCCCTCACCTCTTGTTACGGCTGCCTATTTGGCCAAAAAATAATTGAACGATATGCCTGGTCCTGGAAAGAGACAATAAATATATATATTTTTTATACATTTATTGCATTGTTTGTTGTTTACAGTCAAGCCATCAACATACAATAAAATGTAAACATGAGATCTAAACTAAAAACTGTGCTCCCTGTGCTGGTGCTGGCAATATCATCTCTTTGTTCTGCTGTCTCCGGCTCCCTCCCTGGTCCTGAACCGTACCATACATACCAGATCAAGAACTTGAAGATGAAGATTATATCTCTGGTCTTCTCTCTGATGGGTTCCTCCCTAGTTTCTGATGATCTCAATTAGTTTGTAGTGTTGCTTGTCCAAGGAAACCAGTAATCTTGCTTGAAGTGGAGCAGATATAATTCTCAGAAACTCATTACTGATCTTTAAAAAAAAAAAAAAAGGTAAAAACAAAAACTGGACTGGGTCAAGTTCTTATGTTAGCAAATCTTAATTACAGTGTGTATAAAGTATAGAAAGCAGTACACTACAAACAGCACTCACTCCAAATTAGCTTGTTCTATGTTTACGTCACTTTCCTATTAATTTTTACATCGTTAACCAACGGTACTTAAATATAATTATTTTCTTCGGCGCCGCTGACTTACTGTATAAACTCCGGTGTTTTTGAAAATCACCACGTTAGTTAGCTAATGCTAATGCAGGTAATATAGGTGGTTTTAGCTACAGTAGCAAACACGGACACAAAACTCAATCTACAAAGTAGTTGTTCCTGACATAAATCATGAATTTGCTCATAGAAGAGATACATTTAACATAGAAATGACATGAGTTTGCTTTCTTACCTGGTTTAAATGAGTTTTCTTTGAGAATCTCCACCCGCATGTGATTCAGTCCGTGAAAATGCTGCGTCATGAGGTCATGAGACACGGTTTGAAGCAGAAATGTCCTTTGTGAATGGATTAGATTTAAGTTTAATCATGGGCTTTAACTAACAGTAACTGAAATACAGGTTCTGATATCCTTCCTTACTTGTTTCAACGTCATGCTCCGGTTTGAGGCGGAAATAAAATTATACCGGCAAAACTATGGTCTAAAGACTGCGCATGCGCAAATCACACTCACCCTAATAAGAGTACCTTGATCAAAATGAAATATTTCACTTTGGTTTCCTGCTGTAAACAGCATTATACTAAAAAAAAAAAAAAAGATTCACCCATAAGCATAAATTAGACACTTCAGTTAAAAAGAGCAAATTATTTTTTTTACTAATGGAATGAGAAAAAAAAACACATTAAACTAGGTTTACTTTTTTCAGTGGATCCCTCAATAATCTCTGTCTCCTTTGCCTGTGTTTGATAATGTGAAGCACATATACACTCATTCATCATGAAAGATCTATTATAAAACAAAATAAAATTCATGTTCGCTTCAGCACTGTTCATCCGCGTCCTTACATTCATTGTTGTACTTGGTCCGGCTTTTAGATAAAGTCCTTCCATGCGCCATCTGGCGGATATTCAGTGAAGCGCAACACATTTATTTAAAATTCCCGAATGTTGCCTCCGGCAAGACGCGGCACGCCGCGCGCTAAATTGCGGCATCCCGCGGGAAAACACGCAGGGTTTTAAGGGCGACATCTGTAGGGGCGTTAGTTTTCCAACCGGTAGACTACACGGGCTCTTTGTAGTCGCACACATTGCGCAAGACAAAACAACTTTTTCCATGGTTTCCCACATTTTTGGCCACCAGAACTTCCAGTTCCAGTAGGTGAAATGTGCGTGTGACGCCGGGGTGTCCAGATGCTAGACTCGTATGAGTCTCTATCGTCACTCGTTCCCGAAGTGGTTCCGGTACGTAGGTCCGATTCGGAGGACAGCTCCTAGGCACGGGGTTGGACTGTGCCCACTGAACTATCTCCGATTCCAGATCCCACATAACCGGCGCCACCACGAGTGACGATGGTAAAATAGGTTCCGGAGTGATAATGGGTTCCGGCGATGGATAACAGCGGGATAACGCATCCGCTTTGATGTTTTTAGAGCCGGGGCGATATGTAATCTTAAATTGGAAACGCGTGAAAAAAAGTGCCCATCGGGCTTGACGTGAGTTGAGTCTTTTTGCTTGTTGGAGGTACTCCAGGTTTCGATGGTCTGTGAGTACCGTGAAAGAATGTTTCGCGCCCTCCAGCCAGTGTCTCCACTCCTCTAACGCCGCCTTCACTGCTAGCAGTTCTCTGTTACCGATATCATAATTCCGCTCGGCAGGTGTTAGTTTCCTAGAAAAGAAAGCGCAGGGATGGCCATGGCGTTGTGACAGCACCGCCCCTATGCCTACCTCAGATGCATCGACCTCTACTATAAAGGGCTTCTCCGGGTCGGGTAATTTTAATATAGGCGCAGTGGGGAAAGCAATTTTGAGGCGATGAAACGCATTTCGTGCTTCCGCTGGGAACTCGCGAAGGCGTTTCGGTTTCCCTACTAATAGTGATGTGAGGGGTGCTGCCACCGTACTGAAGCCCCGAATAAACCGCCTGTAAAAATTGGCAAACCCTAGGAATCTCTGTAGCTCCTTAACTGTCGTCGGTTCCGGCCATTGTTGTACCGCCTTGACCTTGGACATTTCCATTTCGACCCCCCGTGGTCCTATGTGATAGCCGAGGAATGCCACCTCCTTTGAGTGAAAGGTGCATTTCTCCGCCTTCACATAGAGCCCGTGTTTGCGTAGACGACGAAGGACGGCGGTTACATGAAGGACGTGTTCCGAATATGACCGTGAATATACCAGGATATCATCCAGGTAAATTATAACAAAACGGTTAAACATATCCCGAAACATGTCGTTCATGAACCCCTGAAACACCGCAGGTGCGTTTACCAGACCATATGCCATTACGTTATATTGGTAATGCCCAGATGTTGTGCTAAACGCTGTCTTCCATTCATCGCCTTTACGCACACGAACGAGGTTATATGCGCTGCGGAGGTCGAGTTTGGTGAAGATGGAAGCGCCTCGGAGTTGGTCGATCGCGGCCGGTACCAGGGGCAGTGGGTGCTTATATTTTACTGTTATTGTATTGAGTCCTCTATAATCAATACACGGACGTAAGCCCCCCCCCCTTTTTTCTCTATGAAAAAAAACCTGCCGAGGCGGGCGACGTGGACCTGCTGATGAGCCCCTGCTGGAGTGCCTCACTCACGTATTCCTCCATTGCCCTGGTTTCCACCACTGACAAGGGATAGACACGCGAGCAAGGAGGTGCTTTCCCCGGCAACAGCTCTATCGCGCAGTCCCACGGACGGTGAGGGGGAAGTCGTGCAGCTACCCTAACACTAAACACTTCTTTAAACCGCTGATACTCTGATGGTATGTTAATGTTTATCTGGGCTTGCGGGCTTTCAATCGGAGTGGTTTGAACCGTCATAGTATGCGGTGTACATGTTTTAATGCATCGGGGGGACCAGGATGTGACACAAGACTTATTCCAATCAAAATTGGGATTGTGATCACTAAGCCATGGGAGACCTAGCACGACGGAATGGTCCAACCGGGGGAGTACAAAAAATTTTAATACCTCCGTATGACCGGGGAAAGTTAACCGGAGGGGAGCTGTCATTAATTTAATAGGAGAATGTTCCAAATCACGACCATCTAGAGCTTTTATTGTTATCGGGGATGGAAGCTTCGACACGGGAGCTCGTAGTGCGGACAGTAGAGATGAAGAGATAAAATTTCCAGCCGCCCCAGAATCTATTAATGGGAAAACAGATAACACGTGTGTGTGTTGTTACTTTGCGCAGCTGGCACTCGCTGATGTGATGTCCTTTCCCCCCACAGTATAAACATAACCCTGCCGTAAGCCGTCGCCGTCTCTCGGCGGCCGGGAGGCGGGAAGTACTCACTTCCATCGGCTCGGACGTGTTCATGTCCCTAGCGGCTGGAAGGGGCTGGTGCGGCCGCTCCAAGGTCCGTGCAGGGAAGGATCTGGTGGGTGGTCTCTGTCGCTGGCTGCGCAAGTGTTGGTCCAGTTTGATGGCGAGGTGGATGGTGCCGTCCAGGGAGAGGCCGGTGTCCCGGCACGCGAGCTCCAGTTGGATCTCCGGTTGGAGTCCATCGCGGAACCGGGCTAGAAGGCTCCTCTCACACCAGCCACTCTCAGCAGCCATGACTCGGAACTTGATGGCATACTCCGATACCGGCAGGTTCCCTTGTCGCAGCCTCATCAGCCTCTGTTCCCCCGAGCGTCCTTGGTCGGGGTGATTGAACACCGCCGTCATCGCCTGGATGAAATTGTCGTATCGGGAAGTGTCTCTCCCCCCTGTGCGCCAAACGGCCACCGCCCAGTCCATAGCGGGTCCTGTGAGCTGCTGGATAACAAATCGGATCTTTTGTTGTTCTGTCAGGTCCGGATAATCCACGAGATGCAGCTCACAGGCGAGGAGAAACCGCTTAAATCCCTCCGGATCACCGGCATACCTTTCCGGGAGGACTGCGCGTGAAGGTGACGGAGATGCGGATGACGAGCCGGGCAAAGCGAGGTTCTTCACACAGTGGGCAAGATCGCTCACCGCTCTTGCCAGGCCGTCGATCTCCCTCTGCTGCATACGCACATATTGCATAGGGTTCTCGTCGCTAGGTAACGGGACGCCTGCTGCGCCCTGATGGGTCCGTCCATCTGTCATGTTCCCGTTAGTCACTAGTCGGATGCAGATGCAGGCTGCAATGACAGTCTTTTATTTCTTATGCACACAAACTCAAAAACGTTCAAAACACTGTTTAAACACAAAAGGAGGACAAAAAGGTCACTCTCTCTCTTTCTGCAGAGTCCTGGAAATGAAATCAACGTCGCCGCTCCTCAGGTGGATGCTTCCTGAGGGATATGGAAATAACTATTTCAGTTTGTCTTGGCGATCTCGGTGTGTGCGTTTCTTGACTAACAATGAGGGTGGACGGACAGGTGGCTACGGGGTCGGCTGGTTTAAATAGACAGACACAAAAGGGCACACAGGTGACATTCATTAAATCATAACAGGGGGAGACGTACTCACGTAGACACACCAGGGGGAGACAAAGTGACGGCTCAGTAGTCCGGGGAACCGGATCTTACTCCCCGAGGCTGTGGTGGTCCAGATTTTATAGCATGCAAGGTCACAGGATGACTCTACTTCTTTTTCTTGTCTGCAATGCGATTTAGACAAATTAGAGCTGCTGTCAATACTGTATGAACATATGTACAGGTTCTTTACAGTTGAAATTTAACTTGTAACTTATTAATAAAATTCGGATTCAGAAAAAAACGTTTATTGCTAGTGCTCTTTTACCATTTAATGCTTTAACACACACGACTCAGTTTGGTACACAGCGCGGGCACAGCGTCTCCAAACACGCATGCGCGGTTTAATTTGGACACATTTTGAGAGGGTGCTCGCTGCAGAGCCAAATGGGAGGAGCTGGAGCTCCAGCTCCCCCTCGCTGGAGCTCTAGCTCCCCCTCGCTAGATCTAGTGGGCGGGGCTTCAGACATCATTGGGCCAGGTAGATCGCCGCACAGTTAGAGTCCGTTCGAACTAGATGTACCTGTATCGCACAGTAAGAAAACTGTACTTTAAAGATAAATTTTACATTGAAATGTATATAAAATGTATATCTTACATTTATCGCTGTCTCGACATGACTATGGTTGCTATGTTTTCAAACCCTTGAACAGAAACGTTAATTAGTTGTTGTTTTTTTCCGCGTAACTAATGCTAGCATTCTCCCATCTCCCATGCTACATTTTTGCATGTGTAGTAGCACGTGTTAAATCTTTCCTGTTGCTATCTTCCTGTCTCCTCTTACATCAGCTCTTTAAGGTGTGAACGCTCCCACGCTCACCTTCCCATTCTCTCTTCATGTCTCTCTCCCCCTCTGTCTCCTTCCCCCTCTCCCCCTAACTCGAGCCAACATCTTGTGATCTGTCTCTGGACGGACACCTCTCTATCTTCCTCTCCTTTGATTCTTCAGGATCTCACCAGGACATTTACAATGGTTCATGTTCTTTGTAGTTACATATGTTTATGGCCCAGGCGTTTGGTCAAACATATATAAACCCCATCTTTTGCTGTTAATAAACAGAGACCTTTCTGACGGACAACGTGTGTGTGTACGAGTCTCTCCTGGCGCCAGAGAAGCTTACCGAAGCACAGCGGACAGACCGAGCAACTCGCCTCTCCTACTATGTAATTTCAGAAAAACTTTATAGTAGTGTTTATATATAATCATATATATTTTTTTATTTCAGATTAACCTGTACAGATGCATCAGACAATACTTTTGCGAGGACAGGATCCCCTGCTGTCTATCCAGAGATGCACAGTATGCTGCCAAAAATACCACTGTACCTACTGTAAATCGGTTTACAACCATTTGCATGAGCTCCAGAATCATGTAGCAAATCACATGCGAAATGCAGTTCAAGAAGAAGGTATGTGTGTTGTGAATAATTTTAATTGTAGTACTGTGCGTGTGAGAAACACATCATGCTTGTTGAACCTTTAAGTTTTTGCATTGTCATTTCTTCCTAGCATTTAAATCTTAAATATATTGTTCATTTAATATGTTCTCCTGTTGTGAAACTTTTGGGAATTTTGAATTTCACATACTTATCTTTAAAAAAAAAAAAAATTTTAATAGATTTTCTGTAGGGGAGACCGGGTATGGTTGTAACATGGGGAGAGTTTTAACACCCCCAATTCCACTAATCAGGGATAGGATAAGAGTCATATGATTATTTCAGTGTTTAGCCATTTCCTCCCTAAACCCACATGGTGGATATCAAGGTTAGGAACAAATACATGCAGATTCTATTATTAAAAAACTGATTTTGAGGTAAGAAAGTACTTTTTTTGACCAAGACTATATTTTGTTTAGTATTTATACTATTGCAGATAAAATCATATAACTTATATTTGATTAAATTGTAGTTTCTTAGGTAAAATGTGATTCATTTATCCCTTGCTAATTTCAAACCACTCTCCTACTACAGCTAGCTAAACAACGGCTAAGAGGAGTGGGGTGGGTTGTAACATGTCTTTAAAAAGTGTTACAACCATCCCCTTACATACAACTAAGGACAGTTTCCTAATTTTAATAATTTTACAGAATGCCTAGACAATGGAAAAGAACGACTGAAAGAGGTGTGCCTGCCAGTGTTTTAGAAACAGCATCTGATGAAGTCACAAAGAAGGGCAAGTCAGTCAGGTCAGTTGCGAAGGCACATGGGATCTGCCATGTAACATTGAGCAGATACTGCAAATCACTTCAGAAGCTGAGAGACCAGGGGTCCAGTGATCATCCAAGTTTGTTCTAAAGGCAGGGCAGAGGACAAAGTGGTGGAAGCTGAGAAAGGAAGAATGTTGTGTAGTCTTTAGGGAGGAGTTGAGACAAGCTATGGGTGGTCAGGAGGTGCTTTCAGTTGACTGGACAACTACAGCCAATGTGATCAGGGAGACAGGTAAGAGGGTACTGGGTGTATCATCAGGTAAGGGCAAAGTGGACAAGGAGACTTGGTGGTGGAACGAGGTGGGTCTGCATCAAGGATCGGCTCTAAGTCCCTTTTTGTTTGCTCTGGCGATGGACAGGATGACAGATGAGTTTAGACAGGAGTCTCCATGGACTATGATGATTTGCAGATGACATTGTGCTTTGTAGCGAGAGCAGGGAACAGGTGGAGGAAAATTTGGAGAGGTGGAGGTACGCTCTGGAAAGCAGAGGAATGAAGGTTAGCCGCAGCAAGACGGAATACATGTGTGTGAATTAGAGGGACCCAAAAGGAACGGTGAGGCTACAGGGAGCAGCGGTAAAGAAGGTGCAGGATTTTAAGTACTTAGGGTCAACGGTTGAGAGCAATGGAGAGTGTTCAAAGGAGGTGAAGAGACGAGTACAGGCAGGTTGGAATGGGTGGAGAAAAGTGTCATGTGTACAGGACAGTGGTGAGACCAGCAATGCTCTACGGCTTAGAGACAGTGGCACTGAAGAAAAGACAGGAGGCAGAGCTGGAGGTAGCAGAGCTGAAGATGTTGAGGTTCTCTTTGGGAGTGACAATGATGGATAGGATCAAGAATGAGTTCATCAGAGGGACAACCCATGTGAGATGTTTTGGAGATAAAGTCAGAGAGGCCAGATTGAGGTGGTTTGGACATGTTCAGAGGAGAGAGTGTGAATATATCGGTAGAAGGATGCTGAGGTTGAAACTGCCAGGCAGGAGGTCTAGAGGAAGACCAAAGAGGAGATTTATGGATGCAGTGAGAGAGGACATGAAGTTAGTTGGTGTGAGAGAAGAGGATGCAGAGGATAGGGTTAGATGGAGGCAGATGATTCGCTGTGGCGACCCCTGAAAGGGAACAGCCGAAAGACAAAGAAGAAGTAGAAGTTCTAGCAGACTCACACACAGCACCTGAGTCAAACTTAAAGTGGATTTGAGTTATGGTCAGTCACAGACAAAGACATTGTTCTGTGATCTTGTTCTTTTATTTCAATAAAACATCTTTTTGAAGCATACAGCATGGTGTGGTCAATGTTTTTGCTTCTTTTGTCTAACTGTTACAACTCACCCCAGCATGTGTTACAACCTACCCCGGTGGTGGGGTAGGTTGTAACAAAGGAACTCCATGTATTTGTCATGAACTCACAAGGCTTGTGATATTCTTGCAGAGATTTGATTTAGTGCCATTTGTAGCAAACAAATGTGGGTATTTTGTATAAAAGTTTAAAAACTCTAGCTCAAAAATTTTGTGAGTTATAGGTGGTAAAGCAAAAAGTGTTACAATCATACCCGGTCTCCCCTATTACATTAGTTAATTTCAATCATTATAAATATTAATAGCATGTATATAAATACTCTTTACATGGCAATCAGGCTGCAAGGGCTGGTGTAGAGTCTGTCAGGCATTTGTTCCAGCTGAGTAGTTGCATGTTTAGCTAATAGTTTTTAAATCAGGGCTTTATTTGGTAGAACTTCATGTGTTCTGCTTGGACAGAACAAAACCTTCACCTACACTGGCCTTGGTGTTTGGTGGCAGTGTGGTAAAACAATATATAAAAAAAAGGATCTTAATGTTGTTGTGCTCTTGAGCAAAGTGTTTCACCACAAAACCTCAGCATAGGCAATGCATTGTATTAAACATGTAAATGAAACAATTGTGCTAATTTTATTCTTTCTATGTTTTAGATTTTGTCATCATCAAGTGTGGTCTAAAGTGCAGGCAATCACCACATTTTCACTGCTGTTACTGTACATCAACAGTAATTAGATGTGACAGTCTTATTACATATTTTAAAATGTGTAAAAATTTTGCATCTGGACAACCACCATCAGCAGCACCACCACCATCTCCAGCATCAGCAGCACCATCCCCAGCATCAGCGCCACCACTACCATCCCCAGCATCAGTGGCACCACCTCCATCAGCAGCACCAGGACCACCTCCAGCATCGTCAGCAAAAAGAGTACGCGTCCGGCAGCAAGTCAGGGTGACTTGCACACACTGTGGCATTAAAATAAATCAAAGGAACTTGCTGGTTCATATCAACCGAAGACATAGGCAAAGGGTAGACGTTATTACAGCAAAGCGGCATCTATCATGCCAATGCATTGATGCCAAAAATGGCATCTTTGCTGTTGATAAGTCATTTTTTAAGCCATGCTCTCCTATACATGTTCAAAAAAAGACATGGGGTGCAAGCCAAAAAATAACCTGTGAATTGGATGAATGCAACACAAATGCTGAATTTGCAGTGAGGAGTGGAATTGTTCCTTATGAGTGCATTCATCTTAAGTCATTGCTCTTCTGTCCCCACTCAGACACAACACCCATCATTTTAGATGAGGAGGTACTGACAGAAATTGTTGCTTGTAGGTTTTTTGGGGATGCAAGGAAACAGAGCTGCTTAAACCAACGAAAGGCAGCTACTGATGCAGGTGTTCCACTTTCTGTTGAGGTGACTGTTGGAGGACCTCCATCCAAAAAGTTTATTTCAGTATATGAGCCAAAAGTGTCATACCACAGTAGACTGGGTAGGGTAATAGCAGCATATGATTCAAAAAAGAAGTCCTGGCACTGTCCCTGTGCCAAAGCAAGACAGTCATGTCTTCATAAATCCATCACAAAATGGCACCTTTTTAGTACTGACCGACATCTGTTCATGACTGCAGTAAGTGACATCAGGCCAGATCCAGCTGTGAATAATCAAGAGACAGATTGTGCATCCAAGGCACAGCCAGGTGAAGATGAAGGACACGCATATCCTCCTGATGATGCAGGCCTTCGAAGGATGGTTCACTATTTAATGGAAAAAAAGCTCTTCCTGCCCAACTACCCCAGCATTTGGTCACTGGTTCCAAATCTTTGCAGGATTTTCCAAGGCAGTTGATACCAAAAGAAACATCATGCATGGACTGTGCAGGGGAACTTACTGAACCACTGCTCATAACAGCAGATGCCAAACTTATCACTTATACTGGTGTTGTAAATGGTGAGACATGTCAAACTATATAATCCGTATCATCTTAGCAATACCAATTTAAGTTATGATTGACTGATGATTGAAAGCAATCAATAACAATATTGTAAGTTTTCTTTTCCTTTCATTTTTTAGGCTTTTCTACATACTGCAAGGCATGTCCTGACTGTGGGCTGATGTACAGATATCAAGAATGGAATGATGGAATTCACAATTTCAACGACCATATTCTCATCTCCCTTCATCTGTGTATTGTACTACGCGAATCACTTCAGGTAAGAACACATTTACTGTTTTACTGTTCTTATTTTTTGAATGTGTGCCTTACTATGTTGTATATTTTCTTAGACTCACCATTCTGTAAGCCGCGCAATTGAAGTCCTTGAGCAAACAGAAAATAAGACCTTCCCTAAAAAAGCCACAATACTCCATGCCTACATGCACTTTGAAGCCATGAGCTCACACAACTACTTGTATTCTTGTTACAAGTGTGGATACTATCCACCAGTGGTGGTCATGGACCTTCACAGAAAGGGTGTATTCAATATGCCTGGTAAGTAACAGAACAAACATTTTTTGATGAATAAAAGAAAAATGACAATAGTTTTTTAATACCTTGCTTAAATCTGCAGTAAGTGACATGGAGGCTCCACCAGCACACTTTGATGGCACTGTCGATATCAAGCTATTTTGGGACTCTGTGATGTCTAAAATCGTTTGCAGTGGCTTACTTCCCTGTAAGTAAGCCACTTACTTACTTGTGTCTGTTAAAACATAGGGCTTGTCTGTTCCACCACAAGAATACAGTGATAGTATTGTGATATAGACTTTGCATGTTAATATTATTGTTTAATCACAATTGTGAACTATAGCAGGATTCTTAATTGAAGTAAATTTGAGCTGCTTGTTTATATATTTATTTATTTATTTATTTATTTATTTCCAAGGTGGCCGAAAGAACCCTTTTGTGGTTGTTCCATGTTATAACAACTGGGCTCCTTGGATTGGACCAAAA
The DNA here is from genome assembly GCA_030522415.1 of Channallabes apus. Lineage (NCBI taxonomy): Eukaryota > Metazoa > Chordata > Actinopteri > Siluriformes > Clariidae > Channallabes > Channallabes apus. Next base: position 22,650,937 of record CM060109.1, read on the forward strand.
ACTAGAAGGGATGACAGTTTTTAACACAGAACATGAAAAGTTTCATGCACCAAGACAGGCTACAGAAATGGCAGATCTACAAATGACAGAGGAGAGGCTCCAAGATGCACTGATTAATCTTAAGGTAATGACATGTTACACTGATTATTAATTCACTGTGTTTGCATTAAGCTAAATATAATTTCTTGTTAAAATAATAGGTGGACATGGTTAGAAAACTGTGTAAGCAATGTGGCCTGGACTCAAAAGGCTCAAAAATGGACCTTATCCTAAGATTGCGGGATGAAATGAAAAACAGGTCATCTTATGACAAGATCTTTGAGAAGGTCTGGGGAGCTTCTGGTAAGCTGCATCTTTCACTGTACAAGTAGATCTGTAGTTGCATTCGTTTACTCCACAGTGTTAAACTCACACGTTTACTCACAGGCTGTTGGTGACGTAGCTTCCTGTTTTCGTATCGTTGCCGCGAAAGTTTCGCAACGCGCGAGTTTCCTCGTCTAAGAACAACAAACGGAATTCATCTCCAAACAACTAAAACTCCGACACAGAGGAACGTTATAATGTCTACCGTTCAGTTTGTTCAGTGTGTAGAGTGCAGGATGTTTAGACATTCTTCCTCCGTCATTAGTGATAACTTTATTTGTGATAGGTGTGTGTTAGTGAGCACTCTGACGGAGAAGATTTCAGCATTAGAGGAGCGCATCCAGACTTTAGAGAGGGTTAGACAGTGTGAGAGCAGCGTTATTCCCGTAGCGGACAGTCTGGGTGCCACAGGCAGAGATAATCAGCCCCCGACTCCGGCATTAGAGCCCTCACAGCGGGGCGAGTGGGTGACGACTCGGCGGCATACTCGTTCAGCCAAAGCTAACGCTAAGGCTAGCCCACCGGAGCACACCTCCTCTGCGCCTCACGTGTCCAACAGGTTTGCTCTCCTCAGTGCTGCACCCGCTGAGAAACCTGAAAGAGCTCTGGTTATAGGAGACTCTATACTGAGACACATGACATTAGCTAGACCTTTAGGGGCGCCAGCGGCAGTGGTTAGGTGTATCCCGGGAGCCAGAGCACCGGACATAGCAGGTAATCTTAGGGCTCTAGGACAGAACAGGTTCTCTAAGATAGTGGTACATGCTGGAGCTAACGATATACGCCTTCGTCAGTCAGAGGTTAGTAAGAGTAACTTTACAGAGGTGTTTAAATTAGCGAAGGCGATGTCCGATGAAGTAATATGCTCTGGTCCCATCCCAATGAGACGTGGCGACATAGCTTACAGCAGGTTATGGTCGCTGAACCGCTGGATGTCCAGGTGGTGCTCCAAGAATAATGTGGGCTACATAGATAATTGGAAGACCTTTGAGGGCAAAGCTGGCCTGTTAGGGCGGGACGGTGTCCATCCCACTCGGGAAGGTGCTGCTCTCATTTCCTGTAGTATAGCTCATAGTCTCAGTAGAGGTCTAGTTAATCGGTGACAATCCAGAGCCCAGGCCAGGAAGCAGACAGACAGGCTAAACCAACCGTCTGCTAGCTGCATAGAGTCGTCACTCAGGGTTCACCTTATTGAGACTGTGTCTGTTCCCCGATCTAAGCAAAAATGTAGAAAGACTCAGAAAGTCTGTTTCAATAATTTAATTAACATAAAGACCACAAACTCAGATCATACTGAATGCGCAGCCGGCACCTCTGATCTGAAGATAGGATTGTTAAATATTAGATCTCTCGCATCAAAAGCAGTTATTGTTAATGAAATTATCACAGATCAGGCGTTTAATATACTCTGTTTAACTGAAACATGGGTTAAACAGGATGAGTATGTAGCTCTAAATGAAGCTAGTCCTCCTGGATACAGCTACATACACCAGCCTCGGTTAACTGGTAGAGGAGGAGGTGTCGCAGTTATTCATAATGATAATCTGTCTATCGTACAAAAACACGGACACAAATTTAACTAATTTGAAATTCTCTATAGTAACATAAGTCTATTTAAGTATATTAAATCAGCTCAGTCGATTCCACTAATTATAATTTACAGACCTCCAGGGCCGTATTCTGAATTTCTTAGTGAATTTGCGGATTTCATCTCAGACCTGGTCGTTTCTGTAGACAAAGTGTTAATTGCTGAAGATTTTAACATTCATTTTGAGAATCCAGAAGACCCTCTGAGAACAGCATTTATATCCATACTGGACTCCGTAGGTGTAAATCAGTGTGTAGTAGGACCCACTCATAAAGCAGGTCACACTTTAGATTTAGTAATATTCTTCGGATTAATTATAAGAAATGTATTCACAATTCCACTGTCTGAAATTATCTCAGATCACTATCTTGTCTCCATTCAAGTGTGTCACAGTGATAATGTACGCACAGCACCGCGCTACCGTATTAAACGTACATTCACATCAACTACCACACAGAGTTTTATCAGTAATCTCCCAGAGTTACCAACTTCGGTTAGGCCACCGTCTGACCCCACAGAACTTGATCAGGCGACTGAATATTTAGAGTCGACACTTCGTTGTACCTTAGATAATGTAGCTCCAGCTAAAAGAAAAATTATTAGAGATAAGAAACTCGCTCCCTGTTATAACGATCACACGCGCACTTTAAAACAGACTGCTCGGAAATTAGAGCGTAAATGGCGTCAAACTAAATTGTTGGTATTTCAAATAGCATGGAAAGAGAGCATCCTGAACTATAGGAAAGCTCTTAGTGTAGCTAGATCAACGTATCTCTCCACTCTTATAGAAGAAAATAAAAATAATCCTAGATTTTTATTTAATACCGTAGCCAAATTAACCAGAAATAAGACCACTACAGAAATCTCCACAACAACATCATGCAATAGTGAGGACTTCATGAACTTTTTTTAATAATAAAATTGTAAATATCAGGCATAAAATTGAGGCTTTGAAACCAAACAATGTAATTGATACTGATGTTAACCTAGCCATGTCAGATTCAAACCTAGAATACTTTACTCCTCTTGAAGAGAATGAACTAATTTCACTCATCTCTTCTGCAAATTCATCAACCTGTATATTAGATCCTATACCGACACATTTTCTTAAACAGATAGTACCAGTAATAACAGAACCGCTATTGAGAATAATTAATTCCTCACTCAGCATTGGTTATGTTCCAAAATCTTTTAAAGTAGCAGTTATTAAACCAATAATTAAGAAACCTGACCTCGACCCCTGTCAGCTGTCCAATTACAGGCCAATATCAAACCTCCCCTTTATCTCTAAGATTCTGGAAAAGATAGTAGCGGAGCAGCTATGCTCATATCTACATAGAAATGGCATACATGAACTGTATCAGTCAGGATTTAGGCCTCATCACAGCACAGAAACAGCACTCGTTAAAGTAGTAAATGACCTCCTATTGGCCTCTGATCAGGGTTGTGTAACTATGCTTGTATTACTCGACCTCAGTGCAGCTTTTGACACTATTGATCATGCTATTCTTCTTCACAGATTAGAAAATGTAGTAGGAATTAAGGGTACAGCCCTCTCCTGGCTCAGATCCTATTTGACTGATCGTTATCAGTATGTAGACTTAAATGGTGATTATTCTGCATGTTCACTAGTGGAGTTTGGCGTTCCGCAGAGTTCAGTTTTAGGCCCACTGCTTTTTTCCCTTTACATGCTTCCTCTGGGCAACATAATCCGTAAGCATGGTATTAGTTTTCATTGTTATGCTGACGACACACAGCTATACGTCTCAACAAAACCTGATGAGAAAAACCATCTTACTAAAGTTGAGCAATGTGTGCAGGACATAAGAAATTGGATGCTAATTAACTTCCTTCTGCTTAATCCGGATAAGACAGAAGTTCTAGTCATAGGACTGCATACAGCTAGAAGTAAAATCTTAGATCACACCGTAACTTTAGATGGCCTTTCTGTTCCGTCAAGTGCAACAGTAAAAGACCTCGGCGTGATTATAGATTCCAGCCTTTCATTTGAAGCTCATGTAGATAATATCATAAGGATAGCATTCTTTCACCTCAGAAATATCGCCAAAATAAGAAATATATTGTCGCTAAACGATGCAGAAAAACTAGTTCATGCTTTTATCACTTCTAGGTTGGACTATTGTAATGCCTTACTGTCTGGTTGTTCAGTTAGGTGCATAAACAAGTTTCAGCTAGTCCAGAATGCAGCAGCGAGAGTCCTCACTAGAACCAGAAGATATGAGCACATCACCCCTATCCTATCTTCACTGCATTGGCTCCCTGTGAAATTTTGCATTGATTTTAAAATACTACTCTTGACATATAAGGCATTAAATGGTCTCGCCCCGCAGTATCTGAGCGAACTGCTAGTGTCTTACGATCCGCCACGCCTACTTCGGTCAAAGGATGCAGGCTGCTTATCAGTACCGTGTATTATGAAAACTACAGCTGGGGGCAGAGCTTTTTCTTACAAAGCCCCAAAATTATGGAATAGTCTTCCAAATAGTGTTCGGGACTCAGACACAGTCTCAGTGTTTAAGTCTAGGCTAAAAACCTATTTATTTAGCCAAGCATTTTTATAAATAGATTTGCCATAAGGTAAAGGAGCAGATCTGGGGGACTCATGGACGTAGAGTATTATGGTGAACTGGTATGTTTTAGATGCTGTCTTCCTCAGTCTCATTTGATCACTCAGGTTTGTTGAAGGTGACGTGATTGTTTGCTTTACATCTCAGGGAGCCGTCATGTTTGTGTTTCCTTCTGGCTCTCCCTTTTAGTTATGCTGTCATAGTTAGTCCTGCCGGAGTCTCTGCATGCACTCTACAGTAAATATACATTCACAGTAGACATTGTGACTGTGACCATACCTAATTGCAATCTCTCCTCCTCTTCTCTTCCTCCCCCTCTTCTCTTCCTCCCCCTCTTTCTCTTTCCGCTCTCCTCATCTCCCCCTTTCACTCTTCCTCTCTCTCTCTCTGTCGAGCTACACATGTGGTTCCTGAGCTGCCAGTGATCCAGACTCCCTCTGCCCTCCGGACCTGTCTGATCCATCCTGGTGCCCGGTTTCTGGTTGGAGGTCTCATCGCATGGATGCCCCGTGTGTCTCTTTAGGATGTGCCTGGTGTCTGGGGATGATTCTATCTACTTAGAAGATGGTTCTGGCCTCGACTGGTGTTTCTCTGAGGACTTGACAATTCGATAGTTCAGGACTGGAACTTTCTACAAGTCTATCTGAGTCTCGAATAACTACTGGACTCCATTTTACATCAACTATTATAGCTGAACCTAACACTTAACACTGTATAAATGCAGATCATTTCCTGCTATCTGTTTCACCCAGATGAGGATGGGTTCCCTGTCGAGTCTGGTTCCTCTCAAGGTTTCTTCCTATTACCATCCCAGGGAGTTTTTCCTTGCCACTGTCGCCCTCGAGCTTGCTCACCAGGGAATATCTGAACATTTTGATTCATACACATTCACATTCCATACAAACTTAAATAATTCTTTTGATTGTGTAAAGCTGTTTTGAGACAATGTCAATTGTTAAAAGCGCTATACAAATAAAACTGAATTGAATTGAATTGAATTAAAAAGTAGTTTTTTTTCTGCCAGGAGATTGTAATGTTTGTATGTCAAGCATACAAGGTCATCTGTAGCAGTTATTAAACATTGTTTATGTACATTAATATTACATCAATTATGCGTTTTCCATAGGTGGTTGGGCAGTTGTTATGTGCCCCTGTGCAGTGGTGTACTCCATTTAATTTAAGAGCAGAGAGTCCCAGAGACTATGCTGACATTTTGCTTAGCTGGAAGCACTTTCCAAACATAGCCATATATGATTTTGCAAGAGGACTGGCAACACATACTAACTTGAGGGAGCCTGAAAAATTGCCATTTAGTCCACATGAGGGGCGACTGGCAGAAGCAACCACAGAGAATGTGCAGCTGGCTGGTGAGGGAAAGCTAAAAGTCAATTTACCTTGGCTCAAAACAAAGAAAACAGGTACAGACGTTAACTGCCACCCAATCACCGGGTCATCTGACCACTACACTCTATATGATATTTTCCATGAGAGGAATACATAGGATACTAGAGATGCCCTTCGGAGGATTGGGCTTGTCCCAGAACTGGCTGGCTGGGTTAACAGCCAGTGTGCAGAAGAATTATTTGCAGACATGAGGAAGAACAATTATTTTTTGAATACCCTCACACCCTCTCAGCACATCTTCATGATACGGAACATACTACACCACTACAACACAAAATGCAATATTAAAACTAAAGCCAGCATCCAGAAAGTAGTGGGCAAAGATGTTCAACTGCAGTTGGATCACAACGGTCAGATAGTAATGGGTAAATGAAGGAAGCTATTTATTTTGTCAGTTGTTTAACATTGAGTGCTCATCTGTATTATCTTCTAATCGGTTTTGTTATCTTTGTTTACTACAGCCACAGCTGCACAGATACCAGATAAAGCAGAGGAAAGAGTACAATCCAGTGAGTGACAGAAAACTAGGTCTAAGTAAAAAGGAATAATACATCTAAATTTAACAATATGGATATTTTTTATCTTGTGGAATATTTTATGATGCTTCATGTTTTCTTCTGCTCCTGTTTTCACATTAGGAGTTAAAATAAAAAAAAAAAAACGTTACACTTGTAATTGTACACTTTTCCAACCTTCTTCTGCTACTGTATAAACAAGCTTTACTAAGACCATAAAAATTCACTTACAAATATGGATTTTCTCTTAAGACTGCCCTAGCCCACCTCACCTAGTTCAAAGTGTAACAACAAGCCAGACAGATGAACAAGCAGACAGGAGGATATGGGATGTTGAGTATCTCCCAGCACAACAGAATTTGGTAATTTATTCATATTGCAATGGTTGTCTTGAGTATTTTTTATCTGGATTACTGTTCATATTTGTAGGAATTATATAACAATGTCTATTTCATTTTATCAGATGGCTTATGTCTTGGATAGAGCCAAAGATCCAAGTGAGGATTTACTTCAGCTAAGCCCAGCCCAAACATTAAACAGAAGTGACTTTTGGTCTTTGGCCTTTGATGAGTTAGAGGCAACGGTAAATGTCCATTCATAGGCATTATTTTGCTGTTGACAGGGTTGATATAAATGCAACTTTACTAATATTCATCCATTCTTTTTATCAGATTGCTAATCAGTGCTTTCAGCTCATAGCTGCACTTGCAGCTTTACAGGTCAGTTTGATGGCTTTTGTTCTGTTTGTATTTCAGGGGATATGAAAAATGTTTAATGTCACACTGCATCCTTTTAGGGCAAGGATGTGTTTGCTGTCAACAGTTATGTGGTGGTCACATGGTTGCCCCCATATAACAATGATCCTCGGCCAACTTTACCTGTTAGTATCCTTTAAAATTTGTGGCACACATTTTAATGATTTGCTTATTTTGCAATATGAATAGTTAGTGCAAGAAATCAATAATCATATATAGAATATTAATCATCACAACTGTGGTTTACCATGATTCTCACAGGATGATACTGCAACCAAGGACTTTATTTTACTTCCCTCACTGGAGTCAGGGCACTGGATTATATGTGTTAAGTTACATTTTTCCATATGTTAGCCTGCTATGCATAATGTAATTTTGTACTTTTTGGTTGTTACATGGTCATAATTACTCAAGTGTGCATTACGGGAAAACAAACCAGGCATTTCATGTTGTAGCTTGTTTTCTTGTTGGTAGCCTATTATCCAAACTTTGAAAGTAATTTTGAGGTCAGGTTTGCTGCACATCATCATACTTTGTTTTAAAACAAGATGTTAAGTTACATTAATGGAAGGAAGTTATTTTTTACAACAGTAAAGTACCGTACTTTAAGATTAATAGGATCAATTTTAGCTCAGTGTGTCCAGTATCATCAATTTTGCTTTGGCCAAGAATTTTCTGCTGTCCTTACTGGTTTCTAATGTCATTTTCTTTTACAGATCCTTAAGCCAAAGTCAAGGGAGATTTTATTTTTTGACTCCATGAACCCTAGAGACTTTGGACATGGGAGTTACATTCAGATTTTCAGGTTTTTACCAGAGGATAGCACATTTCAAGTTCTAGTGTTCTGTGTTCAAACTAATAACATGCATGTGTTTGGAGTTCATACTAAAACAAATGAATGTCTGTGTTCTTATACAAACCAGCTTTTATTATGTAATAGTCTTTTCCACATTTTAAATGAACTGGCTATAAAATTGTGGTTTTTTTTACAGGGTTGGAGAGTGATGGAATAGTACTTTCATTCGACTTCATGAACTGAAATGTGTAGCGCATTATGAAATGTATGGTGGATCTGTTTGAGTTCATATTTTTATGTTTCAGCCAGTTATGGTTTTCAGTATTATCTAATTATAATTTAATCATGGTAAAACACAAACCCCTGGCTCTAACATAAAGCTCCAACATTTTTATTGCAATATGGTCAAATACATCTTTGTTTACATCTGACTGCCTGTAATTCCTTTAGAAAACTGGCAAGTCACATTTCACCTGGCCACTGGAACATGTCTGTACTGGCAGATTTTGAGGTACAGCTTTTTAACTTCTTTGCTTGTGAACTTTTCATATCTGTAGGTGAGTGTTACGAAAGAATGCAGTGCACAGATGTCACAAATAACCCGCTATGGGTGAACTGAGTTTAAAGTGCACTTTTTAAACAAAACACCACATTTGTTAATAAAGTTTTGGTTTTGTTTTACACAAATTTAACCCGCGTCCTATAAATGCACACACAAACAGCAGAAAGCAATAACCCAAAAGACTGGTGAGTACTCACGGTTTGGTAGATCGCAACACGAACCAACATGGGCCGAACTCAATGACTGAGCGCTCTGCTATGGTTTATTTACTCCTTTTATACTTCCTGATTTACGACCGCTCTACTTCCAGGTCCTAGTGCTGGTCGTGGATTGAGTGTGCATGACAGTACCCCCCCGTCCAGGACCGGCTCCAGACGGTCCTGGGATGGAGGATACCCTGTGACGGTAATCCCGAATTAGTTCTGGGTCGAGGATGAAACGTGCCGGAACCCACGTCCGTTCTTCGGGGCCATAGCCCTCCCAATCAACCAGGTACTGAGTACCTCTGCCCCGAGGGCGCGAGTCGAGGATCCGTCGCACGGTGTAAGCGGGACCGCCGTCAATGATACGGGGAGGAGGAGCAGGGGGGGTGGGTGGAACCATGGGTGAAGTGATGAAGGGTTTTAGTTGGGATGTGTGGAATACTGGGTGGATTCGGAGCGCCGCAGGCAGCTGGAGCCGGTAGGTGACAGGGTTAATTTTGAGGTGGATGCGATATGGTCCAATGAATCTGGGTGATAGTTTTCTTGATTCGGTGTGTAGATGGAGGTTCTTCGTGGACAGCCATACCTTGTCACCTACGTTATACAAACGTCCCGGAGGGTGTCGACGGCGATGTTGAGCGGCGTAGCGTGTGTTGGCTCGTTGGATGGCTTGACTCGTCAATGTCCAGAGCCGCCGACACCTGCGGACCAACTGTTGGGCTGATGGTACATCAACCTCCGGTTCTTGGTGTTCGAACATCGGAGGTTGGAAACCATGGCATACCTCGAATGGACTGAGGTTGGTTGCAGACGAGACGTGTAGGTTGTGTGACAACTCAGCCCATAGGAGGTAGCGAGCCCAGGAGCGCTGACGATCCGCCACAAAACACCTTAGATAGCGCTCCAGTTGTTGGTTGGTCCGCTCCGTCTGACCATTGGTCTGGGGATGGTACCCAGAAGATAGGCTGCAGGTGGAATGGATCAGACGGCAGAAGGCCTTCCAGAACCGGGCTGTGAACTGGGGCCCCCTATCCGAGACGATGTCTTTGGGGAACCCATGCAGGCGGACTACGTGCTCTAATATCAGTGTAGATGCGGTTGGCTTATTTCACTAGTTTTGACGCGTAGCTAATGTCTTAAAGTTTCACTCACATGACAGAAGTCCGATCTCTTTGTCTTTTGTCGTTTATTTGTCAGCATCAAAGAATCAACACTTCATACAGTCGTCTTGAGTAAATCCACTGTTATTACAGACACCAGTTGCTGCATCTTGCAAATCTCTGAGTTTTACAACAACCTGTTTGCTGTATCTTGTAGATTACAATCTTGGCTTGGGTATCTAACAACACTCTTGTTGTTTCTTACTTTCCCAGCTTACGTTAGCTTACGGTTACAACAACCTCGTTGCTGTATTTTACATTTCTAGCTTACCGGGAACTTTCACTAGCTGACGGTATTTTACATTTCTAGCTTACCGGGAGCTCTCATTAGCTGACGGTATTTTACATTTCTAGCTTACCGGGAGCTCTCATTAGCTGACGGTCTAAAGCTTGTGTTTCCGTAGCCTTCCAAATCTATACTGAGCTTTCTAGCATATCACAGTCACACAAATGCATGTAATAGTAGAATGACATCACAGACCAACCTACGATTATCAACTTATGATGCATAACTAAGAAATTTAAAGCTTATGGCTTATGTAACAAACTTAATGCTTAATGCTTTACTAATGAATAGAACAAGGTAGAATAAATGAAATAACAGCAAGTAAAATAAAATAAAATAAACACAACAACAAATTCATAAAAAGTGCGATATGGCACTTACATTCCAGCCCCTAATTGACAGGCATGGAGACTGACAATTACAATTTTGTGTTTTTTTTTTTTTTTTTGATAAAGCCATGAAATCAAACATTCTTAACCTTCTAAAAAGTTTTAAATCTTTTAAGTGTGTAATATTTATCTCAGGTGTTTACATTTGCATATCAAATTGCATAACATATTACCACACATTTAACAGTCCATTTCATATATGAGGCACAGCTTGTCGATGGGTCTTTCCAGAGTGTTGGTCTTGGTTTTAACTAACACACGTTTCACCAGTCCCCCTTTGTTGGGGAACACTTTCGTGATTCTTCTCATGACCCATGAATTTCTTGGAGAAGACTCATCAGTTATTAAAACTATGTCTCCAATCGAAAGGTTTTTTTTGTTTTGAAACCACTTTTGCCGCCCCTGGAGCAAGGGCAAGTATTCACGAACCCATCGCTTCCAGAGCAGGTCTGATCGATGCTGGATCTGCTTCTCCCTGCAACGTGCATAGATGTCTTCCTTTTTGAAGAATCCAGAGGGCAGGTTTGGCTGTTTTTTCATCAGCAGCAGGTAGTTTGGTGTCGGAGGTTTCAGTTTGGGCGAGCAGCTGTTTCTTTTCACAGTTGCCTTTCGTTTTTGCTGTGTGCGAATTCCCTGTTTGAATTCTGCTGCTGCTTTACCCTTTTGCAACGTGAGAAGTTCTTCCTTAAAATTTTGTCTTTGAGTGAACTTAATGATGTCGTTTTCTGCTCTTGTTAGGTCTTGCGCTTTTAGAGACTTGTGATTTTCTGTCTTTGGGTCATCTACTTGTGTTTTAACCCTTTCTGTTTTTTGTTTCAGCATGTCTCTGATGCGCAGGATCCAGGCAGCGGGTCTTTTTAACTTGTGCCAGTCAGAGTGATGATTAATCAGTTTACTCACTGCGTCTGTGTCTGTGCATTTTGTAATGCTCGCAATATTCACTAAAGCTGAGAGCTTAACTTCATCAGCATTTTCATCAAAATTTTCTTTTATTGATGTGTCATGAATATTTTCAGGCCATTTGCACTCTGCTTCTTTGAGAAGGGAGGGACCTTGGATCCAGTTGACATTTTTCATGAACTTTTCACAGGATACCCCCCTGGAGGCAGAATCAGCTGGATTTTGTGAGGTATTAACGTACCTCCATTGCTGTGGCTTGGTTGACTCTCTTATAATGGCGATTCTGTTGGCCACGAAGGTTTTAAAACGAAGTGTTTCGTTATCAATGTATCTCAAAACAGTTGTACTGTCAGTCCAGAACATAGAGTCCAGCAATTTCAATTCTAGCTGTTCTTTCAACATTTTGTCATTTTTTACAGCGACCACTGCCGCAGTCAGTTCCATTCGTGGAATGGTGGTTTGTTTCAGGGGTGCTACACGGGAATTCCCCATCATGAATGCACAATGTGTAAGTCCATCAGCGTTTACTAACCTGAGGTATGAGACAGCTCCGTATCCCATTTCACTTGCATCCGAGAAGTGATGGAGTTGTGCTGTAGCTGTAACTCCGAAGTCGGCTGGTTTTATGAACCTTGCTATGCTGAACTTGGACAGTCTGTGCAGCTCTTGCAGCCAGGTTTTCCACGCCGTTGCAAACTGCTCGGGAATGTCATCATCCCAGGCAAGTTTTTCTTTACATAACTGTTGCATTAGGATTGTAGCTGGCAGTATGGCAGGTGGGAGAAAGCCTAACGGGTCGTATGTTGAGCTAGTGATTGACAGAATTCCTCTTCTTGTCACAGGTCGTTCCTTTAAGCTAATCTTAAACTTGAACATGTCTGAGTTAATGCACCACAGCACCCCCAGAGCTCTCTCTATGGGCAGTGCATCGTTACTCAAGTCTAAGTCTCTCATGTCTTTGATCCTTTCACTCTCGGGAATGACAGTCAGTAGGGCACGGCTGTTGCTTGCCCATTTAGTGAGGTTAGACCCTCCGCTTGTACAGAGACTTGTGAGATCATTGTATAGGGCGACTGCTTGTCATGACTCGAAACAGATTTCAGGCAGTCGTCTACATGAAAGTTTTTAAGCACTGTGTTAACTGCCACAGCAGATGCATTGCTGCGGTTTTCTTCTGCTGTCTTTCTGAGGGCGAAGTTAGCACCACTAGGCAACAATTTTACACCGAACAGATGAACTACCATTTTATTTTCAACTAAGTCTTGGTTCACATCTCCATTCGGCCACCATAGGAAGCGCAGCAGATCAGTGTCCTTCTCGGGGACTTTCACGTGATAGTACATGGCTTCTACTGTGTCCTTTTTCTTGGACTTTATTTTAACGGGCACAATGGGGAGGATGCAATTACCTCCAGCCCCAGTGAGCGCATTTGATTCGTGACTCTCTGCCAGTGGTGTATTTTTTGTGTCACTTTCGGTTTCATTCTCGTCAGCGCGTGTACCTGGCTGCGCCGTGACTTGCACTGCGCTGTGTAACATGCGCGGATGTGACTTTGAACACAATGAACATACAATTTTTCTGGTACAGTCTTTCCACAAATGACCCGTTCTTAAACATCCGAAACAGAATCCGTTTCTTTTTAAGAATTCTACTTTGTCTTTGTGTGTCTTATCATTAAATTGGAAGCAATCGTCTAAGATATGCTCCCCTTTGCAATGTGCGCACGGTTTAGTGAAGGCGCTGACAGGTAATGTACCGGCATTCTTCATTGTAATCAAGTCTTTGTGAATTTTACCAACCTGTCTGTCCTCGGTTGCGACGCTGACCCTGGGTTTTCCTTGGCCCGTTTGTTTGGGTCTTTGAAGGGATGTGTGACAGGGTTTTCCGTCGCTGATTGCGGCGTCCAGGTCCGTAGTGTGCGGGCTGCTCAGGTGCGCGTTGCTCGATTCCGTGACCGCGCTCTCGTTCGCAGGCTGCGCTCGGCTGTTGCATGTTGAGTTGGAGAGGTGAAAGTGCGCGCTGCTCGGGCGCGCGCTGCTCGATTCAATGAGTGCGCTCTTGCTCTTGGGCGATCGACTGTCGTGTTTGCGATCTTGACGTTTATTCCCAAATCTATCCTGCAACAGACTCATTGCCTCTGCATAACCACACTGATCTGGCATAAGCTGACAGCTCATCACGAGGTCTCTAGCCTCTCCCTTAGTGAACTGCTCAAGATAAAACAGCTTATCAGCATCACTATCTGTTTTGTCAACAATGACATGTTTGAATGCTTTCATGAAGGACGTAAACTCAAGAGGGTCACCATGAAACACAGGAACATTGCGCTGAGGTAAAAAGGATTGCCTTTGGCATTTCATGAGCATTGCTGTGATGTCAGCCTGCTGTTGCATCATGCTCTGTGATTCTAAAGTATACATGTCATGGCGGGTGTATTTATTGTCTTGGGTAGACCCTTCATTTAAAGTACTTTTCAATTTTAGTTCAAAACTTACTGGTACACTTGGATGGGCTGTCCTATGACGTGATGGCAGTCCAAGATCTTCTATCGACGCGCTGCTCTCGTAAAGTTCGTTGTATTCCAGTTTGGGAGCGCGTGCGCCACTTGGTTCGTTGAAGGTGCTCTCTCTTACCGGCTTTCGGCGGCTGTCGTATTCAGGTTTGTGGCCCGTCCAAGGCGGGCTGCTCGAGCGTGTGCAGCTCGGGTCGATGACTCCGCTCTTTGATGCAGGCTGTCATTTTTTACAACTCTGATAAACCTGTAATTCAGCGTCGACAATTGCGAGCGCAGTTTCTAATTCCAACTTTTCTTTATCAGCTTTTAGTTGCTCTGCCTCAGCCTTTAATTCTGCTTCTTTTGCCTTTAATTGTGCTTCCTTCTGTTCTAACGCCCGCCGTTCTGCTAAGGCTGCTGCTTTAATCAACAAGGCTGCTCTGTTGGCTTCCGCTTTCTTTATTCTGGCTGAGGATGATGTAGAAGTTACAGACCTTTTGGATGCTGCCGTTGTCTGTGACACGCTGACGCCCGGCGAGACACCTTCGCGTAGTCGCGACGTCACAGAGTGGTCCTTGGTGTCCTTGGTGTCCGCTTTCCAGCGACCCACCGTAGATATGAATTCTGTGCGGCCTTGAGCCTCAGGTGCGCCGCAAGCGACCTGATCGCGTCTGTGTTTGTCTTCATGAGTGTACACAAGCACATCAACGTTACTTCTCATGAAGGCCTCTCTCAGCTTCCCGTATTTGGGTCTGTACTCAGTTTCAAGGATGTCTAACTTACGTGCATAGTTCATGGGTGTCTTTAATGCAGTAGACGTTGCATTCAGTCGAATTCGCTTGCCTTTTCTTGCATCCAGCGCCTCGTTGAGGTTTTTTCTGTTCATCTCGTGGAGCGCCGTTAGGCTCCCCAGCCAAGTGCCGGGAGCGTTGTCCTCGTTGTTCGGCATGGTGAAGTTCGACGGCTATTCTCTTTCACTTTCCATTTCAGTGTTCACTTGTTTTCGTTCAAACAGCGGAAAAGCTTTAGACTTTTGTAGATGCGGTTGGCTTATTTCACTAGTTTTGACGCGTAGCTAATGTCTTAAAGTTTCACTCACATGACAGAAGTCCGATCTCTTTGTCTTTTGTCGTTTATTTGTCAGCATCAAAGAATCAACACTTCATACAGTCGTCTTGAGTAAATCCACTGTTATTACAGACACCAGTTGCTGCATCTTGCAAATCTCTGAGTTTTACAACAACCTGTTTGCTGTATCTTGTAGATTACAATCTTGGCTTGGGTATCTAACAACACTCTTGTTGTTTCTTACTTTCCCAGCTTACGTTAGCTTACGGCAGTGGTTCTCAAACTTTTTCTGTCATTCCCCACTTAAGGGGGTGAGCAAATTTTCAAGCCCCACTTGTCAACAAAATAATAACGAAATCTGCCAAGTTTACTGTTTATTGAAATATCAATTTCTAAACCAATAAGATCAAACAACACCAAGTTAAAAACAGATAAAATACACGTGCAATTGTTATAAAAGGCTTACGTTGTCACTTATCTTTGCATAATTGACCCCATGTTTATTAGCTGCTCAGCAATCGTTTGTAGTTTTTTTGCACTGGCCAATTCTGTATGCAACTTTGAATGAAGCCATTTGTGCTTTGCTGTCCACTGATTCAGATTTTACCATGCGATTCTCCTGCTGTCTGTATTCTGCCAGCTTTCTTTGAAAGAAGTCGAGTGGCTTATTAACGCGTGTTGTCTCTAAGTGTCTTCCTAATTTGTTGGGGATCATGCGGTCTGCTGCCAGCCGTATAAGACACAAAACACACACAGGTCTCTCCTCTGCCCCCACCATCCCCACCATGAAGCAAGTTAGGCTTCATTAGTGGTGGGCGATATAACCAAAATCTTCTATCACAGTAGAAGCTATTTTCTACCTCGGTAACAATATATATATATAATCACAATATAGCAATTTGTATCTGAAAATGCATAAATAAAAATTCAAACACAAAGAAACTGTTTTACATAATGTAATTTTATATAAACTGTGAATTGCTGAGGTTTGCCGCATTTTTTTTTTACTTTGGCCATATTCGTTTGGATGCTTGGATTTCAGATGATAGAAGAGGTTTGACGTGTTTCCACCACTTGTTAAAACAGTGAACTTGCGTACCTTGCAAATCAAATTCAAAAATTCTATTTAATTCAATCCTTAAAATAAAAGACTATGAATAGGAAATAAATATGAAAAATAAAATAGGGGGTAAATTTAACTAGGAATTAATAAAATAAAATATAAAAACTAAAGTTAAAATAAAATAACTGTACAACAATACACAATATAGAAAATATATGAAGAATATGTGAACAATAAGTGCAGCTGTACGAGTAGGAAAAGAATGGTAATGTCCAGGGTTGTGCAATCCACATGTTTAAAGTGGATCACGTTCATCTCATTCCTATCACTTTTCTTATACCCAAACTAATTCCACACCACAGACGAGGCAGCTTTTTTCTTTACAATCTCCTCGTTGTTGGTTTTGTCACATATAAGCAAGCTCACTGCTCGTCTTCTTCCATTGTCGAAGTGTATGTGAAGCCAAACACATCAAAAGTGGGACGAAACCGTGGCACCCGATTGAACCAAATATCTGCGCAAATACAGCGCAGCCCGACTACCTGAATAGTGCAGTGATGATCTGGTTTATTTGCGCAGCCCGGTGGATCGCGCAGCGCCGCTCGAATGCGACCCACTATGTTTTTATTTACAAAATATTTAAAATGTCAGGACTGTTTATTATTGTTTCCGCCTTGCCATGCCTGGTTTGTATGTGCGCATCCCAGAAAATGTATTTTGATGGTCGGCGCGGTATATTTCTCAGAGTCGCGCAGTGGCTCGTCGCTGCCCAGTGGCTCGCGCAGGTTTGTGATTCGAGCAGCGCTGCTCCAGTTGGACCGACGTTAAATCGTTATTGTTCCACTATGGTTCCACTTTTTCTCCCGGCCCACAACTGATGTTATTTTAAATTTACTTGTATTAATGATCCATTTATTTGTGTGTGATTGTTTAGTTTTGAGCGTACGTTCTTCATTAGCAATAAAGAAAAGCATGAATTAGAATAGGTACTTTCCTGTTATTTCCCCCTGGTCATTGCGCCCCACCTGTCATGTCTGTATTCCCCACTAGTGGGGCGCGCCCCACAGTTTGAGAACCACTGGCTTACGGTTACAACAACCTCGTTGCTGTATTTTACATTTCTAGCTTACCGGGAACTTTCACTAGCTGACGGTATTTTACATTTCTAGCTTACCGGGAGCTCTCATTAGCTGACGGTATTTTACATTTCTAGCTTACCGGGAGCTCTCATTAGCTGACGGTCTAAAGCTTGTGTTTCCGTAGCCTTCCAAATCTATACTGAGCTTTCTAGCATATCACAGTCACACAAATGCATGTAATAGTAGAATGACATCACAGACCAACCTACGATTATCAACTTATGATGCATAACTAAGAAATTTAAAGCTTATGGCTTATGTAACAAACTTAATGCTTAATGCTTTACTAATGAATAGAACAAGGTAGAATAAATGAAATAACAGCAAGTAAAATAAAATAAAATAAACACAACAACAAATTCATAAAAAGTGCGATATGGCACTTACATTCAGTTTTGTGGTGTCCTTGGCTGACGGGAGTCCGGTCAGGGCCACCAGGTGCACGGCTTTGGAGAAACGATCGACGATGGTTAAGATGGTATTTCTCCCTTCGGATTCCGGCAGGCCCGTGATGAAATCGACGGCAATGTGTGACCAGGGCCTACGGGGAATTGGAAGTGGTTGAAGTTCCCCTGGTGTCGGCTGGTTGGTGTCCTTTGCCCTGGCACACACTGGGCACGCCTGAACGTATTCGTCGATGTCCCTGGTCATGGATGGCCACCAGAAGGCGCGCTGGACGAACTGAGTTGTACGCCTGCTTCCTGGGTGCCCGGAGAGGAGTGAGGTGTGGCCCCACTGGATGACTTCCGATCTCATGGGGTGAGGCACGTAGAGACGTCCAGGCGGCGCACCTGCCGGTTCGTTCTCCGTGACCTGTGCCTGGCGGACCCTTGTTTCCAGTTCCCAGCGGAGGGGTGCGATAATCCTGGATGGTGGGAGGACAGGCGCGGGCTCTGCCCGGGCGACATCCTCTTCATGCTGACGGGAGAGGGCATCAGCCTTGGTGTTTTTCGAGCCCGGGCGGTATGACAGATGGAAATCATAATGTTCGAAAAATAGTGCCCATCGCGCCTGCCTCGGGTTCAGCTGTTTTAGGTTGCGGATTGTGATGAGATTTTGGTGATCGGTCCAGACGATGAATGGCTCTCTGGTGCCCTGGAGCCAGTGACGCCATTCCTCCAAAGCCCACTTTATGGCCAGCAGCTCGCGGTCCCCTACCCCGTATCGCTGCTGAGTGGTGTCAAATTTTTTGGAGAAAAAACTACAGGGGTGTAGTTTTTGGTCTGGACCTCGCTGGGAGAGAACAGCCCCAGCGCCCACGTCTGAGGCGTCCACCTCCACAACGAATGGTTGACTTGAATCTGGGTGAAGAAGAATCGGTGCGGTGGTGAAAAGTTGGCAAAGTCTTTGGAATGCTGAGATGGCGGCAGAGTCTAGAGTGAAGGGTGACGGTGAGGGTCGGGTCAGAGCAGTTAGGGGGGCGGCAACCGTACTGTAGTCCCGGATAAAGCGACGATAGAAGTTCGCAAACCCGAGAAACCGTTGAAGCTGCTTAAGGGTCTTGGGTAGGGGCCAATGACGCACAACTTCGAGTTTCTGCGGGTCCATGGCCACACCCTGGGGCGAGATGACAAAACCCAGGAACGTGGTGGAGCGCTCGTGAAAAGCGCACTTTTCCAACTTACAGTACAGTTGATGGGCGTGTAATCTCTTTAAAACCGCTCTGACGTGCTGGGTGTGTTCTTCAGGAGTTCGTGAGTAAATTAGGATATCGTCCAAGTATGCGAATGCCCACCGCCCTAACATGTCCCGGAGAACGTCATTGATGAAATGTTGGAAAGCGGCGGGGGCATTGCAAAGGCCAAAGGGGATTACTAGGCTTTCATAGTGTCCCGTGGGTGTGATGAAGGCCGTCTTCCACTCATCACCCTCTCTGATGCGCACCAAGTTATAGGCGCTCCTCAGGTCCAACTTTGTGAAGATGGTAGCGCCAGAGAGGGCGTCCAGGGCAGAGTTGGTAAGAGGCAACGGGTGTCGGTTCTTTATGGTGATGTTATTTAGCCCCCGATAGTCGACACATGGCCGAAGTTCTCCTCCTTTTTCCTTCACGAAGAAGAACCCCGCGGCAGCAGGCGATGAGGAGGGCCGGATGGTACCTTGGCGGAGGGCATTTGTCACATAGTCTTCCATCGCCTGCGTCTCGGTGGTGGAGAGAGAGTAGAGGTGGCCACGGGGTGGTATAGAGCCCGGCTGGAGGTCGATTGCCAGGTCATAGGGGCGATGCGGTGGGAGGTGTGTGGCGCGTTTTCTACAGAAAACCTCAGCCAGGTCTCGGTACGCAGTGGGGATGGCGTTGGTGTCGACGTCGGGGGCCTCGGACTCCCTAGAGCACGTCCCAGCCGCAGCCCTCAGGCAAAGTTCAGTGCAGGTCGCGCCCCATTGTAGAATTCTGTTCTGAGTCCAGGAGATGAGGGGGTCGTGTTGGATGAGCCATGGGTGACCCAGAATGATGGGTGGTGATGAGACGGAGGTGAGGTGAAACCGGAGCTGTTCTTTGTGTTGGTCGATGACTAAGGTGATGGGTTGGGTTTGGGCGATGATAGGGCTAGATGAGAGGGGGCGACCGTCAACTGAAGTGATCCGAATGGGCTGGGATAACGTCTCAATTTTTACCACCCAATTTTTTGGCATAGGATGAGTCAATGAAGTTACCCGCTGCCCCGGAGTCGATGAAGGCGGTACTTCGAACTCGTTTGTGGCCAATCTGGAGGGATACCTGAACCGTAAGGCGCGCGTTAGGGTTGTCGATGGTGGTGGAGATCTGAAGGAGACCCGGTGAATCTCTCCCTCTGTTCACCGGGGCTGGGCGTTTCCCGGACGTAGAGGGCAGATCGCCCGGTGATGGTCCGCGGAGCCACAATATGCGCACAGACCCTCTTTGAAGCGGCGTGCGCGTTCCGATACGGTCAGGGAGGCGCGCCCTAGTTGCATGGG
Source organism: Channallabes apus (assembly GCA_030522415.1). Classification (NCBI taxonomy): domain Eukaryota; kingdom Metazoa; phylum Chordata; class Actinopteri; order Siluriformes; family Clariidae; genus Channallabes; species Channallabes apus. Next base: position 22,671,144 of record CM060109.1, read on the forward strand.
TTCCCCGGCTCCTGTGTCAACCACGGCAGGAGGTGGAGAACCGACATGTCCAGGTGTGGCGTAGGTGGTGAAAGAAGGTGGTCGTGGTGGGTTGAAGGTGAAGGTCGATGCTGGCGGCAGGGTTCTAGGAGCTGGCTTCGGACGAGAGACGAGGCGTTGGTCGATCCGCAGGGCCAGTTGGATTAGCCCCTCCAGTGTAGCGGGGAGCTCTCGCTAGTTCATCTTTTATCCTAGAAGCCAACCCCTCGTAGTATGATGTCCGGAGCGCTGCATCTCCCCAGGTGGTCTGAACGGCGAGCGTGCGGAATTCAGCCGTATAGCGACTCACGGACAATGCTCCCTGCCGCAGATGATAAAGCTTTGAGTCGGTCTCCACCTCGCCCGCAGGGTGTTCAAAGGTGAATTTGAGTTGACGGGTGAATTCGTTGTATGAATGAGCGACGTCCGTGTCAGCGCGGATAACTGCCGTGGCCCACTCAGCTGCCTGCCCTGTTAGCAACGAAACGAGTAGTGCAATGCGTAGTCGGTCGGTGGAGTACCTGGTGGAATTAAACTCAAACACCAACTCAAGTGCTGTTAAAAACACACTGCATTTCCCGTCCGTGCCATTCCATTTTTCTGGTAGAGAAAGAAAAACATCAGAAGGGGGGGGAGGGGTGATGAGGCGGCGCCGCGGCCTCCGCGGCGTGCGATCGAGCAGTGACGCCATCAACAGCCGCGCGGAGATCCGCGTTCTCCCGCCGGACCTCGGTGACCTCGCGGCGGAGAGAAGCGAGATCCCCGGTTAGCTGATTGATTAGCGCGGCATGCTGATCCACAACGTCGCAAAGGCTCGCGTAATCCGCTGGGTTCACCGCGGAAGGCTCAGTCATTCTGTCACGGGTGAACTAACCTGAAGGACCAGAAGACGTAGCTTTAGCGGTTAGCCCAATGTAGCGTGGATGGTGAACCCAAGCGCGGAGAGAAGCGAGTAGGTAGGATATCCCCGCGATTTAGTTTAAGGACTCTCACAAAGGGTGAGCGAGGGAAAAACACAAATTTAACCCCCGTCCTATAAATGCACACACAAACAGCAGAAAGCAATAACCCAAAAGACTGGTGAGTACTCACGGTTTGGTAGATCGCAACACGAACCAACATGGGCCGAACTCAATGACTGAGCGCTCTGCTATGGTTTATTTACTCCTTTTATACTTCCTGATTTACGACCGCTCTACTTCCGGGTCCTAGTGCTGGTCGTGGATTGAGTGTGCATGACAGTTTTTTAGTATGCACTCCATGTTACGCTCTTAAAGCCATTTGATTTTGCTGCGGTGAGTTTGCATCAATTTATGGTTATTTATAAAGCAAAAAGACATTCAAAAAAAGACTAAGCCTTTCAATTGCTATCTTTTATTAGTCTGACATGCCTATAATCAGGAAGTGATGGTGCTATCAGTTAATTCAGACATTTCCTCTGACAAGGTATGGTACTGATAATCATACTTTTGATTTAAACATCCATACTGTGGATTTCCAGTGTGCAGACAATATATAAACAATGCATGCCTAAAACCATGCCTAATGTTTGTCACTTGCCACAGTCAAATCCAACAACTAGTCACCCAGGAACAACTACCAAATCCAGATGACATGATGGAAGTCACTCCAGCTGAGTCAGATAGCATGGAGATCACCCCAACCACAGGAATCTATGTATGTAGACACAATGTTTATGTATTGCTTAAATCGTTTATGCATTTACCTTTTCTGTTTTATATAGGTGTTTATAAGCAGAACTTCACTAATTACATTATTATTGGAATCCTTATCTTGCACACAGGACTCAGCGGTGATGAAAAACATTTTGCTGGCCTGTAAGTGGGTGGAGGAGAACCAACACCAATTTGCTGGGAAAATTGAACTGCCAAAGATCCTGAAGATGAAGGAGGAAGATGCATTGTTGGCTATCACAATGCGAGACTTGTTCCTAAACACAATGTTTTATGAAGGTGAAAGGGATGAAGAAGAAATTTGGGCTCCCTTTCTTTTTACTTTTCAGAGAGTTGAGGACATGGACATTTTCTTGCAGGAAGTACGAGACAAAATAGACATCCGTGTGTCTTGTTTACACAACCCTCACTTGTGAATGTACTAGTGGGGTAAATGTAAATATTGATTTTTGTGTTGTGTTTTTGAAATATATTTATTTATTTTAATATATTGTTATACCATTAAAATCTTGTGTGAAAAGAAGTGTTGTGTTCTTGAAATATATTTATAATTTTATGACTTCTTATTATGACATTTTATCTAAATTTAAGATTTATTTTGTGTTTAGATGCACATTTTCCTGTTTTAGGTTAACAGAAACAAATAAATCCAGCAAAAAACTTGTAGGACAGTGGAGTTTGTGACCATTAAATGAAGTTGCATGGCTGGTTTTAGGCTACTGGACTGGTCACTTATTTCCATTTAAAATAATAATAATAAAACGTAAAAAATAGCATAATGTGTAGCCTATCACATAAAGGTGGAGTCTGTTTAAAATTATAGTTAAAATTCTATTTAAATAAACTTCATTATTTATTACATTATTAATCAGATGCTTTAGAATAGTTGATGAATTAAAGAGGGGTGCACAGATAGTTAGCAAACGGTTTTATCCAAAGCGACTTAAAAAGTGAGGAAACTATTCATCCTTATAAGTAGTAAATAAGACAAGCTTACATAAATACAACGTTTAGAAAGTTATTAGAAACACACACATATATAGTGTGAGTAATGTTCGTATCAAGTATTTGCGTAAAACTACACTATTTGTGGGCAATAAAGCATTCTTAAAATATTTACGTAATGCCGTTAGTCACAAAAATGGTACTGGCCATGCTGAAAAGAATAAATCCTAATCTTGACAAATATTAGAGAAAGATAAGCATTTACTTCCGTTATGGTTGAACCTGCACTGACATTAACATCCACTTGGTAGCGCTTGATAGCGTCTCAAGCCCCGCCCACTAGATCTAGCGAGGGGGAGCTAGAGCTCCAGCGAGGGGGAGCTGGAGCTCCAGCTCCTCCCATTTGGCTCTGCAGCGAGCACCACTTGCACATTTTCGGGCTTCAGTAGACACACAATACTTCAGACTGAAACACGACTGCCCCCTACAGGTAATGAAGGGCATGTTCACAGCTTCCCGCACGCAGCCGCGCAAAGCCGCGGCAAGTCACGGGATCCCTTTTCTCGAAACGCGCGTTTTTAATGGCGACATCTGTATATATATATATATATATATATATATATATATATATATATATATATATATATATATATATAAATTCACAATCACATTCCAGCTCTTCTTCCCAGCTGTGGTCAAATAATGGATGAAATAATTATTCAATGCTGGACACAAACAGCAAAAAATATGAAAAGTGCCTAAGCACTTTATTGCTTTTCATTATGATTTTTGCTGTTTGTGTCAAAAAAAAAAAAAAAAAAAAAAAAAAAAAAAATATATATATATATATATATATATATATATATAGTTAATTCATGTCTATTTATGATCTAAAAAAATATATAAAAACATGTGATCTTTTTGAGTTATGCGTTGTTGTTTTTTATTATTCATAAGACAACCTTTCAGTTTTGTAAATATTCTAAGTCTTTCTTAAACGGTTTTGAGAATTAGACCATCCAGCTAAGATCAATATTATTAATATTAAGCATTTTATTTCTATTTATTCTATGCTTTGCTGGAGAAATACATTTTAGGCAGAGACGTCTCGGTCTTGTTAAATAGTTTTAAACCCCTGAATTGTGCCAATTCCCCCATCCGAAACCGGTTTGATAACTTCTTACCTATCAAAGGTGAGAAGAGGGACTGAGCTGTAACTGAGCGCGCTTTCACGTTGTATATACCTGTACTGTAAAGACACACACACACACACACACACACACACATATACAGGCACGTGCAGAGGGGGGAGGGTGGCGGGTGCTTGAGCACCCGCCCCTTTTCTCCAGGATGCCTCAAGCATGGGCGTAAATTTCATTTAACAGTAGGAGGGGACAATAAATATCAAATTTCTCATGAGCAATTTTTGAAGGGGACACATATAATACAGTCAAATTGTACTTATAAAGATATGTCCCCACAGTGAAAAACTTTGCTTCTATCATTATTATTGTAGTATGGAGACTGCGCCATTATGGTTATTTTCAAAGTTTTTCTCAGGTTCAATGACAAAGCAGATTTTTCTTCAAAACTATTTATTGCATTGTTTATGTTGTTTACAGTCAAGCCATCAACATACAATAAAATGTAAACATGAGATCTAAACTAAAAACTGTGCTCCCTGTGCTGGTGCTGGAAATATCATCTCTTTGTTCTGCTGTCTCCGGCTCCCTCCTGGTTCTGAATCTGCCCCTTCCTCTACTCTCACTGTCTCAGAACAGACTGACTCCTGAAGCAGAAAAAAATGCAGGAAAAGATGTTTTCCATACTCATAATAACTAACTTGTTTACATTACACTTGCTAAATTGAAAGATCATACTGTAAAATTGTGAGCCTATTACTTTCTACTAAACAGCCACAACTCAAAAAACATTAAAGAAATTGTTCACCCTCCAAAATTTTTTAAAAATCTGTCATTATCCCTTCAATAAAAGCACCACACTTACCCAACACTGTACATCTGATTGACCCTGGTTTACCTGTCCCTCAATAATTTCTGTCTCCTTTGCCTGTGATTGATATTGTGACATTAGTATTTTCATAAGCACCCATTCTTAAAGCCAAATTGCCTTAATATGTGAACTTGGACTTACTTGGCGTTTAAGTCACTGAAAAATTATCTTATGTCCATTTATCTAGGACACTGCAAGGCAAGTTTATTTATACTGTAGCACATTTCATACACAATGGTCATTCAAATTGCTTTACATAAAGAAAGTAAAACTATCAAAAAATAATCACAACAATAAAAACAAGGAATTAAAAAAAAAGGTTTAAAGTTGTATTTAAAATTAATTAAGACACTTAGAACAGAATGGATATTGATTATACAAAAATATACAATTCGGACTAGGCACAGTGCTCATTTAGTGAATGTACAGCTAAACAATATGCTAATTGTGGCCGTTAATGTTAAGTTAACATTATGCTAAGTCGTCACAAATAAAACACTGCATGGGAAACGGCGTTTGTCGTGTTAGTTGCAGTGCACTATGCAACAAGCCATTGTAAACAAGATAACGTTAACTAGATAAGTAATAATTTAATCACTAATATAGCAGATTCATGGAAAATTACATCGATAATCAGCATTTTTGCCGCAACTAATTCATGAATGAGTCTGCATCAACTATATTAAAGAGAAAAACAGCTTTATTTACAGTGAATAAAATACCCGACTTAAACTGGGAAAGCTGGCAGTGGGCCAAACCACTGTGAGGAAGCGGAGGGGGAACCCAACTGTTTCTAAATGAATTTTTTGCGGGTTTTTTTTTCTACTTACACAATTATCGGGGACAACCCGTGGATTGGGGGGGGAACATGTCCCCCTCGTCCCCCCCCCGGGATTTACGCCCCTGGCCTCAAGTGGCCTTTTTTCTGTGTATGTGCGTATGGAGCCCTGTCTTTGCCCCTCAACAATAAAATGTAACTATTAATCTCAATTTTGCTAAATAAAAGGATCTGGCTTGCATCAGTCACATGCCTGCCATTAACCAATGCTCGCCCTTGAGGGCAGAGCGCGCTCGTTACGAGCCGGGTACGAGCACGCAAAGTGCACGCGCATTTTCTGCAGGCTGGGTGGTGCGGAGCTGGAGGAGAAGCAGGCAAATTAACTGGAAGGTGCAGACTGTAGCAAAACAGTAAATAGGGTGTAGCACACACTATAGTCTATAACAACAAATGAATTGAAATAAATGAGCGTGCTGTTTGTGCAACAGCGCGACAAACATTACCTGTCCTTTTATGAACTGCACAAGTAGTGGTGGTCATTAACTGCTAGCTAACTGGGTAAGGGGGTTACAGGGGGGTCTGTAGCTCTGTGTCCAGAGCTCCGTTTTAGGGAACATGTTTAGTTTTAAAGTAAGTTACAGTTTTATTTCACTAAAAGCCATCTAATATGGATACCCACATAATTATGGATTATTATATTTATTTACATTTACATTTAGGCATTTGGCAGACGCTCTTATCCAGAGCGACTTACATTTTTATCTCATTATACATCTGAGCAGTTCAGGGTTAAGGGCCTTGCTCAAGGGCCCAACAGTGGCCACTTGGTGGTTGTGGGGTTTGAACCTGGGATCTTCCGAACCATAGTCCAATGCCTTAACCACTGAGCTACCCCTGGCCTTATATATATTTATAATATAAAAATATTATATTTATGATATAAAAAAACACTGTTTTTAAAGAAAATATATTAAGTAACAGATAATATTAGGTTTATATTTCAAATTAGATAAAATGCTGATTTTCCAGCAGTAAAATTATTGTATCTCTACAGTTTAAACATTTAATAAGCACTGCTTGTGCATGTTTGTGTGTTTTATGTGTATTATATTATTAGTAATAATTCTTCTATAATCAACAGCAACATTGTACACCATCAGGTAAAACATAGGCTACGTTTGCTTTGCATTGTCCCGACCTGATGACTTTTCAGCATGTTCTATCTTTTTTAACTTTGAGCACCCGCCCCTTTAAACGTCTCTGCACGGCCCTGCACACACACACATATAATTAATTCATGTCTATTTATGATGGAGACACCTTTTTACGTTTTAAATATGTAAAACCTCCGCTGCGTGTATTCATTCACAGGCTGCAGCGCACGCACAGAGAAATAGGAGACTGTGGTTTAGGAGTAGATTGGAGAGAAGAGAGCTGTTCAGTTACTATAAAAAAAATCTAAAAATTATATAAAAACATAATATGATCTTTTTGAGTTATGAGGTTTTTTTTATTATCCATAAGACAACCTTTCAGTTTTGCAAATATTCTAGTTATAGTGTGTTAAGTTTTCCTTTAGGTTAAACGGTTTTGAGAATTAGACCATCCAGCTAAGATCAATATTATGTCGTTGATTGATAAAATCTGGATTAAGGATATTTTATTTTGTTTTATTTATTTAATTTGTATTTTTCATCTTCCCCCCTGAGGGGTTGCCACCTTATTGTGGTCAGGGGGTTTGCGTACCTCAGTGCTTGGATGTTTACCGAGGGCTCAAGGGAGGTGTGTCTGTGTGTGTGTGTCTGTGTGTGTGCGCGCGTGCGCTGCAGCCTGTCCTTTTTTCAGCGGATTTTTCCGCTACCGCAGATCAGTTTATCAACTTGTAATATATAAATTTTAGGAATATATTAACATGTGCAGACATCATTATATGTTGAATGGAACTTGTACGCCTTTGAATGGTGTTAAAAATACTTGCAAAACAAGTATTGCAGCCATACATTGGAGGGAACTTCTGAGGTGGTCAGTGATTGATGGCATGGTCGGTCGGAGGGGGTTGTGATCACACCTATAGATCTTTTGTTCTAGGCTATCGGTCAAATATCTCTCCTCTTGGAAGCAAAAACATGCAAGGGATTTCAGCATCTCGACGCACATACTAAGCTGTTTATAAAGTAGACACTGTTTGTTTTTTCATTTTGTAATCTTTCCCATGTTTACCGTGTACTGTACAATGTATATTCATTTTTTAATGAATTACTGTAAATAAACTACACATTCCGTTGATTTACCAGAAATGACTTTTCTGTTTTTTGTGTGTGCTAAACTAAACTTCAGGGTCAAAGTAATAGCGATTTTATTTGAAGAGTATTATACAGTGGTGTGAAAAATTATTTGCCCCCCTCCTGATTTCTTATTCTTTTGCATGTTTGTCACACAAAATGTTTCTGATCATCAAACACATTTAACTATTAGTCAAAGATAACACAAGTAAACACAAAATGCAGTTTTTAAATGAGGGGTTTTATTATTTGGGGAGAAAAAAAATCCAAACCTACATGGCCCTGTGGGAAAAAGTAATTGCCCCCTGAACCTAATAACTGGTTGGGCCACCCTTAGCAGCAATAACTGCAATCAAGCGTTTGCGATAACTTGCAACGAGTCTTTTACAGCCCTCTGGAGGAATTTTGGCCCACTCATCTTTTCAGAATTGTTGTAATTCAGTTCCCTAGCAAGGCTACACTCGATGCTGCGTGAAAACGCTATGGGAACCAGTTTGTCGCGTTGCCGGTCGTTGAAGCATGCTGTGAAAACACGCCAAAGTTTTTGGCTATATATAACCTCCACAGGTGACGTCATCTGATTAGATGTAGGTGGAGGTTATAAAAACAGGTGAGCCGGCAACGACCTCAGATCATTTGTCTTCAGTGCCTAGTTGTGAAGCGTGCTTGTGATAAACCAGCAAAATAAGAAGGTGTTTAACTCACCGATTTGACGAGTTTAATCCCTCCGTGTGTGATAATCCATATCGGAGTGCGATCTCTACACTGCTCCGACTAGTGCTGCGCGCGCCGCGCATTCCGTGAGAAGCTGCGAGCCGCCGCGCGTTCCTGGCTTAAAACTCGTGCATCTGACAGAGCTGTGGCAGACGGAGGTAAGAAAACTCCTTTCTTCCACGTCGTCATCACGAGGATTTCTCTCTTTTTTACCGGAGATGAAAATAGCCTTAAGCACTAAAACAAGCAGTAGACGGCAGCTTCTGTCGGGTGGCTGGGGGGCGGAGCCTCAATGACGCTCTCTCCCCCCCCTCTCAGCTCTCTTCATATGAGTTAACCCTTTCATGGAGTAGGCTGTATTCATGCTGTGTTTTTCATGCCATCGACTTATTTGTTTATTTAAATATAGTCGATATGGAAACGCGGGATTGTATGATGACGCCCAGATAGCAGAGACGCTTCACAGGCTATCTCTCTCCTGGGACATCATCCTCCCTGGTAAGCTTATACTTCCTTTCTAGCTGTGTAGACTTTTATCTGCCCTAGAGGGAAAAGCTTTTCAGGCAGTGGGTCAGCTTGGTGCTCTACTGCACACAGGAGGTCAGACTGATTAAAAATAATAATAATAATATATATATATATATATATATATATATATATATATATATATATATATGTGTGTATATATGTATATATATATATATATATACATGTGTGTATAAAATAAAATAAATGGGGGTGGCCCCCCCAATAGGGAAGGCACCCAGAATTCCTTTTTAACGAATATGTGTTCTCCCTGGCACCCCCAGGAGGTCGGTGTTTGCTCCGCCACCACTGGTGTTCGGGCAACACCAGTCTCCAATAGGCTGTTAGTTCTTCGGTTTTTCCTGCCATGCTTCAGGATGCCGAACATCTAACATCCTCCCCCCCCCCCCCCCCTGTTTAACCAAGCTGCCGAAACTTTTGCCCTTTTATGAGAAACTGGCAGCGTGGAAGCTACTGCCAAGAATATCTCCTTGGGTACTAAGCACTGGAGAGAGGAACTACAGGATTCAGTTCTCACTTCACCTTCTGTGTTTTCAATGGCGTGGCCTCCACTTCCATGAAACCAGAAAGTGCGCATCTGCTGACAGGCTGCCGGGAAGGGGGCCATGGAACATGTTCCCCCACCAGACAGTGAGTCAGGCTACTACAGTCGGTATTCTTGGTTCCCAAGAGGAACGGGGGCTGCGTCCAATATTTCAGATTCTGCGGGCTCTCCCGCTACCTGAAAATCAATTAATACAGTTCAGTTCTTGACTGTAAAGGTGATTGCTCTCAACCCTACCAAGCGATTGTTTCTGACAATCGATTTAAGGACGCTTACTTTCATACAGAAACATTGCCACAACACAGGGAGATCCTGAGGTTCGCTTTCGGGGGGCGAAGCTTACCAGTATCGGGTCCTTCCATTGGTCTAGCTCACCCGCACACATACAAAATGCACGGATTTAGCCCTGGCTCTTACGGGAGTCCCAGGGCATCCGGTGGCTAGTGCTTCGACATCAGCATGTCGTCCTAGCTCATCTCTGTTCTCAGGACTGGGACCCAACGCCACGAAAGCGTGCTCTTTCCTGTGCAGAGGACAACACATTGGGTGCTATATGGGATTCGGTCGTAAGCGGGCACAGCTGTCTCCCGCTCGTATCGAACCCATTCTCAACACCCTCAAGGAAAACAAGCTAGACCAGAAAGTGACCATCACTTTCAGACATCCTAGCTCTCATGGCAGCTGTATCCACGGTGACACCTTTGGACCTTCTGCACATGAGAGCATTCTAAGTTGTGGCTAAGAACCAGGGGATATTACTAGGGCCAATCCCCAATATGGGTTACGCGCCAGGTGCTCCGTACCCTTTCTTCGTGGTTCAGACCCCGGTCTCTACTCTGGGTCCCACTCTAAGTTCATCTTGTCGTCGCTGAGGCTAACGACAGATGCTTCCCTCATAGGCTGGGGTGCGGTCTCTGATGACTGTCCAGCCCAAGGGAGCTGGAGAGGCTATCTTCTCGCATGGCACAGCAATTGCCTCGAAATGATGGCTCTATTTCTGTCCCTAAAGCACTTCCTCCAGCAGTTGAGAGGCTGCCATGTCCTAGTGCGGGGGACAACACTATGGCAGTCTCATATGTTATTGCCAGGGCGGACTGTGCTCGCGCCGCTAACAGCTAGCGCACCAGGTTCCTGTCCCTCAGAGCGATTTACATTCCAGCATGGATGCGGGAGCAGTAGTACTGTCCAGTCTATCTCTGACACACGGGGAATGGTAACCCCACTCCGAAGTAGTCAGAGAGAGATTTTCATGTAGCAAGGCGGACCTTTCGCCTTTTACTGCTCTTCAGATTTACGTCCACCGCATCAGCTAGTGGCGTAGGTCAGAGCAGCTTCTACATGTTTTGGATGAGAGATGCTATTGCCCTCTCCTATGAGGCGCGTGGGTTCACTTCGCCTCTGGGAATCAGGGCTCTTTCAACCCTGGGGATTGCCTCATCTATTGCATTAGCAAGAGGAATTCCCCTGCAGGAAGTATATGCTAAGCAGGTAAACCCAGTCCACTGCCGAATTGTTTCAGTGCTGGAGTTTCCCTCCTCGGGTCTGTGCCCTAGTACTCTCAGGACGTACGTGACTGCATCCTCTCTCAACTATCTTCAGAAAGCTCCATAAGCCCAACAGGCACCCTATTGCTCTTGAAGCCTTCTGTCCTCCGCGCTTACAGCTTCGGAGCAGGAGAGACTTCACTTGCTGTGTCCAGCTTGTGCTCTTCAGATCTACGTCCACCGCATCAGCTAGTGGCGTAGGTCAGAGCAGTTTCTACATGTTCTGGATGAGACATGCTATTGCCCTCTCCTATGAGGCGCGTGGCCTCACTTCGCCTCTAGGAATCAGGGCTCTTTCAGCCAAAGGGATTGCCTCATCTATTGCACTAGCAAGAGGTATTCCCCTGCAGCAAGTGTCTGCTAAGCAGGTAAACCCAGTCTACTGCCGAATTGTTTCAGTGCTGGAGTTTCCCTCCTCGCAACAGGCACCCTATTGCTCTTGAAGCCTTCTGTCCTCCGCGCTTACAGCTTCGGAGCAGGAGAGACCTCACTGGCTGTGTCCAGCTTGTGCTCTTCAGATCTACGTCCACCGCATCAGCTAGTGGCGTAGGTCAGAGCAGTTTCTACATGTTCTGGATGAGACATGCTATTGCCCTCTCCTATGAGGCGCGTGGCCTCACTTCGCCTCTAGGAATCAGGGCTCTTTCAGCCAAAGGGATTGCCTCATCTATTGCACTAGCAAGAGGTATTCCCCTGCAGCAAGTGTCTGCTAAGCAGGTAAACCCAGTCCACTGCCGAATTGTTTCAGTGCTGGAGTTTCCGTCCTCGGGTCTATGCCCTAGCAATTTCAGGACGTGCGTAACTGCATCCTCTCTCAACTATCTTCCAAAAGCTAACTATAAACCCAACAGGCACCCTATTGCTTTTGAAGCCTTCTGTCCTCCGCGCTTACAGCTTCGGAGCAGGAGAGACTTCACTTGCTGTGTCCAGCTTGTGCTCTTCAGATCTACGTCCACCGCATCAGCTAGTGGCGTAGGTCAGATGCTATTGCCCTCTCCTATGAGGCGCGTGGGCTCACTTCGCCTCTAGGAATCAGGGCTCATTCAACCAGGGGATCGCCTCAGCTATTGGATTAGCAAGAGGTATTCCCCTGCAACAAGTGTGTGCCAAGCAGGTAGACCCAGTCCACTGCCAAAATGTTTCAGTGCTGGAGCTTCTGCAGTAAAAGCTTGTCCTTGGGCTTGTGCCCTAGTACCCTCAGGATTTTCTTAGCTGCATTGTTTGAAGCCTTCTGTCCTCCGCCTTTTACAGCTTCGGAGCAGGAGAAACTTCACTTACTATCCAGTATGTGCTCTTCAGATTCACGTCCACCGCATCAGCTAGTGGCGTAAGTCAGAGCGCCACTATACTGGGTGAGAGATGCATATTGCCCTCTCCTATGAGGCGCGTGGGTTCACTTCGCCTCTGGGAAGCAGGGCTCACCCAACCAGGGTGATCATCCCAGTCTCACCAGCAGGAGGTATCCCCTGCAGTAATTGTGTGGCGCGAAGGGTTGGTTCCTCCCCGCACACATTTCTTACATTTATAAATCTGGATGTTCATGCTACTCCGGGCTCACTGCCCCTGAGTTAGCTGCCCAGGCATAGCTCTGAGACCTTCTTGGCTTTGTGCGCACACGCTACACAACCTTGGGGTCCAGACACCTGTAGTGCGGCGGCGTTGGTATTCTCGTTCCCATAGCGTTTTCACGCAGCATCGAGTGTAGCCTTGCTAGGGAACGTCTCGGGTTACATTTCTGTAACCCTGTTCCCTGAAAGGCGGGAACGAGATGCTGCGTCGCAATGCCGCACTACCACGTGACCGGACGGCTGTTCAGAGAAATTAATCTGAGGTCGTTGCCGGCTCACCTGTTTTTATAACCTCCACCTACATCTAATCAGATGACGTCACCTGTGGAGGTTATATATAGCCAAAAACTTTGGCGTGTTTTCACAGCATGCTTCAACGACCGGCAACGCGACAAACTGGTTCCCATAGCGTTTTCACGCAGCATCTCGTTCCCGCCTTTCAGGGAACAGGGTTACAGAAATGTAACCCGAGACGCTTTATTTGAGGGTTTTCTAGCATGAACCGCCTTTTTAAGGTCATGCCACAACATCTCAATAGGATTCAGGTCAGGACTTTGACTAGGCCACTCCAAAGTCTTCACTTTGTTTTTCTCCAGCCATTCAGAGGTGGATTTGCTGGTGTTTTGGGTCATTGTCCTGCTGCAGCACCCAAGATCGCTTCAGCTTGAGTTGACGAACAGATGGCCGGACATTCTCCTTCAGGATTTTTTGGTAGACAGTAGAACTCACTGGTTCCATCTATCACAGCAAGCCTTCCAGGTCCTGAAGCAGCAAAACAACCCCAGACCATCACACTACCACCACCATATTTTACTGTTGGTATGATGTTCTTTTTCTGAAATGCTGTGTTACTTTTATGCCAGATGTAACGGGACACGCACGTTCCAAAAAGTTAAACTTTTGTCTCGTCGGTCCACAAGGTATTTTCCCAAAAGTCTTGGCAATCATTGAGATGTTTTTTAGCAAAATTGAGACGAGCCTTAATGTTCTTTTTGCTTAAAAGTGGTTTGCGCCTTGGAAATCTGCCTTGCAGGCCATTTTTGCCCAGTCTCTTTCTTATGGTGGAGTCGTGAACACTGACCTTAATTGAGGCAAGTGAGGCCTGCAGTTCTTTAGATGTTGTCCTGCGGTCCTTTGTGGCCTCTCGGATGAGTTGTCTCTGCGCTCGTGGGGTAATTTTGGTCGGCCGGCCACTCCTGGGAAGGTTCACCACTGTTCCATGTTTTTGCCATTTGTGGATAATGGCTCTCACTGTGGTTCGCTGGAGTCCCAAAGCTTTAGAAATGGCTTTATAACCTTTACCAGACTGATAGATCTCAATTACTTTTGTAATTTCTTTGGATCTTGGCATGATGTCTAGCTTTTGAGGTGCTTTTGGTCTACTTCTCTGTGTCAGGTAGCTCCTATTTAAGTGATTTCTTGATTGAAACAGGTGTGGCAGTAATCAGGCCTGGGGGTGACTACAGAAATTGAACTCAGGTGTGATAAACCACAGTTAAGTTATTTTTTAACAAGGGGGGCAATCACTTTTTCACACAGGGCGATGTAGATTTGGAGTTTTTTTCTCCCTTAATAACGTAAACCTTCATTTAAAAACTGCATTTTGTGTTCAATTATGTTATCTTTGACTAATAGTTAACGGTTTTTGATGAGCAGAAACATTTAAGTGTGACAAACATGCAAAAGAATAAGAAATCAGGAAGGGGGCAAATCGTTTTTCACACCACTGTATATTTACAATGCTGATAAGTTCAAGCTTAGATTCATATATATAAACTGCTTCAAAGTCTTTCCACCCCGTGACCACTGAAATCCGACAGACGGAGGGCTCAAGGGAGGTGTGTCTCTGTCTGTGTGTATATGTGTGTGTGTGTGTGTGCGCATGCGCTGCAGCCTGTCCTTTTTTCAGCAGATTTTTCCGCTACCGCAGATCAGTTTATCAACGTAATATATACATTTTAGGAATATATTAACATGTGCAGACATTTATTTGAGGGTGTGCTGCCCTCTCTTGCCCCTGCGTAGAGCCTACACACACACATCTATCTATCTATCTATCTATCTATCTATCTATCTATCTATCTATCTATCTATTATATAAATACACATTTGAAATCTGCATCTACATTTTCTGTTACAAGTATAGAATTAGATTGAGCTGAAACTCATGATCAATGGTGTTAGGGTACTTATGTAGTGATAATTAGTTTCAGCCAAATCATTAAAACTAACAATGGACTATGGCACTCTCTTGAGAGGGGATATGAAGGTGTTATTCATTTATTTATTCTCTACAAGGGTGCGAACTACAGTACACAGACCAACCTGTAACTTTCTCTTACTACTATAAAAATTCTAAATATAAACAAACAAAATACAGCTTTTTTTCCCTCAGAGGTAAACGGAAAAGAGAAGTTGTTCAGCTGTTTACTGTCACTGCAGCTTCTTCAAAGTCTTCCCACTCCATGACCGCTGAAATCCGACACGACACCACGTTAGGCTACGTCTTGACTCATTTGTATACCGACGGTGATTGGATGTTTCCCGAGGGCTCAGGGGAGTGTGTGTGTGTGTGTGCGTGCACGCGCGTACTTCTTCTACTGTTATAAAAACTCTAAATATAAACAAACAAAATACAGCTTTTTTTTCAGAGGTAAACGGAAAAGTGAAGATGTTCAGTTTCACTATGCAGATGTTACACTCAGTGGAGTTACCGAAATCTTTGGTTTAGTTCTCATTGAGTTGCCACACATCATTTCCACATTTCACTCGCTTTTATTACTCTTATGTGAGCATAAACAGTGAAACATTCCACAGGTTTATAATACACCGCGGCCAAGTGAACCACGTTCCCGTCGAACGAAACGAGGCATAATCGTGGTGTTTGCTTCGGTTATGACATAGCATAATTTATTATCTGCTGTGGTAGATCTGAATATTTATTCAAACACAATAATAAAGCTTCATATCCTCAGGAGGGCTCATTACATTGTTTTAGCGATAGTTTCACGGAAGCGAGTTCAGAACTAATCTAAACAAAAAGAAACAAAAAAACATCCGAAGCTTCAGAAGCTTCAAATAGAATGAACGAACTAATGAATTTTCTTAAAACGTTAGAAAATTACTGTAAGTAGAGCTAAATCCCTAAATCTCCTTATACAATATCGCTGATTATCAATGCGGGAATGAATGGCGAATTGTCATATGGCGAGGGATAGGCTTCAGTGAAATTGATATAGTTGATATATATTTAATTGATATACTGTATATACAGACGTGTGTGTGTCATTTTAATTCAAATGAACATTTTAATGATTTCTGATACACTTATCAACTTATCCACATACACTTATCAACACAAACTCTCCGTGCACGGACACACAATCTCTAAAAAATCAATATTAATAACATACATATACAAATATACAAATGTACGTGTAATAAAAGTAGTCGTGATGTCAGTACACATTCATCAGTAGATGAATTATCTTCAAATATACAAAAAAAAGCGAAAAGACACTCGATTATTATGCATAGGTTATTTGTTTAATTCAAAAAGTTCATAAAAACACTTTAAAATGAGAGAAAAACTGTTAAAATCCTCGTTCGCCTTCTCAGCGTTAGGTAGCGAGTGACGTCATGATTTGAATCTGCGCGCCACCGGAGAAACATAGGGAAACTGACTTTCCCAGACCACCGGCTTTTAGATAAAGTCCTTCCATGCGCCATCTGGCGGATATTCAGTGAAGCACAACACATTAATTTTAAATTCCCGAATGTTGCCTCCGGCAAGTCGCGGCACGCCGCGCGCTAAATTGCGGCATCCCACGGGAAAACACGCGCAGTCTTAAAGGCGACATCTGTAGGACGCGGGTTAAATTTGTGTTTTTCGCTTGCTCCGTTGTTGTGAGAGTCCTTAGATTAAATCGCGTGGTTATCCTGCCTTCTCGCTTGCTTCCGCATTTGGGTTTACCATCCATGCTACAAGGGCTAACCGCTAAAGCTAAGTCTTCTGGTCTACTCCGGGTTAGTTCGCTGACACATAATTGTGAAGTGGAAGAAAAATCAAAATTTAACAAATAAAAATCAGAAAAGTGTGTTGTGCATTTGTATTCAGTCCTGGTAGTCTATATATTTATTCTATTTTTTAAATTTTATATTTGCTTTTATATGTGTGGCAAGTTTCACACATATAAGTTTAAATTTACTCTGAAATTCAAATTCATCATGGCTTCATGCAAATGTCTTATTTACATGTTTCCTTTACACTGACTTTGCACATGACATTATTCACTTATTTTCACGTTTACAAAGTACAGGTGCGTTTTGTATACACTGATTTATTTTTATCAATACAATACAATACAAAGCATGTCTTCTATTCCAGGGATTAAAAAATGGTAACAATGTGTATTTTAGAGTCTGGAGTAGCTCAGTGGTCCGCACACAACCTCTCGCGGGAGAGCCTTTCTCCAAAAACGCTGTTTTCACAGAACTGGGGTCTAAGAGAAATGCATATTAGTTTATTAATCCATGCCCACTGTTTATTAATCCACACACTCGATTTATTAATCCGCGGACACGGTTTGGTAAACCGTGCACTCTGTTAGTAATCCACGGGCTCGGTTTAGTATTCAGTACTGCACAGAGTTAAACAATTCTTTTTTAACAAATGACCCGTGGTGGGGCTCCGTATAAAAGAACTGGTATTAGACGAGGGAAGACGCAGGAGCAGGGGGATACTGTGTAGGACAACTTTCACGCACACACACACACACACACACACACACACACACACACACACACACACACACACGGAATCACTCCTGTAAACATATTTACTGTATCACCCACACTGCTACAACTTTTAAAAAAATCTTCTCAAGAGTTGTTGTTGCAGTACAGTTACTAAAGAACAGTCACCACACATTAACACAGAAATAAAATAAAAAAAGCTTTGTGTGCATAGCTCAGTTGTAATCATGTGATGCTTGGCAGACAAAGCGCATGTGTACTACCAAAATGGATTTAAAAGACATTCTGTTGTGGACTTGCTCTGGTGTTTTGGGTTATTGTCCTGTTGCATCACCAAACTTCTACAGAGTTTCAGCTACAGGCATTCTTACATTATCCTGTAGTTTTTTTTTATTTAATTTTTTTATACACTTGGGAATTCATCTTCCCCTCTATGACTGTAAGCTGTCCTGGCCCTGATGCAGCAAAGCAGGTCCAAATCATGATGTTTCCGCCAGCATACTTTACAGTTGGGATGATGTTTTCATCAATACATGCAGTGTACCCTTTTTATGTCAGACATATTCCTGCTTGTTCTTTCCAAATAGGTCAATCTTAGTTTCGTCAGTACACTAAACATTTTGCCAATATCACTGTGGAGTTTTAATAAACTGTGTGCTCACATGAACTTCATGCATCCAGCAATGTTCTTTTTTATTAAGCAGTGGCTTCTTTTGTGGTGTCCTGTCCTGGATCCCCTACTTGTTAAATGTTTTATGCACTTTAGACTCATGAACACAGATGTTAGTCAGTTCCAATGATCCCTTTAAATCTTTTTATGGTTGTTTTCAATATTTAAAAAAAATCATAAAAAGTCAAGAAAATCTGATTTTTTGTGTTATTATTTTAGGCATGTTATATTTGTTAATACTCCTCATTTAAATAAAGGTCAGATAACATTTTATGACAAATTAATGCAGAAAACACATTGCATGCAGGTTCACAAAATTTTGGCAATATTGTGACTTTTACATTTTAAAAAGAGAGAAAAACAAAGCGATCAGAAAAAACTGAAAAATGTCTAATGATCAACAGTAAAAAAAAAAACAACCACTGCAATGTCTAATATTATTATACAACATTACTTCATACTGCAGAAAATTAATATTTTTTTTATATTTGTTACAATTAAATATGTATTGCCAAGTTGTGTAATGACCCATCACACAACACACTAGGGCTACACGATATTAGGAAAATATGCGATATTGTTGTTGAATATTGCGCTAATGATATTTCTTGCAATATAACATTTCCCTACAGAAATCCATTTTTTATTATTATTGCCTATTTATTTTTTTTTACATTTATTTATTTATATGTAATGATCATACTAAAATAAATAGGTAATAGATATTCGTCTGATCTAATTAAATCTAATTCAGGCTAAAAAGAAACTATATGTCAAATATTTAGACTTCAAAACACTATGAATGACTTAAAACCTTCAGCAGATATTCTGATTTCTGGTTTGCTGTTACTATAGACCTGCCAACACAATATGAATTACTTTCAAACATTACTTTTTATTTACGTGTAACCATCAATAGTGTCATCAATAGTGTCTTAAAACAAGAGCATCTTTTAAACAAAATATTCTCTTTGGCTTGCCTGTTTTTTTAAAAATAAAAATAAATATTATTAAACAAAAATTTAATTTAAAAAATACTATTTGTCACACACACACTCGCTCCATGACCGGCACTAGGACCCGGAAGTAATGCGGTAAATTTGTGTTTTTCCCTTGCTCCCCTTCTGTGCGAGTCCTTAGACTAATTCGCGTGGTTATCCTGCCTACTCGCTTGCTTCCGTGTTTGGGTTTACCGTCCACGCTACAAAGGGCTAACGGCTAATCGCTAAGACTTCTGATCATCCCGGGTTAGTTCGTGACAGAATTAAGTATAAAGATATAAATAAATAATATATATATATATATATATATATATATATATATATATATATATATATATATATATATATATATATAAAAGATATAAGCGGGTATAAACATAGTAAGGGCCCATCTGATTGGTCAAATTTGGACACACAAATGCTTGGCACATAAATAATTTAGCGCAACTCTGCGATATGGTTATCGCGTATACTATTATAGCGATAACGATATTTTTTCGCTATATCGTGCAGCCCTACAACACACACACACACACACACACACACATATATACACACACACACAGTAATTTGTGGAAAATACATTGACAGCAAAACCTCAAAGTACCAAAACCAATACACAGACGAGGCGGGAGCTGAACGCAGACCCTTGAGTTGCAAGGCTCAGCGACAGTGCTAACTACAAAGCCACAGAGCCAGGAGTCAATGTCATGATGCTACTTGACTATAATTTTGTATGCAATACCATATACAGTGTAACCTCGGATTGCGAATGTTCTGCAAGACGAGCAAAGATTTTTAATAAGTCATTTTTTTAAGTCATGGTTTTCGAGTACCGAGTATCATGTATCACGCATGCACTGCTTGTTTTGACGCCGAGCGTCACGTGATCACAACTGAGCCAACGGTTTTTTCATGCGCTGCGGAATTGTGGGTAATCGTCTCCCCTGCTGGGTCTTAGTGCGCGTCTCTTACTGGTATAATTAACATCCGTGCATGCATGTACTGTTTACTATAACACTGTGACCACGTGTGTGCGCGCATAAGACATATTTAATTTTGTGTCTGTATGCGTGTGTGTAAAGCAAAAGCAAGTCTCATTAGAGAGATTAAAAATCCATTTTCTCTATATATATCAGCCTGTCTGTGTGCGTGC
The DNA here is from genome assembly GCA_030522415.1 of Channallabes apus. Lineage (NCBI taxonomy): Eukaryota > Metazoa > Chordata > Actinopteri > Siluriformes > Clariidae > Channallabes > Channallabes apus. The sequence continues at coordinate 22,691,372 of CM060109.1, forward strand.
ATGTCATTGGACACCGTGCCCAGGGTAACTGTAAGACGAGAAGGGAGAGAGGGGAGCGAGTCCTTACTGTACTTTAGCTTCTCACACTCACACACACACACACACACACACACACACACACACACAGCGCCTGCGCGCACAAACAGAAACACTTATCTGTCAGGATTTATTTTAACTTTTTTTTAAAGGTGAAGTGCAGGTTAATTTGTTAGATTTTTACTTTATATTTTGTGTTAATTATCTTTAAGTATTTTCTCCAGCCATTCAGAGGTGGATTTGCTGGTGTTTTGGGTCATTGTCCTGCTGCAGCACCCAAGATCGCTTCAGCTTGAGTTGACGAACAGATGGCCGGACATTCTCCTTCAGGATTTTTTGGTAGACAGTAGAACTCACTGGTTCCATCTATCACAGCAAGCCTTCCAGGTCCTGAAGCAGCAAAACAACCCCAGACCATCACACTACCACCACCATATTTTACTGTTGGTATGATGTTCTTTTTCTGAAATGCTGTGTTACTTTTATGCCAGATGTAACGGGACACGCACGTTCCAAAAAGTTAAACTTTTGTCTCGTCGGTCCACAAGGTATTTTCCCAAAAGTCTTGGCAATCATTGAGATGTTTTTTAGCAAAATTGAGACGAGCCTTAATGTTCTTTTTGCTTAAAAGTGGTTTGCGCCTTGGAAATCTGCCTTGCAGGCCATTTTTGCCCAGTCTCTTTCTTATGGTGGAGTCGTGAACACTGACCTTAATTGAGGCAAGTGAGGCCTGCAGTTCTTTAGATGTTGTCCTGCGGTCCTTTGTGGCCTCTCGGATGAGTTGTCTCTGCGCTCGTGGGGTAATTTTGGTCGGCCGGCCACTCCTGGGAAGGTTCACCACTGTTCCATGTTTTTGCCATTTGTGGATAATGGCTCTCACTGTGGTTCGCTGGAGTCCCAAAGCTTTAGAAATGGCTTTATAACCTTTACCAGACTGATAGATCTCAATTACTTTTGTAATTTCTTTGGATCTTGGCATGATGTCTAGCTTTTGAGGTGCTTTTGGTCTACTTCTCTGTGTCAGGTAGCTCCTATTTAAGTGATTTCTTGATTGAAACAGGTGTGGCAGTAATCAGGCCTGGGGGTGACTACAGAAATTGAACTCAGGTGTGATAAACCACAGTTAAGTTATTTTTTAACAAGGGGGGCAATCACTTTTTCACACAGGGCGATGTAGATTTGGAGTTTTTTTCTCCCTTAATAACGTAAACCTTCATTTAAAAACTGCATTTTGTGTTCAATTATGTTATCTTTGACTAATAGTTAACGGTTTTTGATGAGCAGAAACATTTAAGTGTGACAAACATGCAAAAGAATAAGAAATCAGGAAGGGGGCAAATCGTTTTTCACACCACTGTATATTTACAATGCTGATAAGTTCAAGCTTAGATTCATATATATAAACTGCTTCAAAGTCTTTCCACCCCGTGACCACTGAAATCCGACAGACGGAGGGCTCAAGGGAGGTGTGTCTCTGTCTGTGTGTATATGTGTGTGTGTGTGTGTGCGCATGCGCTGCAGCCTGTCCTTTTTTCAGCAGATTTTTCCGCTACCGCAGATCAGTTTATCAACGTAATATATACATTTTAGGAATATATTAACATGTGCAGACATTTATTTGAGGGTGTGCTGCCCTCTCTTGCCCCTGCGTAGAGCCTACACACACACATCTATCTATCTATCTATCTATCTATCTATCTATCTATCTATCTATCTATCTATCTATCTATCTATCTATCTATTATATAAATACACATTTGAAATCTGCATCTACATTTTCTGTTACAAGTATAGAATTAGATTGAGCTGAAACTCATGATCAATGGTGTTAGGGTACTTATGTAGTGATAATTAGTTTCAGCCAAATCATTAAAACTAACAATGGACTATGGCACTCTCTTGAGAGGGGATATGAAGGTGTTATTCATTTATTTATTCTCTACAAGGGTGCGAACTACAGTACACAGACCAACCTGTAACTTTCTCTTACTACTATAAAAATTCTAAATATAAACAAACAAAATACAGCTTTTTTTCCCTCAGAGGTAAACGGAAAAGAGAAGTTGTTCAGCTGTTTACTGTCACTGCAGCTTCTTCAAAGTCTTCCCACTCCATGACCGCTGAAATCCGACACGACACCACGTTAGGCTACGTCTTGACTCATTTGTATACCGACGGTGATTGGATGTTTCCCGAGGGCTCAGGGGAGTGTGTGTGTGTGTGTGCGTGCACGCGCGTACTTCTTCTACTGTTATAAAAACTCTAAATATAAACAAACAAAATACAGCTTTTTTTTCAGAGGTAAACGGAAAAGTGAAGATGTTCAGTTTCACTATGCAGATGTTACACTCAGTGGAGTTACCGAAATCTTTGGTTTAGTTCTCATTGAGTTGCCACACATCATTTCCACATTTCACTCGCTTTTATTACTCTTATGTGAGCATAAACAGTGAAACATTCCACAGGTTTATAATACACCGCGGCCAAGTGAACCACGTTCCCGTCGAACGAAACGAGGCATAATCGTGGTGTTTGCTTCGGTTATGACATAGTATAATTTATTATCTGCTGTGGTAGATCTGAATATTTATTCAAACACAATAATAAAGCTTCATATCCTCAGGAGGGCTCATTACATTGTTTTAGCGATAGTTTCACGGAAGCGAGTTCAGAACTAATCTAAACAAAAAGAAACAAAAAAACATCCGAAGCTTCAGAAGCTTCAAATAGAATGAACGAACTAATGAATTTTCTTAAAACGTTAGAAAATTACTGTAAGTAGAGCTAAATCCCTAAATCTCCTTATACAATATCGCTGATTATCAATGCGGGAATGAATGGCGAATTGTCATATGGCGAGGGATAGGCTTCAGTGAAATTGATATAGTTGATATATATTTAATTGATATACTGTATATACAGACGTGTGTGTGTCATTTTAATTCAAATGAACATTTTAATGATTTCTGATACACTTATCAACTTATCCACATACACTTATCAACACAAACTCTCCGTGCACGGACACACAATCTCTAAAAAATCAATATTAATAACATACATATACAAATATACAAATGTACGTGTAATAAAAGTAGTCGTGATGTCAGTACACATTCATCAGTAGATGAATTATCTTCAAATATACAAAAAAAAGCGAAAAGACACTCGATTATTATGCATAGGTTATTTGTTTAATTCAAAAAGTTCATAAAAACACTTTAAAATGAGAGAAAAACTGTTAAAATCCTCGTTCGCCTTCTCAGCGTTAGGTAGCGAGTGACGTCATGATTTGAATCTGCGCGCCACCGGAGAAACATAGGGAAACTGACTTTCCCAGACCACCGGCTTTTAGATAAAGTCCTTCCATGCGCCATCTGGCGGATATTCAGTGAAGCACAACACATTAATTTTAAATTCCCGAATGTTGCCTCCGGCAAGTCGCGGCACGCCGCGCGCTAAATTGCGGCATCCCACGGGAAAACACGCGCAGTCTTAAAGGCGACATCTGTAGGACGCGGGTTAAATTTGTGTTTTTCGCTTGCTCCGTTGTTGTGAGAGTCCTTAGATTAAATCGCGTGGTTATCCTGCCTTCTCGCTTGCTTCCGCATTTGGGTTTACCATCCATGCTACAAGGGCTAACCGCTAAAGCTAAGTCTTCTGGTCTACTCCGGGTTAGTTCGCTGACACATAATTGTGAAGTGGAAGAAAAATCAAAATTTAACAAATAAAAATCAGAAAAGTGTGTTGTGCATTTGTATTCAGTCCTGGTAGTCTATATATTTATTCTATTTTTTAAATTTTATATTTGCTTTTATATGTGTGGCAAGTTTCACACATATAAGTTTAAATTTACTCTGAAATTCAAATTCATCATGGCTTCATGCAAATGTCTTATTTACATGTTTCCTTTACACTGACTTTGCACATGACATTATTCACTTATTTTCACGTTTACAAAGTACAGGTGCGTTTTGTATACACTGATTTATTTTTATCAATACAATACAATACAAAGCATGTCTTCTATTCCAGGGATTAAAAAATGGTAACAATGTGTATTTTAGAGTCTGGAGTAGCTCAGTGGTCCGCACACAACCTCTCGCGGGAGAGCCTTTCTCCAAAAACGCTGTTTTCACAGAACTGGGGTCTAAGAGAAATGCATATTAGTTTATTAATCCATGCCCACTGTTTATTAATCCACACACTCGATTTATTAATCCGCGGACACGGTTTGGTAAACCGTGCACTCTGTTAGTAATCCACGGGCTCGGTTTAGTATTCAGTACTGCACAGAGTTAAACAATTCTTTTTTAACAAATGACCCGTGGTGGGGCTCCGTATAAAAGAACTGGTATTAGACGAGGGAAGACGCAGGAGCAGGGGGATACTGTGTAGGACAACTTTCACGCACACACACACACACACACACACACACACACACACACACACACACACACACACACACACACACGGAATCACTCCTGTAAACATATTTACTGTATCACCCACACTGCTACAACTTTTAAAAAAATCTTCTCAAGAGTTGTTGTTGCAGTACAGTTACTAAAGAACAGTCACCACACATTAACACAGAAATAAAATAAAAAAAGCTTTGTGTGCATAGCTCAGTTGTAATCATGTGATGCTTGGCAGACAAAGCGCATGTGTACTACCAAAATGGATTTAAAAGACATTCTGTTGTGGACTTGCTCTGGTGTTTTGGGTTATTGTCCTGTTGCATCACCAAACTTCTACAGAGTTTCAGCTACAGGCATTCTTACATTATCCTGTAGTTTTTTTTTATTTAATTTTTTTATACACTTGGGAATTCATCTTCCCCTCTATGACTGTAAGCTGTCCTGGCCCTGATGCAGCAAAGCAGGTCCAAATCATGATGTTTCCGCCAGCATACTTTACAGTTGGGATGATGTTTTCATCAATACATGCAGTGTACCCTTTTTATGTCAGACATATTCCTGCTTGTTCTTTCCAAATAGGTCAATCTTAGTTTCGTCAGTACACTAAACATTTTGCCAATATCACTGTGGAGTTTTAATAAACTGTGTGCTCACATGAACTTCATGCATCCAGCAATGTTCTTTTTTATTAAGCAGTGGCTTCTTTTGTGGTGTCCTGTCCTGGATCCCCTACTTGTTAAATGTTTTATGCACTTTAGACTCATGAACACAGATGTTAGTCAGTTCCAATGATCCCTTTAAATCTTTTTATGGTTGTTTTCAATATTTAAAAAAAATCATAAAAAGTCAAGAAAATCTGATTTTTTGTGTTATTATTTTAGGCATGTTATATTTGTTAATACTCCTCATTTAAATAAAGGTCAGATAACATTTTATGACAAATTAATGCAGAAAACACATTGCATGCAGGTTCACAAAATTTTGGCAATATTGTGACTTTTACATTTTAAAAAGAGAGAAAAACAAAGCGATCAGAAAAAACTGAAAAATGTCTAATGATCAACAGTAAAAAAAAAAACAACCACTGCAATGTCTAATATTATTATACAACATTACTTCATACTGCAGAAAATTAATATTTTTTTTTATATTTGTTACAATTAAATATGTATTGCCAAGTTGTGTAATGACCCATCACACAACACACTAGGGCTACACGATATTAGGAAAATATGCGATATTGTTGTTGAATATTGCGCTAATGATATTTCTTGCAATATAACATTTCCCTACAGAAATCCATTTTTTATTATTATTGCCTATTTATTTTTTTTTACATTTATTTATTTATATGTAATGATCATACTAAAATAAATAGGTAATAGATATTCGTCTGATCTAATTAAATCTAATTCAGGCTAAAAAGAAACTATATGTCAAATATTTAGACTTCAAAACACTATGAATGACTTAAAACCTTCAGCAGATATTCTGATTTCTGGTTTGCTGTTACTATAGACCTGCCAACACAATATGAATTACTTTCAAACATTACTTTTTATTTACGTGTAACCATCAATAGTGTCATCAATAGTGTCTTAAAACAAGAGCATCTTTTAAACAAAATATTCTCTTTGGCTTGCCTGTTTTTTTAAAAATAAAAATAAATATTATTAAACAAAAATTTAATTTAAAAAATACTATTTGTCACACACACACTCGCTCCACGACCGGCACTAGGACCCGGAAGTAATGCGGTAAATTTGTGTTTTTCCCTTGCTCCCCTTCTGTGCGAGTCCTTAGACTAATTCGCGTGGTTATCCTGCCTACTCGCTTGCTTCCGTGTTTGGGTTTACCGTCCACGCTACAAAGGGCTAACGGCTAATCGCTAAGACTTCTGATCATCCCGGGTTAGTTCGTGACAGAATTAAGTATAAAGATATAAATAAATAATATATATATATATATATATATATATATATATATATATAAAAGATATAAGCGGGTATAAACATAGTAAGGGCCCATCTGATTGGTCAAATTTGGACACACAAATGCTTGGCACATAAATAATTTAGCGCAACTCTGCGATATGGTTATCGCGTATACTATTATAGCGATAACGATATTTTTTCGCTATATCGTGCAGCCCTACAACACACACACACACACACACACACACATATATACACACACACACAGTAATTTGTGGAAAATACATTGACAGCAAAACCTCAAAGTACCAAAACCAATACACAGACGAGGCGGGAGCTGAACGCAGACCCTTGAGTTGCAAGGCTCAGCGACAGTGCTAACTACAAAGCCACAGAGCCAGGAGTCAATGTCATGATGCTACTTGACTATAATTTTGTATGCAATACCATATACAGTGTAACCTCGGATTGCGAATGTTCTGCAAGACGAGCAAAGATTTTTAATAAGTCATTTTTTTAAGTCATGGTTTTCGAGTACCGAGTATCATGTATCACGCATGCACTGCTTGTTTTGACGCCGAGCGTCACGTGATCACAACTGAGCCAACGGTTTTTTCATGCGCTGCGGAATTGTGGGTAATCGTCTCCCCTGCTGGGTCTTAGTGCGCGTCTCTTACTGGTATAATTAACATCCGTGCATGCATGTACTGTTTACTATAACACTGTGACCACGTGTGTGCGCGCATAAGACATATTTAATTTTGTGTCTGTATGCGTGTGTGTAAAGCAAAAGCAAGTCTCATTAGAGAGATTAAAAATCCATTTTCTCTATATATATCAGCCTGTCTGTGTGCGTGCATGTCATTGGACACCGTGCCCAGGGTAACTGTAAGACGAGAAGGGAGAGAGGGGAGCGAGTCCTTACTGTACTTTAGCTTCTCACACTCACACACACACACACACACACACACACACACACACACACACAGCGCCTGCGCGCACAAACAGAAACACTTATCTGTCAGGATTTATTTTAACTTTTTTTTAAAGGTGAAGTGCAGGTTAATTTGTTAGATTTTTACTTTATATTTTGTGTTAATTATCTTTAAGTATTAATTTTTTTGGGCTGTGGAATGAATAATTTCCAATATTTCTTATGGGAAAATTTGATTTGTTTTACGAGTGTTTTGGAATACGAGCCTGCTTCCAGAACTAATTATGCTCGTGATCTAAGGTTCCACTGTATAGTTTTGTACAGTTTATGTAAATGACATACAATACATCCACATCCTGCATGCACAAACATAAAATGATCTTATTTATTTATGATATAAAAGTGGGAATGGTTGCATAAACCTTAAATTTTTTACCCTTACACCCTGACAACAACAAAAAAATAATAAAAATAAGATTGTCCTCTTTTTTATTTTTTAAAATAAATTTAGCCCCTCTTTTTTTCCAAAATTCTTTTCCCAGATTTTCTCCCCTAATTTAATCGTGTCCAATTCCTCCTAGTCACTAGGGGGCTCCCACATTAAGCTTCTACCGCTACTCAGCCGGGAGGGCCACCCTAGGCCAGATTGTCCTCTTTTGATCATCACTGTTTTTATGAAGAGGCTGCCTCTTTCTCTTCTATAACCTGAGTAAGAATCTCATCGATGACTTCACAATCGTAATTCACCTGCTGCAGGTCCAGTGCAGGAATGAAGGTGACCAGGAGACGGCCCACTTTTTGTCTGAGTTCTCTTAATCTGAGGCTACAAAGAAGAGAAATCTTGCTGGAGTTATTGTGTTACGTCTCGGTACTATGGCATCTATCTAATCTACGGTTTTATCTTTTTTTAAAACAAAAACTATCATTATACAAATAAATAATACAGATTTTACTCTAATACAACTATCTTGTATATTTCGAGAATCTCTAAAGATCTTACCTGCATAATTGTGTGTTTTTGTTTTCTTGTCCATTCTCTGGTCTGTCCTGTGTCTCATGCTCCTGTGAGTCTCTTCCTGTATTCGAGGCTTCTGCTGAAGTTACTGTACTTTCCTCATGGGAGGAGGGAAAATCTGTCTGGATCTCTTGATCTGCCATAATTACCTTCACCTTTTCAATATCTTTTTTTACCTCCTCTAAATCGTTCTGCAGGCTCTCATAGCTGGTCAGCAAAGTGTGTTTCTCATTTTCTAGCCTGTCCACCTGTGTGTGTGTGTGTGTGTGTGTGTGTGTGTGTGTAATGGAAGCATTAGATAAGAATTGCAGTAAGTCATAAATGTATATCATATCACTGGTAATGCTTTTTTATTTTAATGCTAACTTAATTAGATCATTTATATTACATTTTAATCTGTATAACAATAACATTTTAATTTTTTTTCTTGATCTCCTACCTTATTTTGGAGCTGCTTTATCTTCTCCATGGCCTGCAGATACTGAACTTCATAGTTTTGCTGGTCCTCAGTGCTGATGTTTGTGAATTCATTGCTGTGTTCCTTCTTCACTGTGCTCTTGTTAATCCCATCATCTCCATCCTCCATTTGTGCTGTTTCAATTTCCTTACATTGTGCTGCTTTACCATCACTATCATTCAGAAAACTATCTGGTGTGGTACCGAGACATTTTCCTCTAGCTTTCTTTTTAGGAGGGCTGTCTTGATTTGGTGCCAGGGCTGTCTTCCTCCTGAAATACCAGAAAAATGTAATTATTTAAGGTATCTTAATGCCATGTTATACTAAAGGTGAATAAGACAGAGTAAGTGCCAGAGTACCTAGTGGGAGTAGAAGAGTGAGCAGTGCCCTGAATGTCAGCAGAAGTGTTATCAAGAGATCTGCAGCCTAAAGGGTTAAAACACAGCTTACCACAATATTGTAAAAAATAAATGCAGAGGGATGAGTACAGTACATACTGTAGATAAAATATGTCTTCACCAGTTTCTGTGTCAGAAGAGGAAATGAGGTCAGAACTGGATGATGTTTGCCAGGATCTTATAGGGCTCTGCTGATAGAGAAAAAAACCTCTCTGCATGCTGCGGACACTTGGCATCTTTAATGTCCTTCTCTGTTTACTTTGGGCATTACGGTAAGCCAACCTGTCCCCTGACCTGTAGACAGTGTCCCTTGCCCTGAACAAAGCCCACATAATCCTGTCAAGTCAAGGTTTTTGGTTTGGGAACACCTTTATGGTCTTGGTGGTTAACAAAGTGTCAGTACAAAAGGCTATGTAGGCCAAAATGGATTAACTGTATTTTCCCAAGGCTATACAGTGTGCAAATGACTCCCAGTATGTATTTTTAAGACAGTGAACAGGGAAGTAGACTGTTAACTTCTAGTGGTTAACTTTCCTGATTGCTCTTATAGCTCTGCCCTGTGTCCCCAGAACTATGCTCTGTTTTCTGATAGCTCAAAAAAAATTTTTTGATGTACTGTATATACTGTATTTTATCTAATTAACCAGTCATATGGTAGTACTGCAATGAAATGTAATATTACTTAAATGGACAATTAAAGATTATTAAAAAAAAACTGTGGCAGTGATGGCATCAGATTCCCATCAGATTGCTGACAGGAGCAGCATGTGTGGTCTTTTGCTGCTGTACTGTAGGAGATCCTCCTTAGAATGTTGTGCACTTTGAGGTGCTTTTCTGCTCAACACAGTTGTAAAGAGGGATCATTTGATTCACTACAGACATCTGATAATTTTCCTCTGATCTCTTTTATCAACATGGTGTTTTAACCATTCCGTGTAATTTCTATCAGCACTATCTGAAATACGTACAAATACCAACAACCATGCTAATGCTTAACATCTCAGACATTCGATTTTTTCGATTCTCATTTTAAAGGGGAAATTTACTGAAGCTCTTGACCTCTATCTGCATAATATTTTTTATTTATTTATTTATTTATTTATTATTATTATTATTATTATTATTGTTGTTATTTACATTATCCTGCTGCCGCACAAATAGCTTATTAGATAACTGTATAAACTGTAAAATGATCCATTACTCACTCCTGTTTGTAGGTTTTCTGGTATCCCCGTTGTTCATCATCTGAATTCTCAGGTTCTTCTTCAGCTTCACAACTCCTGAAAATAATAGATACTCCTGTTATTTAACACACACACACACACACGCACACGCACACACACACACACACACACACACACACACACACACACAGAGATAGAGAGAGAGGGTCGCACCTGTATTGGGGGTCAGAATTCATTTTGCAGAACCACTTTTTAGGGAGCCGCTCAATATCAACACAGTCTGGAAGTTTTCGCCACTTCAAGCACTGTTCACACTGAACCCAGTTTTGGTCTGGCTGTTTCCTGTCCACATACAGTAAAGACATGCAAATGTGACTTGGTTTTTAGGTCAAAAAGAGGCTAGTTAAATATAGCTTTATTTTAAATAGAGTTTTTTTATATTTGTAATCATTCCTTGAGTAGTTGTTTTTATTCTATTAGCTATATGCATAAACTTTATTGGATCCTGCATTTAACATTTGTAGACCTTTATCAACACAAAACTGATCCCCCCCCCCCCCCAACATCACCATCTACAGTATAATCAAGTTACATGATTTGCCAAAGACAGTGATGTGATGTTGGCAAAACATTCATGTTTAGGGTCTAATTTTAACTAATAACTTAGTTATGTTTGATAAAGTACTAATAAGCAATTTAAACAACAGAAGCAAGGACGAGGATGAAGTGGTTACTGCAGATCAGCTCAACCTATTGTATTATACAGAGGGTGTGATACTGTATGCAAGCACATACTGATTCTGTCAAATGGATTTCTGCAAACCTGATGTGAGATAAGGGATGTGTCCATAGGCTTTACAACTTTTTAAGAGTCATATTTCACAGTATTGTGATGACAGCTTAACTAACTGGCTTCTTTCATCAACGTAAAAACAAACAACAAAAAGCTTGCTCCTGTCACAATTTTTTTCGTGTGTGTGTGCGTGTGCGTGTGTGTGTGTGTGTGATTTTAAACTTACACAACATCCTCCAGAACATCAGGGCAGTCCTTAAATCTGTGATGTACTTCTTTCCAATAATCCTCAAGCTTGCTACCTACACTTAGCAAGGTTCTCCTACACAGACACAAAATAGCATCTTTAAGATTATTGTATACCTACATACAGTACTGTATGTACATGAATGGCGCTTATGGGAACCATACTCATAATACGCATACTGTACACCTATCAGCCATAACATTAAAAATACCTGCCTAATACTGTGTAGGTCCGCTGTGCCACCAATATCTAATTAGATCATTTTAAATTCTGAAGGGTAGAAGGTAGGGCCTTCAGTAAGCTTGTTTATATACTGTAGCACATCCCACTGGTGTCAGGGGAATTTGGGAGCAAAGTCAACACTTTGAACATTTATCATGTTTCCAAACCATATCTTCACATATCTTTTTGCAGTGTTGTAGTGTGCATCATTTTGTGAATGAATAGTGTCACCATGAAGGGGTGTATTTGGTCTGATTCTTTGATTCCTTCGTGACACATGCTTTGACAAGGCCATGCCTTGATGCAGCAAACCAGCTGAGCTCACAGTAACCAACTGCTGCCAAGAACAACTTCCTACGTCTGATGTACTGTATAGCCTTGTTTTTTGTTTTTTTTAAAATTTACTAAAGATTATAATTAACTCTTTTCAAATTCTCTGGAGTGTCACGGCACGTCAGGTCACGCCCACATCTCAAGCTAGGTCATGATCACCTGCTCACTCCTGCTCAATGATCCACCCTGCTTCTTGCTTTTCACCACCTCATTCATCGTTCCAAACACACCTGTTCTCAATCCCAGATCGACACAACTCTCTATTTAACACAGCGTCAGACATCAACTGAGATTGTGTGCTATCCATGCCCAGTATTCTAGCATTTTATTCTGCTTTGACTTCCGGATCTCGACTTTCACTTCATGAATTTCCTGCCTTCTCGGATTCCGAGTACATGCAAACTCCATGCACACGGAGGCGTGAATAAAATCTGGCCAGTAATCGGACTCGGACCCTAGAGGTGCAAGGCGACATTGCTAACCACTAAGCCACCACGCTGACTGGTAAACACTACAAAATAAAATTATAAAAAGAAGGACTGGCTAATTGATGTGTTTATTGATTGTTTGACTCTCAGAAGATCTTGATGAAAATGGATCTGAATTTTGTGTTCCCTTGTTAATATCATATTTTTAAAACTGGAAAAAAAAACTTTGTGAAACTGAAATAAATTTCTTCATATTTTCCATGCAAACCAGACGTCATCTAGAAATATTACCTCAAACACACCTATATTCATCTGTACTGTCAAAGTCCTGCTTGTTGTGAGTTGGTGTAAGGTAGTTGCATTCGATCACTCCGATAACTCCCACTCCTGTGCTGTTGGCCTGTTGACACAACATTATGAACACTAAATGAATTTTTAAAAAATTCATATTTTGAAAAAAAAAATTTGGGATGGTTTTCCCATCCCATTCTGTGCCTGTATTACTGATTATTACTATGGAGCGATATTGCGGACAATATTCAAATGTTTCCCATATGTGTACGCACAAAGGGTGCCATAATTCAAATGCAATTGCAAACTTTGCATTACCGTTTGCTGTTTCGCCTTTGCGAGCGCACACTGACTGCCAAATTTCAAATGAAAAAGAAAAGTCCATTTGCATTTGCATTTCCTGTGTCATATTTAAACAGCAAAATCAATCACCACGTTTGCTTTTTCACTTTCTCTGCGCCGCGCGTCAAGCCGGCCAAAATTCAAACGCAATCGCTGATCCATTTGCAATTGCATTTCCAACACGTTACACAGAAACCTGTCAATCAGCGTCAGGGGCGGGTCTATACTGTGGGGCGGGATTGTATGGGGAGTGACGTCACTCGCAGTCGCCGACCAAGAGGAGGATATTTGAGCAATGGAGGTGAACCAAGATTATCTCATTTGTTTATCAAAGAAATACAGATGTCGCCATAAAAAACGTGCGTTTCGAGAAACGGGATCCCGTGACTTGCCGCGGCTTTGCGCGGCAGCGTGCGGGAAGCTGTGAACATGCCCTTCATTACCTGTAGGGGGCAGTCGTGTTTCAGTCTGAAGTATTGTGTGTCTACTGAAGCCGAAAATGTGTGCAAATTAAACTGCGCATGCGTGTTTGGAGACGCTGTGCCCGCGCTGTGTATCAGTCGGTTGTGGATCATCATGGAGGTTACAACATGGCGTGGCTGCAGCTGGAGTTTGTCGTGTTCGAGGTAAGTTTAGCTTTCTTTTTTGGATGTGATTCTCGCTTTCATGACTCCCAATTAATGTTCATCTTAATCTCAGGACGTACAATTAGCAATATTTCAGTTTTTAATAGTGTGGAGATTCACAAAACACCGTTTTCGTGTAAAAACCTGAACCTACGGAGCCCCCATGGGTCCTGTGGTAAATAAATAAATAAATAAAATAATAACGAACCGAGTGCAGATTAATAAACCGAGATGTGTATTTCTTACCCCCCACACCTCGTGAAAACGGCGTGTTCAGACAAAGCCTCGCCAGTTAGATGCCATTTCTGAACAAACTGAGTCGTGTGTGTTAAAGCATTAAATGGTAAAAGAGCACTAGCAATAAACGTTTTTTTTCTGAAGCCGAACTTTATTAATGAGTTACGAGTAAAGAACCTGTACATATGTTCATACAGTATTGACAGCAGCTCTAATTTGTCTAAATCGCATTGCAGACAATAAAAATAAGTCGAGTCATCCTGTTACCCTGCATGCTTAATCTTTGCACACATGATTCTTGCTTCTCACTTTTTCCTTAATCCCTCACTGTTCTATCTTGTATTTTTCTAACGGTGTCAGAAACTTTGTGTTAGTAGCACTGCTTGACATGCTTGATGCCTTCCACTTTTGTAATTTGCTTTGGATAAAGGCAAACTTACAAAAGATGAAGAAATGCCTAAATGTAGCTGTACGAATAAAAGATTATGTAATGATACAATGTAAATATTTTCACAGAAACAAAGCGTAAAGATGAGACATGAATCTGAAGAGGATCTCTTTGATGATTGCCTGGTAAAGCATTGTTTTCTTATTAATTATACAATTTATTAATACCTTGAATATAGTGTTTGTTGTATTGGACAGAAGCATATAAATGCAAATGAATATATAAATATGAGTAATTATTGAACAAATTTTCATGTTTGGACTAACCCTTTAAATACAAACTCAGCATTCATCATAGGATTTCCTGACACTGTAAAGGTGCAGAGTAATCTATGGAGTGTAGCCATCTCATGCCATGTTTTACAATGTTTTAGTGATGCAAGATTATTGCTAAAGCAATTTAACCCAAGTTTAACAATCTGAAGTATATGAAGTGATTGTCATTTTTTATTATCAATTATTTTAATTTTTTCCTCTGTGAAATGAAGTCAGCACAGGTTGAAGCAATTCAGATTTTTTTGTTTTTTTTTGCTTCTCAAAATAATTTATTTATTTTCTTGTACATTTTATGCAGGGGGACAGACGAAGTGATGCCAGTATGCACCTTCTTAAAATCCTTGTCGTCTGTGCTGTTGAAGGGGAATAACCGGTTGGTGTATCCATAATCCTTGAAGGAGAGGAAATTTTGCAAGAATGTGGCAATAGCTCCGAGCACTGCGCTACACATTTGAGCTATTTTCAGAAAGTTCTTCTAGAACTTGATGGGATTAAGCTATCACCAAAAGTGCAAGCTTTAAAGATGAAGTTATCTTAAAACATTTGATTTGGCTTGACTACAAGTCTTTACATGTTGTGTTTACATGTTCAGCTTAATGTTTTAATGCGTTATGGTTTCAATGGCATACTTTTAAGTGCACTAGTCCAGAGTGCTGATTTGAATGTTGCAACTTCACTGCTTCCGAGGGCTATTAAGTTTTAACGTTTATTCTACAGTTTGTTTAATGTATTTTCTGCTGTATTTTATTTCTAAATGAATGCTGTATTTTATTCATTATTATTTTACACAATTTTGTTTAAAACAAGTATTTCAGGCCCTGGTGCCGTGCAGTTTTTTCTATGGATGCAAAATTTAGCTGAATGCACTTTTATTAAAAAGACAACTTGGATCTAGACTGTGAACATCACAAATATTTGGTAATGTTGGTGAATAAACTGTTTAATTATATTTTAGTTGTGTGATTTATGAAAGATATAGATGAAATAATTACTGAAGTTTCTTTCCAAATCATAAATTAGCAATGTTTACATTATTATAGGGAGTAATATAAATTGATAAAACCAAGTTAAGGGAAAATCTCACAAAACAAAATGATAGTAATTTCATAAAATTAAGGTTCCTGCTGATACAATAATGAGTTAACTTTACTTGATTATTTTAAATAAATCTAATTTGTGCATTAAATATAATTATGTAACTTTTACTTGATTTCTTTTATTGTTCATTTAATTAAGTAAATTTTACCTGACAATTACAGGTGAGTTTTACTTAGGCTGAATCACAATTCTATTTTCTTCCCCTTGTCCCTTGAAACGAAGTGGAAAGGGGAAGGGTATAAATATTTCCCCTAAGAAATGGGACAGCACTGTTATACGTCATCATACGTTGTCGCTGGTTCCTAATGTTACGTCAGAGGACATGCGCCGATGTTTATCACACATTCCAATAAGAGAGATTACTCACTCCCAAAGGTTTTTTGCGCCGTATTTCGATTTTTAAAAAAAGTTGCTCATTTTCACCACGAACACGGATGCGTCTTCGGGTGTCCTCAGCCGTCCATATACAGAATATAAATTACAAAATTGTGGTCACGTTGCAATAAGTAAGAATAGTGTAAGCACCGTTCATTTACATGTACACACATGGCCGTAAGCAAAACAAACAATGCGTTATCAAATGCTCGGCAAACTGCCGTGCTACTGAACTTTCATATTCGTTTGTAGCATGCAGTAAAGTGTGTGTGACATAAAAATATATATTTGTAATATTGTGCAATATGTGCTATCCGCTAGCAAACTTTAGCGATTTTTTTTGCAAACGTTTCTTTACAGAACATCACCATAAACACAAACACAAGACTAAAGGTAATATACATATAATGAAAACTTGTCATAAAAATCTTTATTAATGGCAAAAATGACAACATTTATGGGTCTGCTTGCTCGAGTGAGCAGCCATGTTGAAAACTTCGCTTAGCCCTTCGTTTGAAGTGAGGTCCTGAAAAATCTTCGTTTGGAGGGCTATCTGGCCCTTCCCCCTCCCCCTACACCTCCAACCAAAAGAGAAATGAGACACCACTACCCCTGCACGTGAACGTGCCAAATGGAAGGGTAGGGGGAAGGGGTAGAATTCAGCCTTAATATTGGAGCAATAAAATTTACTTAAAATCTGTGTCCAAATTGTTATGAGGATTTTATCAAGTAAATCTTACAAGTTCTTTTTTTCAGTGCATGGGTGAACACGATGTTTTAAGAATTTAATTTTATATATATATTTATTTATTGTGTGTGTGTGTGTGTGTGTGTGTGTGTGTGTGTGTGTGTGTGTGTGTGTGACCGGTGCAACTCAAACGTCCTATTCCATTGTCACTCATACTGCCGTAGTTTTTAGAGCCCTAAAAAAGCATTCGCTAGTAAGTAAGTAAATAGAAGACAAATGAATAAATAGTTTGAAATTATATATATACAGGGGCGTAGATTTAGGGTGGACGGAGGGGATGTGTCCCCACCAATATCCTCCGACCATTGAAATGTCCCCACCAATAATTTAATCCACTTTTTTTTTTAATCGTTCTGTCAACATTAACCTAGACACGCAGAAAGGGATAAATCACGTTCTCTCCTTGAGTCCTCCCGCCCCCAAAACAAATATGAACATTTTGATTGGCTGTGCCTTTCCCTGCCTTCATGTGATAGACTATGGCTGCGTTCAGACACAAGCAGCGCCAAATGTAGTGGACTCACATTCATTACAGCAGACCAGAATATAGTCTGTGAATACGGACTTAAAACTAACAGCAGATTAAACAGCTAAATGTAAAAGTATAAATATGATCCCTGTCAGTCTCCTAATCTAGTGACTGTTTGTCAGAAATCAGTATTGTGAAAGAAATTGATAAGCTAATAGACTAATATTGCCATATGGCTAGAATTTTGTTGACACCAATAGAAAATCCTCTTCAGAAAAATAGTTTTTAAAATGCATTAACTTACTTGGCGAACATTAATGATTTGATTCGAGGTTTGCACACTAAGACTCAGAAAAAGTGAAATAAAATGATTGCTGTTTAAATGCCATGTGTTTATCCTGTTTTGTCAGGTAACAGAACCTAAACACCTGTGCTGTATATCAGACAGCGATGGAGAGAGTGTAGATTACACACAGGTGCTCTCTATTTAGTCATCAGCACTCATCAGGCAATGTCTATGGGCAACTGACTGCACTCAGACCCAAGGGGGCTGAATAATTACACACACCCCACTTTTCAGTTATTTATTTGTAAAAAAAAAATGTTTTAAATCATGTATGATTTTCGTTCAACTTCTCGCGTGTACACTACTTTGTATTGGTCTTTCACGTGGAATTCCAATAAAATTGATTCATGTTTGTGGCTGTAATGTGACAAAATGTGGAAAAGTTCACGGGGGGGCGAATACTTTTGCAAGCCACTGTAGTTGTCCTGAGATTTAACATTGTTACCAATAATAGGCTGAGGCATTCTCTGTCCATGCTCATAAGGAATCCCTCAATGTTTTTCAATTAGGGGACAGAAGCAGATCAGCCATGTTGTAGTTCAGGTGAAGAGGCGAGGTCACAGGAGGTCAATCTGAATGTTGATTATATATATACCATATAATATGTGTGCGTGTATTATACATGTTGATTATACTAATATTTAGCATTATGAGGAGTGATAGGCTGAGGATGTAAGTGATTCATTAGTGTTTTTGGCAAAAGTTTTGAACTGACATTTCACTTTTTTGTCACGCTATTTCATCAGGTGGCAATGCTGTCCGGTCCTAGTGCAGTCAGAGGGGAAGAGTTCGGGTCAAAGCCATTGTTCACCCCCAAAAAAACTTTACTCACTATTTACTCCTTAAGTGGTTCCAAACTTTAATGATTTTCTTTATTTTGTTGAATACAAAATAAGATATTGGGGAAAAAAGCTGAAAACATTGACTTCCGTAGCAGGAAAAACAAATACTATGTAAATCAATGATTACAGGTTTTCAGCATTATACAAAATATCATCTTTAGTGTTTATCAGAAGAAAAAAAGAACAGCCTGGACAATATTGATGTCAAACAAATATGCCAGCAGTTTATTTCTGTTAACGAGAGGCGAAGGCATGTTTTTGTCTCCTTCATATAGGAGCAATAGGCATTGAGCTGTTGTGTGGTACTGTACCTACAGTAGTAGTTCATGTTTAGATGTAATCTACTTTTATATATATATATACAGATGATTGAGATGTTTCATTTGCACTAGGGCTCAATAAAGAATAGTTTTTATTTTATTAAAGACTATCTTTTTGTCAGTTATGAAACATTCCTTTAACTTTACACTATTCCTTAATTTAACTTAATGAATTGCATTTCGAGTGGATTAATATCAATCGAAGCATTGCTAGTATTAATGTAAAGTGATTTCGCACCATATTAAGAAAAACATGTATTCAGTGGACATAGTTGGGGTGGGAGGTTGGTGGGTGGAAAAGGGGATTGGGGGATGGGGTATTAGTTGGAGTCATAGGTAGCAAACCTACGCCCTTGTGTGTGTGTGTGTATATATATATATATATGGAAATATAATTAATATTTTATTTTCGTGTTTAATTACAAAAAAAAAAAAAATTTAATGGTCAGTGATTGTTGCAGACATTTACACTATTAAGTTCTCCTTCAACGTGTCATAGCCGATAACTGCCCCTTTGATGTGCTGGGTACGGCGGGGCGTCAACTGCTGATCAGTGTGTGTAAAGTACGCTACTTTACACTGATCAGCCGTCGACGCACCGCCATAACCAGCACATCAAAGCAGCACACTCATAAACTCTCCGTGTGCACACACATAAACTCTCCGTACACAAACACACACACACACGATTTATAGATAAAATGCAGACATAAAAACGCCACCCCCCCCCCAGGAAAACAACAAACACAAATATATAGACTACAGTACTCGCTCCGTGCGCGCTCCGGTGTGAGCCGATTTATTCAAGTCATAATTAGAGAATAGAGAGATTAATAACAGAGGAAGACCAAAGAGGAGATTTATGGATGCAGTGAGAGAGGACATGAAGTTAGTTGGTGTGAGAGAAGAGGATGCAGAGGATAGGGTTAGATGGAGGCAGATGATTCGCTGTGGCGACCCCTGAAAGGGAACAGCCGAAAGACAAAGAAGAAGAAGAAGAGATTAATAACAGATAAAGCATAATAAGATGTCTATACAGTAAATAAAAATAAAAGTATCAAATCCAACTATTAAAGTCTGATTTTATTGCTATCATTAACCATTTATGTTATATATTTATTTATTTTATATTATTTTATTTTACATTATGTTTTATATATTATAAACTATTATATATATAATTATATATTATATACTATTATTTTAATCTTAAATAAAGTTGGCCTAATACAATATTGTTTCCAATGCTGAAGCAAACATAATTTTGTTTTAGTTTATTCGCTGAATACAACGCGACCCACATCACCTCTTGGTGAAGACCCACAGAAACCGTTACTGTAATCTCCCTTCTCACCTACTGTATCCTTGGTGTGAAGTTATCAAACCGGTTTCGCTGATGGGGTAATTCTGCTTCAAGCACTTTCCGATGCTGTTGCGAGGAAATTCCACCCCACAGCCCACAACAACAAGCAAATAAGAGACATAATTAACGAACTTCTTAGAAAGAAAAGATTGAGTTTTCCTCTTTTCTAAAAAAAAAAAAAAAAAAATTAATGAATACTCTTACTTTTGTAAAGATTTTGAGTGACCATTTGCCATATACAGTACTGCCTGCTTTATTATAAATTTAATAAAACTTTATTGCAACTAAATTGTGTGTGTGTGCCTTATTGAATATTTAATAATGCTTCCGGAACATTGTTGTCCATACGTTTTACAGTATGTACAGTATATTGAAAACAGTGAAGCATAAAACACAAACCGAAAGGACAAATTAAGGAATGTACGAAACATTAACACCTTTACCGTGTTCAAATAAATACTGTAGAGTTACTGCATTATGTTTCAAGACATCCTTAATTAAAAAAAAAATTCCCTAATTATGTCCACAAATACTTTGACAACATACACTTATCAACTTATCCACATAAACTTATCCACACAAACTCTCCATGCACACACACACAATCTCTAAAAAATTTATATTAATAACATACATATACAAATAAACAAAAATATAAACGTCTATATTGAAGTTTATGGTGAACGCAGAGTCGGCTAAGCAGACGTGATGACGCGCGCGCCCTCACCTCTGTTACGACTGCTTACAGTATTTGGCCAAAAGAATTATAATAATTGAACGATATGCCTGGTCCTGGAAAGAGACATCAACAGTCCGGCGCTGAGAAACGAAAGAACCGAAAGAAAAAAAAGGCCTAAGATGAAGCCTGTGCATCAATTCCAGAAATAAATGAGTTGGCTATATTACTTAATGTAAATATTCTACTAAATCTAACCTGAAATTATAAACTTGATATAAACCACTTTTGAATGGTTGAGCAAATTACCTTTTTTTAAGTTGCATCAAAAAGATTTAAGGCATTCATAATTTAAATATAAAAGCATAAAAAACTTAATTACATATTGATTTACACTCAAAACACATTTCTTTATATAAACATTTATTGTGGAATGAACATATTTTCATCCAAAATGTTAACAATAAGATTTTTTATTTTTTTTTAAATGTATAAACACCAACAGTCATTCAACACTGTTAACTGAATTTGAAATTGAGAGGAAAAAAAAAGATGTCTGCATTTATCCACAAATTTAATTTTGCAATGGGTACATTTTGTCCTTGTCAAACCTGCTGAAGAAGAACCAAACTAAATACTCTGCGACTAAAATAAATTACTCCATAAATGTATGTGTGCCCTGCGATGGATTGGCACCCTGTCCAGGGTGTACCCCACCTAGTGCCCGAAGTCTCCTGGGATAGGCTCCAGGTCCCCCGCGACCCTGAACACAGGATTAAGCGGTATAGAAAATGAATGAATGAATAAAATTACAAATAGTAACACTCAACTTTGCAACATACATTTATTAATTGGACTGAAAAGAAAATTAGAAAATGTTCCTGAAACAAAATCAGCAGAGGTAAAACATGGAACATTCATGTGCGACTGATGGAAACTCAATAAGTCACAATCCCGATTTCCTGTGGAGGCTGAAGACAGTCCTCTTCCTACCTGAGGACAAACAGGGCCATTGTGCACCTCACAAGTTCTGCCTGAGCTTCATCTTCCTGAACAACCTAATAAAAGAAAGGACATTTGTTAGACAATTGCTCTATTTGGCAAAACAGTGTCTGATGTATGCATGTAAAATCACTTAATGCTCCCTATGAGTGAAAAAAACACCTAGGATTATGGTGCAGCATGATAAATGTAATTAGCTCAATAAATAGGCCAAAATAACTGACATACATATACACACATTATGTATTAATGATAAAGTTTATTATTTTAAGTATTAATTTCAGGAGGTAATCACCTCCAGGCTCTAGGGACATAAAAACAAACATAGTATTGTTGGTTATGTTAGGCTTGTAAAGCGTGAAAAAATGAACATGGCAGAAATTGAAACCTGTATTCAGACAGCATACACTAACCTGTGAACAAGTTAAACTAAAGTTTTATTCTGCTAGTTATGTTTTAATTTAGTGCATCACAGCCAACTTGATGTGGATGCCTTGCTCAGGTCCTGTGGCTTCCATTCACAAGATTACATTTGACACCAAGCTAATTTCTGCTTTTGAGCGCGTACATACCAGATCAAGAACTTGAAGATGAAGATTATATCTCTGGTCTTCTCTCTGACGGGTTCCTCCCTAGTTTCTGATGATCTCAATTAGTTTGTAGTGTTGCTTGTCCAAGGAAACCAGTAATCTTGCTTGAAGTGGAGCAGATATAATTCTCAGAAACTCATTACTGATCTTAAAAAAAAAAAAAAAAAAGGTAAAAACAAAGATTGGACTGGCTCAAGTTCTTATGTTAGCAAATCTTAATTACAGTGTGTATAAAGTATAGAAAGCAGTACACTACAAACAGCATTCACTCCAAATTAGCTTGTTCTATGTTTACGTCACTTTCCTATTAATTTTTACATCGTTAACCAACGGTACTTAAATATAATTATTTTCTTCGGCGCCGCTGACTTACTGTAGAAACTCCGGTGTTTTTGAAAATCACCACGTTAGTTAGCTAATGCTAATGCAGGTAATATAGGTGGTTTTAGCTACAGTAGCAAACACGGACACAAAATGCAATCTACAAAGTAGTTGTTCCTAACATAAATCATGAATTTGCTCATATAAGAGATACATTTAACATAGAAATGACACGAGTTTGCTTTCTTACCTGGTTTAAAGGAGTTTTCTTTGAGAATCTCCGCCCGCAGCAGAAGGTGACTCAGTCCGTGATAATGCTGCGTCATGAGGTCATGTGACACGGTTTGAAGCAGAAATGTCCTTTTGAATGGATTAGATTTAAGTTTAATCAGGGGCTTTAACTAACAGTAACTGAAATACAGGTTCTGATATCCTTCCTTGTTTCAACGTCATGCTCCGGTTTGAGGCGGAAATAAAATTATACCGGCAAAACTATGGTCTAAAGACTGTGCATGCGCAAATCACACTCAACCTAATAAGAGTACCTTGATCAAAATGAAATATTTCACTGCTGTAAACAGAATTATACTAAAGTAAAAAAAAAAAAAAAAAGATTCACCCATAAGCATAAATTAGACACTTTAGTTAAAAAGAGCAAATTATTTTTTTTACTAATGGAATAAGGGAAAAAAAACACATTAAACTAGGTTTACTAATAGCTAGGTTTACTTTTTTCAGAGGATCCCTCAATAATTTCTGTCTCCTTTGCCTGTGTTTGATAATGTGAAGCACATATACACTCATTCATCATGAAAGATCCATTATAAAACAAAATAAAATTCATGTTCGCTTCAGCACTGTTCATCTGCGTCCTTACATTCATTGTTGTACTTGGTCCGGCTTTTAGATAAAGTCCTTCCATGCGCCATCTGGCGGATATTCAGTGAAGCGCAACACATTTATTTAAAATTCCAGAATGTTGCCTCCGGCAAGTCGCGGCATGCCGCGCGCTAAATTGCGGCATCCCGCGGGAAAACACGCGCAGCCTTTAAGGCGACATCTGTAAGCACACAAAAATGACAAATCGCATATTTTCTTTCTCTGGATTGGACAGAGACGTTTTTACAAGTAAAAAAATTTTTAGATCTTCTCCTGTTACAGCCTAACAGGAGAAGCCTAACAGCCGGGAGCTAAATCTTTCAGAAACGCTGTGTACCAGCGCTTTATACCGATGGAGTCACTAAGGGACCGTCGAAAAAGTGCATGACCAAGACCCAAGCGTTTATTTACAGAAGAATACACAAGATTACAGAGAAATACCTTCAAATATATTACACTGTTAGGCTACAGTATGGATTATTTGTTTATTTTTTTTATTTGTTTAATTGATTTATAATTATTTTAATATACATTTTCAAATAAATGATTACACAGACAATTCTTGTGGCACTAAAACAGATAATTTGTTAAATGAGAGTTGGGGTGTTTTTTATTATTAAAATAATAATAATAATTGTAAAGATATGTATGAAAATGAATGCACTTTGGTACAGTCTATTATGAGTAGCAAAAAATGACAATTAAATCAACAAAATTCAATAACTTTTTTTCCTATAGAAATTTCAAATGTAAAACCAACGGTACTATAATACACTCTATCCTTGATCATAACTACAACCCTTCCCTTATTCAGTTTGATATTAATTCAGTTGTTAATTTTTTAATAAATGTTTTGCACAAAAAAAAAGAAAAGAAAAATGAAATCAAACTTAATGAGAAAAATGTTGTAGTTATTAGCAGTGATAGAGTGGATTTGTCATGCGCACTCAGCCGCGACCGGCATTAGGACCCGGAAATAAGACGGTCGCAAACCTGAAAGCATAAAAGGAAACAAGATGGCGCCGCACATCGCTCTGTCATTGAGTTTTGCCCATGTCATTTCGGAATCGTTCCAGTGTATGTGAGTACTCACTTTCTTGGCTTTGCTTCCAGACTGAGTGTGTGTTTATAGAACGAGGGTTAGATTGTGTCTTTCCTTTGCTCATTTATTGTGAGAGTTCTTATATCAAATTGCGTGATTATCCTGCCCGTTCGTGTTCCATCCGCGTTTGGATTTACCATTCATGCTACAGGGCTAACTGCTAAAGCTCCATCCTTCTGGTCGTCATTAGGTTAGTTCTGACAGAATGACAGAGCCGAGAGCAGTGAACCCAGCGGATCACGTGCGCCTGTGCGATGTGGTTGACCAGCACGCTGTGCTTATCAATAAGCTAAGCGGGGAGCTCGATACTTTGCGCCGTAGTGTCCAAGACGTCGCGGCCTTGCGCCACGAGGTGGAGGAGCTTAAGCGGGAGAACGCGAGCCATCGGGCGGCTGTTGATGGCATGGCTAGCGGTCCGCCCGCCGCTGCGGCCGCGGCCCCGCCCCAACCCCCCACCCCTTCTGATGTTTTCCTAGCACTTCCAGATAAATGGGATGGCACGGATGGGAGGTGCAGTGTGTTTTTAACATCGCTGGAACTGGTGTTTGAGTTTAATGCCACCGAATACTCCACCGACCGGCTACGCATTGCACTTCTTGTCTTGTTGCTATCAGGGCAGGCAGCAGAGTGGGCCACGGCAGTCCTGCGCGCTCACACCGACACCGCTCACTCGTACAACAAGTTCACCCGTCAGCTCAAGCTAACTTTTGAGCATCCTGCGGGCGAGGTGGAGACCGACACAAAGCTCTACCATCTGCGGCAGGGAGGATTGTCCGTGAGCCGGTATACTTCCGATTTCCAGACCTCATGGGGAGACGCAGCCCTCCGGACGTCCTACTTCGAGGGACTGGCGACCCGCATCAAAGACGAGCTAGCGGGACAAGAGCTCCCAGCCACACTGGAGGGGCTGATCCAACTGGCCCTCCGCATTGACCAGCGCCTTCTCTCCCGTCCAAAGCCAGCACCTCGAACCCTGTCGCCTGCTCCCACCTATGCTCACACCATGTCCAGACCACCACTCACCGTCACCCCCGCCTTCACCGGACGTGTCGGATCTCCACCCCCTGCTGTGGTTGACACCGGAGCCGGGGAACCCATGCAACTAGGGCGCGCCTCCCTGACCGTGGCGGAACGCGAGAGGCGTTACCGCGAGGGACTGTGCGCCTACTGCGGTTCAGCAGTGCACCACCGAGCCACCTGTCCCTTCCGTCCGGGAAACGCCCAACCCCGGTAAAGGACAGGAGAGACTCACCGGGCACCATTCATCTCTCCGCCACCACCGAAACCACCACCTCCAGACTCACGGTTCAGGTAACCCTCCACCTTGGCCACAAACGGGTTCGAAGTACCGCGTTCATCGATTCCGGTGCCGTGGGTAACTTCATTGACTCCACATATGCCAAAGGGTTGGGGGTAAAGATTGAGGCGTTATCCCAGCCGACGAAAATCACCTCTGTCGACGGGCGGCCCCTCTCATCCAGCCCCATCACCCAGCAGACCCAACCCATCACTCTCATCCTCGGTCAGCACCAAGAATCACTTCAGAGCTCCAGGGAGTCCGAGGCCCCCGACGTCGACATCCACGCCATCCCACCACCATATCGGGACCTGGCGGAGGTGTTCTGTAAACGCCGGGCCAACCACCTGCCACCTCACCGTCCATATAACCTGGCCATTGAACTCCAGCCAGGTTCCAACCCCTGGAGAGATTGCTGAAGAGATTGCTCGCCCACCAGCTGTACTGTAAGCTGGAAAAGCTGGAGAGATTGCTGAAGAGATTGCTCGCCCACCAGCTGTACTGTTAGCTGGAAAAGTGTGCTTTTCACGAGCACTCCACCACGTTCCTGGGTTTTGTCATCTCGCCCTAGGGTGTGGCCATGGACCTGCAGAAGCTGGAGGTTGTACGTCACTGGCCCCTACCCAGGACACTAAAGCAGCTCCAACGCTTTCTCGGGTTTGCGAACTTTTATCGTCGCTTTATCTGGGGCTACAGTACAGTTGCAGCACCACTCACTGCACTGACCAGGCTCTCAACCCATTCCTTCCAACTCAACCCAACCGCCATCTCAGCCTTCCACAAACTCTGCCACCTATTCACCACCGCACCCATTCTCCTCCATCTGGATGCCAGCCAACCATTCGTTGTGGAGGTGGACGCGTCGGAGGTGGGCGCCGGCGCTGTTCTCTCTCAACGAGGTCCAGACCAGAAGCTACACCCGTGTGGCTTCTACTCCAAAAACTTTAACCCCACTCAGCAGTGATACGGAGTAGGGGACCGTGAACTGTTGGACATAAAGTGGGCTTTGGCGGAATGGCATCACTGGCTCCAGGGTTCCAGTGAGCCATTCATCGTCTGGATGGATCACCAGAACCTACTCACCATCCACAACCTCAAGCAACTGAACCCACGACAGGCACGGTGGGCCCTGTTCTTCGAACAGTACGATTTCCATCTTTCGTACCGCCCGGGGTCAAAGAAGACCAAGGCCGATGCCCTCTCCCGTCAGTATGAGCGAGAGGCGCCCCGGGCGGAGCCCGTGCCTTTCCTTCCACCCACCCGGATCATCGCACCCCTGCACTGGGACATGGAAACGAGGGTCCGCCAGGCACTGACCAGCGAACCCGCTCCGGCAGGCGTGCCGCCCGGACGGCTCTATGTTCCCACTGAACTCAGGCCCGAAGTTCTCCAATGGGGCCATTCTTCGCCCGTCGCGGGACACCAGGGGACCCGAAGAACCCTCACCTTCATGGGACAGGCCTTCTGGTGGCCTTCGATGAGGAGGGAGGTCACCGAGTTCGTCCGGGAGTGCCCAGTGTGCGCCAGGGCAAAAGACTCCAACCGACCAACACCAGGGGAGCTTCAACCACTCCCAGTCCCCCGTAGGCCCTGGTTGCACATTGCCCTCGACTTCATCACGGGCCTGCCGGCCTCGGAAGAAAAAAACGTCATCCTCACCATCGTGGACCGCTTCTCCAAGGCAGTGCACCTGGTGGCCCTCGCCGGACTCCCGTCAGCTAAAGAGACAGCCGAGCTGATATTGGAGCATGTAGTCCGATTGCATGGGTTCCCAAAGGACATCATCTCGGACAGAGGTCCCCAGTTCACCGCCCGGTTCTGGAAGGCCTTCTGCCGTCTGATCAATTCGTCCTGCAGTCTGTCTTCTGGTTACCACCCCCAGACGAATGGTCAGACGGAGCGAACCAACCAACAGCTGGAGCGTTACCTGAGGTGTTTTGTGTCAGATCGTCAATGCTCTTGGGCCCGCTGCCTCAAATGGGCTGAGTGGTCTCACAACCTCCACGTGTCCTCAGCCACCAACCTGAGCCCATTTGAGGTATGCCATGGTTTCCAACCTCCAATGTTCACCCATCAAGAACCGGAGGTTGACGTACCATCGGCCCAACAGTTGGTTCGCCGGTGCCGGCGGCTATGGCACCAAGCCAACCTTGCCATACGACGCAACAACACCCAGTATCTGGTCGACTGGGAAGGCTACGGCCCCGAGGAGCGGTCCTGGGTTCCAGCTCGCTTCATCCTCGACTCCGGGCTCATTAGGGACTACCGTCACCAGGTATCCTCCACCACTGGACCGTCCGGAGTCGGTCCTGGACAGGGGGGAACTGTCATGCGCACTCAGCCGCGACCGACATTAGGACCCGGAAGTAAGACGGTTGCAAACCTGAAAGCATAAAAGGAAACAAGATCGTTCTGTCATTGAGTTTTGCCCATGTCATTTCGGAATCGTTCCAGTGTATGTGAGTACTCACTTTCTTGGCTTTGCTTCCAGACTGATTGTGTGTTTATAGAACGAGGGTTAGATTGTGTCTTTCCTTTGCTCATTTATTGTGAGAGTTCTTATATCAAATCGCGTGATTATCCTGCCCGTTCATGTTCCATCCGCGTTTGGGTTTACCATTCACGCTACAGGGCTAACTGCTAAAGCTCCATCCTTCTGGTCATCATTAGGTTAGTTCTGACAGGATTATAGTACAACTGGTTTTACATGTGTAATCCACATAACGAAAAAGCTGCCACGGATTGCCCCCCCAACATAACCTCTATCACATATTATATTACAACATAAATTAATAGGTTTATGATTTACAAATTGCACCAAACGAATTTGATTATAAAATAAGCTACAGTGGTTTGCAAAAGTATTCGGCCCCCTTGAACTTTTCAACATTTTGTCACATTACAGCCACAAACATGAATCAATTTTTATTGGAATTCCACGTGAAAGACCAATACAGTGGTGTACACGTGAGAAGTGGAACGAAAACCATACATGATTCCAAACATTTTTTACAAATAAATAACTGAAAAGTGGGGTGTGCGTAATTATTCAGCCCCCTGAGTCAATACTTTGTAGAACCACCTTTTGCTGCAATTACAGCTGCCAGTCTTTTAGGGTATGTCTCTACCAGCTTTGCACATCTAGAGACTGAAATCCTTGCCCATTCTTCTTTGCAAAACAGCTCCAGCTCAGTCAGATTCGATGGACAAAAAGTTCCATTTTGGTCTCATCTGATCAGAGCACCTTCTTCCACATGTTTGCTGTGTCCCCCACATGGCTTGTGGCAAACTGCAAATGGGACTTCTTATGGTTTTCTGTTAACAATGGCTTTCTTCTTGCCACTCTTCCATAAAGGCCAACTTTGTGCAGTGCACGACTAATAGTTGTCCTATGGACAGATTCCCCCACCTGAGCTGTAGATCTCTGCAGCTCGTCCAGAGTCACCATGGGCCTCTTGACTGCATTTCTGATCAGCGCTCTCCTTGTTCGGCCTGTGAATTTAGATGAACGGCCTTGTCTTGGTAGGTTTACAGTTGTGCCATACTCCTTCCATTTCTGAATGATCGCTTGAACAGTGCTCCGTGGGATGTTCGACGCTTTGGAAATCTTTTTGTAGCCTAAGCCTGCTTTAAATTTCTCAATAATTTTATTCCTGACCTGTCTGGTGTGTTCTTTGGACTTCATGGTGTTGTTGCTCCCAATATTCTCTTAGACAACCTCTGAGGCGGTCACAGAGCAGCTGTATTTGTACTGACATTCGATTACACACAGGTGCACTCTATTTAGTCATTAGCACTCATCAGGCAATGTCTATGGGCAACTGGCTGCACTCAGACCAATGGGGGCTGAATAATTACGCACACCCCACTTTTCAGTTATTTATTTGTAAAAAATGTTTGGAATCATGTATGATTTTCGTTCCACTTCTCACGTGTACACCACTTTGTATTGGTGTTTCGCGTGGAATTCCAATAAAATTGATTCATGTTTGTGGCTGTAATGTGAAAAATTGTGGAAAAGTTCAAGGGGGCCGAATACTTTTGCAAGCCACTGTATATAAAAAAACACATGTAGTATAGGGAAAAAATATATTAATTATATATTTTTTTAATATACATGTATATTTTTATATTTCTTATATTTGTTTAGTGTAAACATTTTTGTATTACATGACAAACCCCTGCAAAATAAATGTGCCACAAAATAAACATTACGTGAGAATATACATTACGTGTATTAAGTGTCTTAATTTCCATGTATTAATATGTCACATGCTTATGGTTAATTATAATAGTAATAATATATTTGATAATACTCATATAATATATTTGATAATAATAATATGAATTTTTGATTGTGATGTCCTAATATATTTGACAGAGATTTTGTGGGGGTGCAATCAGTGGCAGGGGGGCATTTTAGCGCATAACACCAACTTTACCACGGTTCACCTCCATTGCTCAAATATCCCCCTCTTGGTCGGCGACTGCGAGTGACGTCACTCCCCATACAATCCCACCTCACAGTATAGGCCCGTCCCTGACGCTGATTGACAGGTTTCTGTGTAACGTGTTGGAAATGCAATTGCAAATGGATTAGTGATTGCGTTTGAATTTTGGCCGTCTTGACGCGCGACGCAGAGAAAGTGAAAAAGCAAACGTGGTGATTGATTTTGCTATTTAAATATGATAGGTTCATGACGTGTAAGACATGGGAAATACAAATGAAAATGGACTTTCTTTCTTTTTCATTTGAAATTTGGCAGTCAGTGTGCGCTCGCGAAGGCGAAACAGCAAACGGTAACGAAAAGTTTGCAATTGCATTTGAATTATGGCACACTTTGTGCGTCCACATATGGGAAACGCAATTGCATATGGAATTTGCAATTGCATTTGAATATTGTATTTGATTACAGACAAACATCAAACTTATATAAACTGTACAGTCCTTACCCTGCGTTGACAGGCAACACGCTCAAAGGCTTTGATGAGGCGGTTTTTGTGGTACATCATCAATCCATAGTGATCCTTGTTCTTTGTGTTGAAGCCAAATGAGATTGTTATTCTATTTTTCTGAGAAAGACTTAAGGAACATGCATTTGAAATGGTTTGTAAAATAACTGAATCCTTATTTTCTCACAAATTCTGCTGCTTTAATACTTGGAATAAGGATACAAGGTACATAGGTTTGTATGAGTCTTTTAAGACATTTGCTAGAGTTTTAGTGACATACTGAGCCTCAACCTTCTGCCCTTGAAGGATGACCTGCATTCTTGGTTTCAGGTACAAGATACTACAGTATGCCTGAATCAAATAAACACAAACTTGATTACATACATATAAGAGGTTATAAAATACAGTGATGTTCATAAATATTGGAACAATGTTGAGCCTTTTGATCCTTGGCCTCTTTACACCATTACAATAAATTTGAAATGAAACACTAAAGATGTGAACTAAATCAAGAACTTCAGCTTTAATCTCACAATCGCTCATACCCCCATATTTCATATATACTGTACATGGTTGACCTCTATCACACATTGTAAGGTGTTGTCATTTTTGTTTTATCTACGAATATTGTTTTCCCTGTAAATGCTTTGATTTTGATTTTCTATTTATTCTTCTACTTGTTGGAAATTTATTTGATTTTTTGTCTGGAACCAAATAATAATGAAGATTAAGTTAATTCTTACTGTATACAGTATCTTGTTCCTAGAAGACCGCTGTTATCTCAGCAAACTAAACAAGTGACCTCTAACAATAAATAATTTCCAAATTCCATAAATAAAATCTCACCCGCAATGAATATTCACTTTCTGGCACTGAAATTATAGTCCCTGCCTGCTGCTTTTTTGTCTCCCTGGTGCTCTCGTACACATCAGGAAGTATCTGCAAGTCACAGCGGTCCCTTTCAAAGTCGAATTCCAGGTTTCCTGTAGTTGTTCTGCAACAGAATTTTTTAAGTGGAACCATTAGTTACATATTATGATATAATTGTAGAGGCTGACCCATAATATTGTTCGTCTCACAGTAAATTATCAAAATATAAAAGCCCCTTTACTCAGGTATATTTTTGCAATATATGTTTCTTTTAATAGCTAAATAAGTAGATACATAAATAGTATCTGTCTTTTTGATACTAGCACAAGTATTGCATGTCGTCTAAAGAATAATTATTCCTTGTTTTGAAAACACACACACACACACACACACACACACACACACACACACACGCCGTAACATTCAATTAAATGCCTATAAAGACTTTTGTTGCATGTACAGTATTTACAAAGAACTGCATACTTTGCTGCCCAAAATAGGTTTTCATTAAAGAACTGTTGTTGCGACGTTGACACCTTCCCATGTGTTCTGTCCGTATGCCAGACCTGTTACACTGGTAGAGAATGCATGCACATGGAACCGATTCGGGTCCAGAACGGCCCCCCGAGGAATACTTGGGACACCTGTTTGAAATGAGCATCCAACAACAGGCATCCCTGGAGCAGCTTTAACAAAGTTTGCATATGACCGCAGCTGACCATTCATGCCTTCGACACAGATAAGCACAATTGGTGCTTATCTGTGCTGCTTGACACTGGAAGCAAGGTAACGCTTGCATGCTTAATGCGTTCCGTGCAACCCCATTTCTGTCACCTGTGTTCATAGCAATCAGCGGGAAGTGCCGGCGGTGCATAGCATGGTCGAAGTTCAGCAGGGTACATACTGTACATACTCAAAACTGGCATAATTCCTAAGCAACCTGCGCCTCTACTTCTAGGACACGATTGACCCAGTCTGTTGCCTGAATGAGCTGACTCCGCACAGAAGAAATGGAAGATGGAGGTGACGGTGAAACTGAAAGTGAGGCTAATCCCTCTAGCCCGTATGTTTCCCTGTATCAGCAGGTGAAAAAGGATGTCAGCGTCGCATAACTACAACGTGCGGACCCGTGACTGCTGGGAGCAGGTGGTATCAATCGAGGGAGAAGCTGGAGTAGCCCCGCAGTCCTAGCCAGTTGTTTATTTCATTGTTAAGAATAACCTTCTATGCTATCAAAACCAATTACGTGAGACTAACTGTGATCTCATAATGGTGACACAGGCAAAGGTGGACACTATAACGAATCTTGTGCATTCCACGTCCTTTGGGGACCATCTGGAAATAAGAAACACCATCTAGAAAATAGGTTTCACTGGCTGGGGATCAATGAGGAGGTACGCAACTTATGCCAATGCTGTCCCACCTGTCAACTAGCAGCACCTGCTAAGCCCACCCACACTCCGCTAATTCCACTGCTGATCATTAACGTACTCCTCGAGAGGATTGGCATGGATCTGGTCTGACCCAAATCTGCAAAAGGTCACAAGTACCTCCTAGTCAAGGTGCATTATGCCACGAATTACCCTGAGGAAGTCCCGCTGAGGAAAGCCACTCCAAAGAATATTGTGAGAGAGCTGGATTAGCTCTTCTGCAGAGCCGGCCTCCACAAAGAAATACTCACCAACCTAGGTACACCATTCATGTCAAAACTCACGTGTAATGTCTGCAGGCTGTTGCAGATTGAGCAAGTTCGCATGTCAGTGTGCCACTCGCAGACCAACAGGCTTGGTCAAAAAATTGAACCAAAAACTAAAACAGATTCTCCAGGGTGGGTGAAATTGGGTGAAATTGAGACCAGATGCTGCCTCACGTCCTATCCTGGTCTGTTTGATGTAGCCAAAGAAGCCTGGGAGAAGCAGTCCTCTCCATGAGCTGTACCATATTAATTTGTTAAAACAGTAGATCAAACTCATACTGCTTTACTCAGCCGTTGTCTCTCTCTCGCTATGCCACTGAGCCACCATCACACGCCTGGTGCAGCATGATATCCAGATGCCACTAGGCATAGTTATTCGCCAGCCTCTCTATCAAGCCCCAGAAACCCGCCGTCATACAATAAATGCTGAGGTGGACAGCATGCTACGACATGACATCATAGGGGAATCAACGTTACGGTGCCCAAGCCTGATGGGGTGATTAGACTTTGAAATGACTTCTGGCAGCTCAATGCTGTATCCACATTCAGTGCAGACTGATTGGGAAAGTCCCGCTTTATCTCCACTCTGGCAGGTAGTCCGTATACTGGAGGCCAAAGCATGGCATTGTGGTCCATTCATGTAGTTGGAAGGATCATCTACACCACCTCTGAAAGATCTTGGGCAAGCTGCCAAAAGTAGATCTCACTTCTAACCCCCAGAAGTGACATCTGGATCTAACCAAGGCACATTACTTAGGGGCGACATGCTAAACCCACAACGGAAGAAACTGGAGGCCATCCAATCTTGATTCCACCCAACAACGAAAAGATGTGTGTTTTTGGGGCTGGCAAATTATTATTGATGTTTTGTGCATCAATTTTAGTTTTTCTCCTCTGTGGCAGCACCCCTATCATATCCATGAAAAAAGGACCAGAACTCGATTTGAGGGGGGATGGCATTCCCCCCAGTTGAAAACAATGACAAACCACCATCCCCTTTAGATTAATAATGCTCAAATTTGTCATTGAAAATGAAATAATAAAACTCTCTACATATGTTCATCTATGAACTAATAACTGCGATTAGCCAATCAGAATTTAATATTGTAACACGCTGCTCACAAACTCATGCAAGTTTGCATCAATTTTCACCCTGTTTGCATTTTCACAATGACCAATTCAATTCAATTTTATTTGTATAGCGCTTTTAACAAGTGACATTGTCCCAAAGCAGCTTCACACAATCAAAAGAATTATTTAAGTTTGTATGAAATGTGAATGTGTATGAATCAAAGTGATAAGACAAAATGATTGACAGCTTTACCCAATTTGTGTAATTTCATTCTCAATTTAAAGAAGAGGTTTTGTTTTTTCATTAGACTTTGTGGCTACATGCTCGGGTACAAAAGGGTCAAAAATAGATTTTTAAATGCCATAATAGTAATTTGATGATTTGTTAAGTGCATGTGTTTTGATGGCTCTAAGATGACTTAATTAAGCTCACATTTTGTTAATAAAACTGTTATTAACCATTTTATATATTTTGAAATCATTTGTATGGTTAGTTATGAAAATAAATAAATAAAATAAATTAAAATAATTCCATACACCATCCCCCTTGAATTCTTTTTACAATTGACCACTGGAAAGGACTGCTGGACAGCCAAGGAGGAGCAGGCATTCAATATGTTAAAGATCAACCTCACCAGCCCCACCGTCCCTGGAACCCCAACTTCAACTGCCCCTTTGATGTGTACTGTATGTGTGTGTGTTTTCACAGAAATCACCTGCGTAGGTTCCAGATGATGATGCGAGTTCCACTTTTTGATTTGTTACACAACCCATCAATGACACTGAACTCAGACAGCAGGTCTTCTTTGGTGTTAAACAGAGAATGTGTCAGGATATCATGAAGACACTCCTCATACTCTGGTGCAACACCGAGTGAGCAGGGAAGTTAAAGATTAAACAGCAGATAAGATCTTTAAACTCTGAAAAAGTTTTTATTTAACCTTTTGTGTCAGTAACTGTTCAGTGCTGCCTTTCACCATTCCTATTAAATCTAGCCATCTCTCTATCTGTTTCTAGGTAAAGGATATCATCTGTGTGTCCAGTGCTGGTGAACTCGACAATAGGTACTATGACATCTTCTGCTTTTATCTTCTCAAGGTAAGTCTGTGACAATAGTCCCACACACATGGTGCCAGCTTTCTTTGAGAAGACGATGGCATCCTCCCCCAAGCGCATGGAGCCTGACTTAAAACCATTACCATACTGGCCCACTGGGACATGGCCTTTTACTGTCTTCTTATCACTGAAGCCAAAACTGAGAGAGAGAGAGAGAGAGAGAGATTGTATATTGCTTACACATGAACAAATCTTAGTTGCCAGAAATTTATTTTGTCCTTTGAAGGATAATGCCAGCATGATCACAGTCCTACAGTACCTGAGCATTTTGTGCATCTTATCATAATCCATGCCTTTTCCATTATCCATGAATATAAGGCAAGCCTGGTCTTTGATCAAGGTTTTATCTATCCAAAATTGTTTTGCATTGACATCTGGGTCATAAGCGTTGTCTGACAGTAGGAAAAAAAACAAGGGAAAATAAATAAATAAATAAATAACGTCAAATATTGCTAAGTCAAATTTACAGGTGAGAAAATATAAAGATGGGCGGCGCGGTGGTGTAGTGGTTAGAACTGTCGCCTCGCACCTCCAGGGTCTGGGTTCGATTCCCCGGCCAGGCTCGATTCCCGTCTCTGTGTGCATGGAGTTTGCATGGTGGGTTTCCTCCGGGTACTCCGGTTTCCTCCCGCAGTCCAAAGATATGCAGGTTAGGCTAATTGGCGTTCCCAAATTGCCCGTAGTGTGTGTGAGTGTGTGTATGTGTGTGTGCCCTGCGATGGATTGGCACCCTGTCCAGGGTGTACCCCGCCTAATGCCCGAAGTCTCCTGGGATAGGCTCCAGGTCCCCCGCGACCCTGGACACAGGATTAAGCGGTATAGAAAATGAATGAATGAATGAATGAATGAATGAAAATATAAAGATATTCAAAGCATGCACTAGTGTGTAGGATAACAGAACACAGTTATGAGAGTAAAGCTACTTTTATTCCTTTATATAATCCCCAGCTACTGTACTACAATATGCACTTATCCCTGCATTTTCACTATTGCTTGACTACCATCAATGTACTGTAGGAAGTTTTTTCTGTATGCCAGAGACATGATCGAACTGCATGCTACAAATCATTGTCACTGCTGAAACAGCAGTGGGATTGTCATTTCCTGATTTATGATTTTCTTTAAAACATTTGCATCATTCAAATGTTTTACTCTGGCAAAGTGTCTTATCTCCATCCTGCGCTTGAAGTCTTCTATAAATGTCAATCAGAACACCTTCTTTCATGAGCAATTTCAGCACAACATGCTGTTCCTGATGCTTGCACTAACATGGCTGCACTTCATTTTGCTTGACATGCTGTGGCCTAACATGGTAGTACCACCATGCCATGCAGTAAGAGAAGACACATGTCAACACAACTACGAAGATGTGCTTGAACTTCTTCCTCTGCTCATGAGTACTATAAAAACAAGTAGTATTATGAAAATAAAAGTATTAAATGTAAAGACTTTATTAGAGATTTCCCTAAACTAAGGGTTAACGTTTTATTACATTACACCTTATGGATGTAGTGCTTTAACAAATTTTAACATTTGACAATACAAAGATAAATAGAGAAAGAGAGTGTGTAGGAGAGAAAGAAAAAAGCAACTCATTTTTAACCCACTTTAGCAACTAACGTTATGCATGTACACACTCACTTACATACAAGCATATATGCACACTCACAAAAGAATCTCAAAAATTGCATTCTCTGTTTAGATTTAGATACAGTACATACATATTTCATTTCCTTGTTGTCTACAAATTGTACATTATGTTTAAGGGTTAATCTTAGACTTGCCCTTTTCAAGCAACCAGAATATTTTTTATAGTTCAGAATGTTGAAGATTTAAATTCTCTATAAAAATGGTCCAATCATTACAAAAAATGGTATGCAGTAAAAGAAAAAAAAAAAGAAGTGAAAGTATTGACTCACCAATGAGTTCTGCTATAGCACTGAAGGGCCAGGTGTGGCTAGTGGAGTTTGAGTGCAGATATCGTGGATTAATCTTAAAGAGGAAAAACACATACTGTACGAACATCAAATTTCAATGCATAAGGCTGTCAAGAGCAACATATACAGTAGTAATCTATAGATCGATAAAAAGTTACAGAAAATAAAATGAAAATTGCAAAAGTAATTAAAAGTTTTTGGTCAATTCGTGTAATTCAACATTCAATTTCCCTTTGGAAATTTTTACTCTGTTATTGACAATATGACAATATTTATCATATTACTCTCATTATTAGATAGGACTCTGTCTAAGCTGCAGCTTCTGCTGAAACATAGGGCAGTATTAAAAATGGAGAAAAGTAGTAGTCTGCCCTCTTCTGCAAAACGTTGTGACTGACAGGGAGAGGCTTCCAGGTACAGATGACTAGCAATATTTTTTTTTCACAGTACAAACACATTTCTGTTTTGCCACTAGTGGGTTAGCCTTAGGGTATTTTTTAAAATACTAATTTCCCATGTTAACTAAAAACTAATCTTGATAGCAGCCTGTCATCTGTTGCACAATAGCAACTTCTGTAGTTCAAAAATCTTTAGGTTAGTTGTATGTAGGTACAAAGAAACAAAATCATATTACACCAGTTTTAGCTTTCATTCCTAAGCTTTAGTTAATTCTACTAATAAGTAGACAATATTGGTGACTTTTATGTCACTTTTTTATGTCACAATGGAATAGATTACAGACATGATTTGCACACATACTGCTTCTAGACATTAAAAACCTATTATACAGCCTCTGCTGGTTGTTCCTGACTGAAGAACAGCCAAACTGCCTGAGTAAAGCTCTGATGAAATGAAAGTGAAAGTTATTCTACCAACAAAAAAGCAATAATGTTACCAAAAAAGAAACTGTACCCTGACAGGTGTACTTTAGTTTATCAGTTCAAACTTTTTTCTTTTTTTTTTTACACAACACACATTTATTTATTCCACATGTGTCATCTATTTGTAATTTAGAACAACAAAAGAACAATTCTCAATGTTTATTGCTACAGTGGTTATGGTTTAGGTAAAGCCCATACTGTAAGTACTTACTGAACTTAAAGGTATTCCTCTATTTGTTCGAGCTGTCATCTTAATTTAAAACTTCTGTTCCAAAGTGAGCTTCTTATGAATGAAGATGTTTTCTGCTGTTTTCAAATACAGTGCATTGACTTTTATTCAGATGTTGGAGAAACTCCACCCCATTTACATTCAGTGACTCATTAGTTGTGTGTGTGTGTGTGTGTGTGTGTGTGTGTGTGCGCAGAGGTGTCAAGTAACGAAGTACAAATCCTTCGTTACCTTACTTAAGTAGAAATTTATGTATCTATACTTTACTGGAGTAATTATTTTTCAGCCGACTTTTTACTTCTACTCCTTACATTTTTAAGTAATTATCTGTACTTTCTACTCCTTACTTTTAAATAAAAAAGGCCTGTTACTCGTAATCCCCCCCCCCTCCCGTCGCATGATCAGAACGCCAAAAACTTATGTTTTCATGGGTCCGGTACCAGTTTGTGTCAGATTCTGCCAGCCGTCAATCAGATGTATCACTAGTATGTACAGTATCAGATCTATGTATATTCAGGTATTTAACACAACTAATTATTTTACTATACTATTCCTAATACAATTTTAAACATCTGAACTGGATATATTATGCCATGCTATGTAAGTAGCAATAAAATAGCAGTTCTCATGGAAGAGGAGCAGAAGAATTTGTGAGATCTGAAGTTAAAGAGAAGCAAACCACATTCATTCATATATACAGTGGTATGAAAAACAATTTGCCCCCTTCCTGATTTCTTATTCTTTTGCATGTTTGTCACACTTAAATGTTTCTGCTCATCAAAAACCGTTAACTATTAGTCAAAGATAACATAACTGAACACAAAATGCAGTTTTTAAATGAAGGTTTACGTTATTAAGGGTGAAAAAAAACTCAAAATCTACATGGCCCTGTGTGAAAAAGTGATTGCCCCCCTTGTTAAAAAATAACTTAACTGTGGTTTATCACACCTGAGTTCAATTTCTGTAGTCACCCCCAGGCCTGATTACTGCCACACCTGTTTCAATCAAGAAATCACTTAAATAGGAGCTACCTGACACAGAGAAGTAGACCAAAAGCACCTCAAAAGCTAGACATCATGCCAAGATCCAAAGAAATTCAGGAACAAATGAGAACAAACGTAATTGAGATCTATCAGTCTGGTAAAGGTTATAAAGCCATTTCTAAAGCTTTGGGACTCCAGCAAACCACAGTGAGAGCCATTATCCACAAATGGCAAAAACATGGAACAGTTTTGAACCTTCCCAGGAGTGGCCAGCCGACCAAAATTACCCCAAGAACGCAGAGACAACTCATCCGAGAGGCCACAAAAGACCCCAGGACAACATCTAAAGAACTGCAGGCCTCACTTGCCTCAATTAAGGTCAGTGTTCACGACTCCACCATAAGAAAGAGACTGGGCAAAAATGGCCTGCAAGGCAGATTTCCAAGGCGCAAACCATTTTTAAGCAAAAAGAACATTAAGGCTCGTCTCAATTTTGCTAAAAAACATCGCAATGATTGCCAAGACATTTGGGAAAATACCTTGTGGACCGACGAGACAAAAGTTAAACTTTTTGGAAGGTGCGTGTCCCGTTACATCTGGCGTAAAAGTGCCACAGCATTTCAGAAAAAGAACATCATACCAACAGTAAAATATGGTGGTGGTAGTGTGATGGTCTGGGGTTGTTTTGCTGCTTCAGGACCTGGAAGGCTTGCTGTGATAGATGGAACTATGAATTCTACTGTCTACCAAAATTGCTGAAGGAGAATGTCCGGCCATCTGTTCGTCAACTCAAGCTGAAGTGATCTTGGGTGCTGCAGCAGGACAATGACCCAAAACACACCAGCAAATCCACCTCTGAATGGCTGAAGAAAAACAAATGGAAGACTTTGGAGTGGCCTAGT
Source organism: Channallabes apus (assembly GCA_030522415.1). Lineage (NCBI taxonomy): Eukaryota > Metazoa > Chordata > Actinopteri > Siluriformes > Clariidae > Channallabes > Channallabes apus. The sequence goes on from CM060109.1 coordinate 22,732,059, forward strand.
CAAAGTCCTGGCCTGAATCCTATTGAGATGTTGTGGCATGACCTTAAAAAGGTGGTTCATGCTAGAAAACCCTCAAATAAAGCTGAATTACAACAATTCTGAAAAGATGAGTGGGCCAAAATTCCTCCAGAGCGCTGTAAAAGACTCGTTGCAAGTTATCGCAAACGCTTGATTGCAGTTATTGCTGCTAAGGGTGGCCCAACCAGTTATTAGGTTCAGGGGCCATGTAGGTTTGGATTTTTTTTCTCCCTACATAATAAAACCCCTCATTTCAAAACTGCATTTTGTGTTTACTTGTGTTATCTTTGACTAATAGTTAAATGTGTTTGATGATCAGAAACATTTTGTGTGACAAACATGCAAAAGAATAAGAAATCAGGAGGGGGGCAAATAGTTTTTCACACCACTGTATCTTGTTCCATGTGGCAGGATCTCTACTATACTGAAATACCAAGAAAAAAAACTAATTCTGTGATGTAATACCTTGTATAGACCAGTGCACCTCAGCACTTTATAAGCTGCCCTGTGCAATAGAGCAGGTACAGTATACACCAGTTTACCTAACTAAGGTTAGAAAATGGGCATCTCCAATATTAAGTTAATATTGATATTAATGCATTGATCAAATGTTAGAGTAAACCATTCTTTCATGTATTATCAGCTGTTGGACCTATTAAATCCAGTTTTGATTTAAGCTCCATTATCTCAAATACATATTTGTTATCAAAATTAAACTGACTGATGCAATTATGGAAGTGAAATATGTGTAGAAAGAGATTCAAAATGCCTATGTTACCATCTGAAATCTGTTTAAAATTCCAGACTACACAGAAGACAGTGTATGTAACCTGCAATATAATGCAGTAATATTGCAGTAATGGATATAATGCAGTAATATGTCAATACTGCAGTTAATATTAAACAGCTACTGCAGTTAATATAGTAGTTGTACTGAAAATAAAATATACAGGTACAGTATACACAATTTAAATAAAGCTGAAGAATTACTTACAGTATTTCTATAATCTATAATATGTTTGATGTAGTGTAACTACATTACAACAAAATTATTGCAATTAATTTTATTAATTAATAAAAAAATCAATAAAGCAACACACTTAAACCACTATAAACAACTAAAAACAGACCATTAAAGCACTTATATTACTGTTCAACTGCTACTAGATGACACTGCTGTCAATCATGACTGGCCGTTTATGTGAATATATTACAAGGCTTGAGGTTTGAAGCTGGAATCCTGGACAGGTTTGACGCCTCCTCATTCTTCAACTTTGTTTGAATAAACACTTTCACCTCCCCTTCCTTCACTTTAAAGGCATTCTTGAAAAGCAAGCAGCAAGACTGTCACACACACCCGTGCCGCGACCGGCACTAGGACCCGGAAGTAGTACGGTCGCAATAAACAGAAAGCATAAAAGGAAACAAGATGGCGCTTCACATCGCTCAGTCATTGAGTTCACCCATGTTGGTTCAGACTGTTCGTCCACCATTTCGTGAGTACTCACTTTCTTGGGTTTACTTTCTGATTCGAGTGTGGGTTAAATTTGTGTTTTTCTCTTGCTTCCCTTCTGTGAGAGTCCTTAGACTAAATCGCGTGTTTATCCTGCCTACTCGCTTGCTTCCGCGTTTGGGTTTACCATCCACGCCACTAATGGCTAACCGCTAAAGCTACGCCTTCTGGTCCATCCAGGTTAGTTCACTGACAGAATGACTGAGCCATTCGCGGTGAACCCAGCGGATCATGCGCGCCTCTGCGATGCGGTAGATCAGCACACCGCGCTAATCAATAAGGTAACCGGAGAGATCGCTAATCTGCGCCGGGGCCTCCAAGATGTCCAAGGCGGAGCTCCGGCAGGAGAACGCGGATCTCCCATTGTGGCGGCCACGGCTCCGCAACCCCCCCCCTTCTGATGTTTTCCTTTCTCTACCAGATAAATGGGATAGCACGGACGGGAAGTGTAGTGTATTGTGTGTGTCCCAGCCCGTTCGTATCAGCTCAGTAGACAGTCGGCCCCTTTCATCTAGCCCCATCACCACCCAGACGCAACCCATCACCTTAATTATTCAGCAACATCAAGAACAGATTCAATTTCACCTGACCTCCATTTCATCACCACCCATCATCCTTGGACACCCCTGGCTTTTACAACATGACCCTCTAATATCCTGAACCCAAAACCAGATCCTGCAGTGGGGGCTGGCCTGTAACGAACTTTGCCTACCGGCATCGGCTGGGACCGAGACCCCCGACGTCAACACCAACGCCATCCCTCCTGCCTACCGAAACCTGGCTGAGGTGTTCTGCAAGAAACGCGCCACCCATCTTCCGCCTCATCGCCCCTACGACCTGGCAATCGACCTTCAGCCAGGCTCGGTTCCCCCCCGCGGCCATCACTACTCCCTCGCACCCACCGAGACACGGGCGATGGAGGAGTACATGTCGAACGCCCTCCACCAAGGTACCATCAGGCCCTCCTCCTCCTAGGGTTCTAATTATTTTAGATTAAAGAAAACGGGGGGTGAACTTCGTCCATGTGTCAATTATCGTGGGCTAAACAACATTACCATCAAGAACCGAAGCCTCTTACCAACTTTGCTCTGGACGCCCTCTCTGGTGCCACCATTTTCACGAAGTTGGACCTTCGGAGCGCCTACAACTTGGTGCGTATCAGAGAGGGCGATGAGTGGAAGGCGGCCTTCATCACCCCCACTGGACATTATGAAAGTCTCGTCATTCCATTCGGACTCTGCAATGCCCCTACTGCCTTTCAAAGTTTCATCAATTATGTTCTTCGGGACATGTTGGGGTGGTGGGCATTTGCCTACCTGGACTATATACTAATCTACTCACGGACAGTTGAAGAACATACCCAACATGTCAGGGCGGTCCTTAAGAGATTGCTCGCCCATCAACTGTATTGTAAGTTGGAGATCTGCGCTCTCCCAGCAAGGTCCAGACCAGAAGCTACACCCCTGTGGTTTCTTCTCCCAAAACTTTGATCCCACTCAACAGCGATACAGGGTAGGGGACCGCGAGCTGTTGTCCATAAAGTGGGCATTGGAGGAATGGCGACACGGGCTCCAGGGCACCAGCGAGCCTTTCATCGTCTGGACCGACCACTAAAATCTGATCACCATTCAGAACATCAAACAGCTCAACCCGAGGCAGGCGCAGTGGGCTCTGTTTTTTGTACATTATAATTTCCATCTGTCTTACCGTCCAGGGTCCAAAAACACCAAGGCCGACGCCACCTCCAGACAATATGAGGGGGACGCCACCCGGGCGGAACCCGCGCCTGTCTTCCCTCCATCAAAAATCATTGCACCTCTCAATTGGGATCTAGAAATGAGAGTTCGCCAGGCGCAGGCCACGGAGACCGAACCGGCAGGTGTGCCGCCTGGGCGACTCTATGTGCCTCCAGCGGTCAGGAGCGACGTTATGGAGTGGGGCCACTCTTCATCCCTCTATGGACACCCCGGCACCAGACGCACCCTCCAATTCATCCAGCGCGCCTTCTGGTGGCCCTCCATGACCCGGGACGTCGACGAGTTTGTCCAGGCATGCCCAGTGTGTGCCAGGGCGAAGACCACCAACCAGCCGACACCTGGAGAGCTTCAGCCACTTCCGGTTCCTCATCAGCCCTGGGCGCACATTGCCGTCGACTTCATCACGGGCCTGCCGGTGACACCCTCTGGGACATAACGTATAACATATAAATCTATAATGTAGGTGACAGAGTATGGCTGTCCACAAAAAATCTGCATCTACACACAGAGTCAAAGAAGTTATCACCCAGGTTCATCGGTCCTTACCGCATCAACCCTGTCACCTACCAGCTCCAGCTGCCTGCGGAGATCCGTATCCATCCGGTTTTCCACACCTCTCAGCCGAAACCCTTCACCACTTCTCCTATGGTACCACTCCCCCTCCCTGCTCCTCTTCCTCAAATCATCGACGGTGGCCCTGCCTACACCATACATCGGATCCTCGATTCGCTTGCTAGGGGCCGAGGTACCCAATATCTGGTCGACTTCGAAGGCTACGGTCCCAAGGAGCAATCTTGGATTCAGGCCCGGTTCATCCTCGACCCCGAGCTTATCAGGGACTACCGTCGTCGGGCATCCCCCACCCCTGGACCGTCGGGAGTCGGTCCTAGACAGGGGGGTGTTGTCACACACACCCGCGACCGGCACTAGGACCCGGAAGTAGTACGGTCGCAAAAACAGGAAGCATAAGGGGAAACAAGATGGCACTTCACAACGCTCAGTCATTGAGTTTGCCCATGTCGGTTCAGACTGTTCGTCCACCATTTCGTGAGTACTCACTTTCTTGGGTTTACTTTCTGATTCGAGTGTGTTTATAGGACGCGGGTTAAATTTGTGTTTTTCCCTTGCTCCCCTTCTGTGAGAGTCCTTACACTAAATTGCGTGGTTATCCTGCCTACTCGCTTGCTTCCACGTTTGGGTTTACCATCTACGCTACAAATGGCTAACTGCTAAAGCTAAGTCTTCTGGTCCATCCAGGTTAGTTCACTAACAAAGACAAATATCCATTAAGAGTTGTGTAGAAAACACATTTAAATAATTAAAATGGAATCATTTCATATACTCAACCTTACATGTTTTACTGAGAAATTATTAGTTTCTGTCTTTATGTCCCAAACTATTGCTAAATACTGGCTTGAGTTTGCTCTTTTTGAGTCTCCCCAGGGTCCAATGCCGACCTCTTGGTCTTCTCCCTCTTCCCCTTTCCCTCTTACATTTCCAGCCCCTAATTGACAGGCAGGGAGACTGACAATTACACACATTTTTTTTTGATGATGATATGGCCATAAAATTAAACCTTCTTAACCTTTAAAAACCCTTTAAAAAAATGTTGTATACTATTTGCTTTAAGGTGTTCATATCTTTGCATACCACAAAAAAAATCACAATTACAGTAGTTATGACATAATTAACAGTCCATTTCACATATGAGACACAACTTGTCAATGGGTCTGTCCAGAGTGTTGGTCTTAGTTTTAACCAACACACGTCTCACAAGTCTGTTTTTGTCAGGGAACACTTTTGTGATTCGTCCGACGACCCATGAATTTCTTGCAGAAGTACTACATCTCCAACCGAAAGGTTTTTTTTTTCAATTGAAACCATTTTTGACGCTCCTGAAGCAGGGGTAAGTATTCACGCACCCATCACTTCCAGAATAGGTCAGCAAGGTACTGAATTTGCTTCCACTTGCGACGTGCATAAATGTCCTCTTTTTTTAAAAGTCCAGGAGGCAAGTTTGGCTGTTTTTTCATCAGCAGCAGGTGGTTGGGTGTCAGGGGTTCCAGGTCTGTGGGATCATCCGTAACAGTGGTAAGGGGTCGGTCATTCATTATTGCTTCCACTTCACACAGAAATGTATGCAAGCTCTCATCATTATGGATTCCCATGGAATCAAAAGGATTCCCAACCAAGTTTTGAGTGCATAACTGAACATAATTATTTGAAGGTTGACTTTTCTTTTATTGGTCGGATGAAATTTGCTAATTTTTTGAGATAGGGATTTTGGGTTTTCATGAGCTGTATGCCACAATCATCAATATTAAAACAATAAAAGGCTTGAACTACTTCAGTTGTGTGTAATGAATCTAAAATATATGAAAGTCTAATGTTTATCAGTACATTACAGAAAATAATGAACTTTATCACAATATGCTAATTCTTTTGAGAAGAACCTGTATTATGTTTTTTTGACCTGCAGGGCCCATTCACTCCATCCGACAGGAAAGACATAATATACCTTAAAATAAAGAAATCTTTTCATAGGTGAAATATTTTAATGGAAGACAAATGTTGCCTCTGATGCCTCTGATGTGTTAAGAGTTTTTTCTGAAAAAAGTTTCTAAACTGACGTCGTACTTACCCCTAGCGTTAACAAGATCTTTCATACATGAAGGTTTAGCGACAGACATCGTAAACAATTCCCTCAAATACAGTATGATGCTAAAAGTTTATGAAAAAAGACTGTGTAATCAAAATTGCAATGCCTATAAACTTTAATATTCACATTTAGCTAACAGAACTTTCACAAGTGAAGGCATAGTGATGCAGGGAAAACAAGACAAAACCAAAGAATGTTGACTTTTACCTTAGATTTTTGAGAAAAGTTTAGCATCTCCTTTCAACTGATAGTTGCCTGTCCAAGCTTATAGTACATCTGGCACAAGGACACTCACCCGTCGTAAATGCTCTTAAACCCTTATCTTCTATTAATTATGACCTCTATGACCCCTGACAGAACTTAAATGCAATAGTGACCGTGGAAACATGAAGAAATGTTTATGAAAAAAAAAAGACTGTGTAGTCAAAATTGCAATGCATATAAAGATTTAACATTCACAATTAATTACCCGAACTTTCAAAAGTAAAGGCATAGCGGCACAGGGCAAAACCATAAAGAACGTTGACTTTAAATTAGGTTTGTAACAGGAGTTTAACAACTCATTGTGCATTGTTTTTTGTTTTTTTAAATCCATCCTCTTGTTACATCCTTACAAACACCCGCACACACATATACAAGAAAAAAAAAAGACAACAACGTAAAAGACATCGGCTTTTTTTCTGATACGTTGTTTGATTTTTATGAATGAATTTATTTGCATAGCTAAAATTCTGGTGCAATAACTTAACTTTCATAGGTGAAGTAATATTGTAATCAAAGACGAAACCGTCAAGAACAACAACGAATGCCCATGATGTGTTAAGAGTTTTCTGAAAAGTTCTAAAATGATGATATACTTACACATAGCCTTGATGCTTAACAGATCTTTCAAGTGTGAAGGTTTAGTGACCGAGTAACCAAGTCTAAACAATCAAGAACTTCTATTTTTACATTGTTAATGTTTTTTTTTTTTTTAAGTTTCTGAAATAAAATTATTACTCACAACAATTACTAAAAGAAACTTCATAAATGTAAGTTTAATGACAGAGGAATCAAGTCTAATCATTCAACAGTTATCAACTTCTTAACTCAAATACGTTGTTTTAAAAAAATTATTTGTGTAACTAACTTTCATAGGTGAAGAAATATTGTAATGGAAGACAAAACCTTTGAGAACAAAAACTATTGCCCAAGATGAAAACGTTTCTAAAACGACATTATACTAGACTTAGCCTTGCCACTTAACAGATCTTTCAAACATGAAGGTTTAGGGGTAGACAACACGAACAATTCCCTCAGATAAAGTATGCTGGTAAAAGTTTATGAAAAAAAGAAAGACTATGTAGTCAAAATTGCACTGCATATAAACTTTAATATTCACATTAAGCTATCTGGGCTTTCACGAGTGAAGGCTTAGTGACACTGGGAAAACATGGCAAAAGCATAAAGAACGTTGACTTTAACTTAGATTTTAGGAAAAGTTTGTAACAGAAGTTTAACACCTCAATGTGCATTTTTTAATCCATCCTCTTGTTACATCCCCAAAAACACGGGTACGCAGACACAACTACTCGAAAACAAGACAAAAAATATAAAGGATAATAGTTTTTTTCCAGATACGTTGTTTGATTATTTATTTTTTTTTATTATTTGTGTAGCTAAAATTCCGGTGCATTAACTTTCAACTTTCATATGTGAAGAAATAATGTCATGGAATAAAAAAACATCAAAAACAACAACTGTTGCCTAGGATGCGTTTAGAGTTTTCTGAAAAGTTTCTAAAACGACATTATAAATAACACATACAGTAGACTTGACGTTTAACAGATCTTTCATACATGAAGGTTTGGCGATAGGCACCGTAAAAAACAATTCCCTCAAATACACTATGTTGCTAAAAGTTTATGGGGAAAAAAAAGACTGTATTCAAAATTACAATGCATATAAACTTTATTAATCACATTTAGCTGCCCTAACTTTCACAAGTGAGGCATGGTGATGCAGGGAAAAACAAGACAAATACCTAAAGAATGCTGACTTTTACCTTAGGTTTTTTTGAGAAGAGTTTCTAACAGAAATTTAGCATCTCCTTTGAACTGAACGTTGTCCGGCCAAGCGTTTACGACATCTGGCACAAGGACACTCACCCGTCATAAAAGCTCCTCAACCCTTATCTTCTATTAACTATCACCCCATGACCCCTGACAGAACTTTCAGGCATTAGTGACAGAGGAAACATGAAAAAACATGAACAATTCCCTCGAATTAAGTATTTTGCTAAATGTTTATTTTAAAAAAAAGACTATGTAGTCAAAATTGCAACGTATATAAAGATTTAATATTCACAATTAGTTACCCGAACTTTCAAAAAGTTAAGGCATAGTGGCACAAGGCAAAACCATAAAGAACGTTGACTTTAAATTAGGTTTGTAACCGAAGTTTAACAACTCATTGTGCATTGTTTTTTGTTTGTTTGTTTTTTAAATCCATCCTCTTGTTACATCCTTACAAACACCCACACACACATATACAAGAAGAAAAAAAACATTTCATACATGTAAGTTTAATTACCAAGGAATCAAGTCTAATCATTTAACAGTTATCAACTTCTTAACTCAAATACCTATTTTGAGAACAGAAACTATTGCCCAAAATGTGTTAGTATTTCTGAAAGGTTTCTAAAAATGATATTATACTTACACATAGCCTTGATGCAACAGATCTTTAAAGCGTGAAGGTTTAGTGCCAGAGGAACCATGTCCAAACAATCAAGAACTTCTACTTTAACATTTTGTTAATTTTTTTGAGTTTCTAAAATAAAACGTATTGCTCACAACATTTACTAATAGAACCTAAAAGAAATGTCATGTGTAAGGTTAATGCCGATGAAACAAGTCTAATCATTCAACAGTATCAACTTCTAACTCTGATACAGTATGTTGTTAGATTTTGACGACAAAAAACTTTTTGTGTAATTAAATTTCCAGTCTAATTACGTTTAACTTAGGTGAAGAAATATTGTAATGTAAGACAAAACTTATGAGAAAGAGAAGAAAAACAACTTTTACCTCAGATGTTTTTGTAAGAGTTTTCTGAAACGTTTCTAAAATGACATTATATTTACACCTAGCAATTGCAGCTAACCGAACTTTTCAGCATGAAGGTTTAGTGACCGAAAGAAAAAGAAAAAACTCAAACCCTCAAGAACAACCCAAGAACATTTACTGATCTGTTTACTTCAGATCAGTTTTTGTTAAGATTTTGAAGAAAATACTTTGTGTAACTCACATTACCGGTTATTTTGAGAGCATTCAGAGCTAACTCAACTTATATGTTAGGGTCTTTTGAAATATCCAGAATAAAACTGTAAGGGTTTATTCCTACCCCTGTGTGAATGTTTCCCTACAGCAGTGGTTCTCAAACTTTTTCTGTCATTCCCCACTTAAGGGGGTGAGCGAATTTTCAAGCCCCACTTGTCAACAAAATAATAACGAAATCGGCCAAGTTTACTGTTTATTGAAATATCAATTCCTAAACCAATACGATCAAACACCACCAAGTTAAAAAAAGATAAAATACACATGCAATTGTTACAAGGCTTACGTTGTCACTTATCTTTGCATAATTGACCCCATGTTTATTAGCTGCTCAGCAATCGTTTGTAGTTTTTTTTGCACTGGCCAATTCTGTATGCAACTTTGAATGAAGCCATTTGTGCTTTGCTGCCCACTGATTCAGATGTTACCATGCGGTTATCCTGCTGTCTGTATTCTGCCAGCTTTCTTTCAAAGACGTCCAGTGGTTTATTAACGTGACTGGAGTGTGTTGTCTCTAAGTGTCTTCCTAATTTGTTGGGTCTCATGCGGTCTGCTGCCGGCAGTTTAAGACACAAAACACACACGGGTCTCTCTTCTGCCCCCACCATCCCCACCATCCCCACCATGAACCCAAGCTCAAGATATGCTTCATTAGGGGTGGGCGATATAACCAAAATCTTCTATCAGAAGCTATTTTCTAACTCAATAACGATATATATCACAATATAGCAATTTGTATCTGAAAATGCATAAATAAAAATCAAAACACAAAGAAATTGTTTTACATAATTTAATTTTTTTATGAAATTTTATTTAAACTGTGAATTGCTGAGGTTTGCCGCATTTTTTTACTTTGGCCATATTCGATTTGTATTTCAGATGATAGAAAAGGTTTGACGTGTTTCCACCACTTGTTAAAACAGTGCACTTGCGTACCTTCCAAATCACGTTCATCTCATTCGTATCACTTTTCTTATACCCAAACCAATTCCACCCCACAGACGAGGCACCTTTTTTCTTTACAATCTCCTCGTTCTTGATTTCGTCACATGTAAGCAAACTCACTGCTGCTGCAGCGTCTTCTTCCATTGTCGAAGTGTATGTGAAGCCAAACACATCAAAAGTGGGACAAAACCGCGGCACCCGATTGGACCAAATATCTGCGCAAATACAGCGCAGCGCGACTATCTGGATAGCGCAGTGATGATCTGGTTTATTTGCGCAGCCCGGTGGATCGCGCAGCGCCGCTCGAATCACAAACCTGCGCGACCCCCTGTGTTTTATTTAAAAACAATTAATTTAAAATGTCAGGACTGTTTAATATTGTTTCCGCCCTGCCATGCCTGGATTGGACGTGCGCATCCCAGCGGGGTAAAATTTATTTTGATGGTCGGCGCGGTTTATTTCTGTCAGGGTCGCGCAGTGCTGCCCAGTGGGTCGCGCAGGTTTGTGATTCGAGCAGCGCTGCTCAAGTTTGTCCGACGTTAAACCATTATTGCTCCACTATGGTTCCACTTTTTCTCCCGGCCACCAACTGATGTTATTTTAAATTTACTTGTATTAATGATCCATTTATTTGTGTCTGATTGTTTAGTTTTGAGCGTACGCTCTTCATTATCAATAAAGAAAAGCATGAATTAGAATAGGTACTTTCCTGTTTTTCCTCCCGTTCATTGCGCCCCACCTGTCATGTCTGTATTCCCCACTAGTGGGGCGTGCCCCACACTTTGAGAACCACTGCCCTACAGAGATATCAATACAACCCCCATGTGTGACCGGTTTGCCCCAAACTCTGCGCTGTGTTGTGAATTGAACGAGGCCGCACAACAAATATTCCACAAGCCACTTTTATTATTATTATTATTATTATTATTATAAATGAATTAAAAACCAAATAAATAAAACTTCATGTTTGCTTATAACTCTGTGTTTGTGAGTCAAAACAGAATTTTAGCCATGGAGTTCAAACATACATACATAGTGTCACTTCCAAAGAAAACATGCGTTAAACAACCTCTATTTGTGCTTCCTTACAAATAAACTGCATTTTTATCCCCAAAATATACATCTTCCTCGCAATAAACCAACTTTAACTAAACATTTTTTTATTTTTTAAGCTAGATCTCCGTCAGAACTCACCTCTCTCCAGCTACGCTTACCGCGCGCGCACTGAAGGAGACCAGCCGAAACCGGAAGAAGAAGCGGTAACTCTTAAAAGGGGCCGGGTCCCATTTTTTTAGCAGTCACAAGCATAACCAAATATTTTAACACTAGTGCAAAACAATAAGATAAAAATAAATTAGCAATAAAATAATGATTTCCAGAGTATAAAAATATAAAAAATATGAAAGAAATAATAACCAAAAAGACAGATTTTGAGTTAAAATAAATGTAAATATAGTATCTGCTACACATGCATGGACATAAACACATATGCACAGCACACACACACAAACACACACACACACACCCGCACCTGGCGTAAACATTTTCTAAACAATGCTATTAAACATTAGCCCCATCTCCCCATGAAAAATATCTGGTCAAACTTTTATTACATCCTAATCTGATAATGGATGTTAACTAACACCCCTGTGCCATTACAAGGCCTGCTATGACAACCAGAAAACAGATTTATTCTCTTCAAGAAAAGTATAGGACCAGGTTTTTAACACATGGTCCTCGTGTGTATATGCAAAACCAGCTAGACTTTTAACCGATCTGTTGGATCAGTTCAGCATGTAATTCCTAACAAAATGATCATGGCACACAGTGAACTGATGATTCACGGAGCAGCTTTTTGTTTTCTTCCATTACATTATTACTAATCACTACACACACGGTCACCCCAGCTCTAGTCTTAGGGAACTTTTTAAAAGACAAAATAGGCACAGTCCTACCTAAAAAAAATGTGGATAAAACAACAAATTTAGATGAGCACTCAAAAAATAAACACATTTTATGACTAAGCTGAAGAGGCGGAGGAGGGGTTTCGTCACGCGCAGATCCGGCCAATCACAAGGTCCGGGAGGAAACCCGTTTGATTCGCCTTTCACAAACTCAAACTCAGCGCGCATCCCGCACCAGACAAGACTTCGCTGCTCACGCGCTACACGCTCATGACATCGGACAAACTCATACGCGGCGAAACCGTTTACGCGCGGACCTCGCTTTTGTCTCTTGTATTTTTTCTCGAGGGTATGCGCGCAACAACACCGTTTTTAGTCGTATCATCGAGACCAATTTACTTCTTCTTCTTCAACGACTCGGGGCTCTTGCCCTCTGGTAACGTTTATTCTTCTTCTCTTTAAAAGTAACTTAAAACTAACAAGTTCGGTAGTCCTCAGTCATTCAAAGTGCTCCAAGTTTTTACCAAAGTGACTAAATGTTTCACTGTTCTCCCCCTCTGTAATAAATACATTCTCCCTGTCTTAATAGTTACGCACAAACACCTTGAAATGAGTCCCCTCACCAAGCATATTCTTCAAATAAAACACACTGAACAAATTCTTACAATAAATAAATGAAATAAATATATATATAAATAAATATGTATATAAATGAATGAATGCAACGATGTCTAACGCATAAACATCCTAACCCCTCCCTTTTTTACCGAACTTTCCCGGTCCTAAAGGTCATCCAAAGGTCAACTAAAAGGTCATAAAAAAGCACTTAAGGGGCAATAAAACTGTCAAAATCGAGTTTGACGAAAGCTTGTTAGGATACATTTTCGCGAGGGGCAGAGCTGCGCATTAACTGTTCAGAACGGGCCAGGTCGTGATACCGTGACACTCCGTGTGATCGAACAATATTAATAGCAACTAGCTTTTACATCTTCATCCTATTTGGCTTCGCCTTTTTTTCTGCAATTTTTGGAGAACGCGCGAGTTCCTTCATCTAAGAACAACAAATGGAATTCAGCTCCAAACAACTAAAACTCCGACACAGAGGTACGTTATCATCCATTCAGATCGTTCAGTGTGTAGAGTGCAGGATGTTTAGACATTCTTCCTCCATCATTAGTGATAATTTTATTTGTGATAGGTGTGTGTTAGTGAGCACTCTGACGGAGAAGATATCAGCGTTAAAGGAGCGCATCCAGACTTTAGATAGGGTTAGAGAGTGTGAAAGCAGCATTATTCCTGTAGCGGACAGTCTGGGTGCCACAGGCGGAGATAAACAGCCCCCGACTCCGGCATTAGAGCCCTCACAGCAGGGCGAGTGGGTGACGACTCGGCGGCATACTCGTTCAGCGAAAGCTAACGTTAAGGCTAGCCCACCGGAGCACACCTCCTCTGCGCTCCACGTGTCCAACAGGTTTGCTCTCTTCAGTGCTACACCCACTGAGAAACCTGAAAGAGCTCTGGTTATAGGACACTCTATACTGAGGCACGTGACATTAGCTAGACCTTTAGGGGCGCCAGCGGCAGTGGTTAGGTGTATCCCGGGAACCAGAGCACCGGACATAGCAGGTAATCTTAGGGCTCTAGGACAGCACAGGTTCTCTAAGATAGGGGTACATGCTGGAGCTAATGATATACGCCTTCGTCAGTCTGAGGTTAGTAAGAGTAACTTTACAGAGGTGTTTAAATTAGCGAAGGCGATGTCCGATGAAGTAGTATACTCTGGTTCCATCCCAATGAGACGTGGCGACATAGCTTACAGCAGGTTATGGTCGCTGAACCGCTGGATGTCCAGGTGGTGCTCCGAAAATAATGTGGGCTACATAGACAATTGGAAGACCTTTGAGGGCAAAGCTGGCCTGTTAGGGCGGGACGGTGTCCATCCCACTCGGGAAGGTGCTGCTCTCATTTCCTGTATTATAGCACATAGTCTCAGTAGAGCCCAGGCCAGGGAGCAGACAGACAGGCTAAACCAACCGTCTGCTAGCTGCATAGAATCGTCACTCAGGGTTCACCATATTGAGACTGTGCCTGTTCCCCGATCTAAGCAAAATTGTAGAAAGACTCAGAAAGTCTGTTTTAATAATTTAATTAACATAAAGACCACAAACTCGGATCATACTGAATGCTCAGCCGGCACCTCTGATCTGAAGCTAGGACTGTTAAATATTAGATCTCTCGCATCAAAAGCGGTTATTGTTAATGAAATTATCACAGATCAGGCATTTGATATACTCTGTTTAACTGAAACATGAGTTAAACAGGACGAGTATGTAGCTCTAAATGAAGCTAGTCCTCCTGGATACAGCTACATACACCAGTCTCGGTTAACTGGTAGAGGAGGGGGCGTCGCAGTTATTTACAATGATAATCTGTCTATCGTACAAAAACACAGACACAAATTGAATTCATTTGAAATTCTTTATAGTAACATAAGTGTATTTAAGTATATTAAGTCAGCTCAGTCGATTCCACTAATTATAATTTACAGACCTCCAGGGCCATATTCTGAATTTCTTAGTGAATTTGCGGATTTCATCTCAAACCTAGTCATTTCTGTAGACAAAGTGTTAACTCGATCAGGCGACTGAATATTTTGAGTCGACATTTTGTTGTACCTTAGATAATGTAGCTCCAGCTAAAAGAACTCGCTCCCTGGTATAACGATCACACGCGCACTTTAAAACAGACCGCTGGGAAATTAGAGCGTAAATGGCATCAAACTAAATTGTTAGTATTTCAAATAGCATGGAAAGAGAGCATACTGAACTATAGGAAAGCTCTTAGTGTAGCTAGATCAACGTATCTCTCCATTCTTATAGAAGAAAATAAAAATAATCCTAGATTTTTATTTAATACCGTAGCGAAATTAACCAGAAATAAGACCACTACAGAAATATCTACAACATCATGCAATAGTGAAGACTTCATGAACTTTTTTAATAATAAAATTGTAAATATCAGGCATAAAATTGAGGCTTTGAAACCGAACAATGTAATTGATACAGATGTTAACCTAGCCATGTCAGATTCAAACCTAGAATACTTTATTCCTCTTGAAGAGAATGAACTAATTTCACTCATCTCTTCTGCAAATTCATCAACCTGTATATTAGATCCTATACCGACACATTTTCTTAAACAGATAGTACCAGTAATAACAGAACCGCTGTTGAGAATAATTAATTCCTCACTCAGCATTGATTATGTTCCAAAATCTTTTAAATTAGCAGTTATCAAACCAATAATTAAGAAACCTGACCTCGACCCCTGTCAGCTGTCCAACTACAGGCCAATATCAAACCTCCCCTTTATCTCTAAGATTCTGGAAAAGATAGTAGCGGAGCAGCTATGCTCATATCTACATAGAAATGGCATACATGAACTGTATCAGTCAGGATTTAGGCCTCACCACAGCACAGAAACAGCACTCGTTAAAGTAGTAAATGACCTCCTATTGGCCTCTGATCAGGGTTGTGTAACTATGCTTGTATTACTCGACCTCAGTGCAGCTTTTGACACTATTGATCATGCTATTCTTCTTCACAGATTAGAAAATGTAGTAGGAATTAAGGGTACAGCCCTCTCCTGGCTCAGATCCTATTTGACCGATCGTTATCAGTATGTAGACTTAAATGGTGATTATTCTGCATGTTCTCTAGTGGAGTTTGGCGTTCCGCAGGGTTCAGTTTTAGGCCCACTGCTTTTTTCCCTTTACATGCTTCCTCTGGGCAACATAATCCGTAAGCATGGTATTAGTTTTCATTGTTATGCTGACGACACACAGCTATACGTCTCAACAAAACCTGATGAGAAAAACCATCTTACTAAAGTTGAGCAATGTGTGCAGGACATAAGAAATTGGATGCAAATTAACTTCCTTCTGCTTAATCCGGATAAGACAGAAGTTCTAGTCATAGGACCGCATACAGCTAGAAGTAAAATCTTAGATCACACCGTAACTTTAGATGGCCTTTCTGTTCCGTCAAGTGCAACAGTAAAAGACCTCGCCGTGATTATAGATTCCAGCCTTTCATTTGAAGCTCATGTAGATAATATCACCAGGATAGCATTCTTTCACCTCAGAAATATTGCCAAAATAAGAAATATATTGTCGCTAAACGATGCAGAAAAACTAGTTCATGCTTTTATCACTGCTAGGTTGGACTATTGTAATGCCTTACTGTCTGGCTGTTCAGTTAGGTGCATAAGCAAGCTTCAGCTAGTCCAGAATGCAGCAGCGAGAGTCCTCACTAGAACCAGAAGATATGAGCACATCACCCCTATCCTATCTTCACTGCATTGGCTCCCTGTGAAATTTCGCATTGATTTTAAAATACTACTATTGACATATAAGGCATTAAATGGTCTCGCGCCGCAGTATCTGAGCGAACTGCTAGTGTCTTACGATCCGCCACGCCTACTTCGGTCAAAGGATGCAGGCTGCTTATCAGTACCGCGTATTATGAAAACTACAGCTGGGGGCAGAGCTTTTTCTTACAAAGCCCCAAAATTATGGAATAGTCTTCCAAATAGTGTTCGGGACTCAGACACAGTCTCAGTGTTTAAGTCTAGGCTCAAAACCTATTTATTTAGCCAAGCATTTTTATAAATAGATTTGCCATAAGGTAAAGGAGCAGATCTGGGGGACTCATGGACGTAGAGTATTATGGTGAACTGGTATGTTTAGATGCTGTCTTCCTCAGTCTCATTTGATCACTCAGGTTTGTTGATGGTGAGCTGATTGTTTGCTTTACATCTCAGGGAGCCCTCATGTTTGTGTTTCCTTCTGGCTCTCCCTTTTACTGTAGTTATGCTGTCATAGTTAGTCCTGCCGGAGTCCCTGCTTGCACTCTACAGTAAATATACATTCACATTAGACATTGTGACTGTGACAATACCTAATTGCAATCTACTTAGAAGATGGTTCTGGCCTCGACTGGTGTTGTCAGCTATTTCTCTGAGGACTTGACAATTCAATAGTTCAGGACTGGAACTTTCTACAAGTCTATCTGAGTCTCGAATAACTACTGGACTCCATTTTACATCAACTATTATAACATCAATTAACATCAACTATTATAGCTGAACCTAACACTTAACACTGTATAAATGCAGATCATTTCCTGCTATCTGTTTCACCCAGATGAGGATGGGTTCCCTATCGAGTCTGGTTCCTCTCAAGGTTTCTTCCTATTACCATCTCAGGGAGTTTTTCCTTGCCACTGTCGCCCTCGGGCTTGCTCACCAGGGACTATCTGAACATTTAGATTCATACACATTCACATTCCATACAAACTTAAATAATTCTATTGATTGTGTAAAGCTGTTTTGAGACAATGTCAATTGTTAAAAGCACTATACAAATAAAACTGAATTGAATTGAAAATTGAATTAGGCCGATGATTGTAGTGTCATCTGCAAATTTCAGGAGCTTGACAGTGGGGTCTGTGGAGGTGCAGTCGTTGGTGTAGATGGAGAAGAGCAGTGGGGAGAGAACGCATCCCTGAGGGGCTCCAGTATTGGTGGTGTGACTGTTGGACATGAATTTTCCCAGTTTCACTAGCTGCTGCCTGTCTGTCAGAAAGCTGGTGATCCAGTGACAGATAGAGCTACTGTAGGAACAGAGAGCTGGTTTAATTTGGTCTGAAGCAGTGCTGGGATGATCGTATTAAAAGCTGATGAAAAGTCTATAAACAAGACCCTTGCATAAGCCCCTGAGTTTGTCCAGATGTCGAAGGATGAAGTGCAGTCCCATATTGACTGCATCATCAACAGACCTGTTTGCTCTATAAGCAAACTGCAGGGGGTCCAGTAAGGGTCCTGTGATGTCCCTCAGATAGGCCAACACCAGTCTTTCAAATGACTTCATGACCACAGATGTTAGGGCGACTGGTCTGTAGTCATTAAGTCCTGTAATTTTAGTTTTTTTTGGAATGGGGATGATTGTGGAACATTTAAAGCACAAAGGCACTTCACATTGTTCCAGTGATCTGTTGAAGATCTGTGTGAAAATGGGCGCCAGCTGGTCAGCACAGGATTTCAGACAGGCTGGTGTCACGCCGTCTGGGCCTGGAGCTTTCCTTCTCTTTTGTTTCAGAAAGATCTGGCGAACATCCTTTTCACAGACCTGGAGTGCAGGGGGGGGGAAGAGAGGGTGGTTGTCAGAGGTGATAATGGTGGTGTAGAAAGAGGGTCAGGACAGGAGTGTGGTGTGAGACTGAGAGTTTCAAATCTACAATAGAACTCATTCAGGTCATCAACCAGTTGTTGATTCCCTACAGAGTTGGGGGATGGCGTCTTGTAGTTAGTGATGGTTTTCAGGCCTTTCCACACTGAAGCAGGGTCGTTTGCAGAAAACTGATTTTCCAGTTTTTCAGAGTAGCTCCTCTTAGCTGCTCTGATCGCCCTTGTTAGTGTGTTCCTGGCCTGGTTGTACAAGATCCTGTCCCCACTCCTGTAGGCATCCTCTTTGGCCTGACGAAGCTGTCTGAGTTTTGCTGTAAACCATGGTTTGTCATTGTTATATGTTAAAAATGTCCTGATAGGGATGCACATGTCCTCACAGAAACTGATGTAGGATGTTACAGAATCTGTGAGCTCATCCAGATTGGTGGCAGCAGCTTCAAAAACACTCCAATCAGTGCAGTCAAAACAGGCCTGTAATTCCTGTTCTGCTTCACTGGTCCATCTCTTTACTGTCCTTACTACAGGCTTAGCAGATTTAAGCTTTTGCCTATAGGTTGGGAGAAGATGAACCAGGCAGTGGTCAGAAAGTCCTAAAGCTCCTCTGGGGACGGAGCGATATGCATCCTTTATTGTGGTGTAGCAGTGATCCAAAGTATTTTTGTCTCTGGTGGGGCATGTAATGTGCTGTTTGTATTTAGGCAGTTCAAGTTTGAGGTTTGCTTTATTAAAATCCCCAAGTATAATTATAAGAGAGTCCGGGTGTTGTTGCTCCGTGTCTGTGATCTGAGCAGCCAGCTGTTGCAATGCTGCGTTCACACACGCTTGTGGAGGGATTCACTCACAAGAATGAACCAGGTAAACTCCCGTGGCGAATAGAAAGGCTTGCAGGTGATGAAATATGCCTCTAGATCAAAACAGCACATCTTCAATGGTGTCACATTTGTACACCAACTTTCGTTGATGTAAAAGCATGTCCCACCGCCTCGCGATTTCCCAGTCGCGATCCGCTCTGAACAGCTGGAAACCCGGCAGGTGTAGCGCATTGTCTGGGATGGCTTCATTTAGCCAGGTTTCCGTGAAACACAGCGCGGCAGAGTTTGAAAAGTCCTTATTTTTCCTGGTGAGCAGGAAAATTTCGTCCATTTTGTTGGGTAGAGAGCGGAGATTCGCTAGATGTATACTCGGCAGCGCAGTTCTAAAGCGGCGCTGTCGGGGCTTGACGAGGACACCGGCTCTCTTCCCTCGCCTGCGCTTCTTAAAGCATTTAAACAGTGCAGCTGCTCCGCAAAACGTTCAGTTCAGTAAAACGTTTGAAAAATCGAAAACTGGTTGAAAATTGTGTGATGTGTCCTGCTGAACGTTCAGCAGTTCATCCCTGGTATAAGTTATTACATTTGAGAAACAAAAAACAGGACAAACTAACAAAAACAGTAAGACAAATGGAGAGCTCCACTTTTGTATATATTTGTATTTAATTAGTTATTGAGTGGCTTAGTAAGGAGTCGACGTCATTTTGTTTGCACTTTGTTTTTTCTTGGTTTGTGGTTAGTTAGGGAGTTGAGGGAAGAACTTTGTATTTCTGTTTCTTTATTTTCGGTGCAGGTTAGTTGTGTCACATTGGTATTAGATAGAGGTAATTTTGTTTATTGCTTTGGCCTTGTTGGCTTCTGAAGCTTACAGCCACCCTTTTGGGATTTGCTTATTCACCTTATTGTAAATAAACACTAAGCAAACGCACTTTTGGTCTCACCCCCTTCTTTCTTTTTTTTCCCACTCCTGTTACGGCCCGACCTAGACCGGGGCGTAACAGAATTGGGGGCTCGTCCGTTGCTTTTCCTCGCTCCGTCCCGTTTGTTTCAGTGTGCCTGTGTTTGTCTGGCGGCATTTGTCTTTGTGGTAGGGGAGTGATTGTTCTTCTTAGATATGGCTACAAAGTTTAACTTGGACCAGTTTACCATTTGCTCCACGGTAGAGCAGTTTGAGAAGTGCCGTAAGGATGACCTATTGTTGCTCGCCGATTTCTATCAGATTTCAGTGTCACGGAGTGCTACTAATCGCGATATTAAGAAGCTGCTGTACGCTGAGCTGTTTGAACAGCGCATTATTTGTGAGCATCCCGAGGCGGGTGTTGCAACTCACTCAGGTGATCCAGAGGATTTTGCTGCAGCGGAGGCTGGCGCCAGGCCCAAGGATCCCGCACGCATAGATCCCGCTGTAGGAAGCTCACCATTAGAGGAACCCATGATTGCGCTACAATTAAAACAGCTGGACTTGGAGTTAAGTCGGCAGCAGTACAAAGCTCAGCAGCTACAGTTCCAAACATTGGAGCTGGAAACTAAGAAGGAGATGAGGCTGAAGGAGATAAGGCTGAAAGAGCTGGAGCTGGAGTTGGCCTCAAGGTTTGGGCCCACCAGTGCATCTGTGTCTCCTGTACCTGTTCGCACATCCTCGCCTGTGCCTGCACCCGTGCCTGTATCTGAGTCGTCACCTGTGCTAGGACCCATCCCGTCAGTTAGTTCTGGATTTGATGTAAGTAAGCATATTGCTTTGGTGCCTATGTTCAGAGAAAGTGAGGTGGATACTTATTTCCCTGTGTTTAAGCGTATCGCTGCCACTCTGCAGTGGCCTAGGAGTATTTGGTCCTTACTTTTTCAGTGCAAGTTCGTGGGTAAAGCTCAGGAAGTGTGTTCTGCCTTAACACTTGAACAAAGTATTAATTATGAAACTGTTAAGTCAGCTGTGTTACGGGCATATGAACTTGTCCCCGAAGCTTATCGCCAGAAGTTTAGAAAACATGCCAAATCCGCCAGCCAAACATTTGTAGAATTCGCCCGTGAAAAATGTGCTTTGTTTGACAAGTGGTGTGCAGCCAGTAAAGCCACCACCTTTGACCAGTTAAAAGAATTGATACTTTTAGAAGAGTTCAAAGGGGCTTGTAGTCCCTCATTTTGAAAAGCAATTTCTGTTGGAAGTGGATGCTAGTGGTACAGGTGCCGGTGCTGTGTTGTTGCAAACCAGAGACGATGGTTTGAACCATCCAATCAGTTTCTTTTCAAAAAAGTTCCTTAAACATCAAATGAGCTACAGTACTATTGAAAAAGAAGCCCTTGCTTTAATCCTTGCCTTGCAACATTTCGAGGTGTATATTGGTTCGACTGTACAGCCTGTTACCGTTTTCACAGATCATAATCCTCTTACCTTTCTCCAACAAATGTCAAATGCCAATCATCGTTTAATGCGATGGTCCCTGATTAGTCAGAGTTACAATTTGAAAATATGCCACAAAAAAGGTGTTGAAAATGTAATTGCTGATTCACTGTCACGTGTAAACCAGTAAAACATTACATGTTTTATTTTATGGTTGGGGGTGTTATGAATCTGATGTGCTTTGTGATTTGTATTTTGTATAGTCAGATTTCTGTCTGCTCCTGTGTTGGACTTGTCTGTTTTAGGTGGGTGTGGCCTGTTAATCAGCTGGAGCTCCGGATTGGTCCTACTCTACATCATATCCTGATATAAGGACCACCCCAAACACTCAGCCTGGGCCCATTTTTGAGCCTCGTTGATTTTGACCTGTCGTGTGCTTGTATTTTCGAAATTCTGATTGACTGTCGTATGTTTTGTCGTTTGTTTTTGAGTGTGGTGCCAGAGAGAAAGAGAGTTTGTGTGTTATAGTTTGTGTTGTCTTTGTTAAACTCCATATTGACTGACTCTCCTGTTTATCTGAACCTTTGCGTGTTTTGACTATGATATGGATTCCGATTTGGCTGCATGTAAGCTTTTTGTAAATAGTTTGTAAATAATTTAACTCTTTTCATACGGGAAGTAGGGGGTTAGATGCCATTTCTTTTGTATATTGTAATGGAAAAATCATATTTTAATTATATGTATTAATTCTATTTGATTCTTGTAGTAAGTGTGTAACGTAGACGTTAGAAGTTTGAACTTGGTTGTCGAAGCTTAGAGACACAAGGCCGAGAACAGAATAGAAACAACCTGATTGTAGTTGTCCCTGAATAAACGATAAGGTATGGACATCTGGTCTGGGGCAGATAGAGTCATGAGTTTGAATGCAGGAACTTCACGTACGGGGCGTTGATGATGTTAACAGAGATGTTTGTGTATAAAATAGGTCAGCTAGAGAAAGAGATCACCTTTCTCTATGCTGCAACTGTTTGCTGTATGAGACTGGTCCTTCTGCAGAAGTTTAAAATAAAACCTTTGTTACTTTGTTCTTACCCAGTGTATGAATTACTTGTCTTTATAATATTTTCAGAATTTCCACCACAACTTGGCGTTGTCGGCAGTTCTCCGTGTTTGAGGAAGGCATTGAAGAATCCCGGGGAGGCGTAAGCGCTGACGCCTTGAAGGCTTTTCACTTCATCTCGAACGCTTAATTGGCAATCGAGCGTGAGAGGACCGGGGATTCACCATGTCACCTCAACACCGGAGTTAAAAGAACTAAAATAGTGTGGTAAGGAAATATTTTAAGTTGTAAGTCTTTAAGTTGTAATTGTTAAAGTTAAAGTAAGTTGTAATTGTTAAAGTTAAAGTAAGTTGTAATTGAGTAAGAAGTGCGCTTTCTCACAGTGGCTGGGATAGATTTAAACTTGGATCTATCACACGAGTCTGGGATTCGTGAAAAGTACCCAAAAAAGTGCAAAGGCGCACAAAAGAGAGAGAGATAGGGTACTGGTTTCGCCTCGTTTCCGAAAAACTTGGCCCCGTAGCAGACGTGCTCGGTGTGAGGACCTCCGGAGGTAAAGCAAGTCAGAGTGCAGGGTTGCAAGGTGCACACGTAAAAGTCAAGAGGACTTTACGGGAAAAACAGTCAAGGGGACTGTTGAGGTAAATTAAGGTAGAGAGTAAAGTGCACCGGTAAAAGTCAAGAGGACTTTACGGCAGAGTGCAAACTGCACCGGTAGCAGTCAAGGGGACTGTGAGAGCACTGTGAGTTAGTGGCACGCGTAAATTGACAAGTAAAAATCATGGGTAACAGCAAAAAAAAAAAAAGATTGTTACGCTTGTGGCGTTCCTTGGTAAAGTTAACATCTAAATTATGTTTGAGAAATGTGGAAATCCAGGGAAAACAAAAAGAAAAAAAAAAGAGAAATGTAGAATTATTAATTACTGAGATTGCTTTTGAGTTGTGGATGTGTGAATCATGTGTAGATAGATAATTACAATAACAAAAAGAAAAACAAAGTAAACATTAATTGGGTAGGATTTAATATGTGGAAGGCAGAAGCAGAACTTAGAGAAAAACGCATACAACCTAAAATGCAAGCACAAAACATTGATCCTTTTCAGTGTGTTAAGTTTGTTTCAGATCCCGACCTGGACGGCTGCCCCCCGCGACCCCCAGCTCTTAGACAGATAGCCCCTTCAGCAGATCCAGTAAGACAGCATGGACAAGAGACTTCTCAGCAGGCCCCAGGCCCCAGCACAGCAAGCACAGCCAGCACAGCAAGCTGTTTCTCCAATTTCGTCACATACTCGAACCAAGGTTCAGCTGAAAAGAGAAAAGGCTGATCGACAACCACCGCCTGATGACAGTGAGGACGAGAGAGAGGAACTCTTAGGAGCTACAGGAAGTGTTCATCAAGTAATCACTGCTCCAATGATGGAAGTAGCAGGGGCGGATGGCACAGCGATGCTTGTTCACCGACCATGGACAATAAAGGACATCGAAAATGCACATGGACAACTCCCAGACCCGAGAGAGGGGGGGGAGGACAGGAATTCGGTGATGAAATGAGCAGATTTGCTCAGAGTTTCGCCCAACATCTTATGAAATGCGACGACTTTTGGGGAGAAAACTAGGTGCGGACTTTGCAAAGATTAAGTATTCCTGGCCAACGACAATGTTTTCGCACGGCGAGCTCAGGCTGATCATGAAGAAAACCAAGCATTTAACGGTTTTGTGGTGTGCCTTACAGCAGTGTGTAAAGAAGCGTTTCCAGCAAAAATGGATATGACTAAAATATCAATGTGCAAACAACAACCAGGAGAGAGCGTGTCACAATATCTCACCCGTCTCACTGAGGTACATGATGCAAACAGCGGGTTGGAGAGGCCTGCAGACATGTCTGTGGCAGCAATTTCACCTTATGAAGCACATTTGAGGAACAGTTTCATAAATGGATTACAGGAGGACATCGCTCAGAAGGTGAAAAACACATGCGTTGGATGGGACACTGGAAAACTTAGTCTCATTGAACAACATGCAATACACGCGGAAAAGCTGGTATCACAAAAAAAAGATAAGCGCAACAAGAAGAGAGAAGACCAGAGACAATGCACAGTTGGCAGTGTTGCAGATGGTAAGACAAACTGCGAATGTACAGTACAGGAGACGTGGAAGAGGACGAGGAGGACGTGGACGTGGGAGAACAAATGGCTGTTATACGTGCGGAAGTGAAGACCATTGGATTAGAGACTGTCCGAGAAGGAGCAGAGGAGAGGAATGGATTAGGAGAGGTGAGGATCAGGGTGGAAATTGACAGAAAAAGGCCGGGGGCATGGGGAGCAGACCTGAAGGAGAGGGTGAGTCAAAAAAAAAATTTCCTACTAACACTTCTTGCTCTGATCGCAATGAAAAGCTTGCTATCTTTTTCAATGATTCGATTCACGTTTGTATCTTAGAAACATCCACACATGCTACGTATGATCTTGAAGTATACAGTATCAGTAAAATGCCAACAATGGAATTGCAGCTCCATGACAAACAAAATTAATTTTGGTAGATTCCATGCAGGTCATTCAGTCATTAAAGTGCGTGTGAATTTGACAGTTTAGTGAAACAGTGGCAGATTCCTGAACTCTGTGGGCACTTCAGGACATGCAGCTGAAAAGAGCCTCATAAAGCCAAGCGTGTGGCTTTTTCCAGGTGTACATGATAAATTTAGATTTTTTGCTCTTATTGCTGCCCAGTAAATCTATTGGGGTGAAGATTTCGTATGTAAATTAGGTATAAAACTCTTGAGACTAAACCAGTATTGAGCCTGAGGATTTCACTCTTGTGAAATGTGATCCGTTGCCCCTGTTGTATGTGTATGAATGGAAGCTCTGCACTTCAACTGTGAGTTCAGTAAATGCTACGGTGATAGACAAATATATACCAGTAAACACATTATGATATTAGATATGTGTCACATATCTCATTTATTTAAAGATAAGCTCAGATGTGTAGTTAATGTGGATATAAGGAGTGTGCACATGAGAAAATGTAGCACAGTAAAGAGTCACAGTAATGTCGCTTAATCATAGTAGAGACACTCCTAGTGTTATTGGATAAAAGTAATAAGGATGAGGGGAAAAAATAAATAAATAAATAAAAAATATTGGGCCTTTGAGTGACATGTGGTATGAATGAGGGTGATTGAGAATGAACCTCTTATCTGACATTACATTACAGCCACAGAGAAACAAATGCTGATGAAATGCTGAAAAATCATGTGTTAAAGTATAAAAGAACTGTATATATTACAGTACCTACAGTCACAAGACCTGGCCAGGCAGAAAAAATTAAGTTATCAGCATGCGGAGCTTTTTCTTTTCTTTAAAAAAAAAAAAAAAAAAGAATTTATGTTTATCATTACTCACTAAAATGTATGGGCTAATGGCAAGCATGATGTAGGTTTAATTAAGGGAAGTGAACTGGCGGTGATCACCCCAAAGTAAAATTTAGGCCCTACAAACTTCATACTGTATGTACCCGAGTCTTTAACTGAAATAATTCCAGTGTTTAATTCTTTATTTTAAAGCTGTTGTCATGGTAAACATCAGCAACTTCTTATTGTCCAGCAGAACAGGGTCATAAAGCAAACCATATAAAAGCTACAATTCGCACATAAGTCATATCTTGGGTCAAATTGGTTTGGGACAAGATAAAACTTTGGATCCAAGTACAGTAGTAGTCCAAAATATTCTAAAACAAATAAGAAAATTGACGCTAAAGTAGAAATGTAAAAAGTAAAAGTGTTCTATTGCAGAAAAGTTAATTTGATCTGCAGTATGCAATCCTCGAGGCCCCAGTGAGATACACACTCATGGGAAGGGTCTACTGGCCCACAGTGCACTTAGCTGAACTCCGGAAGCAAGAACAATCTTTAATTGAATCAAATTTGGCAGTATAAACTACTTTAATATTGGACATTTCAAATTCTAAAAGGCCTTTTACAAAAACTGTTGATGAAAAGAATTGTTGCATGATTTCAGACTGGCTGCAGAAAAAAAAAAGATAGAGAGAGAAACAATGAGATCTTTATCTCACTTCTCAGCCAAATCAGATCCTGTAGCAGCAGCACCACCCATGTGTTTATGTCCAGTACCAGAAGCTGAGGAGGCAGGTATAGAATAAAGATATATAGTGGGCTACAGTAATTTGACATTTCTAGTTCATGAAGTTTCAGTATCTTTTATACAGAGAAGAATCACACTTATTTGCAACAGAGTGGTTAAAGTACAATACTAAATTATTAATATCAATATGGAAAGATGTATAGTTCTAACCCTCTAACTCTTTTCTTTCACTGTTAAACAACTTTGTTCCACTAGGATTGATCCACAGTAAGCGCCACTACAGAATCCGGATATAAAATGAACGTGGATGGAACAATATTTTGTGATAGAGAAATAGGTGTTAACAGGAGTTTGTCATAGTTTGAGCATTACATTTACACTATTTAAATTTCATGTGCTATAACTAACAAATTAGATTCTATTTCAGAAAAGCAGATGCAGCAGCGAAGGCCGTGGCCAAACTTCCCCTTTCCTATAACCATAACATGTGTGTCTAATGCTCTCACCCCCACAGCTAACCTTGAAGAGCTTCAGAACTACAGTCACTCCAGGAGAGGAAACACTCTGGAGAAAAGTGGGATGTGTTTTGACAGAAGGGGTTTGGTACGACCCCAATCACAAGCCATGTCTACCTATAAAGCTATTTCTTTCTATGCTAAGTTGACACACGTGTAAGGACCATGTGTCAAAAGGGGGAATAAGCGATAGTATGTGCATTTTTGTTACTAATAACATACTGCACTGTAGATAAAGGAATTAAGATGAAGCCAGAGCACACAAAAAGTAAAAGGACATTGTGAAGATGAAATGTTGTTATTGTGCAAAACTCTTTGAGGATTTATTTTTAATACAGGTCCACTGACAGTGCTCCTAACACCACAAAAAGAAGTCAAAGTAGTGGAAACAGAGATGGGGGTACACGCCAGCAACCCCAAACATGTTCCAGAACCTAAGAGAAAACAACACAGAGGTCAACAAGGGTGAACAGTGACGTGGTAGTAACCTCTCCTGTAAACCCCAACAGACCCTCACCTGCACGCAAAGTGCATGGGTCAGAAGAACCAACTAGAGTGACAGAAACAACGCAGAACCACAACTCTCCACTCAAATTCATCACAACAATAAGTACACTACATTTGAGGACAACACATGAAGAAATTGTAAGGTGTCAAAGTAGCAGTAGCACTGAGTAACATTGGTGACATATAAAAGTAATTAGAGTTAAAAGTAAGTGTTGTAACTACTGACAGGATAGAAGACTGTTTTAGAGGACGGAGAATATTAGTGACTGAGATTATTCACACTACAGACATTGAATTAGCTGGACTGGACCCTTGGTTACAAATGAGAAAACACCCCAAAGCAATTTGGGTAACTTTAGGAATAATAATAATGGTTACCCTGATGTGCCTACTTATTGAGAATTCTGAGAGAAATGGTCATGGTAAAGTCTATTTAACAAACTCATGCCACATGCATTTAACTAGAATAAAGAGAAGAGACCGCATGATAAAAAGGCATAATGCTAATCTCAATGGATGTGCAGGGAATTGGGAATGTGCCCTATCATTAGACATTGCTGATAATATAACAGACATACACAACCTCTTGTGTTGTGTATGCCATGTCATGTCCTCGGGCAGGGTAGCACTGCCCCTAAATAATGTCACAGCAGCAGAAGCAAATGCAGACAACACGTCTTGTATTATACCGATAACCACCATGGCCATCTTACAGATATCTGAATACTACAAACAAACAGGGAGGCCAAACCCAGCAGTCCCTGAGTGTAATTATTATAATTAACGAGTTATTGTTATAATTAACAATAACCTATGTTTTGATGCCCCATGGAGCTATTACTCCCCATTGCATGTTGAGAAATATGAAGACAATTCTACTTATATGGTCCCATGGCAAAAAGGAGACACTTGCGTTGTGCAAGATCAAAGGGAAAATGGGGAACCTGACTTAGGATGGTCTGAGTGCACCACTTACGTTCGTATAACCAATCGTTCAAAAGGTAGGTCACCTAAATGTAGTATAGATGGTAATTATTTTCCAAATGATGGTAGTTGTCCGTTCATAGAACTATCGTCAACAAACACAGTAATGTGGGTGTGTGGGTCAGATGCATATGTGACCTTACCCAGGTATTTCAATTGAACAGGCTCATGTTATTTTGCATATGTAACCCCTAGTGTCAGTACACACAGAAAATCCGTGGGGGCCACGGATGTCAGAGAATAGAAGAAAAAGAGATGTCCCTATTAAATTTCATGGTTACACTTTAGGAAACCCATGGACTAGCCCAGGAGCAAATGTAGGCTGGTCACTCTTCCACGGCGGAGGAACAGCTGTAGCCCTAAACAAGGTAAATGGTTTAGCATACATGTTACTAATACTAAAAAATGACACCGTAAATGCCTTTCAGTTAGTAAATGATGAACTTAAGCAGGTTAGAGAGATCACGATTCAAAATAGAATGGCTCTGGATATTTTACTGGCCGAGAGAGGTGGAGCGTGTAAAGTTCTAAACACCTCTTGTTGTTTTTATATTCCTGACGATCATCAGAATATCAGCAACGTCATAATGAAGAAGGCTTTGCAACCACCTCCCCAAGTAGAGTCTTGGATCTCGTGGTTAACGCAATTGTGGGGAGGCTGGGGTTATTGGCTAGTTTATAGTGTTCTACCAATTGGGATTATAATTTTGTTAGGCCTCTGTATAACACCCTGTATTTGCAGATGTATACAGGAACTAGTTCTGAACACAGTAAAGTATTAAATGTTAAGACAGACTGACAACATAAAACGGAAAACGGACTGGGACGACCCGACTTCTGACAGAGTTCAAAATTCCGGTGACTATCATTTTGAATGTTTAGATAATGATATGGAAGAAGACATAATTTAAATCTTTAGAGAAATGTAAAGCATGTATATTTAAGTAGGTTGCAAAATTTTTAATGCTTTTGTGTCGGGGGTCTGTCCCCATAAAAACAGCTGTAGTGTCCTCTGTGTGCATTAAAGTGCTAGTGGTGATGTTGTTAAAAACCCAGGTTGGACAATATCTGATGAAATTTACCTAATGCATAGCTTATTAGTATTGTTTTGAATTGTAGAATTAAAATATTTAGGTTGTCATAGAATGACAAAAGGGGGAAATTGTAATGGAAAAATCATATTTTAATTATATGTATTAATTCTATTTGATTCTTGTAGTAAGTGTGTAACGTAGACGTTAGAAGTTTGAACTTGGTTGTCGAAGCTTAGAGACACAAGGCCGAGAACAGAATAGAAACAACCTGATTGTAGTTGTCCCTGAATAAACGATAAGGTATGGACATCTGGTCTGGGGCAGATAAAGAGTCATGAGTTTGAATGCAGGAACTTCACGTACGGGGCGTTGATGATGTTAACAGAGATGTTTGTGTATAAAATAGGTCAGCTAGAGAAAGAGATCACCTTTCTCTATGCTGCAACTGTTTGCTGTATGAGACTGGTCCTTCTGCAGAAGTTTAAAATGAAACCTTTGTTACTTTGTTCTTACCCAGTGTATGAATTGTCTTTATAATATTTTCAGAATTTCCACCACAATATATTTTCACTCTGTTTATTGTTTAGGGAGACAGGTAAGATAGTTTGTATTTTGTTTTGTTTCATTCAAATTCAGGTTATTTAAGTTTAAAACAAAGTCTGTTTTGTTTATTGTTTTGGCCTGGTCTTCCCCTGAAGATAAATCCCGTGCAAAGAAAAATTTAAAATAAACAAATTAAACATCTCTCTGGTGTAAGCTCATTTAGTTCTCTTTCTGTTACGGCTAACCCCTAGTGGACGTAACAACTGTATTTCTGACAAAATAGTTGTTTATTTAAATGAACAAAGTCTCGTCGCTTGCTGATGCTGCCGTTTTGGCTGAGGAGTTTGTGCTCACTCACAAAACTGTGTTTTCGCATCTGCGCCGTGATATGGCAAATCGTAGCCCTAAAGTTTCAGCTAGTGCGTCTAAGAATGGTAGTGATTCCCGTGAATCTTTCTATTGTCATGAATCTGGACATTTCATCGCTACCTGTCCTACGTTATCTCGTAAGAACCGTCGTAAAGCAGAGAACACTAAGAGTGTGGCTTTAGTTAATGTACCACCGCAGCCAGATGAAAGTTCAACTTCGCTTTCATCAGTGGACGCTGCGTTTAACCCATTTATCTTGGATGGAATGGTTTCACTTTCGGATGCAGATTCTGAGCCTACGCCACTTTGTATTCTGAGAGACACCGGCGCTGCTCAGTCATTTATTTAGGAAGGTGTCTTGCCTTTATCTGACCAGTCTAGTTGTGGTGCAGATGTTTTAGTTCAGGGAATTGAACTTGGAGTGGTGAAAGCTCCGTTACATATGATTTATCTTAACTGTGATATCGTGTCTGGCTTTGTTAAGGTTGCAGTTCGTCCTCAGTTGCCAATTAAAGGAGCTTCTCTTATATTAGGTAACGATTTAGCTGGTGGTAAGGTTTTTCACTTGCCTGTTGTAACGGATGCTCCTGAGGTGCATGAAAGTGACGCGCTGTCACGTGAGTTTCCCTCTGTTTTTAGTACCTGTGTGGTGACGCGCGCTCAGGCTCGTAAAATGAAGGATGTTGACGATCTTTCTAATTCGTTTGTGTAGTGATAACCCAGTATTTGAAGACGAGAATATGTCTTCCAGTCCACATGTTTCTCCGGAGGATAAGGCCTTCTCCGTACAAGATGATGTCGCTACATGGGGTGTTGGGCGAGAGCAGCTCGTTGCTGCTCAGAAATCTGACGCGTCTCTCTCTCGTTGTATTGCTGCAGCTGTAGATAGTGCTGAGTTACCTCAACACTCAATGGCATATTTCTTTGACAATGATGTTTTAATGCGAAAGTGGTCACCCTCTGATGTTAAGCATGAGTCAAAGGCTGTTTTCCAGGTTGTGGTTTCAAAACCATATACAACACAAGTTTTGCGTATTGCCTATGACCATGATCTCGCTGGTCACCTTGGTGTAAGGAAGACCCACCTCCGCATTTTAAATCATTTCTTTTGGCCTGCCATGAAGTCTGATGTTGCTAAGTACTGTCGGTCATGTCATGTTTGTCAAATTGCAGGGAAACCTAACCAGGTTATTCCCCCTGCTCCACTTAAACCTATCCCTGTTCTGGGAGAGCCTTTTGAGAGACTTTTGTTAGATTGTGTTGGTCCCCTTCCTCGAACTAAGTCTGGTAATGTGTATCTGCTAACCCTGATGTGTGCTGCCAAGAGATATCCTGAAGCCATACCCCTGCGTAGCATCAAATCACATGCCATCATTCGAGCACTTATTAAATTTTGCACCACCTTTGGTTTGCCCAAATATGTTCAGTCGGACAAAGGTTCAAATTTTATGTCTGCTTTGTTCAAAAAGGTTATGAACCAGCTGAACATACAACACCAGGTTTCTAGTGCCTATCACCCGGAGTCCCAAGGTGCATTAGAGCGTTTCCACCAAACCTTAAAGTCTATGCTCCGATCATACTGTTTGAACCATGAAAGTGATTGGGATGAAGGAGTACCATTAGTTCTGTTTGCTATTCGTGATGCTGTGCAGGAGTCTCTTGGATTCAGCCCTGCAGAATTGGTTTTCGGTCACTCTGTTCGTGGTCCCCTAAAAGTACTGCAGGAAGAGCTACTGTCTCCGAATCCTGGGAAAGGTTCAACTATGAATGTTTTAGATTATGTGAGTTCCTTTCGTGAACGCCTACATGCAGCATGTGAGGTAGCAAAACGTTCACTTGCCTCCACACAAACTCGAATGAAGAATCATTTTGATAAAAAGGCTGTTGTGCATCATTTCCAAGCAGGTGACAAAGTGTTGGTTTTGCTACCAGTGCCGGGTTCTGCTCTCCAGGCTAGGTTTTCTGGCCCTTATGTTATTGAGTTAAAATTGAGCGATACAGATTATGTTGTAAAAACTCCTGACCGTAAGAGGAAATCTCGTGTGTGCCATATCAATATGCTTAAACATTATGTCACTCGCTCCACCCCAGATGTCTCTGTCCCAGTGGCCAGTTCAGTAACTGCCTCAGTGGAATCGTCACCCGATGAGTATTCTCCCGAGTTTGATGGTCTCAGATTGGGTCGAGCTTGTTTTTCCTATGCTAGCCTGCCAAACTCAGAATGGTTGTCAGATATTCAATCTAAACTTAGTCATTTGTCTGAGTCCGCCCAAAAGGACATAGTCAGTCTCATTGAGAGTTACCCTAAGCTTTTTTTCTGATACGCCCTCTCGCACTACTGTCCTTCAACATGACATTGATGTTGGTGAGCACTCTCCTGTGAAGCAGAATACATACAGATGTCGCCATTAGAAACGCGCGTTTCGAGAAAAGGGATCCCGTGACTTGCCGCGGCTTTGCGCGGCTGTGTGCGGCAAGCTGTGAACATGCCCTTCATTACCTGTAGGGGGCAGTCGTGTTTCAGTCTGAAGTATTGTGTGTCTACTGAAGCCCGAAAATGTGTCAAAATTAAACTGCGCATGCGTGATTGGAGATGCTGTGCCCGCGCTGTGTATCAGTCAGTTGGGAATCATCACGGAGGTTACAACACGGCGTGGCTGCAGCTGGAGTTTGTCGTGTTCGAGGTAAGTTTAGCTTTCTGTTTTGGATGTGATTCTCGCTTTCATGACTCCCAATTAATGTTCATCTTAATCTCAGGACGTACAATTAGCAATATTTCAGTTTTTAATAGTGTGGAGATTCACAAAACACCGTTTTCGTGTAAAAACCTGAACCTACGGAGCCCCCCAGGGGTCCTGTGGTAAATAAATAAATAAATGAAATAATAACGAACCGAGCGCGCGGATTAATAAACCGAGATGTGTATTTCTTACCCCCACCCCGAGTGAAAACGGCGTGTTCAGACAAAGCCTCGCCAGTGAGATGCCATTTCTGAACAAACTAAGTCGTGTGTGTTAAAGCATTAAATGGTAAAAGAGCACTAGCAATAAACGTTTTTTTTCTGAATCCGAATTTTATTAATAAGTTACAAGTTAAATTTCAACTGTAAAGAACCTGTACATATGTTCATACAGTATTGACAGCAGCTCTAATTTGTCTAAATCGCATTGCAGACAAGAAAAAGAAGTCGAGTCATCCTGTGACCCTGCATGCTTAATCTTTACACACATGATTCTTGTTTCTCACTTTTTCCTTAATCTCCGGTTCGGTTCTGGTTTCAGTCTGTTCTCATGAGTTGTGAAGCGAGAGGAACAAAGTATAAATATTGTTCATTTGCTAAATTAAGTATCATGAATTTTAATTGAATATCTATCTCTATTTTTTTCACAGCAGTTTGTGACTGAAAGTGTGTCTGCATCTGACTTCAGGAGTTTCCTGACCAACCGGATCTAACGGTCATATTTAAAAATCATAACGTACAAAACGTTTCTGTTAGTGTTTAATTTTGTTTCTATGATTAATACTTATTTGTGGTGTTTTATGTTTTGTACATCTTTTCAAATTGAGACCTCATTTGTAAGTTACTGTTTTCTCGTTTTTCTATAAATTAATCAAATGTTTGCTTGTTATTAAATGTATTTTTTATTAAAAAAATAAACGAATCTGTTTTATTATTTGCTGAGAGTGTGGTTTATTTATTTATCATATTTGGTCATTATAACATGCATTAGGGAGCATTATCTCTGCGAAGTGTGTCCGCTATCTGGGAATTAATTACCTTTACTTGGCTATTTTAAATAAATCTAATTTGTGCATTAAATATAATTATGTAACTTACTTGATTTCTTTGATTGTTTCTTTGATTATGTGTAAAGAAAATACAATTTATATATTCGTGTTTAATTACAAAAAAAACATTTTAATGGTTAGTGATTGTTGCAGACATTCACATTATTTTTTGGGGAAGAGCTTGGCTTGTACAGGCTACTCATCAGCAGTCGGCGCCCTGCTGTAACCAGAAGATCAAAGGAGCAGTTATCGGTTGACACGTAGCCTTCTGAGTTTGGAGACCCACAGAACCCCCACTGTATTATAATGCCTCTTCTCACCTTTCATTCATGATTTCGCTGATGGGGGAATTCGTACAATTTGGGGTTTTTAAAAACAGTTAACAAGGCCGAGTAGACGTCTCTGCCTAAAATGTTTTTCGCCAGCAAAACACCTCTCTCTCTCTCTCTCTCTGTGAATATATATATATATATATTCACAATCACATTCCAGCTCTTATTCCCAGCCGTGGTCAAATAATGGATGAAATAATTATTCAATGCTGGACACAAACAGCAAAAAATATGAAAAGCCCTAAGCACTTTATTGCTTTTCATCATGTTTTTTGCTGTTTGTGTCCAGTATGTGTGTGTATATATATATATATATATATATTAGTTAATTCATGTCTATGATCTAAAAAAATATAAAAACATATGATCTTTTTGAGTTATGAGTTGTTTTTTATTATTCATAAGACAACCTTTCAGTTTTGTAAATATTCTAGTTATAGTGTGTTAAGTCTTTCTTAAACGGTTTTGAGAATTAGACCATCCAGCTAAGATCAATATTATTAATATTAAGCATTTTATTTCTATTTATTCTATGCTTTGCTGGAGAAATACATTTTAGGCAGAGACGTCTCGGTCTTGTAAAATAGTTTTAAACCCCTGAATTGTGCCAATTCCCCCATCCGAAACTGGTTTGATAACTTCTCACCTATCAAAGGTGAGAAGAGGGACTGAGCTGTAACTGAGCGCGCTTTCACATTTTACTGTAAAGACACACACACACACACACACACACACACACACACACACATACAGGCACGTGCAGAGGGGGGAGGGCGGCGGGCACTTGAGCACCCGCCCCTTGCCTCCAGGATGCCTCAAGTATGGGCGTAAATTTCATTTAACAGTAGGGGGGACAATAAATATCAAATTTCTCATGAGCAATTTTTGAAGGGGACACATATAATACAGTCAAATTGTACTTATAAAGATATGTCCCCACAGTGAAAAACTTTGCTTCTATCATTATTATTGTAGCACGGAGACTGCACCATTATGGTTATTTTCAAAGTTTTTCTCAGGTTCAATGACAAAGCAGATTTTTCTTCAAAACTATTTATTGCATTGTTTATGTTGTTTACAGTCAAGCCATCAACATACAATAAAATGTAAACATGAGATCTAAACTAAAAACTGTGCTGCCTGTGCTGGTGCTGGCAATATCATCTCTTTGTTCTGCTGTCTCCGGCTCCCTCCCTGGTCCTGAATCTGCCCCTTCCTCTACTCTCACTGTCTCAGAACA
Organism: Channallabes apus; assembly: GCA_030522415.1. Lineage (NCBI taxonomy): Eukaryota > Metazoa > Chordata > Actinopteri > Siluriformes > Clariidae > Channallabes > Channallabes apus. Next base: position 22,768,035 of record CM060109.1, read on the forward strand.
GACTGACTCCTGAAGCAGAAAAAAATGCAGGAAAAGATGTTTTCCATACTCATAATAACTTGTTTACATTACACTTGCTAAATTGAAAGATCATACTGTAAATTGGTGAGCCTATTACTTTCTACTAAACAGCCACAACTCAAAAAACATTAAAGAAATTGTTCACCCCCCAAAAATTGTAAAAAATCTGTCATTATCCCTTCAATAAAAGCACCACACTTACCCAACACTGTACATCTGATTGACCCTGGTCTACCTGTCCCTCAATAATTTCTGTCTCCTTTGCCTGTGATTGATATTGTGACATTAGTATTTTCATAAGCACCCATTCTTAAAGCCAAATTTCCTTAATATGTGAACTTGTACTTACAGATGTCGCCATTAAAAACCCGCGTGTTTTCCCGCGGGATGCCGCAATTTAGCGCGCGACTTGCCGGAGGCAACATTCGGGAATTTAAAGTAAATGTGTTGTGCTTCACTGAATATCCGCCAGATGGCGCATAGAAGGACTTTATCTAAAAGCCGGTGGTCCGGGAAAGTCAGTTTTCCTATGTTTCCCCGGTGACGCGCAGATTCAAATCATGACGTCACTCGCTACCTAACGCTGAGAAGGCGAACGAGGATTTTAACAGTTTTTCTCTCGTTTTAAAGTGTTTTTATGAACTTTTTGAATTAAACAAATAACCTATGCATAATAATCGAGTGTCTTTTCGCTTTTTTTTGTATATTTGAAGATAATTCATACGTTTTAAGCCGCTGCAAAAGGCTGGTTTGCTGGGCGAGTACTGACATCACGACTACTTTTATTACACCTACATTTGTTTATTTGTATATGTATGTTATTAATATTAATTTTTTAGAGATTGTGTGTGCGTGCACGGAGAGTTTGTGTTGATAAGTGTATGTGGATAAGTTGATAAGTGTATCAGAAAGCATTAAAATGTTCATTTGAATTAAAATGACACACACGTCTGTATATACAGTATATCAATTACATATATATCAATTTCATTAGTTCGTTCATTCTATTTGAAGCTTCGGATGTTTTTTTTTTTTTTTTGGTTTGGTTAGATTAGTTCTGAACTCGCTTCCGTGAAACTATCGCTAAAACAATGTACTGAGCCCTCCTGAGGATATAAAGCTTTATTATTGTATTTGAATAAATAATCAGATCTACAGCAGATAATAAACTATGGTGTGTCATAACCGAAGCAAACACCACGATTATGCCTCGTTTCGTTCGACGGGAACGTGGTTCACTTGGCCGCGGTGTATTATAAACCTGTGGAATGTTTCACTGTTTATGCTCACATAAGAGGAATAAAAGCGAGTGAAATGTGGAAATGATGTGTGGCAACTCAATGAGAACTAAAGCAATGATTTCGGTAACTCCACTGAGTGTAACATCTGCATAGTGACACTGAACATATTCACTTTTCCGTTTACCTCTGAAAAAAAAGCTGTATTTTGTTTCTTTATATTTAGAGTTTTTATAACAGTAGAACAAGTACCCGCGCGCACGCACACACATAGATACACACACACACACACACACACACACAGACACACACACTCCCCTGAGCCCTCGGGAAACATCCAATCACCGTCGGTATACAAATGAGTCAAGACGTAGCCTAACGTGGTGTCGTGTCGGATTTCAGTGGTCACGGAGCGGGAAGACTTTGAAGAAGCTGCAGTGACAGTAAACAGCTGAACAACTTCACTTTTCCGTTTACCTCTGAGGAAAAAAAGCTGTATTTTGTTTGTTTATATTTAGAATTTTTATAGTAGTATAAGAGAAAGTTATAGTTTGGTCTGTACTGTAGTTCGCACCCTTGTAGAGAATAAATAAATGAATAACACCTTCATATCCCCTCTCAAGAGTGTCATAGTCCATTGTTAGTTTTAATGATCTGGCTGAAACTAATTATCACTACATAAGTACCCTAACACCATTGATCATGAGTCTCAGCTGAACCTAATTCTATACTTGTAACAGAAAATGTAGATGCAGATTCCAAATGTGTATTTATATGATAGATAGATAGATAGATAGATAGATAGATAGATAGATAAATGTGTGTGTGTGTGTGTGTGTGTGTGTAGGCTCTACGCAGGGGCAAGAGAGGGCAGCGCACCCTTAAATGTCTGCACATGTTACATGTTAATATATTCCTAAAATGTATATATTACAAGTTGATAAACTGATCTGCGGTAGCGGAAAAATCCGCTGAAAATAGGACAGGCTGCAGCGCACACGCACACACACACATACACACGCGCGCGCACACACACACACACACAGACACACCTCCCTTGAGCCCTGCGTCTGTCGGATTTCAGCGGTCACGGAAAGACTTTGAAGCAGTTTATATATGAATCTAAGCTTGAACTTATCAGCATTGTAAATATATAATACTTTTCAAATAAAATCGCTATTACTTTGACCCTGAAGTTTAGTTTAGCACACACAAAAAACAGAAAAGTCATTTCTGGTAAATCAACGGAATGTGTAGTTTATTTACAGTAATTCATTAAAAAATGAATATACATTGTACAGTACACGGTAAACACGGGAAAGATTACAAAATGAAAAAACAAACAGTGTCTACTTTATAAACAGCTTAGTATGTGCGTCGAGATGCTGAAATCCCTTGCATGTTTTTGCTTCCAAGTGGAGAGATATTTGACCGATAGCCTAGAACAAAAGATCTATAGGTGTGATCACAACCCCCTCCGACGGACCGTGCCATCAATCACTGACCACCTCAGAAGTTCCCTCCAATGTATGGCTGCAATACTTGTTTTGCAAGTATTTTTAACACCATTCAAAGGGGCAGTTATCGGCTATGACACGTTGAAGGAGAACTTAATAGTTCTCAAAAATAGTGTAAATGTCTGCAACAATCACTAACCATTAAAATGTTTAGTTTTTTTTGTAATTAAACACGAAAATATTAATTATATTTCCATATATACACACACATAGACACACACACACACACGGACGTAGGTTTGCTACCTATGACTCCAACTAATACCCCATCCCCCAATCCCCTTTTCCACCCACCAACCCCCAACCCCCTGCCCCATCCACCTACCAACCTCCCACCCCAACTATGTCCACTGAATACATGTTTTTCTTAATATGGTGCGAAATCACTTCACATTAATACTAGCAATGCTTCAATTTATATTAATCCACTCGAAATGCAATTCATTAAGTTAAATTAAGGAATAGTGTAAAGTTAAAGGAATGTTTCATAACTGACAAAAAGATAGTCTTTAATAAAATAAAAACTATTCTTTATTGAGCCCTAGTGCAAATGAAACATCTCAATCATCTGTATATATACAGTGCTGTGAAAAACTATTTGCCCCCCCTCCTGATTTCTTATTCTTTTGCATGTTTGTCACACAATATGTTTCTGATCATCAAACACATTTAACTATTAGTCAAAGACAACACAAGTAAACACAAAATGCAGTTTTTAAATGAGGGGTTTTGTTATTTAGGGAGAAAAAAATCCAAACCTACATGGCCCTGTGTGAAAAAGTAGTTGCCCCCTAAACCTAATAACTGGTTGGGCCACCCTTAGCAGCAATAACTGCAATCAAGCGTTTGCGATAACTTGCAACGAGTCTTTTACAGCGCTCTGGAGGAATTTTGGCTCACTCATCTTTGCAGAATTGTTGTAATTTAGCTTTATTTGAGGGTTTTCTAGCATGAACCGCCTTTTTAAGGTCATGCCACAACATCTCAATAGGATTCAGGTCAGGACTTTGACTAGGCCACTCCAAAGTCTTCATATTGTTTTTCTTCAGCCATTCAGAGGTGGATTTGCTGGTGTGTTTTGGGTCATTGTCCTGCTGCAGCACCCGAGATCGCTTCAGCTTGAGTTGACGAACAGATGGCCAGACATTCTCCTTCAGGATTTTTTGGTAGACAGTAGAATTCATGGTTCCATCTATCACAGCAAGCCTTCCAGGTCCTGAAGCAGCAAAACAACCCCAGACCACCACCCTACCACCACCATATTTTACTGTTGGTATGATGTTCTTTTTCTGAAATGCTGTGTTACTTTTACGCCAGATGTAACGGGACACGCACCTTCCAAAAAGTTCAACTTTTGTCTCGTCGGTCCACAAGGTATTTTCTCAAAAGTCTTGGCAATCATTGAGATGTTTTTTTAGCAAAATTGAGACGAGCCTTAATGTTCTTTTTGTTTAAAAGTGGTTTGTGCCTTGGAAATCTGCCATGCAGGCCGTTTTTGCCCAGTCTCTTTCTTATGGTGGAGTAGTGAACACTGACCTTAATTGAGGCAAGTGAGGCCTGCAGTTCTTTAGATGTTGTCCTGGGGTCTTTTGTGGCCTCTCGGATGAGTTGTCTCTGCGCTCTTGGGGTAATTTTGGTCGGCCGGCCACTCCGGGGAAGGTTCACCACTGTTCCATGTTTTTGCCATTTGTGGATAATGGCTCTCACTGTGGTTCGCTGGAGTCCCAAAGCTTTAGAAATGGCTTTATAACCTTTACCAGACTGATAGATCTCAATTACGTTTGTTCTCATTTGTTACTGAATTTTTTTGGATCTTGGCATGATGTCTAGCTTTTGAGGTGCTTTTGGTCTACTTCTCTGTGTCAGGTAGCTCCTATTTAAGTGATTTCTTGATTGAAACAGGTGTGGCAGTAATCAGGCCTGGGGGTGACTACAGAAATTTAACTCAGGTGTGATAAACCACAGTTAAGTTATTTTTTAACAAGGGGGGCAATCACTTTTTCACACAGGGCCATGTAGATTTTGAGTTTTTTTTCTCCCTTAATAATGTAAAACTTCATTTAAAAACTGCATTTTGTGTTCAATTATGTTATCTTTGACTAATAGTTAACGGTTTTTGATGAGCAGAAACATTTAAGTGTGACAAACATGCAAAAGAATAAGAAATCAGGAAGGTGGCAAATAGTTTTTCACACCACTGTATAAAAGTAGATTACATCTAAACATGAACTACTAGGTAGAGTACCACACAACAGCTCAATGCCTATTGCTCCTATATGAAGGAGACAAAAACATGCCTTCGCCTCTCGTTAACAAAAATAAACTGCTGGCATATTTGTTTGACATCAATATTGTCCAGGCTGTTCTTTTTTTCGTCTGATAAACACTAAAGATGATATTTTGTAGAATGCTGAAAACCTGTAATCATTGATTTACATAGTATTTGTTTTTCCTGCTACGGAAGTCAATGTTTTCAGCTTTTTTCCCCAATATCTTATTTTGTATTCAACAAAATAAAGAAAATCATTAAAGTTTGGAACCACTTAAGGATTAAATAGTGAGTAAAGTTTTTTTGGGGGTGAACAATGGCTTTGACCCTAACTCTTCCCCTCTGACTGCACTAGGACCGGACAGCATTGCCACCTGATGAAATAGCGTGACAAAAAAGTGAAATGTCAGTTCAAAACTTTTGCCAAAAACACTAATGAATCACTTACATCCTCAGCCTATCACTCCTCATAATGCTAAATATTAGTATAATCAACATGTATAATACATGCACACATATTATATGTTATATACTGTATAATCAACATTCAGATTGACCTCCTGTGAACTCGCCTCTTCACCTGAACTACAACATGGCTGATCTGCTTCTGTCCCCTAATTGAAAAACATTGAGGGATTCCTTATGAGCATGGACAGAGAATGCCTCAGCCTATTATTGGTAACAATGTTAAATCTCAGGACAACTACAGTGGCTTGCAAAAGTATTCGCCCCCCCCCGTGAACTTTTCCACATTTTGTCACATTACAGCCACAAACATGAATCAATTTTATTGGAATTCCACGTGAAAGACCAATACAAAGTGGTGTACACGCGAGAAGTGGAACGAAAATCATACATGATTTCAAACATTTTTTTTTTTACAAATAAATAACTGAAAAGTGGGGTGTGTGTAATTATTCAGCCCCCTTTGGTCTGAGTGCAGTCAGTTGGCCATAGACATTGCCTGATGAGTGCTAATGACTAGCGAGCACCTGTGTGTAATCTACACTCTCTCCATCGCTGTCTGATATACAGCACAGGTGTTTAGGTTCTGTTACCTGACAAAACAGGATAAACACATGCCATTTAAACAGCAATCATTTTATTTCACTTTTTCTGAGTCTTAGTGTGCAAACCTCGAATCAAATCATTAATGTTCGCCAAGTAAGTGAATGCATTTTAAAAACTATTTTTCTGAAGTGGATTGTCTATTGGTGTCAACAAAATTCTAGCCATATGGCAATATTAGTATATTAGTTTATCAATTTCTTTCACAATACTGATTTCTGACAAACAGTCACTAGATTAGGAGACTGACAGGGATCATATTTATACTTTTACATTTAGCTGTTTAATCTGCTGTTAGTTTTACGTCCGTATTCACAGACTATATCCTGGCCTGCTGTACTGAATGTGAGTCCACTGCATTTGGCACTGCTTGTGTCTGAACGCAGCCAATCGTCTATCACATGATGGCAGGGAAAGGCACAGCCAATCAAAATGTTCATATGTGTTTTGGGGGCGGGAGGACTCAAGGAGAGAACGTGATTTATCCCTTTCTGCGTGTCTAGGTTAATGTTGACAGAACGATTAAAAAAAAAGTGGATTAAATTATTGGTGGGGACATTTCAATGGTCGGAGGATATTGGTGGGGACACATCCCCTCCGTCCACCCTAAATCTACGCCCCTGTATATATATAATTTAAAACTATTTATTAATTTGTCTTTTATTTACTTACTTACTAGCGAATGCTTTTTTAGGGCTCTAAAAACTACGGCAGTATGAATGACAATGGAATAGGACGTGTGAGTTGCACCGGTCACACACACACACACACACACACAATAAATAAATATATATATATATATATATATATATATATATATATATAATTAAATTCTTAAAACATCGTGTTCACCCATGCACTGAAAAAAAGAACTTGTAAGATTTACTTGATAAAATCCTCATAACTATTTGGACACAGATTTTAAGTAAATTTTATTGCTCCAATATTAAGGCTGAATCCCAACCCTTCCCCCTACCCTTCCATTTGACGCGTTCACGTGCAGGGGTAGAGGTGTCTCATTTCTCTTTTGGTTGGAGGTGTAGGGGGAGGGGGGAAGGGCCAGATAGCCCTCCAAACGAAGATTTTTCAGGACCTCACTTCAAACGAAGGGCTAAGCGAAGTTTTCAACATGGCTGCTCACTCGAGCAAGCAGACCCATAAATGTTAAGTCATTTTTGCCATTAATAAAGATTTTTATGACAAGTTTTCATTATATGTATATTACCTTTAGTCTTGTGTTTGTGTTTATGGTGATGTTCTGTAAAGAAACGTTTGCAAAAAAAATCGCTAAAGTTTGCTAGCGGATAGCACATATTGCACAATATTACAAATATATATTTTTATGTCACATACACTTTACTGCATGCTACAAACAAATATGAAAGTTCAGTAGCACGGCATTTTGCCGAGCATTTGATAACGCATTGTTTGTTTTGCTTACGGCCATACACTATTGTTTTGCTTACACTAGTCTTACTTATTGCAACGTGACCACAGTTTTGTAATTTATATTCTGTATATGGACGGCTGAGGAAACCCGAAGACTCATCCGTGTTCGTGGTGAAAATGAGCAACTTTTTTAAAAATCGAAATACGGCGCAAAAAACCTTTGGGAGTGAGTAATCTCTCTTATTGGAATGTGTGATAAACATCGGCGCATGTCCTCTGACGTAACATTAGGAACCAGCGACAACGTATGATGACGTATAACAGTGTTGTCCCATTTCTTAGGGGAAATATTTATACCCTTCCCCTTTCCACTTCATTTCAAGGGACAAGGGGAAGAAAATAGAATTGTGATTCAGCCTAAGTAAAACTCACCCGTAATTGTCAGGTAAAATTTACTTAATTAAATTAACAATAAAAGAAATCAAGTAAAAGTTACATAATTATATTTAATGCACAAATAATAATAATCAAGTAAAGTTGCAGGAACCTTAATTTTATGAAATTACTATCATTTTGTTTTGTGAGATTTTCCCTTAACTTGGTTTTATCAATTTATATTACTCCCTATAATAATGTAAACATTGCTAATTTATGTTTTGGAAAGAAACTTAAGTAATTATTTCATCTATATCTTTCATAAATCACACAACTAAAATATAATTAAACAGTTTATTCACCAACATTACCAAATATTTGTGACATTCACAGTCTAGATCCAAGTTGTCTTTTTAATAAAAGTGCATTCAGCTAAATTTTACATCCATAGAAAAAAACTGCACGGCACCAGGGCCTGAAATACTTGTTTTAAACAATAAATAAATAAAATACAGCATTCATTTAGAAATAAAATACAGCAGAAAATACATTAAACAAACTGTAGAATAAACGTTAAAACGTAATAGCCCTCGGAAGCAGTGAAGTTGCAACATTCAAATCTGCACTCTGGACTAGTGCACTTAAAAGTATGCCATTGAAACCATAACGCATTAAAACATTAAGCTGAACATGTAAACACAACATGTAAAGACTTGTAGTCAAGCCAAATCAAATGTTTTAAGATAACTTCATCTTTAAAGCTTGCACTTTTGGTGATAGCTTAATCCCATCAAGTTCTAGAAGAACTTTCTGAAAATAGCTCAAATGTGTAGCGCAGTGCTCGGAGCTATTGCCACATTCTTGCAAAATTTCCTCTCCTTCAAGGATTATGGATACACCAACTGGTCATTCCCCTTCAACAGCACAGACGACAAGGATTTTAAGAAGGTGCATACTGGCATCACTTCGTCTGTCCCCCTGCATAAAATGTACAAGAAAATAAATAATTTATTTTGAGAAGCAAAAAAAAAATCTGAATTGCTTCAACCTGTGCTGACTTCATTTCACAGAGAAAAAAAAATAATACAAATAATTGATAATAAAAAATGACCATCACTTCATATACTTCAGATTGTTAAACTTGGGTTAAATTGCTTTATCAATAATCTTGCATCACTAAAACATTGTAAAACATGGCATGAGATGGCTACACTCCATAGATTACTCTGCACCTTTACAGTGTCAGGAAATCCTATGTTGAATGCTGAGTTTGTATTTAAAGGGTTAGTCCAAACATGAAAATTCGTTCAATAATTACTCATATTTATATATTCATTTGCATTTATATGCTTCTGTCCAATACAACAAACACTATATTCAAGGTATTAATAAATTGTATAATTAATAAGAAAACAATGCTTTACCAGGCAATCATCAAAGAGATCCTCTTCAGATTCACGTCTCATCTTTACGCTTGGTTTCTGTGAAAATATTTACATTGTATCATTACATAATCTTTTATTCGTACAACTACATTTAGGCATTTCTTCATCTTTTGTAAGTTTGCCTTTATCCAAAGCAAATTACAAAAGAGGAAGGCATCAAGCATGTCAAGCAGTGCTACTAACACAAAGTTTCTGACACCGTTAGAAAAATACAAGATAGATCAGCGAGGGATTAAGGAAAAAGTAAGAAGCAAGAATCATGTGTGGAAAGATTAAGCATGCAGGGTCACAGGATGACTCGACTTATTTTTATTGTCTGCAATGCGATTTAGACAAATTAGAACTGCGGTCAAGCCAGCCGCGATTGATTTTAGTGTGCGCACATATTACAGTGATTACGGTAGTTTCAGGACCGACACAGAGACAACGCGCTTTCAGAGCGCTTTTCATTTAGACGCCCAGGACTGAGAGATAATACAACATGCTCGTCAATTTTTACTTGCTTATTTATTTGCATTTCTGCTTTAATATCCGTGTTATTTATTGGTGACTTTCACGGTTGTCTGTTACAATAGTTTTCTTAAATATTCACCATTCAAATAATTGTTTTATGTAGATAAGTTACAGCAGAATTCGTAGAAAAAAAACAGACAAAATAATGTATTTAGTCTTTCTAAATACCAGAATTGATTTTTATTTTGTTTTACTGTTCAAAAGTAGCAGTTATTCTTCAATGAATGTTTTCTATAATGAGGATTAACGTCTGCTTTGGAAGAGAGGTCAAATAAACAAATGTTCACAATGGGGAAAAAAAGTTAAATAAAATGCCTTTATTTCACTTCAGAGACCTATGAAAAAATAAATTCTAGTAAGTATAAAACGCCATGGTCAGTTTTTATCCCATATAATGTACACACATTATATGATAAAAAAAAAAGTAGAAAAAAACAATGATCTGTTCTTATTCAGGACGTCCCATACTATATACACACCAAATATGAAACAATTTTACTGCAGCATTTTTCAGATATGTGGCATTATTACATTTTAAAGGGGTATAAAGACCCCATTTCTAATAAGGAGAAAAAAACAATGATCAGTTCTCATTCAGGACGTCCCATACTATATACACACCACATATGAAACTATTTTACTGCAGGATTTTTCAGATATGGGGCATTCTCTCTGTGTTGTTCATGAAACTACCGTAATCACTGTAATATGCGCGCGCACTAAAATCAATCGCGGCTGGCTTGACCGTGTTTTTCTGAACCGCGGCTGGTTTTACCGCAGTAAATTAGAGCTGCTGTCAATACTGTATGAACATATGTACAGGTTCTTTACTCGTAACTCATTAATAAAGTTCGGCTTCAGAAAAAAAAACGTTTATTGCTAGTGCTCTTTTACCATTTAATGCTTTAACACACACAACTCAGTTTGTTCAGAAATGGCATCTAACTGGCGAGCCTTTGTCTGAACACGCCGTTTTCACTCGGGGTGGGGGTAAGAAACACACATCTCGGTGTATTAATCCGCGCGCTCGGTTCGTTATTATTTTATTTATTTATTTATTTACCACAGGACCCCTGGGGGGCTCCGTAGGTTCAGGTTTTTACACGAAAACGGTGTTTTGTGAATCTCCACACTATTAAAAACTGAAATTGCTAATTGTACGTCCTGAGATTAAGATGAACATTAATTGGGAGTCATGAAAGCGAGAATCACATCCAAAAAAGAAAGCTTAACTTACTTCGAACACGACAAAGTCCAGCTCCAGCCACGCCGTGTTGTACTGTACCTCCGTGATGATCCACAACCGACTGATCCACAGCGCGGGCACAGCGTCTCCAAACACGCATGCGCAGTTTAATTTGCACACATTTTCGGCTTCAGTAGACACACAATACTTCAGACTGAAACACGACTGCCCCCTACAGGTAATGAAGGGCATGTTCACAGCTTCCCACACGCAGCCGCGCAAAGCCCCGGCAAGTCACGGGATCCCTTTTCTCGAAACGCGGGTTTTTAATGGCGACATCTGTACTTGGCGTTTAAGTCACTGAAAAATTATCTTATGTCCATTTATCTAGGACACTGCAAGGCAAGTTTATTTATACTGTAGCACATTTCATACACAATGGTCATTCAAATTGCTGTACATAAAGAAAGTAAAACTATCAAAAAATAATCACAACAATAAAAACAAGGAATAAAAAAAGGTTCAAAATTGTATTTAAAATTAATTAAGACACTTAGAACAGAATGGATATTGATTATACAAAAATATACAATTCGGACTAGGCACAGTGCTCATTTAGTAAATGTACAGCTAAACAATATGCTAATTGTGGCCATTAATGTTAAGTTAACATTATGCCAAGTCGTCACAAATAAAACACTGCATGGGAAACGGTGTTTGTCGTGTTAGTTGAAGTGCACTTTTTTCAGCGGATTTTTCAGTTCAGTTTATCAACTTGTAATATACAGTATCTCACAAAAGTGAGTACACCCCTCACATTTTTGTAAATATTTTATTATATCTTTTCAAGGGACAACGGTAAAGATATGAAACTCTGATAGAATGTAAAGTAATCAGTGTACAGCTTGTATAATGGTGTAAAGTTGATGTCCCCTCAAAATAACTCAACACACAGCCATTAATGTCTGAACTGCTGGCAACAAAAGTGAGTACACCCCTAAATGAAAATGCCCAAATTGTGCCCAATTAGCCCTTTTACCTTCCCGTTGTCATGTCACTCGTTAGTGTTACAAGGTCTCAGGTGTCCTTGGGGATCAGGTGTGTTAAATTTGGTGTTATCACTCTCAAACTCTCATACTGGTCACTAGACGTTTAACACGGCACCTCATGGCAAAGAATTCTCTGAGGATGTGAAAGAAAGAATTATTGCTCTACACAAAGATGGCCTAGGCTATGAGAAGATTGCTAACACCCTGAAACTGACCTGCAACACGGTGGCTAAGACCACACAGCGGTTTAAAAGGACAGGTTCCACTCAGAACAGGCCCTGCCATGGTAGACCAAAGAAGAAGAAGAGTGCACATGCTCAGCGTCATGTCCAGATGTTGGCTTTTGAAAATAGACGTGTGAGTGCTGCCAGCATTGCTGCAGAGGTTGAAGGGATGGGGAGCCAGCCTGTCAGTGCTCAAACCATATGCCGCACACTGCATCGAATTGGTCTGTATGGCTGTCGTCCCAGAAGAAAGCCTCTTCTAAAGATGGTGCACAAGAAAGCCCACAAACAGTTTGCTGAAGACAAGCAGACTAAGGACATGGCATACTTGAACCACATCCTGTGGTCTGATGAGACCAAGATAAACTTATTTGGTTCAGATGGTGTCAAGCGTGTGTGGCGGCGACCAGGTGAAGAGTACAAAGACAGATGTGTCTTGCCTACAGTCAAGCAAGGTGGTGGGAGTGTCATGGTTTGGGGCTGCATGAGTGCTGCCGGCTCTGTGGAACTACAGTTCATTGAGGGAACCATGAATGCCAACATGTACTGTGCCATACTGAAGAAGAACATGATCCCCTGCCTTCGGAAACTGGGCCGTAGAGCAGTATTCTAACATGATAATGACCCCAAACATACTTCCAAGACAACCACTGTCTTGCAGAAGAACCTGAGGGTAAAGGTGCTGGACTGGCCAAGCATGTCTCCAGACCTAAACCCTATTGAGCATCTGTGGGGCATCCTCAAACGGAAGGTGGAGAAGCACAAGGTGCCTAACATCCACCAGCTTCGTGACGTGATCAAGGAGGAGTGGAAGAGGATTCCCATGACAACCTGTGAAGCTCTAGTGAACTCCATGCCCAAGAGAGTTAAGACAGTGCTGGAAAATAATGGTGGCCACACAAAATACTGACACTGGGCACAGTTTGAACATTTTCATTTAGGGGTGTACTCACTTTTGTTGCCAGCAGTTCAGACTTTAATGGTTGTGTGTTGAGTTATTTTGAGGGAACATCAACTTTACACCATTATACAAGCTGTACACTGATTACTTTACATTCTATCAGAGTTTCATATCTTTAGCGTTGTCCCTTGAAAAGAAATAATAAAATATTTACAAAAATGTGAGGAGTGTACTCACTTTTGTGAGATACTGTATACATTTTCGGAATATATTAACATTTGCAGACATCATTATATGTTGAATGGAACTTGTAAGCCTTTGAATGGTGTTAAAAATACTTGCAAAACAAGTATTGCAGCCATACATTGGAGGGAACTTCTGAGGTGGTCAGTGATTGATGGCACGGTCGGTCGGAGGGGGTTGTGATCACACCTATAGATCTTTTGTTCTAGACTATCGGTCAAATATCTCTCCACTTGGAAGCAAAAACATGCAAGGGATTTCAGCATCTCAACGCACATACTAAGCTGTTTATGAAGTAGATACTGTTTGTTTTTTCATTTTGTAATCTTTCTCGTGTTTACTGTGTACTGTACAATGTATATTCATTTTTTAATGAATTACTGTAAATAAACTACACATTCCGTTACCAGAAATGACTTTTCTGTTTTTTGTGCGTGCTAAACTAAACTTCAGGGTCAAAGTAATATCGATTTTATTTGAAAAGTATTATATATTTACAATGCTGATAAGTTCAAGCTTAGATTAATATATAAACGATCATCAGAATATCAGCAACGTCATAATGAAGAAGGCTTTGCAACCACCTCCCCAAGTAGAGTCTTGGATCTCGTGGTTAACGCAATTGTGGGGAGGCTGGGGTTATTGGCTGGTTTATAGTGTTCTACCAATTGGGATTATAATTTTGTTAGGCCTCTGTATAACACCCTGTATTTGCAGATGTATACAGGAACTAGTTCTGAACAGAGTAAAATATTAAATGTTAAGACAGACTGACAACATAAAACGGAAAACGGACTGGGACGACCCGACTTCTGACAGAGTTCAAAATTCCGGTGACTATCATTTTGAATGTTTAGATAATGATATGGAAGAAGACATAATGTAAATCTTTAGAGAAATGTAAAGCATGTATATTTAAGTAGGTTGCAAAATTTTTAATGCTTTTGTGTCGGGGGTCTGTCCCCATAAAAACAGCTGTAGTGTCCTCTGTGTGCATTAGAGTGCTAGTGGTGATGTTGTTAAAAACCCAGGTTGGACAATATCTGATGAAATTTACCTAATGCAAGTTCAGGGAATTGAACTTGGAGTGGTGAAAGCTCCGTTACATATGATTTATCTTAACTGTGATATCGTGTCTGGCTTTGTTAAGGTTGCAGTTCGTCCTCAGTTGCCAATTAAAGGAGTTTCTCTTATATTAGGTAACGATTTAGCTGGTGGTAAGGTTTTTCACTTGCCTGTTGTAACGGATGCTCCTGAGGTGCATGAAAGTGACGCGCTGTCACGTGAGTTTCCCTCTGTTTTTAGTACCTGTGTGGTGACGCGCGCTCAGGCTCGTAAAATGAAGGATGTTGACGATCTTTCTAATTCGTTTGTGTAGTGATAACCCAGTATTTGAAGACGAGAATATGTCTTCCAGTCCACATGTTTCTCCGGAGGATAAGGACTTCTCCGTACAAGATGATGTCGCTACATGGGGTGTTGGGCGAGAGCAGCTCGTTGCTGCTCAGAAATCTGACGCGTCTCTCTCTCGTTGTATTGCTGCAGCTGTAGATAGTGCTGAGTTACCTCAACACTCAATGGCATATTTCTTTGACAATGATGTTTTAAGTCGAAAGTGGTCACCCTCTGATGTTAAGCATGAGTCAAAGGCTGTTTTCCAGGTTGTGGTTTCAAAACCATATACAACACAAGTTTTGCGTATTGCCTATGACCATGATCTCGCTGGTCACCTTGGTGTAAGGAAGACCCACCCCCGCATTTTAAATCATTTCTTTTGGCCTGCCATGAAGTCTGATGTTGCTAAGTACTGTCGGTCATGTCATGTTTGTCAAATTGCAGGGAAACCTAACCAGGTTATTCCCCCTGCTCCACTTAAACCTATCCCTGTTCTGGGAGAGCCTTTTGAGAGACTTTTGTTAGATTGTGTTGGTCCCCTTCCTCGAACTAAGTCTGGTAATGTGTATCTGCTAACCCTGATGTGTGCTGCCACGAGATATCCTGAAGCCATACCCCTGCGTAGCATCAAATCACATGCCATCATTCGAGCACTTATTAAATTTTGCACCACCTTTGGTTTGCCCAAATATGTTCAGTCGGGCCAAGGTTCAAATTTTATGTCTGCTTTGTTCAAAAAGGTTATGAACCAGCTGAACATACAACACCAGGTTTCTAGTGCCTATCACCCGGAGTCCCAAGGTGCATTAGAGCGTTTCCACCAAACCTTAAAGTCTATGCTCCGATCATACTGTTTGAACCATGAAAGTGATTGGGATGAAGGAGTACCATTAGTTCTGTTTGCTATTCGTGATGCTGTGCAGGAGTCTCTTGGATTCAGCCCTGCAGAATTGGTTTTCGGTCACTCTGTTCGTGGTCCCCTAAAAGTACTGCAGGAAGAGCTACTGTCTCCGAATCCTGGGAAAGGTTCAACTATGAATGTTTTAGATTATGTGAGTTCCTTTCGTGAACGCCTACATGCAGCATATGAGGTAGCAAAACGTTCACTTGCCTCCACACAAACTCGAATGAAGAATCATTTTGATAAAAAGGCTGTTGTGCGTCATTTCCAAGCAGGTGACAAAGTGTTGGTTTTGCTACCAGTGCCGGGTTCTGCTCTCCAGGCTAGGTTTTCTGGCCCTTATGTTATTGAGTTAAAATTGAGCGATACAGATTATGTTGTAAAAACTCCTGACCGTAAGAGGAAATCTCGTGTGTGCCATATCAATATGCTTAAACATTATATCACTCGCTCCACCCCAGATGTCTCTGTCCCAGTGGCCAGTTCAGTAACTGCCTCAGTGGAATCGTCACCCGATGAGTATTCTCCCGAGTTTGATGGTCTCAGATTGGGTCGAGCTTGTTTTTCCTATGCTAGCCTGCCAAACTCAGAATGGTTGTCAGATATTCAATCTAAACTTAGTCATTTACATTTACATTTACATTTAGGCATTTGGCAGACGCTCTTATCCAGAGCGACTTACATTTTTATCTTATTACACATCTGAGCAGTTGAGGGTTAAGGGCCTTGCTCAAGGGTCCAACAGTGGCAACTTGGTGGTTGTGGGCTTTTAACCTGGGATCTTCCGAACCGTAGTCCAATGCCTTAACCACTGAGCTACCCCTGTCCCCTGTCATTTGTCTGAGTCCGCCCAAAAGGACATAGTCAGTCTCATTGAGAGTTGCCCTAAGCTTTTTTTCTGATACGCCCTCTCGCACTACTCTCCTTCAACATGACATTGATGTTGGTGAGCACTCTCCTGTGAAGCAGAATACATATAGAATTAATCCCACAAAACATGCTCTTATGAAACAAGAAACCGATTATTTACTTAAGAATGGTCTTGCTGTCCCTAGCTGCAGTCCTTGGAGTTCTCCTTGTCTCCTAGTTCCGAAACCTGACAAAAGCTACCATTTTTGTACAGATTATCGAAAAGTTAATGCTTTAACTAAAGCAGATTCGTTTCTGCTTCATAGAATGGAAGATTGTGTTGATCGTATAGGAAATGCAAAATTTGTTACAAAATTAGACCTGTTAAAAGGTTACGGGCAAGTTCCTCTAACATCACGTGCATCTAAAATATCTGCTTTTGTCACCCCGGACAGGTTCCTTCAGTATACTGTGATGGCATTTGGACTTAGAAATGCACCTGCTACATTTCAGAGTTTGATGACCCAGGTTCTGGGTGATGTGCCGAATTGTGAAGCCTACCTTGATGTGGTAGTATTCTCTGATACTTGGGATGCACATGTCCGTACATTAGACTCTGTATTATCTCGCCTTCAGAAAGATTCCTTAACATAAAACCTAGCAAAATGTGAGTTTGGTCATGCCACCGTTACATACCTTGTTAAACAGGTGGGACAAGGTACAGTTCGCCCGCTAGATGACAAAGTTAAGGCAATTGTTGCATTTCCCGCACCCAAAACAAAAAGAGAGCTTCGACGTTTTCTCGGTATGGCAGGCTATTATAGAAGCTTTTGTAGAAATTTTTCTGATGTTGTTTTGCCTCTTGCATCTCTCCTCCGTAACTCTGTCCCTTTTGTTTGGTCACCTAGTTGTGAAGCAGCATTTGAGTCTGCTAAATCGCTTTTATGTATTGCACCTGTCCTTTTTGCTCCTGACTTTTCCAAACCTTTCAAACTTGAGGTGGATGCCAGTGGTACAGGTGCTGGTGCTGTTTTGATTCAGGGGGATGCAGATGGTATAGATCATCCCGTAAGTTACTTTTCTCATAAGTTTAACCGTCACCAGCTGAACTACAGCACTATTGAGAAGGAAGCCCTTGCGCTTTTGCTTGCACTTCAACACTTTGAGGTTTACATCAGTTCCAGCTCGGACCCCATTACAGTTTTTACAGATCATAACCCCCTCGTATTCTTGCATCGTATGTCAAACAGCAACCAACGTCTCATGCGTTGGTGTTTAATTGTGCAAGGTTTTAACCTGAATATTCGACATAAGAAAGGGTCTGAAAACGTAGTAGCTGACTCATTGTCTCGATGCCATGATTATACTTGTGAACAGGATGTTCACTCTTAAGGGAGGGGGTGTTACAATATTGGATTTATTTGTTTTTGTGTGTTTAGTTATCTCTGCGTTGTCTCTGCTGGTGGTGGGATAGGGTGTGTCTCCCCTTGTTCCAGGTTCCACCCTCTTCAGTGTGCCTCTATTGGCTGCTGCTCTGCCTGTCCTTTGTTGGTCCCGCCTCCTCCCAGCTCCCGATTGCCTATTCCGTGTATGACCATTTTGCTTGTTTTGACTACGCTTTTGTGTTTGCCCCCTGTTTTTGTTGGTTTGGTTGTAGATACTTTTGTATATATTTGTATTTAATTAGTTATTGAGTGGCTTAGTAAGGAGTCGACGCCATTTTGTTTGCACTTTGTTTTTTCTTGGTTTGTGGTTAGTTAGGGAGTTGAGGGAAGAACTTTGTATTTCTGTTTCTTTATTTTCGGTGCAGGTTAGTTGTGTCACTTTGGTGTTAGATAGAGGTAATTTTGTTTGTTTTGGCTTTGTCGGCTTCTGAAGCTTACAGCCACCCTTTTGGGATTTGCTTATTCACCTTATTGTAAATAAACACTAAGCAAATGCACTTTTGGTCTCACCCCCTTCTTTCTTTTTTTTCACTCCTGTTACGGCCCGACCTAGACCGGGGTGTAACACTCATGTAGATAATATCACCAGGATAGCATTCTTTCACCTCAGAAATATTGCCAAGATAAGAAATATATTGTCGCTAAACGATGCAGAAAAATTAGTTCATGCTTTTATCACTTCTAGGCTGGACTATTGTAATGCCTTACTGTCTGGTTGTTCAGCTAAGTGCATAAACAAGCTTCAGCTAGTCCAGAATGCAGCAGCGAGAGTCCTCACTAGAACCAGAAGATATGAGCACATCACCCCTATCCTATCTTCACTGCATTGGCTGCCTGTGAAATTTCGCATTGATTTTAAAATACTACTCTTGACATACAGTATAAATAGGGTTGTGTACCGAACACCGGTGCCGTCTTGGAACCGGTATGTACCGGACCGAAACAGAATGCGAATTTCGGTGCCTCATTTCGGTGCCACTTAAATGCCTGAACTGTCGATTGAAATATTTGTTCTTTAGATTCATATATTTTTGTAGATTAATAGTTTATTAGATTAAATTAAAAGCACAAATCATCCGGAAATGAGAGACCATCCGAGATGCGCGTGAATGCAGCAACTAACGTTACACTCGCTCTGACGGCAGCAGGCGGTCAACCGCTATCTTAGCATGCTAAATTAAACAACTTTCGTTAAAATGCCTAAAACTAAACGGTCGAAAGTGTGGCTGTATTTCACAAGAAAGGATTCCAGCACCGCGACGTGCAGGAAATGTTTCACAGCAGTTGTGTGTAAAGGCGGAAACACATCAAATCTAATGAAACATTCGAGGGCAGACGGAATAAAGTTAAAAGCAGAGGGAGGCACCGTGTTTAACAGCTTGTGGACAACAGCTGGCGCTATCGGTGTGGACGACCGTTAGTCCCAGTCACACCAACTGTAGCAAAAAGAAGTCACCGATTATGATGACGACAGCAGACATTCCGCAGGATAGTAGTAGGATAATGTAACGTTAATAGCAAAATGTAAATCTTGCATTCATGCTAACAAATAGTCAAACGATTTGTAAAAAACTAATGTAACATGGATTCTGTTTATAATTATGGCTTTCCAGCCTGTACTAGTAGTACTACAACAGTGACCCCATTTACCATTGCAAAGAAGGCTTTACATGTCCTGTGCAGGGTAATAAGTCAGGAAAGGAGTCGTATTTTGACAGAAAAGGCAAATATGGTGAAATTTCTGCAAAAGAATTGGTAAAATTTGAAGCTTACATATTAATATATACTTTAAACTTTTAATATATTGTTAAATTTTAAGCATAACATTTTTTGTTCAATAAAAATGTATTCTTGAGTCATCCACTATAATTTTGTGGCTTAAAAGTATCGATTTGGCACTGGTATCGGAAAAAACACAAACGATACCCAACCCTACATATAAAGCATTAAATGGTCTCGCGCCGCAGTATCTGAGCGAACTGCTAGTGTCTTACGATCCGCCGTGCCTATTTCGATCAAAGGATGCAGGCTGCTTGTCAGTACTGTGTAGCTTTTTCTTACAAAGCCCCAAAATTATGGAATAGTCTTCCAAATAGTGTTCGGGACTCAGACACAGTCTCAGTGTTTAAGTCTAGGGTAAAAACCTATTTATTTAGCCAAGCATTTTTATAAATAGATTTGCCTTGGGTAAAGGAGCAGATCTGGGGGACTCATGGACGTAGAGTATTACGATGAACTGGTATGTTTAGATGCTGTCTTCCTCACTCTCATTTGATCACTCAGGTTTGTTGACGGTGAGGTGATTGTTTGCTTTATACTGTATCTCAGGGAGCCCTCATGTTTGTGTTTCCTTCTGGCTCTCCCTTTTAGTTATGCTGTCATAGTTAGTCATGCCGCAGTCCCTGCTTGCACTCTACAGTAAATATACATTCACATTATACATTGTGACTGTGACCATACCTAACTGCCATCTCTCCTCTTCTTCTCTTTCTCCCCCTCTTTCTCTTTCTTCTCTCCCCCTGTCTCCCCCTTTCACTCTTTCTCTCTCTCTCTCTCTGTCGAGCTACACATGTCATCCCTGAGCTGCCAGTGATCCAGACTCCCTCTGCCCTCCGGACCTGTCTAATCCATCCTGGTGCCCCGCATCTGGTTGGAGGTCTTGTCGCATGGATGCCCCGTGTGTCTCTTTGCGATGCGTCTGGTGTCTGGGGATGATTCTCTCTACTTAGAAGACGGTTCTGGCCTCGACTGGTGTTAGCAGCTGTTTCTCTGAGGACTTGACAATTCGATAGTTCAGGACCGGAACTTTCTACAAGTCTATCTGAGTCTCCAATAACTACCTGTACTCCATTTTAACATCAATTGACATAAATTAACATCAACTATTATAGCTGAACTGCCTGCCACCTAACACACTGTATAAATGCAGATCATTTCCTGCTATATGTTTCACCCAGATGAGGATGGGTTCCCTGTTGAGTCTGGTTCCTCTCAAGGTTTCTTCCTATTACCATCTCAGGGAGTTTTTCCTTGCCACCGTCGCCCACAGCTTGCTCACCAGGGACTATCTGACCATTTTGATTCATACACATTCACATTCCATACAAACTTAAATAATTCTTTTGATTGTGTAAAGCTGTTTTGAGACAATGTCAATTGTTAAAAGCGCTATACGAATAAAATTTAATTGAATTGAATCATTCGGTCGCACCAGTAAGAGGTGTCAATGCCATATACAAAGCGTGCTGGAGAAGACACAGGCAAAGCCCAAGCCTCTGTCTGTCTAAGCTCCTGCTGGTATAGCTCTTAAGGTCACTGAGGCACGCAAACCCCCTGACCACAATAAGGTGGCAATCCCTCCGGGGGGAAACTGAAAATTGTAAATTAAATTAATAAAACAAAATAAAATATCCTTAATCCAGATTTTATCAATCAACGACATATTTATCTTAGCTGGATGGTCGAACTCTTAAAAACGTTTATCCTAAAATAAGAATTAACACACTATAACCATAATATTTACAGATCATATATTTTTTAAAAATATTTTTATATTTTTTATTTCTTTTATAGGAAATGAACAGCTCTCTTCTCTCCAATCCACTCTTGCTCCGTCTTGACTCATTTGCATATGGAGGCTGATTGGATGTTTACCGAGGAGTGTGTGTGTGTGTGTGTGTTTGTACAGCATTCATATGTTGTGAAAAGCCGGTCTAATTGCATTACAGTATCTGCCATACTGCCATCAATGCCATGGCAATGGAACACTGCCTAAAGTGCCAATTGCTCTCTGATTGGATTTTGCTGCATGAATCGGCAACAGAGTTCATTGGTTAGAAGCACAATCAGAGGGCACACTGTCACACAAAGAACAGAACTCTCTGGTTGTGGGGGATGTGAGGTGGGCAAATGAACCAAATCACTTGTTCAACAGGTTTGATTCATCTGCCCCTGTCTACACGTCACACTGCTTCCACACTCTCTGCTCACTGCTCCCCAACCCCCAACCAGGAGAGATTCAGGAGAGACTCTACAACAAAGTCCCTGCAGCTGACCCCACACACATAGACTAACAAACACACACACATCCAATACACCATGGTAGTTTATATGTGCAATATTTCTCATATGCAATATTAGTTCTTGTCAATCCCTGTCACTACATTGCATGCCTGTCCATAAAGATATATCCACAGTGTTGTACATATATTTATATATCCACTCTGTACCTAATATAGGGGAGACCGGGGGGCTGTTCCAGAAAGCAGGTTATGTGACATACCCAGATAAGTTTGAGTGTAAGTTAGTGGATAACCTCAACTTCCGGTTCCAAAAACGGAGGTAACTTTCTGGGTATGTATGTAACCATAGCAACTTACTCTCTGAAGATAACCTGCTCGGTAGCAGGTTATGTTCCAGGGTAAGTTTGTTCCAGAAGGTTATTCAGCATGCCGCGCCCCTTTGATGAGGATCCCGTGGACGTGGAGGCACAAATTATACGAGGCTTTTTCGCCGGGAGAGAGTTATAAGACCTCGTATTGATGTTTTTTTTTTATTTTCTAATGATTATTTGAAAGAGCGTTATTGGTTTTCAATGGAATTAAATTATTTAACACATCTCTTGAAACCGCATATTGCAAATGTCGGGTCTGCGCTTAGTAAACATTCCGTGTATATCACTTCGTTTTTTCCAGGGCATTTTTTGTACAATGTGGGGCGTGTGATGCAGAGCATGTGGGAAAGGCAACTGTATGTCTGGCAATTAAACACTTCTTACACACATGTGTACAGGTCCCTGGCCATAAACCTCTGTGTGGTATTAAAGAGGAATTCCACAGAGTGGCAGGTTTTGTCCTTTGTAGTAAAATTGATGACGCATATTTAATATGTAGTCATACTATTTATATACATGTATTCATCCTGCACACACACACACACACACTTGATCCTCCCATATATGACTTTCTATTTCAGGGTTTTCAAATGTAATTGGGTGCATTGATGGCACCTACATTCCTATTAAAGCTAAAGCTATAGCTTCAATAAATGAGGGAGACTATGTCCAGAATGCAGCAGCGAGAGTCCTCACTAGAACCAGAAGATATGAGCACATCACCCCTATCCTATCTTCACTACATTGGCTCCCTGTGAAATTTCGCATTGATTATAAAATACTACTCTTGACATATAAAGCATTAAATGGTCTCGCGCCGCAGTATCTGAGCGAACTGCTAGTGTCTTACGATCCACCACGCCTACTTCGGTCAAAGGATGCAGGCTGCTTGTCAGTACCGCGTATTATGAAAACTACAGCTGGGGGCAGAGCTTTTTCTTACAAAGCCCCAAAATTATGGAATAGTCTTCCAAATAGTGTTCGGGACTCAGACACAGTCTCAGTGTTTAAGTCTAGGCTCAAAACCTATTTATTTAGCCAAGCATTTTTATAAATAGATTTGCCATAAGGTAAAGGAGCAGATCTGGGGGACTCATGGATGTAGAGTATTATGGTGAACTGGTATGTTTAGATGCTGTCTTCCTCAGTCTCATTTGATCACTCAGGTTTGTTGACGGTGAGGTGATTGTTTGCTTTACATCTCAGGGAGCCCTCATGTTTGTGTTTCCTTCTGGCTCTCCCTTTTACTGTAGTTATGCTGTCATAGTTAGTCCTGCCGGAGTCCCTGCTTGCACTCTACAGTAAATATACATTCACATTAGACATTGTGACTGTGACCATACCTAATTGCAATCTCTCCTCCTCTTCTCTTCCTCCCCCTCTTTCTCTTTCCTCTCTCCCCCTGTCTCCCCCTTTCACTCTTTCTCTCTCTCTCTCTGTCGAGCTACACATGTGGTTCCTGAGCTGCCAGTGATCCAGACTCCCTCTGCCCTCCGGACCTGTCTGATCCATCCTGGTCCCCCCGTTTCTGGTTGGAGGTCTGTTCGCATGGATGCCCCGTGTGTCTCTTTAGGATGCGTCTGGTGTCTGGGGATGATTCTATCTACTTAGAAGATGGTTCTGGCCTCGACTGGTGTTGTCAGCTGTTTCTCTGAGGACTTGACAATTCGATAGTTCAGGACTGGAACTTTCTACAAGTCTATCTGAGTCTCGAATAACTACTGGACTCCATTTTACATCAACTATTATAACATCAATTAACATCAACTATTATAGCTGAACCTAACACTTAACACTGTATAAATGCAGATCATTTCCTGCTATCTGTTTCACCCAGATGAGGATGAGTTCCCTGTTGAGTCTGGTTCCTCTCAAGGTTTCTTCCTATTACCATCTCAGGGAGTTTTTCCTTGCCACTGTCGCCCTCGGGCTTGCTCACCAGGGACTATCTGAACATTTTGTTTCATACACATTCACATTCCACACAAACTTAAATAGTTCTTTTGATTGTGTAAAGCTGTTTTGAGACAATGTCAATTGTTAACAGCGATATACAAATAAAACTGAATTGAATTGAATGTTAATAGGAAATCTATTCATACTATCAATGTACAGGTAACAACTTAATTTTGCGTCCTTAATTATTTGCCTTGTTAAAATCATTAAACTCATTAGTTTTTTCCACATATGTGAGGCTAATGATAAGACAAAATGGCCAGGATCTGTGTCATCATTATGCCAGACATTTCAGCAGGGTATGTTTTTCTTCATACAATGTTTTTTTTTCTTTTTACTATATTTGTATTGTACACCTGAATCATTACAGGACAGTACAGTAGTTACTTGCTGGGGGACAGGGGATACCCTTGTCTGCCCTATTTAATGGCACCCTACCCTGAACCTGATCCTGGACCATAGACACGCTATAACCTGGCTCACAGTCGAACAAGGGCCAAGGTGGAGGTGACCATAGGGATCCTCAAGTCTAGGTTTCAGTGTCTGCGTGGGCTCCGGGTCAGTCCAGAGAGGGCATGTGATATCATAATGGCTTGTGTTGTGCTTCACAACATTGCCACTATAAGAGGAGAGAGCCACCCTCCTTATATTGAAGAAGATGGCCCAGAGGAAACTCTACAGATTTTTATGTTTTATGTTATTATACTAATGCAGGAAAAAACATGTCAAAGTAATACAAGTAAGATCACTATAGCCTATACATCATGGGCAGTTAAATACAGTAAGCCTGCATAAAAACGTTAAGCATGTTCAAAAGCCTTTAAGTGATAGAGATAGTAATTTATTAATTCATATAATGAAAACAAACCATAGTGGTAAACTTACATTTCACCATGTTAGTGTCACTGGTGGCCCTTTATTAAGGGACAGAGCCACTCCTTAGATGGGGTGAGGGGAGGTGGTGCTGGGCCCCCGCCAGTTAGATGGGCTTCAGCCTTCTTTCTATTAGCTACATGACAGAACGAATATACTAAACCATGTTTAATAAATAGTTCAGTGATCGTGTAATAAGATATTCCCTTTTGAAGAGCGTTTTTGTGTTTCATATTCACTTGGCTTCTGCCTCCAGAAGGATTAAACCTTATTAAATAAGAAACCATACATTCCTAGTCAGTATACATTGGTATTTTAACCTAAAGAAATTAATGGCAGGAAAAGTAAATGCTTTCATTTAACAGCCAAAAGGATGCGGAAGGGGTGTTTAATTATTCTTGCATTATAATAAAAGGAGAGGCGATGTCAAATTTGCAATTTAATACACTCACACATTTACTCTGTCTTTTATTTTTTGCCAAGTCAACTCTCTTTCTTTAGCCGATGCAGCCATATTGCTTTTTTTTTTCATTATTATTGGCTTAAATTCCTCATATGCGTGTATTAAAACCTCTGTGAAGTATGCCGCTTTCTTTTTTCACTTTGAAGTTCCATTTTGACTCGTGAAATCATCGATCCATTGAAAATGTCTTTATGTACGCACCGTGCACGCGCACTAACTCTGGATAACCAGTAGGGGGTTGATTAAACTTAATCTTATCAGGTGTTTTGGAACCGACATACTCTCGGTATGCGGGTTTGGGGTTAATCAACCCAGAGGTTAAGATTAACCAAATGGTAAGTTAACCAAGCTTTCTGGAACACCCCCCCCCCCCGGGTATGGTTGTAACATGGGGAGAGTTTTAACACCCCCAATTCCACCAATCAGGGATAGGATAAGAGTCATATGATCATTTCAGTGTTTACCCACTTCCTCCCTAAACCCACATGGTGGATATCAAGGCTGGGAACAAATACATGCATATTCTATTATTTAAAAACTGATTTTGAGGTAAGAAAGTACTTTTTTTGACCAAGACTATTTTGTTTAGTATTTATACTATTGCAGATAAAATCATATAACTTATATTTGATTAAATTGTAGTTTCTTAGGTAAAATGTGATTCATTTATCCCTTGCTAATTTCAAACCACTCTCCTACTACAGCTAGCTAAACAATGGCTAAGAGGAGTGGGGTGGGTTGTAACATGTCTTTAAAAAGTGTTACAACCATCCCCTTACATACAACTAAGGACAGTTTCCTGATTTTAATAATTTTACCAAATGCCTAGACAATGGAAAAGAACGACTGAAAGAGGTGTGCCTGCCAGTGTTTTAAAAACAGCATCTGATGAAGTCACAAAGAAGGGCAAGTCAGTCAGGTCAGTTTCGAAGGCACATGGGATCTGCAATGTAACATTGAGCAGATACTGCAAATTACTGCATAACACTAGAAGCGCCGCGCCAGTGTCACCTACTTATAACGCGGTTCAGCGGTCGCTTGACCGCCTATTGTTTTGAATGGGAAGCTGTTGCTGACACACGATGATCGCTAGATGGCGCCTTCACTCAAAGCAAATAGTTTAGCTCCAAGATAAACTTGCACTTGGACAATGCACCATTCATTCCCACGTGGATAATCAGCGGTATTTTTTTCATATTCAACTGAGAAAACCTACTACAGAATCTTTAAGGGGACAACGGAAGAGAAAAAAATGGCAGAAGAGAAAAAACAAGTCATATTTTGCATTATAACCCAAAGTTTTTGGCATTAGTTTTTTCTGCCGTTTTTTCTCCTCCTTTGTCCATTTAGGGGCTTCATATTATAACAAAAAGGAAAGCTGTACTTAATTTTATATCGTTTTGAGAAAATCCATTAGTTCGTTCATTTTATTTGAAGCTTCTGAAACTTCGGATGTTTTTTTTTTTGGTTAGATTAGTTCTGAACTCGCTTCCGTGAAACTATCGCTAAAACAATGTACTGAGCCCTCCTGAGGATAACTCCACTGAGTGTAACATCTGCATAGTGACACTGAATATCTTCACTTTTCCGTTTACCTCTGAAAAAAAAAGCTGTATTTTGTTTGTTTATATTTAGAATTTTTATAACAGTAGAAGAAGTACGCGCGCGCACGCACACACATAGACACACACACAGACACACACACACAGACACTCCCCTGAGCCCACGGGAAACATCCAATCACCGTCGGTATACAAATGAGTCAAGACGTAGCCTAACGTGGAGTCGTGTCGGATTTCAGCGGTCACGGAGTGGGAAGACTTTGAAGAAGCTGCAGTGACAGTAAACAGCTGAACAACTTCACTTTTCCGTTTACCTCTGAGAAAAAAAAAAAGCTGTATTTTGTTTGTTTATATTTAGGATTTTTATAGTAGTAAGAGAGAGTTATAGTTTGGTCTGTACTGTAGTTCGCACCCTTGTAGAGAATAAATAAATGAATAACACCTTCATATCCCCTCTCAAGAGAGTGCCATAGTCCATTGTTAGTTTTAATGATTTGGCTGAAACTAATTATCACTACATAAGTACCCTAACACCATTGATCATGAGTCTCAGCTGAACCTAATTCTATACTTGTAACAGAAAATGTAGATGCAGATTCCAAATGTGTATTTATATAATAGATAGATAGATAGATAGATGTGTGTGTGTAGGATCTACGCAGGGGCAAGAGAGGGAAGCGCACCCTCAAATGAATGTCTGCACATGTTAATATATTCCTAAAATGTATATATTACAAGTTGATAAACTGATCTGCGGTAGCGGAAAAATCCGCTGAAAAAAGGACAGGCTGCAGCGCACACGCACACACACACACACACAGACACACACACACAGACACACCTCCCTTGAGCCCTGCGTCTGTCGGATGTCTGTGTATATAATCAAACACATAAATACAAAATACGTTTCAAATAAAATCGCTATTACTTGACCCTGAAGTTTAGTTTAGCACACATAAAAAACAGAAAAGTAATTTCATGGTAGCTAAATCGACATGTACCAGCATGTGTAGTTTATTTACAGTAATTCATTAAAAAATGAATATACATTGTACAGTACACGGTAAACACGGGAAAGATTACAAAAAACAGTGTCTACTTTATAAACAGCTTGCATGCGTCGAGATGCTGAAATCCCTTGCATGTTGCCGCTCCATTTTGTGCTTCCATAATTGACAAGATTCCCCTTCTGGTCACAGGTTGTTCTTTTAAACTAATCTTGAACTTGAACATGTCTGACCACAACACCCCTAGAGCTCTCTCGACAGGAAGTGCATCTTAACTCAAGTATAAGTGTCTCATGTCTTTGATTCTTTCACTCTCAGGAATAGAAGTCAGTAGGGCACGACTAGTACTTGCCGACTTGGTGAGGTGGAACCATCCACTTGCACAAAGGTTGGTGAGATTGTTATATAAAGCAACTGCTTGATCGTGGCTCGAAACAGACTTCAAACAGTCATCAACGTCAAAAGTTCTTAAGTACCGTGTTGACTGCCTCAGCAGATGCATTTTCTTATGCTGTTTTCCTAAGCACGAAGTTAGCAACGCTTGGAGCGATTTTGCACCAAACAGATGAATGATAATTTTGTACTCGGCCAAGTCGTGATTCACGTCTCCATTTGGCCACCATAGTAAGCGCAGCAAATCTGTCTTTTTACGGAACCCTCACCTGATAATACATGGCTTCCACATATGCCATCATGGCAACTTCCTCTTGTCTGAAGCATGTAAGCAATCCAATGAGTGAATTCGTCAAGTCTGGTCCTTGTAGGAGATCGCTATTTAATACTACTCCCTGGTAGCTGGCAGCACAGTCAAAAACCACTCTTAGCTTTTTCTTCTGAGGAAGATATACACCATGGTGGGGTATATACCAAACTTGACTATCTTGTCGACATAAGTGAGGTATAGGGACCTTAACTGTATGACCTTTTTTGAGCATGTCATTCATGAAATTTTAATACTCCTCGTGAAAGGAGCGGTTATACTTGAATTTCCTTTTGAGATTTAGTGCGCGCTGCATGGCTGCACTTCGGTTGTTGGGCATTTGAATAGCTGCTTTCTTAAATGGAAGACCGATGTAGAAATGATTGTCGGTAAACTGCAGAGAGTTAGACACAGAGTCTAAAAACTGATAATCCTCCTGTGACAACTCGGCTTTATCATCACAATTCCGTTCAGGAAAATCATGGTTGTACTGTTGTATCAGCATTTGTTCCACCTTATCAGTGGAAGTTCTATTGACTGTAGCACTTGTCTGCTCGTTATCATACGTACTTTCCTCGACCGACTCTCGAAGAGGTCCATTTAGAGTCCATCCAAGAGCAGTCTTTACTGCATATGGCCCTTTGTGCCTGCTGTTAATTACTTGCCATGGTTCCAGCAGCTTATACTCTTTATTGCCTATGAGAATTTCAACTCCAGAATCAATCTGAGGCAATTTCACTTCACTGAGGTATGGCCATTTATCAATGTCGTGCTGTTGTGGAATGTTTTCCACTGAGACTGGGGTGCTCTTTTGTGTAAACACTTTGGAAAGTTCAACAAAGGTGTTTTCTTCCAGACCGCTAAACTCCAAGTCAGTGAGCATGTAGCTTTCTACTTATTTCATGAGTTCATGGTGCTTAACATCACGTCAACTTTTCTGCCTTGAACATTTAACCGCCTAGCTAGTGACTCCTTGCAGAAAGTAGCAGAACTACCTGGGTCCATAAATGCATAGACTTGTACTTTTCTTGGACTTTACTTTAATCCTGGTCCTGACCCAGCCTTAAATGACCTGTCCTTTAATGACTGTAGATGCGGTCATATTATTTCACCAGTTTTGATGCGTAGCTTTGTCTTAAAGTTTCACTCACACGACAGAAGTCCGATCTCTTTGTCTCTTGTAGTTTATTTTGTCCGCATCAAAGAATCAACACTTCATACAGTCGTCATGAGTAAATCCACTGTGATTACAGACACCAGTTGCTGCATCTTGCAAATCTCTGACTTTTACAACAACCTATTTGCTGTATCTTGTAAATTACAGTCTTAGCTTACGTATATAACAACACTCTTGTTGCATATCTCTACTTACGGGAGCTTACGTTTACAACAACCTAGTTGCTGTATCTTACATTTTTAGCTTACCGGGAGCTCTCATTAGCTGACGGTCAAAAGCTTGTGTTTCCGTAGCCTTCCGTATCTAAACTGAACTCTCTATCATATGACAGTCACACAAATGCATGTAATAGTAGAATGACATCACAGACCAACTTACGATTGTCAAAATGGATGCATAACTTAGAAATTTAAAGCTTATGGCCTATGTAACAAACTTAATGCTTAATGCTTTACTAATGAATAGAACAAGGTAGAATAAATGAACAACAAATAAAATAAAATAAACACAACAACAAATTCATAACAAGTACGATATGGCTCTTACATTCCAGCCCCTAATTGACAGGCATGGAGACTGACAATTACAATTTTTTTTTTGATAAAGCCATTAAATCAAACATTCTTAACCTCCTAAACGTTTTAAATCTTGTAAATGTATAATATTTATCTCAGGTGTTTATATTTGCATATCAAATTTCATAACATATTAGCACACATTTAACAGTCCATTTCATATATGAGGCACAGCTTGTCGATGGGTCTTTCCAGAGTGTTGGTCTTAGTTTTAACTAACACACGTCTCTGGGAACACTTTCGTGATTTATCCAATAACCCATGAACTGCTTGGAGAAGACTCATCAGTTATTAACACTATATCTCCAAGCGAGAGTTTTTTTTTGTTTTGAAACCATTTTTGCCGCTCCTGGAGCAAGGGCAAGTATTCACGCACCCATCGCTTCCAGAGCAGGTCTGATAGATGCTGGATCTGCTTCCACCTGCGATGTGCATAGATGTCGTCCTTTTTGAAAAATCCAGAGGGCAGGTTTGGCTGTTTTTTCATCAGCAGCAGGTGGTTTGGTGTCAGAGGTTCCAGTTTGGGCGAGCAGCTGTTTCTTTTCAGAGATGCCTTTCGTTTTTGCTGTGTGGGAATTCCCTGTTTGAATTCTGCCGCTGCTTTACCCTTTTGCAATGTGAGAATTTCTTCCTTAAATTTTTGTCTTTGAGTGAACTTAATGATTTCGTTTTCTGCTCTTGTTAGGTCTTGAGCTTTTAGAGACTTGTGATTTTCTGTCTTTGGGTGATCTACTTGTTTTAACCCTTTCTGTTTTTTTGTTTGAGCATGTCTCTGATGCGAAGGATCCAGGGAACGGATCTTTTTAACTTGTGCCAATCAGAGTGATGATTAATCAGTTTACTCACTGCGTCTGCGCATTTTGTAACGCTCACAGTATTCACTAAAGCTGAGAGCTTAACTTCATTAGCATTTTATTTTATTGATGTGTCTTGAATATTTTCAGGCCATTTGCACTCTGCTTCTTTGAGAAGGGAGGGACCATGGATCCAGTTAACATTTTTCATAAACTTTTCACAGGATTCCTCCCTGGAGGCAGAGTCAGCTGGGTTTTTTGAGGTATTGACGTACCTCCATTGCTGTGACTTGGTTGACTCTCTTATAGTGGCGATTCTGTTGGCCACAAAGGTTTTAAAACGAAGTGTTTCGTTATCAATGTATCTCAAAACAGTTGTATTGTCAGTCCAAAACATAGAGTCCAGCAATTTCAATTCTAGCTGTTCTTTCAACATTTTGTAATTTTTTACAGTGACCACTGCCGCCGTCAGTTCCATTCGTGGAATGGTGGTTTGTTTCAGGGGTGCTACACGGGAGTTCCCCATCATGAATGCACAATGTGTAAGTCCATCAGCGTTTACTAAGCTGAGGTATGAGACAGCTCCGTATCCCATTTCACTAGCATCCGAGAAGTGGTGGAGTTGTGCTGTAGCTGTAACTCCAAAGTCGGCTGGTTTTATGCACCTTGCTATGCTGAACTTGGACAGTCTGTGCAGCTCTTGCAGCCAGGTTTTCCATGCCGTTGCAAACTGCTCGGGAATGTCATCATCCTAGGCTAGTTTTTCTTTACATAGCTGTTGCATTAAGATTTTAGCTGGCTGTATGGCAGGTGGGAGAAAGCCTAACGGGTCGTATGTTGAGCTAGTGATTGACAGGATTCCTCGTCTTGTCACAGGTCGTTCCTTTAAGCTAATCTTAAACTTGAACATGTCTGAGTGAATGCACCACAGCACCCCCAGAGCTCTCTCAATGGGCAGTGCATCTTTACTCGAGTCTGAGTCTCTCATGTCTTTGATCATTTTGCTCTCGGGAGTGACAGTCAGTAGGGCACGGCTATTGCTTGCCTGTTTAGTGAGGTTAAACCCTCCGCTTGCACAGAGACTTGTGAGATCATTGTATAGGGCGACTACTTGGTCATGACTCGAAACAGATTTCAGGCAGTCGTCTAAATAAAAGTTTTTAAGCACTGTATTAACTGCCACAGCAGATGCATTGTAAAATAAACACAACAACAAATTCATAACAAGTACGATATGGCTCTTACAATGACTTTTGTGCCAGAAAGAGCCTGGGGTTTCTTCATATAAATTCGAGAAGCCTCTTACCAAAGATGGCAAACTTAAAAATTTGGGTTGAGAGCTCAAATCCTGAATTCCTGGTAATTACTGAAACCTGGTTAAAAAAGTCTATCTCCTATCCTGATTTAAATTTATCTGGCTACAAACTGTTTAGACAGAACAGGTCCTCCAAAGGTGCTGGCGTGGCAATTTATACCAAAGAACATCTTAAGTGCTCAATTGCCTTATCTAATTCAGTTCCCAAGCAATTTGACTTGCTTGTTCTAAACATTGAACTGACTAATAATTTTACTTTGTCAGTGGCTGGCTGCTATCACCCTCCATCAGCCCCAGCCTGTACCTTGACGACATTGTCCAGTGTGTTGGCCCCCTTGATCAAAACTGAATTTGTGCTCCTTGGTGATCTAAACTGGGATATGACTAAACCACCCAATAAAGTAATTCAACAATTTGATGCACTAAATTTACATCAAATTATCTGCTCCCCCACTAGGAATGATGACAAGGCTACATTGATTGATATCATTTTAACAAACTCTCCTCATAAGTATTACTCTGGGGTATTTTGTTCTGATATTAGTGATCACTGTTTTACTGCATGTGTTCGAAATGGCTACTACATCAAGAAACCGACTCGATTCTGTTGTAAACGGGTTTTTAAAAATTTTTATCAAGCTTTTCTACACAACATGGCAGATGTTAACTGGTCTAGAATCAGTCTGGTTCCAACTGTAGATGAGGCTTGATATTTATTTTATAAGTTTTTTAGGGCTGTTGTTGACACACATGCCCTGATGAAAAGACTGAGTAAAGGATCGACATAGTCCTTGGATTACCCCGGAGCTTACTGTGCTTTTACAACAAACAAAAAAAAGGCTCGACAATCTAGATCCCCAGAAGATATTTTGGTTTTCAAGCAACTTAGAAATAAATCTTCACAAGCCGTTCGCAAGGCTAAAACGGACTATTTTAAGAAGCAGTTTTCTCTTAGTAGCCCTGATCCTAAAAAATTCTGGAATACGGTAAAGGAGATGGAAAATAAACCATCTTGTTAGCTACCTCCTTCACTCTACTTAGAGAACACACTGTAGTATCAGACAAGAAGCATATGTTGGAGCTTCTCAATAAGCATTTTATAACTTCTGGTTTAACCCTTGTTTCATCACCTATAAATCCTATTAATTGCTCTACTGCATCTCCTCCAACTCTCCCTCATCCTACACTACTTCCCTCCACCTCCTATAGTTTCATTTTGCGGTCCTTTTCAGAGGAGGAGGTTCTGGATGAATGGCTCAGGCTAGATTACAATAAATCTGCTGGGACTGATGAGGTGGATCCTGTCTTTTTTACAATTGCTGCCTCTATTATTGCCATTCCCATCACAGATACAGTGGTGTGAAAAACTATTTGCCCCCTTCCTGATTTCTTATTCTTTTGCATGTTTGTCACACTTAAATGTTTCTGCTCATCAAAAACCATTAACTATTAGTCAAAGATAACATAATTGAACACAAAATGCAGTTTTTAAATGAAGGTTTACGTTATTAAGGGAGAAAAAAAAATCCAAATCTCCCTGGCCCTGTGTGAAAAAGTGATTGCCCCCCTTGTTAAAAAATAACTTAACTGTGGTTTATCACACCCGAGTTCAATTTCTGTAGTCACCCCCAGGCCTGATTACTGCCACACCTGTTTCAATCAAGAAATCACTTAAATAGGAGCTACCTGACACAGAGAAGTAGACCAAAAGTACCTCAAAATCTAGACATCATGCCAAGATCCAAAGAAATTCAGGAACAAATGAGAACAAAAGTAATTGAGATCTATCAGTCTGGTAAAGGTTATAAAGCCATTTCTAAAGCTTTGGGACTCCAGCGAACCACAGTGAGAGCCATTATCCACAAATGGCAAAAACATGGAACAGTGATGAACCTTCCCAGGAGTGGCCGGCCAACCAGAATTACCCCAAGAGCGCAGAGACAACTCATCCGAGAGGCCACAAAAGACCCCAGGACAACATCTAAAGAATTGCAGGCCTCACTTGCCTCAATTAAGGTCAGTGTTCACGACTCCACCATAAGAAAGAGACTGGGCAAAAATGGCCTGCATGGCAGACTTTCAAGGCACAAACCACTTTTAAGCAAAAAGAACATTAAGGCTCGTCTCAATTTTGCTAAAAAAAAACATCTCAATGATTGCCAAGACTTTTGGGAAAATACCTTGTGGACCGACGAGACAAAAGTTGAACTTTTTGGAAGGTGCGTGTACCGTTACATCTGGTGTAAAAGTAACACAGCATTTCAGAAAAAGAACATCATACCAACAGTAAAATATGGTGGTGGTAGTGTGATGGTCTGGGGTTGTTTTGCTGCTTCAGGACCTGGAAGGCTTGCTGTGATAGATGGAACCATGAATTCTACTGTCTACCAAAAAATCCTGAAGGAGAATGTCCGGCCATCTGTTCGTCAACTCAAGCTGAAGCGATCTTGGGTGCTGCAGCAGGACAATGACCCAAAACACACCAGCAAATCCACTTCTGAATGGCTGAAGAAAAACAAAATGAAGACTTTAGAGTGGCCTAGTCAAAGTCCTGACCTGAATCCTATTGGGATGTTGTGGCATGACCTTAAAAAGGCGGTTCATGCTAGAAAACCCTCAAATAAAGCTGAATTACAACAATTCTGCAAAGATGAGTGGGCCAAAATTTCTCCAGAGAGCTGTAAAAGACTCGTTGCAAGTTATCACAAACGCTTGATTTATTGCTGCTAAGGGTGGCCCAACCAGTTATTAGGTTCAGGGGGCAATTACTTTTTCACACAGGGCCATGTAGGTTTGGATTTTTTTTCTCCCTAAATAATAAAACCCCTCATTTAAAAACTGCATTTTGTGTTTACTTGTGTTATCTTTGACTAATAGTTAAATGTGTTTGATGATCAGAAACATTTTGTGTGCCAAACATGCAAAAGAATAAGAAATCAGGAGGGGGGCAAATAGTTTTTCACACCACTGTATATTCAATTTATCTTTACACACAGGGAAAATCCCTCGCGCTTGGAAGTCAGCGTTAGTGTTTCCTCTTTTTAAGGGTGACGATTGGTCAGATCCCAATTATTACAGACCTATTTCTGTTTTGCCATGTATCTCTAAGGTTTTGGAAAAACTTGTAAATGGTCAACTCATTGAATACTTGGAAGCTCACAACATCTTATCAGGTGCTCAATCAGGATTTAGAACTGGGTTTGGGTGTTTAACAGCAACTCAAAGTCTTAAATGATATATATTCTACATTGGACTCTAAATTGTACTGTGCTGATATTTTTATTGACTTGGCCAAGGCCTTTGATTCTGTCAATCATAAACATCTTATTGATAGGCTTTATGATACTGGCTTCTCTGACAAATCCTTGTCTTGGTTTTCTAATTATCTAAGTGATAGTGCAGTCTGTGAAATCTGAACAACTTCTTTCCCAGCCTCTCCCAGTCACCAGTGGCGTCCCACAGGGGTCAATACTTGGCTCTACACTTTTTTCTATTTATATTAATACTGTAGCTAATTCTGTTACAGACTCATTTATCCATCTTTATGCCGATGATACAATTCTTTACTCTACAAGTCTTTCTCCTGCTGCAGTTTTGCAGCAACTTCAACTTAGTTTTAATAGATTGCAATAGACTTTTTCCAATTTTCATCTTCAGCTAAATGCTTCCAAAACTAAAGTCATGTGATTTGGAAAAAAAGGTCACGTTCCATCTAGCTTTCCAAGTATCTGCTCCCTTGATTGGACACCACTGGAACAGACAACTGAATATAAATATTTGGGTATTTGGCTAGATAACACCCTGTTTTTTCAAAACACATTGATAATTTGAAGTCTAAGATCAAATCAAAACTTGGGTTCCTTTATAGAATGCGTTCTGCATTTACATTGTCTGCTAGGAAAACTCTGCAAATGACCATTCTCCCCATGTTTGATTATGGTGATATTATTTATAGATCAGCACCCAAAGGCCTGCTTCAAAAGCTTGATGTTCTCTACCACTATGCCATCCGGTTTATAACAAACGCTCCTTTCAAAACTCATCACTGTACCCTGTATTCTTCTCTCAACTGGTCTTCATTGTATACCCGCCGCAAAATCCATTGGTATATGGTAATTTACAAAACTCTCCTCGGTTTGTACTTACAAGAACTGGTACACTCTTTTTCTTCTGGGTATAACACTCGTTCTGCTAACCTGATTCTGCTGACAGTTCCTAAGGCTTTTGCTGCATTTGGCCTGTCGTCTTTTCAGAACACTGCTGCTACAGATTGGAATGACCTGCAAAAAAACGTTAAAACTGGACAATCTCGTTCCCAAGTCTGTTTTTTATTCTCGGATCTCGGCTCACTTTAAAAACGTCTGTAGCTGTTATTTAGACTAGCTGCTCTTATTCATTGCTGCTCCACTGTTCACATTGCTCGTACATGTATATGTTTGTGTATGTATATGCATATGCTTGTACACTATAAAAAATAAAACATTAGTTTGACATAAAAATGTTTTTGAGTATGGTGAAATAGCTTTTTGGCCACAACAAAACACATTTCTAAGTAACATGAACTTAATAATTGTCAACAAGAATGCAAGTATTTAAGTTGATCCAACATGATATTTATGCATGTTGAAGTAGCTTTTTGCTCATAATAAAATACATTTCTAATTAAAATGGACTTAATATTTATCAACATACATGCAAGTATTTAAGTTGATCCAACATGATATTTTAGGTATGGTATAGTAGCTTTTTGGTCACAATAAAATAAATTTCTAAATAACATGAACTTAGTATTTAGCATGATGCCTATATGATCCCTGCAAGAGATTTCTATAATAAGAGCATTTTCCTGTTTCCCAGAAGGCTAAGTCTCTCAAAACTACAACCTTGGTCGTTTGGTTGTAATATAACCTTGAGTACTTTGTGGGTCGGGCTCCTCCATGGTGGTCCCCACCCACGAAGAAGTCAAGGTTCTAAGACAGTTGGAGACTTGATGATCAGACTTTTGCTAGGAGTATTTAGAGGCATGGGGGCGATGTCAAAACCAAGCACTTGGACAGCAGCTAAGGGACTCTTTCCTGGTGCTCAAAAAGAATAGAAATTCAGACAGTATTATTCAAATGAGTTAGACCCATTTATTGACAGTAAAAAACAGTAGGACAATTCTTAAACTTTCAAACCACAAGATTTGTAGGCTACATTTTCCTGAGACACAAAACAACATGCCCTCAGAAACTTATGAGGAACCGTGTAATAAAATGTAGTAAAACCCAATACATGGATCACCATTCTTTGACTTGAA
Source organism: Channallabes apus (assembly GCA_030522415.1). Taxonomy (NCBI): domain Eukaryota; kingdom Metazoa; phylum Chordata; class Actinopteri; order Siluriformes; family Clariidae; genus Channallabes; species Channallabes apus. The sequence continues at coordinate 22,806,177 of CM060109.1, forward strand.
CACATGAAAGTGAATCAAAACAAGAGATGACAGATTGCTGTACATTAAATGCACTAATTTAGACATAAAATAAGCAAAGCTTCTTTCATTCAACTTTGTCAGTACTCTTACATAATCATCTTTATTCTTATCAATATTTGACTATTCACCTTCCAGATTAACGGCAGCTAAAGAGGGCACTGCATATGAAGCTCAAAACACACCAATACCCTCAGAACACAGAAGTCATGGGAGAAATTAACCACAGCCCAAATTCCTTAAAAACATTTGTAGGCTAGACACAAAACATGAACTCAGAAGCTTATGAAGAGTGTTTTAAAATTTGGTAAAACCCAATGAATGAAGTGGCACCAGAAATGTAGAAAAAAGAACAGGTTGTGTGTGTGTGTGATGTGAAACTCTCCCTCATGAAAAGTCAATCAAGTCTAGAAAATACCAAACTTGAGATTCATTATTTTAGAGCTGGCTTTTTGTCCATCAAGCTCAAGGCATGGCTTCTGAAATACCTCAAAGGTAAATTTCAAGTGCTTGGGATAGGTAAGGTTAAGAGCGTAGATTACTCCCATCAGCAAAGCACAGGATCTGGCGACATCAATCCCCTCCAGGATCTTGGATCCCTCAACTATGATGGTTGCACGCCCATCACCAATGATAGCAATCTTCATCACTTGCATTGCAAGGTCTGCGTCAAGCTCTTCCACATCCTTGTAAGAGAAATTAAAAGATGTCAGGATGTATAAAATACATAGCTCAAGCTCTTCAGGATGACATGCATAAGGGAATGCAGGGTGACCATGTACTTCAACGCCTAGCCCACAGGAGACTGGTGCACAAAATTGAAACAGCCATATCTCTACCCACGAAGGCTAAAGGGTCCATGTATGTTTTGGTCATTGGATTTTTCGTTCAGGGGCATGTATTACAAAACAAAACGAGTGTTAATTTAATTTTTATTTCAAAGTTGAAAAACTAAAAATTAATTGCAAGACATTTTCATATATTCTTTACAATGAAATAAACAAAAATTTGATAATGGTTTGATTTTGGAACAGGAACTTTGTAAGTCCCTCCCCCTGCAAAGCCTCTCTATGCCCAAATAAACTACCACTTCCGGTATGAAAATATGCTAAAACGGGTTGTCTTTTGTGTTTGTCTTTAAGTGATTGTATTTTTTCATTCTACAACCTATAAAAAGCAACATCAATCCATTCAAATTTTTGTTAATTTCATTGTAACGTCTGAAATGAAAAATGCTTTGTTTTTAATGTTTTTGTTTAACTTTGAAAAGAAAATCAAATAATAATACTCTAATAATACTCACCCCTGAATGGAAAATCTAATGAACAAAACATGAGACTGCGGAGACATGCAGTTCAAACAAAATTAATAATTTAAAAAGTACTCAAGTACTTGCGCTGTACAGTTTGAAAAGATCCTCCTCCTTCTCTCCAAGATAGAGTATGAGGCAGCGAATGGCAATTTCTCTGCGCTTTTCAACTGTGTTGTCCTGATTGATGGAAAACATATATGGTGTTCATTAAAAATCAGATTCAAGTGTAACCAAAATAAGAACAATTTGAAAAAAATTAGTGTTAGTATACAATGGACCTTGTTCGTAGCAGCCATATCGACATTTGACATGAAAACAGTGGGGCAGATTAAAATAAAGGTCTATTCATAATAAAGTAAGTCATTATACCTTCAGAAGCATGTCCTTAATCTGCCTTATCTTCAGGCCTGCAGCTCCTCCTTTTGACTGGGTCAAGGTCATCAGTTTTGGGGTGCATTGGTCAAGCTTGGCCAGAAAGGTCGATTCAAGGCTCACTGTTGTTATCCTCTTGAATTCTTCACATATCTGCAGGGCACGCCAGTATAAAATGCCACAAGAGACATAAGTATGTATAAATGATGCAGAAATAAAATATCTAAATGTGTATTTGTACACATTCAAATTATTTGGGTCTAAATGTATTTATTTCTAAATTCTTTTTTTATTTTATTTGACGGGTATCCACAATTTATCAATCCACAGTACAAAAATACTGATTTAACAAACATTTTATTATCTCACCTGTGCCTCACTAAAAAGTGCAGGCCAGCGCTTCATGAAGTCACTGATGGCAGGGGCCTCTTTCACTATTTCCTCCCGACGAAGGCTGAACGTCTTGGCCATTTTCTGAGCTACCACCCTGGAGTTGTCTCTTTGTATCACTTCACTCAGGAGCTCGACTCTCTCTTTTTCCAAACTTTCACTACTTTCACCTGGAGCATAAGGGGGTAGGTCGTTCACCTCAGCCTTCTTTGGGTTTTTTTAACATTCTTTGCCAGATATTGGTCATGTGTTGTTTTCCTTTTCAGTGAGTTTACTTCAACTTCAGGGCAGCCGAGACCTCTAAGCTTGCTTCTGAAATTGTTCATCTTATATTTTAGACGCTGCATCCATCCATAGGACCCATTGAAGGACCCCGGTTCTTTCAGGCAGGGATGCTTTAGAGTCAGGGCCTCTGCAACCTGTCATTATTTCCCCTGTAAGATGGACGCAGATGCAGGGTTGGTTAAGTTTAAATGTCTTTATTTAATAGAATGGATCAAGGGAAAACAAAAATCAAACAAAAAAGGGTCCTTGTCTTGAGCTGGGTCTGCAGGCGGGCTCCTAGAACGCTCGGGTGAAACTCTCTCCTTGAAACAAATTAAAGCAACGTTAGTCTCTGTCACTCACAAAGGGCTGAACCGCTTCTAGCCGTGATCTGGACGTTTTCCTTGAAATACTTGCTCCGACCCGCTCTGCAGACACCATTCAGTTCTGAGGGAGGACACACACAGACAAGATCAGGGGACATCAAAAGATGCACAACAGTGAACAGACAAGGGGCTACTGGTTCGGCATGGTATATATAGTGACACACACAAGGGTAGACAGGTGACTGTGATTTAGTGCTGATGACAATATAGGGAGACGTTCACACGCAGACACACTAGGGGGTGACAAGGTGTCGGCTCAGTAATCCGGGGACCCTGACCTTCTCCTCCCGGGCTGTGGTGACAGAGATGTTACAGTACCCCCGCCCCCAGGACCGGCAAACAGAGGTGGGTGCGAGCGCACGCTCCGCATGACCGGAGGGCGTGGGAACCCACCGGCCTGATGGGCTTGCCAGCGGGCGGGTCGACCCGGAGGTCGTGGGGCCGGGCGATCTGGCCGAGCTTGGTGGAATTCGGTTATGAGCTCTTTACTTACAATGTCACGGGCCGGAACCCAGCTCCGTTCCTCCGGGCCGTACCCCTCCCAATCCACTAAGTACTGGATGGAGCCCCGTCGCCTCCGGGAGTCTAGTAGCTCTTTTACCTTGTATGCGGGGGCGCCCACTATCTCCACAGCCCCGGGGTTCAAAGGTTCTGTGATGCCTTCATCCAGGGGTCCCAAAATCACTGGCCTGAGAAGGGAAACGTGAAACACAGGATGAATTTTCATGTGACGTGGGAGTTGTAGCTTGTAAGTGACGGGGTTTATTTGTGGTAGAATGGGGAAGGGGCCGATGTATCTGGGTGTAAGTTTTCTGCAGGGGAGGTTCAGGTGGAGGTCCCGTGTCGAGAGCCATACTCGATCTCCTACCTGGAGCGGCTGACTTTTCCCCCCGCCTTCTATCGGCTGTTTTCTTAAACCTTAGAACTGCTTGGGAGATCTTAGTGTGCGCTTCCTCCCATACTTTTTCCGCTCTTTGAAACCACTGATCCACCATAGTGGGAGTGGGAGTGGCATCCCAGGGACAGAGCGGTGGCTGATGCCCAAGCATACACTGAAATGGCGTCATGCCGGTCGCGGAGTGGCGTAACGAGTTTTGTGCATATTCCGCCCAGATTAAACAGTCAGCCCATTCATGTTGTCGACTACTACAGTATGCCCGGAGAAACCTTCCGAGTTCTTGGACAGTCCGCTCTGCTTGCCCATTAGACTCGGGGTGGTCGCCCGACGTTAGGCTAACTGTGGTTCCCAATTTCTGGAAAAAAGCTTTCCAGACCCTTGCGATGAATTGGGGACCACGATCAGAAACAATATCCTCGGGGATACCGTCGTAGCGAAACACCGATTTGAAAAGGGTTTCTGCCACCTGGAGGGCTGATGGGAGAGAGCTAAATGGCAGGAACCGACTTCCCTTAGAAAATCGGTCCACTACAACGAGGATGGTCGTGTACCCTTTAGACACTGGCAGATCCGTCACAAAGTCCACGGCGATATGGGACCATGGTCTGTTAGGTGTGGGCAGGGGCATTAGTTTACCAGCTGGCAACCTACGGGGGCTCTTGGTTGCTGCACACGTTGCACAAGACAAAAAGGACTGTTCTCACGGATTCCCGCAACTTTGGCCACCAGAACTTTGGTTCTATCAGGTGTATGGTACGTGACACACCGGGATGGCCAGATGATAGGGATAGCGATATGTTCGATTCGGAGGGCACTCCCTAGGCGTGGGGTGGGACCGCGCCATCTGGGCTATCTCCAAATCGATGTCCCATACGATCGGGGCCACCACGAGTGACGATGGCAAGATGGTCTTCAGATCAGGATTTTGATCCGGCGTCGGATAGTAGCGGGATAACGCATCTCCTTTTTTATTGCGCGAGCCGGGGCGGTACATAATAATAAATTGGAAGCGCGTGAAGAACAGCGCCCATCGGGCTTGACGAGAGTTTAGTCTTTTGGCTTGCTGTATGTACTCTAAATTCCAATGGTCGGTGAGTACAGTAAAAGGATATTTAGCTCCCTCCAACCATTGCCGCCACTCCTCTAACGCCGCTTTTACTGCTAGCAGTTCTCTATTACCAATATCATAGTTGCGCTTGGCAGGATTTAGTTTTCGAGAAAAGAAAGCGCAGGGATGGAGTTTTTCTTGGTTGCCATGATGTTGTGACAGCACCGCTCCCAGCCCCACCTCCGACGCGTCGACCTCAACTATGAAGTTCTTTTCGGGGTCCGGTAGTTTTAGAATAGCGCAGAAGTGAAACCTTGTTTTAGCCACTGGAACGCCTCGCGTGCTTCCAGCGGGAACTCGCGTAATCGCTGTGGTTTCCCTCTTAATAAACTTGTGAGTGGTGCTGCCACTGAACTGAAGCCCCGAATGAAACGTCTATAAAAGTTGGCGAACCCCAGAAAACTCTGTAGTGCCTTAACTGTCTTGGGTTCCGGCCATTGTTGTACCGCCGTGACCTTGGTCGCCTCCATCTCGACCCTCTGGGGTCCTATGCGATAACCGAGAAATGCAATCTCCCTTTGATGAAAATCACAATTCTCCGCCTTCGCATACAACCCGTGTTCGCGTAGCCGACGAAGGACGGCGGTTACATATTCGATATGTTCCCCATATGACCGCGAGTATACCAAGATATCATCTAGATATACTATAACATAACGGTTCAACATATGTCGAAACGCATCGTTCATGAACCCCTGAAACACCTACGGTGCGTTCACCAGCCCATACGCCATCACGTTGTATTGGTAATGTCCGGATGTGGTGCTAAACGCAGTCTTCCATTCATCGCCTCTACGAATCCGCGCTAAATTATAAGCGCTGCGGAGGTTGAGTTTGGTAAAGATAGAAGCGCCTCGGAGTTGATCGATAGCGGCCGGAACCAGGGGCAGCGGGTGCTTGTACTTTATAGAAGCCTAAACCAAATCACAATAATCAATACAGGGCCGAAGACCCCCGCCTTTTTTTTCAATAAAAAAAAAATCCTGCTGAAGCGGGTGACGTGGACCTGCTGATGAGCCCCTGCTGGAGAGCCTCACTCACGTATTCCTCCATTGCCCGTGTTTCTACCACGGACAATGGATAAACGCGTGAGCACGGTGGTGTTTTCCCCGGCATGAGCTCAATCGCGCAGTCCCACGGACGGTGAGGGGGAAGTCGTGCAGCGGCCCTAACACTAAACACATCTTGAAATGCTTGGTACTCAGATGGCACAGTGAGTGATACGTGGGCGCTTGGACTTTCAATAGTGGTGGTGTGGACCACCAACGTGGGTAGTTTACATTTTTTTGCGCATCTAGGTGACCATGATTTGATGCGAGATTGCGCCCAATTGAAATTTGGATTATGATAGCTGAGCCATGGGAGGCCCAGCACGACGGCTTGGTCAGCCTGAGGGAGAACAAAGAATTTTAGTTCCTCGGTGTGACCATGGAAAGTTAAACGTATGGGCGCGGAGAGAAATTCAATAGGCGATAATCTATTATTAGAATAGGCGAAATTCAATAATCGAGATCGGGTATGGAAGCTTCGACATGGGAGCTCGCAGCGTGGAAAGAAGAGCGGGTGAGATGAAATTGCCAGCCGAACCAGAATCTACGAGAGGAAAGATAGACACAGTATGATCATCAAAGGTTAAACGAGCTTTTAAACAAAAAGAGTGATGTGTTTGAGGAGGTGTGTGGGTGATTACATTCAGGAGGAGACAGGTGCTGATCTTATGTGATCCCCCCCCCCCTGCAGTATAGACACAGCCCGGATGACATTCTCCGCTGCCACTCCTGAGCCGACATGCGGGACGTGCCGATCTCCATGGGTTCGGGACGGGGACTTTCGAACGGGTCGCCGGGGGGCTTGCTGAGGCTTTCGCGGCGGGTTGGTTCCGATCTTGCCGTGGCGCTCCTGGCAGGGCAGTTTCTTCGCTGGCCGCCGAGGTGCTGGTCTAGCTTGATAGCCAGGTCTATACTAGCGTCCAGAGACAGACCTTCATCACGACAGGAGAGTTCTAGTTGTAGTTCTGGTTGTAGGCCGTCCCGGAACCTGGCCAGCAGACTCTTCTCACACCAGCCGCTCTCCGCGGCCAGTATACGGAACCGCACCGCGTAGTCCGGTTAGGTTCCCTGCTTCAGCCTCAGCAGTTGTTGCTCCCCGGATTTGCCGTGGTCCGGGTGATCGAACACCGCGCGGAAGTCCCTAAGGAACTGGTCGAAATTGTTGACCACATCCCCTCCGTTGCTCCATACGGCCGCCGCCGGAAAGGCCGCGAGGTCCGGAAAGTCAGCGATAGACAGTTCACATGCGAGGACGAAGCGCTTGCAACCCTCGCGATTTCCTGTGTAGCGTTTCGGGTGGGCGGCGCGAGGTGGTGAGGTGGAGTGCGGCTGAGGAGCGGCAGATTGTGTTCATTTAAACGCCATCCATTCCAGGCTGGCGGCCATGTCGTTGACGGCTCGGGCCAAGCCGTCTATTTGTCCCTGCTGCCGGATGATGTAGCCCAGTGTGGGGGTCTCGTCGTCGGGCAGTGGAACTCCTGCTGCGTCCGGCTGCTGTTCATCTGTCATTATTTCCCCTGTAAGATGGACGCAGATGCAGGGTTGGTTAAGTTTAAATGTCTTTATTTAATAGAATGGATCAAGGGAAAACAAAAATCAAACAAAAAAGGGTCCTTGTCTTGAGCTGGGTCTGTAGGCGGGCTCCTAGAATGCTCGGGTGAAACTCTCTCCTTGAAACAAATTAAAGCAACGTTAGTCTCTGTCACTCACAAAGGGCTGAACCGCTTTCAGCCGTGATCTGGACGTTTTCCTTGAAATACTTGCTCCGACCCGCTCTGCAGACACCATTCAGTTCTGAGGGAGGACACACACAGACAAGATCAGGGGACATCGAAAGATGCACAACAGTGAACAGACAAGGGGCTACTGGTTCGGCATGGTATATATAGTGACACACACAAGGGTAGACAGGTGACTGTGATTTAGTGCTGATGACAATACAGGGAGACGTTCACATGCAGACACACTAGGGGGCGACAAGGTGTCAGCTCAGTAATCCGGTGACCCTGACCTTCTCCTCCCGGGCTGTGGTGTTACACAACCTCACTGATCTGCAGACTTGATGGATAAGCGGTATACTTATAAATAGCTTCTGCTAGTTTTCCAAGGATGTCAGGAAGCAGTGGAATGAAATCTTTTGTAGGGAGAAGAGTCCCAAATTTTTGGAAGCGCTCATTGGCTGACTGAATTTGGATCTCTGTGAGGTCAGAAAAGCTTGGAATCGGAAACTGAACAGGCCAGCGCTGGTAACGGTGCCCCTGACTATCTTCAGATGAAGAAAGGATCAGTGTGTCATTACTTGACACAGATGAGGTGTCAACAAAGTGCTCTTCAGGTGGATGATCAGTCACATTAGTCACATAAGTGTCGGCCACATCAGTTAAGGTTACTGTAGGCTCCTGGTCCTGGAGAAACACAATCCAGATTGTGTCCCTGTCCTTAAGGTCAGTTCTAGAAACAAGGGTGAAAAACTCATCACCAAAAACAGCATCTTTATAGTGAAGACAGAAGTCTCTTGCAATGGAAAAGGTATCACGAATGACTGAGTGAAGGTCATCCACCATCTCAGGGATTCCAGATGGTACTACAACTTTACGGACATCGTGATCTGCAAGGATCACTCGGAGTTGAGCCGGTTGTGACATTATGCAATCTGTAGACAAAATGTTTTCCATGTTTCTGTAATTCTTAGTAACAGCTAAATGGTGAATAATGTAAAGAGCATATAAAATTTGATCTTTAAGTATGGAAATCAGGAGCCATTAACTATATGCTTTTAGCACCCTTTTTAAATTGTAATATATTTTTCTGTTAAACATACATGTAACATTTATCTTTTAACATATTTCTCTTTCAAAGCATTTAAATGAACTGTTACTGCCGTGTGATGTGTGTGTGTGTGTGTGTTTGTGTGTGTGTGCGCGCGTGCGCGCATTGTGATTCATGAAATGCAAAAATTGGGGATATTTTCAAGGACAGCGTTAGCTGGGACCGGTCATCCAAAACAGCATGGACATGAATACATAGGCACGACATTGGGCGCTGGAAAGCATAACAGACATAGAGATCATGTCTGGCATCTTTCAGGGCTCGTTACTTCACCCCGTAACGTTAGCAAGATAGTGGCACTGTTGACGTACATTGAGAAGCGAAAAGCGCCATCTAGCATTAGCGTTACCTAACAGTTACTAACATAAACAGGCTTCCATTTACAAAGAAATGTCACATTTCGATAATAAAACTTTTCCATCACTGCTTCACTAACAGCAAACACTGCAGTGATATCAACTTTGCTTGTCTAGCTTCAACTTTAGAACTCACACAATACAGAAGCCTGCATTAGCATTATAAGACAATTACAATGGTCTGTATAACAGTAACGTTGGTGTTAAATGTTACAAGTGCCCAATGATTTCCACTATCGCTGAATTAGCGGCTCCATGTACGTTAAAACCGAACTGCGGTGCACACAAACGCGGGGGAAAACTAACCGGAGCGTCTCGCCCGCTACCCGGAGAGATACTATGTTACATCGTCCTTTTGAAGTAGGCTATCACTAACAGAATCCCAAGCTAATGCAAATATGTGTAATTAAGTATAAAATTACTTACCATTCAACACGACCACAACGCTGGATGAGCCTTGAACACGTGTTGGACAGGTCCGCTTGAGCAGAAGAGGGAAACTGTGGGCTATTTACACGTTGTCAAGTTGTATTTTACATCAATAGATTAACTTAAAATTTTATTATTTTTTGATTAACGGATCATTTTAAACTCAGACAAGTCATGATTATATATTGAATCAAAAGGCATAATTTGTGTCATACATATATATAATTTTTCCTTTTCTTTTTTATTATTTTCTGTTCTTTGCTTTAATTTTTTTTTCTTCGTAATTTCGTTTATATTTCTTAAAATGTTTTATTTACATCAATTCCCCTACTTCCCCCAAATGGCTCAGCCTTTGCCAGGCCACAGTTGTAAATAAGAAACCTGTTCTTCATCTGTCTTGCCTGGTTAAATAAAGGTAAATAAAAAATAAAAATAACAGGTACTATGGAGAGAATACAATTGTCTCCAGCCCCAGTGCAAGCACTTGTTTCATGACTCACTGTGGCAGGCAAGGTATTAACGGTTTCAGTTTCATCGACTTTTACCCTTACATGAGCTGTGTCTTGTGCAGCGATGTGTAGCATGCGAGGATGTTTCTTTGAGCACAACTGACGTGATTTTTCTTGTGCAATCTTTGCTTAAGTGTCCTTTTACTAAACATCCATAGCAAAATCTATTCTTTCTTATAAAGTCCAATTTGTCTTTGTGTCTTATCGTTGAATTGGTAGCATTCATCTAAGGTATGACTTTTCTCCAAGCACTGATAACTGATGCACCATTACTCTTTGCTGTAATCAAGTCTTTATGATTTTCACCGACCTGTTTTACACCAGTTGCAAAGCTGCCACCTCATTTTCTTTCCTTTTTTAGCTTGAATCCTTGAGGAGATTTGTTAGTGTTTCTTATCGCTATTCAAAACATCCAGGTCTCCAAAGAGTGACATTAGACATTACCTTTGCTTGTCGTTCTACAAATTCCACCAGCTGCGCAAACTTGGCTCTTTTCTGACTGTGCTCCTCGTACTCGTATGCATGTCCCCTCCATTTTTCATGCAATTTGTAGAGCAGTTTTGAGATAATACAGTAGTTTTCATGTTGGTACTGTAGCATTATCATTAAATATCATCCATATATTCAATGTTTGCCATAATATTGTGACAGGTTACCAGAAACAGGGAGAAAGCGCTTAACGACTTTCCATCCTCTGACTTTATTTCCGGCCATTTGAATGCCTTTTGCATCAGCGCTGTTGCGATTTTTAGTTTATTTCCAAACCTGTCCTGTAACAGTCTCATTGCTTCATTTGTGTGATATTTCATTTGTGTCTCACGTTGCATCGCGCTCTGAAGCTCTACTGTATCAATATCATGGCGTGAATATTCATTGTCTTGACTAGACCATTCCTTTAAAGTACTTGTAATTTTAGGTCTGACACTTACGGGCACACTTGAACGGGCTGCCTGGCGACGTGATGGCAGTCTGACATATTCCGATGACGCACTGTGCTCATAATATTCATTATATTCCCATTTGGCAACATGTGCATCACTCGGTTCAATTACCACACTCTGTCTTGCGGGTCTTTGTCGTTCTTCACAACCCTAATACACTTTTATTTCAGCATTGGCCATTGCAAGCTCCGTTTTGATTTTCAGCCTTTCTTTTTCGCCTTTAATAGTGTCTTTAATTGTGCTTCATTAGCCTTTAGTTGTGCTTTTAATTGTGCTTCGTCCATTTCTAATTGTGCCTTTAATTGTGCTTCTTCCATTTCTAACGCCTGCCGTTGGTCTAAGGTTGCTGCTTCAGCCAACAAGACTGCTCTATTAGCTTCTGCCTTTTTTAGCCGAGTTGAGGATGCTGTAGATGTTGAGGACCTTTTGGATGCTGCCGTTGCTACACTTCCGTGCTTATTAGAAGTAAGTGTCTTAGATTCCACCATTGACACGCTGTCATCTGGCGAAACTTCATCGTTGTACGTGTGAGACTTCATAAAGCGGCTCCTATTTTCCACGATCCACGACTGCACATTTTTCCTGAATTCCGTGGAGCACAGCAATTTAGACTTATACCAGTTTTGCAGATCATGCTTGCGTTCGTCTTCATTCAAGCGCAATCGCACATCTCTATTGCTTTTAATAAAGTCCTCTAGCAGCCCTTTGTAGTCCATACAGTACTTAGCTTCAACATCATGCAAATTGTAGGCATTGTACATAAGCAACTCTATTTCCTCGGATAATTCAGTCAATTGACTCCACTTTTCTCCTCTGGTTTCTTTCATTTTGTGAAGCGTCACTTCCGAATCTTTGTCGATGAGCGCCCCCTCATGCTCAAACTCTGTAATGGCAGCATTGTTTGCATCTTCGTCTGCCATGGTGAACATCAAAGCAGGCAAGTCCTCTTTCGGTTTCGATTACTTATCAACAGTCACTGAGTGTTTTTCCGAGATTGCACGCGCGCATCGTTCTTCGGTCCACTTTCACATGCAGGTGAGGTGCACTCTTAAGTCACTTATCTTCGCTTGAACGACGGAGAAAGCTTTTGACTTTTTGAATGTACGGACATGTTGTTCCACAAGTTCTGACGCATATCTATCTTACTGCATTCGTTTACTCACGACACGGACGTCCATGAATTCTTTGTCTCTTGTTTTCGTACAGTTTTCTTGAGTAAATCCACTATCGTTACAACAACTTATTTGCTGTATCTTGATGAATTATTACTACAGTTTCAGACTAAGGTTACAACACCTTATTTGCTGTATCTTATAGCTTACGGTCAAAAGCTTGTGTTCTCCCCAACTTCCGTACAGATCTGGCCTTTAAAAACGCACGTTTTCAGAAAAGGGATCCCGCGACTTCCCGAGAGTGCGTGCGTGAAGCTGTGAAAAATGACTACAAAGATTTATGCGCTTTATATATACACGGGCAATGGTGGCTCAGTGGTAGGTAATTCACCTGCCATGCGGAAGGCCTGGGTTCGATTCCCAGGCAGTGCCATTTTATGCGCTAAAATGCCCCCCTACATAATTGCTATCAAATATTATATTAGAAAATAAATTCATATGTTTATTATCATCAAATATGATATTACTATTATAATGAACCCTAGGCATGTGACAGCTGTCAAGAGCATTAATACAAAATCTTGTATAATGTTTATTTTGTGGTACATTTATACAGGAAAAAAGAAACATTAATTAGAACAAATAAAATATAAGGGACAAAGAACTATAGATTTGAGAGTCCAAAGAAAGGTTAAAATACACGAGAGGATTGAAATTAAGTATAAACCATGAAAAGATGTAGCAAGAGACACTTCAATTAAAAATAATATCATAATCTAGAAGTATATTATTCTTCTTATTAAATTGAATTAATTTAAGAGAGTTTAAAATTGAGGTCATTTCTAGAAGGAAAAGATGGACGTACAATTGTTCCTTTTTAATTCTCTGTTTATGTATAAAGTATTTTGCATGTAAAATAAAATAAACAACAACAAATTCAAGCGGTTTATTTTCTGCATTCTCATGATAGATATCTTTATTAGTAAAGGAGTGAGCAGAGGTGGGAAGTAATGAATTACATTTACTCGCGTTACTGTAATTGAGTAGTTTTTTTGTGCATTTCTACTTTTTAAAGTAGTTTTTAAAATCTGTAATTTTACTTTTACTTAAGTATGTTTTGTTTGAAGTATTGTAATTTGCTACATTTTAAATCATTTTCACTACTGAGTAAAAAATAAATGAATGAAAATGCTAAAATAATAAAAATATTATGCTTTGTATAAATACTTCATTGTGCTCGCGTGTGTGTATCATGTCCTGGTCGCGCGCCACTCCAGACTCCACTCCAGGTTTTCTGACTGTCCCCACATAGGTAGCTACATGACCTTCCACAGGGTCGCTTCCGCCTAGCGAAGTCATCGACTAGCGCGACCATATATAAACCAGAGAGAGACGCAGGAAAGAGGAAAGAGATTGTGATTTTGGTGTTTTGATATTTGGTTGTGTATTCCGGTTTTGACTTTTTGCCTCCCATTTACTTTGATTATTGCTTTGTCCCTTTGGTTTGGTTGGTCTTTGTATATATTTGTAGATAATTTCACTGTTTTTGGTTTAGGGAGTCCGGGAAGGTACCTGTATTTTTGTTTGTGTATGTGTTTTTTTTTCAGGTAATCTAGCTACTAAATATAAATACCATTTTGTTTATTATTTTGGCCTGAATCTGATCCTCCTGCTCCTGTTGTGTGTGTGTGTGTGTGTGTGTTTTTGTATATACAAACCTCATTATTTCATCAGTTAATGATTGGATCTTTCTGCCATATACCACCATTTCCATACAGTTTAAAATAGAATCCTGAACCATTCTTTTGCTGTATGGCCCTAGACTGGGACGCAACACCATATTTAAGTGACCACTTTGATTTTCAAGCACAACAAAGACAACAGCTTTATTATGCAAAGGTGTTCCTTCAGTTAAAAACAACTAGTTTGAGATTTACAGTATATCTGTTCATCTTTTCTGAATGCCTCAACCCACCCCCGCTGTTAAAAAAATTTAAATAAAAAAGTAACTCGGTAACTTTTACTCTGAGTAAATTTTTTAATGAGCTACTTTTTACTTTTACTTGAGTAGATTTTTATAATGGTAACTTTACTTGTACTTAAGTAAAATTTCACTGAAGTAACAGTACTTGTACTTGAGTACAACATTTTATCATGTTTATAATAAGATAATTAATTAAATAATAAAATTATATCAAAGGTTTTTATCTAAAAGCCAGACCGAACAAATTTCTCATTCACTGCTGAAGTAGTTAAATATGCTTATACTGTCTGTATACGTACGTAGGTTACATTTTAAAAGTACAATCGCAAGTAAATTACAAACTGCATGTAATGTTGCAAAATATGAATAAAACAGTATTAGACACAAATACATGATATGATAGTTGTCATGTTTCTTACGGTGTCTGCGTCGGAGGTGTGTGCGAGGCATGATCGCGGAGGCGAGCTGACGGTTTTAACAAAGTTCTTTATTTTTTAAATTTAACCAAAACATTAACTCCAACACAAACCAAACTAAAACGACAAATGCTAGACGCCTGACTGAGATTCAGTCAGGCTATTTATAGAACTAAACATAAATCAACTAATAATTGGCTTACCTCGGTTCAGGTGAGCTTCTATGTCACCTGACCGAGGTGCAAACTGGGAAATGAAGTTTAACATTAAACATAAACCAAACTACAAAACAAAAACCAAAACCGGGCGTTAGGCGCCCTCTAGGGGTCAACCGTCACAATAGTATATGCAATGAAAAATCTATTTACACATGAGTGCTCAAATGTAAAGCAAACACAATTATTAATTTATTGTGTATATTTAACTTAAATCAGCTGTTTGTTATATGAAAAATAACGTGCCTACCAGCCTACTATTATTTTCTGTTCAAATATAATCTTTAGTTAGCCTAATACAATATTGTTTCCAATACTGATGCAAACATGTTTTTGTTTTAGTCTATTCTCTGAATACTCTTTCTCGCGCTGTCCTAAAAGGGCGGAATTCCAGTGTCCTTTTTCTTCCATTCCAAGGATTAAAAACGGTAACATTGTCAAATTTAGAATCTAGAATCCAGAAGATTAAATTTAATCAAATTTAAAAAGAGGCCTTAATCACTGAAAGTCTTCAGAAGATTTTCTTCAGAGTCTTCAGATTCAAGAGGTTTTAATGTGTGAAGAGGTGCATTCAGCAGTTCCTCTGAATGTATAGGTGAGAACAGCTGATTCACACTTGGGGAGAGTGAATAATTTGCATTTGAATGTTGTCTGGAATTGTAAAAGGAGGCACTAAAGAGGAGGATTTTTATTTAGACTATAAAAAAAATAACCTGCGTCAATTTCTATACAAGACTTTGTACTAATACTGTTGACAGCTGTAACGTGCCTAGGGTTCATTATAATAGTAATATCATATTTGATGATAATAATAAACCTATCAATTTATGTTCTAATATAATATTTGATAGTGATTCCCTGGTTGGGAATCGAACCCTGGTCTTCCACATGGCGGGCGAATCACCACTGAGCTACCAGGATTAATAGGAATAGCGCTGAGCTATGTAGTAAATTAAAGAGGAGAATCACGATACAGAATCGCTGTCCTGAGCCCAAACCTCATTTAAATTAAATAAACAAATATTATAAATAAAAAAAAAACAATAGCCCATGTTTAGAAAAGGTTTATAAATGCTTTCCGACATGAGTTGGCCCAGTGTTATGTGCAGAGCGCCGGGAGATTTCCTGAAGCTCCGAAATCGCTGGGGCATTTTTTCTAAATAGATGCTATCTTTAATAACTGATGGAGGTTTTGAGCTGTATACACACGCATTTTTCAGGGGTTTAAAATGAATTAATAAGTCCGAGCAGACCTACATGTATGGTGAGAAGTGGGATTACTGAGCACGCTGTCGCGTTGTATATACTGTACAACACGCGTTTATTAAACTTTTGATAAAAACGCTGCCTTTTGTAAAGTGAAAGTACTTTACAAAGGACAAACAGCTTTATTTCATTCATAAATTCACAATCACATCACATTCCAGCTATTATTTCCAGCCGTGGTTAAATAATGGATGAAATAATTATTCAATGCTGGACACAAACAGCAAATATGATGATTATTATAAAAAGCCCAAAGAACGTCATATTCATAAAATAATATTTACTTAATATGATAATATATATATTGTTCATTCATGGCGGCGCGGTGGTGTAGTGGTTAGCACTGTCGCCTTGCACCTCCAGGGTCTGGGTTCGATTCCCTGGCCAGGCTCGATTCCCGTCTCTGTGTGCATGGAGTTTGCATGTTCTCCCCGTGCTTGGTGGGTTTCCTCCGGGTACTCCGGTTTCCTCCCACAGTCCAAAGACATGCAGATTAGGCTAATTGGCGTTCCCAAATTGCCCGTAGTGTGTGATTGGGTGTGTGAGTGTGTGTATGTGTGTGTGCCCTGCGATGGATTGGCACCCTGTCCATGGTGTACCCCGCCTAGTGCCCGAAGTCTCCTGGGATAGGCTCCAGGTCCCCCGCGACCCTGAACACAGGATTAAGCGGTATAGAAAATGAAAATGAATGAATGTTCATTCATGTCTTCTGATGAGGTCGACACATTTTTACGTTTTAAATAATCAGGACATTCACATAGTTAACACGTGAGTTATCAGGTAGCCTACTATCAGGAAATTAAATAAATTTCAAGACCATTTAATCCGAGGCATTGTCATGTCTTTCACTGTTTTGTCCCTGTTAAGACTTTATAAAAACTATATAAGAAACTTATTAGGAATTTTAAAGCACGAATTTGGGCATCTGTTGTAAAACAAAATAAAATTCATGTTTGCTTCAGCATTGGAAACAATATCATTTTAGGCTAAGTAATTATAAACAATTCTTTTAGATAAAGTCCTTCCATGCGCCATCTGGCAGATATTCAGTGAAGCACAACACATTTATTTAAATTCCCGAATGTTGCTTACGAGAAGTCGTGGGAAGCCGCGCGCTAAATTGCGGGGTCTCGCAGGAAAACGCGCATTCTTAACGGCCACATCTGTATCTTAACTCATTTCTACCGTGCGCAATAATCATGCAGCTACGGAATGACATTATATTAACCATGTTATCTCTGGTACCAAAGGCCTGGTAAGTTCTGTTGGCCCTATACAGGCAATGTTAGCTCTGTTTATCCCAAAGGCACTGCGAGCTCTTTTAGCCTCAATGTTAGCTCAGTTAGCTCTGCTAAGCTCAAAGGCCCTGTTAGCCCCGAAGGCAATGCTATCTCTGTTAACAATAAAGCAGTGTTCACTTTGCTAGCCCAGAATGCAATGTTAGCTCTGTTAACCCCAAAATCACTGTTAGCCATGTCATCACTGTTAACCACAAAGGCACTGTTCACTCTATGTAACATCTGGGCCACCGCAGCCTCTGAGAGTAAGATCCAGCTCCCCCGACTCCTGAGCCGTCGCTTTGTCTCCCCCTGGTGTGTCTGTGTACATATGTCTCCCACTGTCAGCAGGTAATGTGAATCACCTGTGTGTCCTTTTGTGTCTTCCTACTTAAACCAGCCGACCCCGTAGCCACCTGTCCGTCCACCATCGTGTTTTGTTCATAATACACACTCAAACTATTACATAAGATAAAGAGAACTGTTTACATGTTTCCCAGGATTGAACACCCTGAGAAGGAGAGAGTGAGAACATGGAATAACTTCAGAGAGAGAGAGAGAGAGAGACTCCCAAGTCTTGTTTTTTGTTTCGGTTGGAGTTCCTTTTGCGTTGTGTGAACTGTAAATAAGAGTTGTGTTCAAAGCCTGCATCTGCGTCCGCCCTTTGACTCAACATCATGACAGATGGACGGACCTTCCAGGACGCAGCAGGTGTCCCCCTGCCAAAAGAAGAGACCCCGATGCACTATGTTCGGATGCAGCAAAAGGAGATCGACAGCCTGGCACGAGCAGTGAGCGACCTCGCCCACTGCGTGAAACAACTCGCCATACCAGGCGTCTCATCAGTGGGACCACCAAGATGCTCCACGCCATCGCCACCCTGCTCAGCCCCCCCGGAAAGATATGCAGGTGATCCGGAGGGGTGCAAGCGGTTCATCATGGCCTGTGAGCTGCACTTGGCGGACTACCCGGACATGACGGAGCCGCTAAAGATCCGCTTCGTCATCCAGCAGCTCACCGGGCCAGCCATGGACTGGGCGGCGGCCATCTGGAACGCAGGCGGGGAGCTCACGTACCGCTACAACAGCTTCATCGAGGCAATGAAGGCCGTGTTCGACCACCCGGATCAGGGACGCTCAGGAGAACAAAAACTGATGAGGCTGCAGCAAGGAAACACCCCAGTATTAGAATATGCGGTAAAGTTTCGTGTAATGGCTGCGGAGAGTGGCTGGTGCGAGAAGAGGCTCCTCACCCGGTTCCGGGATGGACTCCAACCTGAGGTCCAGCTCGAACCCACGTACCGGGATGCTGGCCTCTCCCTGGACGAAACCATAAATCTTGCCATCAAACTAG